>CM046398.1:11844569-12522069 GCA_025413875.1 Rhododendron molle | reverse complement strand
TCAAAAAGGCATACCATGCCTCAATCAGCAGCTCAGGGTACACCATCGGTCTCTCGACCAATTGCCTTGAGAAGTGTTCGAAGCCAGCTTCTGGTGCTTCGAGTACACCCACTTTGTCTGAAAGCCAAAGCTGAGTGTAAAAACAAGTAAGAAGTCAGATATAGCCAGAGGGAAAAGACAAGGAAGGTTTGTCGAGTGATCCTAGCCTGAGAGTCGAGGTAAAACGAGAAAGTGTGCAAATAAGGAAAAGGTGAGTTGAGTGAGAACCTACCTGGAGCAGGAGAGGACATCTGCTGAACCAACTCGCTTGGCCACTTTTGCCCAAGTCCAAGCCTATGAGGGTTTCCGCTAGGACAACGGCCATGATATTCTTTCGAGCGTCCATTTGTAGGGCAATGCTCACTATGCTAGGGCAAACTCCTTCTTTGGTAGGAATCAGCTTGTAAGCAACCAAGGTGCAGATTGACAGCATAAAGCGTCTGTGGGCCTGCTTGACAAAATCTCCCAGGGCTCCCTCTGGGCCGTACAGTTCAATGAGATGGACAATGTTGAGTTTGCCATTTTGGATTATGCTTGTTGATAGCTCTTCGGGTATGTTGAGTTTCGTCTGTAAGAGTTGACTCATGTCCCCTTGGAACGGAGGAATGGCAAGAATTTCACAGTCAATGAATCCTCGGCGGTAGGCTTGAAACTCCTCCACTGTCGGGCATATCTCGTCGTTTTGGAAACGGAACACATGTATGACAGGATCCCAGTACGCCATCGCGACTTGAAGTAGCTCAGAGCGTGGCTCCATGAATCGGAGATCACGAATGGAAGCCACGCATTAAGAACAGGGACTTTCCCAATCGATGGTTTCGGGCCGTGTTAGCCATGGATCGAGTATGGCAGCTAGTGGACTTTCCATTTTGAGTAATGTGAGAGTTTCTATGCTTGTAAAAGAGGAATGTTTCCTACATTGTTGTAAGGGTATTCTATTTATAAGCTAGATTTTTGAAATATCGTCCTTGGTTTTTGTGCCGAATGACAAACACCAAGCAAGGTGTTAGGACACCTTGCCATGCAAGGACACCCTCCTTCGCAAACTTCAGAATGGCCTGTAAGACATTTGGGGGGATGACAAGGCCTTTATTGCTTTCAAAGAATGATCTGGTCAAAAAGGGGCAGCTTAGCAGGATCATACAGTCGCGCGAGCATTCCAAACCATCGCGCGAGAGAGGGTTACTTGCGCGACAAATCCAGAAGGACGTAGCCTGATTTGTATCTACCTGTTTGGTGTGTCAACAAGTCAAAGCCGAAAATCAGAAACCTGGAGGAGACCTTCAACCTTTACCGATTCCTACCTGGAAGTGGGAGCACATCTCAATGGATTTCGTAATTGGACTACCAACATCTGCCAAGTCCAACACCGCTATTTGGGTGATCGTGGACCGACTCACCAAATCTACGCATTTTCTGCCTGTCAAGACGATAGAGAAGGTGGAACAATTAAGCCTGTTGTACATTCGAGAGATCGTATGACTACAAGGCACGTTGCTATCGAGACCCCTCGGGCAATTCTTGGCCTTTTGGCTTTGGTTGCTCGTTGAAACACGGCCCGTCGGTAATGCTCAAAAAAAAGACCGAAATGCCCTTGAAACGATATGCTAGGCTAAGCCGTTCTGCAAGGCAAAACACGGCTCTATCGGGCAAAACCAGACTCTATCGAGCAATTCTTGGCCGTTTGGCCTCGAATACCCCTGGAAACACATCCCATCGGTAATGCTTGAAAAAAAGACCAAAATTCGAAAAGATTAATGGGCTTACTCAATTATAGGCATAATTATCGGCACGACTCTATCGAGCAAAAACTAGATTTCTTCTGTTGTTTGGCTTTTACTGCTCGTGCTTTCACGTTACGTGCTCGAAAAAAAGACCGAAAGGCCCTTGAAACGGCATGCTACTATAACTGGTTTTGGTAAGGCGAAACTAGATTTTCTTTGCCGTTTTGGCTAGGCTGTGCCAATCGTTATCATCCACCGCCTAGCCGTCCATGAGTTTCCATGTGTCTCCAATTCCACAGTGCCGCCCTGTGATGCGCCCGCTCGCTTGGGTCTTTGATATATTCTTATATCAAAGACCAATGCACGGGCGCGCGGTACGACACGGCACTTAGGCACTTTGGAACTTGGACACTTGGAAACACTTGGGAAAAACCTGGGCAAACACTGGGCAAGCACCTATGCCAATGTAGGGAGGTAATCCCGAACAGGTACAAAGAGTGGCCCGAACACGTAGTACGTGGGGCCCAAAATAAATGTAGATGGAGTACCCGCCGTGCAGTACGGTGAACGGCAATAAGGACCAGGGATACGAGGGGTCCCAGGTCCAAGATACCCGATCAGGGGTATGGTCCAAAGAGCAAGGGTAGTTGTTGGACCAGTCGCATGCTAAGGGGACCAATGGTTTGAGACATCATTGGTCCAGATAGGCTGTTCGGCAACGAGAGGGCCGAACAGGAGCAGCAATTTGGAGGAGGTGCCAGAAGGCGCTCCAAAGGGGTCTAGAAATGGTAATTCCTAGTAAGGAAACGAGATCTGGAGGAGATACCCAACGAGAATGGGGTGAACGGCCAGCTTTGGAAAGAGTTCCTAAAAGGACTAAAAGGAAATATGAGAATCCCTGATATTCTGGGTTCCCTTTACGAGAAAGGAAAACTTAGGGCAGCAAGATGGCTTGGACAGCAAGTAGACATGGGTCTATAAATATGAGGTAAACCTAGAGGTAAAGGTACGCAATTCCTGGCTATTGGCTTATTACTTACTGAGAATTAAGGTTTCACTAGTACGAGATACTAACTTTGGCATCGGAGGGCCTTTGCCACGAGACGGCCAAGGTGCGCTCACCTTTTGTTTGTTTTATAGGTTCAATTCCGGCAGTGTGCTAGGGTTCCGGTGTAGAGAGAAAAGTAGCCGTTACAGTTTGGTGTTGTTCGAAGGCCTGTTTCGTTTTCCTACACTTACAATTGGTGCCGTCTGTGGGAAACGAAAGAGATCCCTTTGAAAAAGCGACCATGGCAGAAGAAGATCCAAAGACTCCACTTGATGCAAACAATCAGCTGGGTGGGGGAGGTGACAAATCCCCACCAGATCCTCCGAGGAAGCCCGACGGTGGGCGTGCGGGGAGGACCACGAGCAAGGACCGCCCCCTGGCAATCCATGGCGACTCCAGAAACAAGGACGGACGGACGGCCATAGGATCCACGAGAAGGAGTAAGTCCCGCCGTGGGAGGGAGTCGGTGGCACGTTCGAAGTGCGCAGCAGGGAAGACATCCTGGACAAAAAGCGACAGGAAATAGAGGAATACGCCCGGCCTGATTAAAAGGCGAGAATATGAGATTCAGCAACTGCAGCGGATATGAGAACATCCGGAGGATTCAGGACTTTCACGAGGAAGTCCTGAAAAGAAAGGTTGGATATGGCGGAGTACAAGAGAGCTTCTTCACGAAAAAAGAAGGAAGAGCCTCACTCCGAAGCGACAAAAGGCTTCTTCACGAAAAGGAGAAGCGGGGTAGGAGCTCCTCCCGAGGAAGGAGGAGCGAGGAAGCACCACGAGGACAGTGCGAGAGACTGATTCCGATTGGGAAAAGAATAATGCAAAGGGATCAGAAGAGGGGACCATGTCTGCACGAGAAGCAGCGCGGAGAGCCCTTAGCAACATAGCAACTTCTCCTTTTGCAAAGAGATTGCAGGAGGCAAAGTTGCCGAGCAGGGTTAAACATGGGACGTTTATCGAATGCAGACCCGGTGGCACACATACAGCATTACCAACAGGCGATGTTTATGCACGATGGTGATGACGCGATCATGTGCAAGATGTTCCCATCTAGTCTGGGAAAGGTGGCCTTGTCATGGTTTCATAAGTTGGAGCCGAACACCATACGAGGATGGAAACAGTTGGCCGAGGAATTCACTGCTCGGTTCCTGACGAGCAGGAAACCACCCAAAACTTTTGAGAGTCTCTCAGTTATGAAGCAAGGAGAGAATGAGCCGATCAGGGACTACGCCAAGAAGTATTGGGAGACTTTCAACGAGATTGAAAGTTGCAGTGAGGAGTATGCAATAGCAGAGTTCAAGACTGGGTTGCCTGTTCGGGGGGAGCTACGAAAGTCCCTAAACATGAGTCCAGCGAGCACGCTGGCAAAGCTGATGGAACGTATTGAGCAACATGCCAGGAATGAGGATGACATACTACGGGAAGACGACAAGTTGAGTGCCGAGCAAGCCAAGGGGCCCGCGAAGAAGGCGGATAAACCCGAGCCCAGGACTTACAAAGAGAGGAAGGAGCACGGACAGACTAAGAAAGAGTCGTACCGGGAGAAGCATGCCCCTGACCCAAAGTCGTTCTTCTCAGTAACGACGGTATGGAAAGAACCGATTTATCGGGTTCTTTATAGAATAAAGAACCGCCCATACTTTAAGTGGCCTCCACGGCTGGAGGGTGATAAAGATGCAAGAGGGGCTACGAGTCAGCATTGCAATTACCACAAGGACTGGGGTCACATGACGGAGGACTGCGAGATGTTCAAGCAGCAACTTGATGACTTGGTCTCACGAGGGTATTTGAAGGAATTCATTCAAGAGGAGCACAAGGGTGCTGAGAGGGCAATGGAGCTGGATTACGAGCAGAATCCAAGGGGCGTGATCCATTTGATACAAGGATTAGCCACACCTTATACGAGAAATGAGGTGAGGTTGCTCCAAAGGCAGGTAAAACACGACCAGCACGTGATGCAGTTGGGAAAGAAACGAGGACGTGAAGCGGAAGGATGCAACGAGGGCATAACCTTCACGGACGAGGACCTGGGGGGAGTCCAAGTGCCGCACAATGACGCTCTTGTGATAACCCTATGAATTGGGGAATATGACATGGAGAGGATCCTGGTGGATTCAGGAAGCTGCACCGAGGTGCTTTATTACAACGCGTTCAAGAAGCTGGGATTGGCACAAGCAGACTTGGAACAGTCAGTAACTCCGTTGGTTGGGTTCAGTGCAGGGGCAGTCTGGCCATTAGGCAAGGTGACCCTACCTGTTCAGGCAGGAACAGTGGTGCTGAGAACCGACTTTTTAGTGGTGGACGTGCCATCTTCCTATAACGCGATTATAGGGAGGACTTGGTTGCATAAGATGAGGGCGGTTTCCTCCACCTACCATTAGATGATAAAATTTCCAGGATCCACTGGAATCGAGAAAATAAGGGGGAACCAAAAGACAGCCCAACAGTGCTTGGTTTCCATAATCAAGAAAGCACCCAAGGCACAAATTGGTGCAAACCGTCGAGGTTACTAATCGGCGACCATCGAGGATGTCGGAGGGAATCCAATGAGAAGGTGGTGGAAGGATTGAAGAAAATCCGGATCAACGAGAATGATCCTGAAGGTATTTCACGATTGGGGAAAACTTTGCAAAGAAGAGGAGGAAGAGTTGGTGAAATTTCTCAAAAAGCGCGTTGATGTGTTTGCTTGGGTGCCCGAGGAGATGCCTGGGGTGGATGCAAGCGTGATTTGCCACCACACGAATGTGGACCCACAAAGACAAACCGGTGATGCGAGAAGAAAAGAAGGTCTCGGCCAGACAAAGACATGTGGACGCCGCTTATCGAGGAGTTCGACCGTTTGCTCGAAGCAAAGGCGATCCGAGAGGTATACTACCCCGAATGGTTGTCTAACACAGTGGTGGTAAAAAAGAAGAATGGGAAATGGCGGGTATGCGTCAATTTCACAGATCTAAACAAGGCTTGTCCGAAAGACAGTTTTCCCCTGCCCAGGATCAGTTGGTGGATGCAACAACTGGGTATGGGCATATGAGTTTTCTCGACGCTTATCGAGGATATCACCAGATAGCCATGTACGGCCCCGATCAGGAGAAGACGTCCTTTATCACACCACGAGGGTTGTACTGTTACAGTGTTATGCCCTTTGGTCTGAGGAATGCTGGAGCAACTTACCAGAGACTAGCAACGATTATGCTAAAGAAGCTGCTCGGCAAGACCCTGGAGGTGTACATAGACGATATGGTGGTGAAAAGCAAGGAGAAACGGGACCACATCGTTGATCTGAAAGAAGCTTTTGAGATACTGAGAGAGTATAAGCTGAAGCTCAACGCCTCGAAATGTGCATATGGGGTAAGTTCTGGGAAGTTCCTGGGTCACTTAGTGACCATTAGGGGGATAGAGGCGAATCCCGATCAAATAACAGCTTTGCAGAAGCTGCAGAGTCCGAGGACCACAAAGGAGGTCCAGCGGTTAACAGGGATGGCGGCAGCCATTAACAGGTTCATAAGTCGTTCGAGTGACAAGTGTAGACCTTTCTTTCAGTTGTTAAAAAAGAGAGAAGGTTACGAATGGGGAGCAGAGTGTGAGCAAGCGTTCCAAGACCTGAAGAAGTACTTGGCAAGAAATTTCCACTTCGCCTACTCCTCGAGCCTGGCGAGGTCCTCGACTCAGACTTAGCAAAGATCCTAACATGCCGTAAGTGCGGCCATCTGAGGAACAAGTGATCCAAGCAAATTCCTCTATTACATGAGCAAGATGCTATTGGATGCAGAAACGGATATCTGCCTCTTGAGAAGTTGGTCCTGGCACCGAGGACGGCCGCTAGGAAGTTGCCCCACTACTTCCAAAGTCACAAAGTGGTTGTTTACGCGGAGTTCCCATGTCGTTGCTTCGGAAGGCCGATTTCTCGGGACGAATATCAACTTGGTCGGTGGAATTGAGCCAGTATGATATTGATTATCGGCCGCGCACGGCATCAAAGGGCAAGTTTTGGCGGATTTCGTGGCGAGTTCTCTCCACAGTAGCTCCACGGCCTCCTACGAAAAAGGAGCAGTTGGTCAAGCCGTCGGCCGAAGCGAGGGCATCCGCCGAGCGGACCCATTGGAATGGAAGCTTTTTGTAGATGGATCCACATGCTACATCGGATCTGGAATTGGGGTGGTGCTTTTCCCTCCTGAAGGAGTTATAATCGAATTATCCCTGCTCCTGGGTTTCAGTGCGTCGAATAACGTGGTGGAGTACGAGGCACTCTTGGCCGGGTTACGGAGCGCAAGAACCTTGAAAGTAAAAAGAATTCGAGTATTCTGTGATTCACAACTCGTGGTGAATCAGCTGTCCGAGGAATACGAGGCCCGGAGTGAAAAGATGGCGGCCTACGTGGAGGCAGCCAAGGATTTGCTTGATACCTTTGAGAAGATACACATCGAGCCGAGATAAGCTCGACGTAACGCCCACGCCGACTCACTCGCTTGGTTGGCAGCGGCTGTGGCAACAGAGTTCAAGAGGAAGCAGTGGACTATCTTGCTGAGCCGAGCATTGGGAGAAGTGTGGAATTGGTCCTGGACGTGAACCAAGGACCAAGTTGGATGGATCCAATAGTGGAGTTCCTACGAGATGGGACACTCCCCACAGATAAAAAAGAAGCTCACAAGATAAAGACGAAATCTGCAAGATTTTGGCTATCACCAGAAGGGAAGTTGTACAGAAAGTCTTTCACTGGACCGTACCTGCTTTGCGTGCACCCCGAGATGGTGCAGAAATTCCTCCATGAAATACATGAGGGAACATGTGGGAGTCACGCAGGTGGGAGATCCATTGCTCACCGTGCAATCACCCAGGGTTACTGGTGGCCGCACATGCAAGAAGATGCAAAGGTGTACGTGAAAATCTGTGAGAAGTGTCAGAAGTTCTCACCTATGATCCGAACACCAGCCGAAGATCTGGTGCCCTTGACGAGTCCTTGGCCGTTCGCGCAGTGGGGGATGGACATCGTGGGTCCCCTCCACAAGGCTACTGGGAACAGGAAATTTCTGTTGGTAGCAACGGACTACTTTACCAAGTGGATTGAAGCAGAACCACTGGCAAAAATCACAGAACCTATGATAGAAAGGTTCGTGTGGAAGAGCATCATCACTCGATTTGGGGTTCCTTATTCCTTGATCACTGATAATGGGTCCCAGTTCCAGAAAAAGTTCAAGGCTTTTTGCGCCCAGTATGGAATAAGGAACTACTATTCCACACCGGCCTACCCTCAAAGCAATGGGCAGGCAGAGGCGTCCAACAAGGCTATACTTGACGGGATCAAGAAAAGGTTGGACAAAGCAAAAGGCAAGTGGCCTGACGAATTGCCACTGGTCCTGTGGGCACACCGAACAACTCCTACGAGATCTACGGGAGAGACCCCCTATTCGCTAGCATATGGAACAGAGGCTGTGATCCATTGGAGGTTGGTTTGCCGACCAACAAAACCACACTGGTGGAGAGTGGGGGCAATGACAGAGCCTTGGAAATTGAGCTGGACCTCGCCGAGGAGAGGAGAGAACGAGCTCTGGTGCACCTGGCTTCGTACCAGGAGCAATTGATGAAAAGTTACAACAAGCATGTCCACTCACGAGAGTTTGGTGTTGGAGACCTTGTGCTACGAAAGGTGCTCGGCAACACCAAGGTGGCCAGCGAGGGCAAGTTGAGGGCCAATTGGGAGGGCCCATATCGAGTAACAGAGGTTGTGGGCATTGGGGCATATCGATTGGCAGACCTGGACGGGAACCCGGTACCAAGGCCCTGGAATGTTCACAACTTGAGGAAGTTCTACGTGTGAAGAACTTCGATTTCGTTTCTATTCTGTTTTAGATGCACATCGTGATTGTGTGGGAATTACGAATAAAATTCCCTTGTGTTTTCTTTTACTAGTTGCAAGGGGTACGCGTACCCCCTTGAGTCTTTTGAATTATGAATAAAATTCCCAAATTTTGGCAACAAACGTTTTTTTTTTTTTTTTACGAGTTTTTCCTTCGTTATGCTTTAAATACGAAGTCAAGCTATGTCCTTAGTCCTCACTTCGTATTGGGGAGCAGAGGTATAGGGTAACTAAATGGAATTTCGAATATTTCAAATTTTTGCCAAGTACGAATACACTTGACAGTTGCTCGGGTACGAATACACCCATAGTTTTGCCAGGTACGAATACACTTGACAGTTGCTCGGGTACGAATACACCTAGAATTGAACCAAGTACGAATATGCTTGTTTGCTCGGGTACGAATACACCCACAGTTAAGCCAAGTACGAATATACTTGTCTGTTTGCTCGGGTACGAATACACCCACAGTTAAGCCAAGTACGAATATACTTGTCTGTTTGCTCGGGTACGAATACACCCAGAGTTAAGCCAAGTACGAATATACTTGTCTGTTTGCTCGGGTTCGAATATACCCAGAGTGCATGATTATGCACACTGTTGTATGGGTGCATGCCCACGCGGATCTACAACACAATTTGGGTATGAACAAACCCAAGATCACTAAGTCCAAACACAAGCACATTTGGGTAACCTAAGTATGAATATACTGGGGAAAGCTTCCAAGCACGAAGCATTTGAGCTGCATATGTGAACATGCAGTAATATCTAGAGTTCGAAAAAACTTGAAGGTTGCTCGGGTTCGAACAGACCCTGAATACAAACAACTATACGTGTTGCAAGCTGCTAATGCAACAAGCATTACTCTAAGGTATGAGAAACCTGCAACAGAGTAAGTGAATACAGTTTAATCATCAGCAGGCACAAAGAGACCTGGGGAGCATACGTGAATGTGCATAAGGCTAAGTACGAAGACACTAAGCTCATAAAATACTGGCCATGAGACGGCCACCTGTGTTAAAAAAAGGCAACGAAGGGCCAGCCAAGCATATAAAGGCCACAAGGGGCCAGGCAAAACAGAAGTTCAGGCCAAACAGGGCCACCAAAGACATAAAAAGCCACGAAGGGCCAGAACCAGCAGAGTTAAAGTAAGCAGAAATGTATCAATGCCACGCAGGGCAAGACCAATGGCCACGCAGGGCCAATCAAAAAACTGATTCAAAAAAGTTTCAAATGTTATCATCAGATCCTCAGTGACAGGGGGAGAGGCTGGAATAGTTGCAGAAGTTGGAGCAGTTGTAGAGGCAGAGATTGTTGCATCATCCACAGCGGTGCCAGGTTCAGACGGACCGCCACCGGCTTCCTTCTGGCCAGTGTTGGTCGCTTCTCCAGTTTGATCAGCTTCGGCACTTTGCTGTTCGGGGATGTTGTTAAGCTCCCTGTCCAGGCTGTCCTCCTCCTCCACCACCTCTTCCAGCTCCTCGGTGGCCGCCTGGGTGCTCGGAAGGTCAATCTCAGTCTACAGGGTGGAAGACTCTAGGGCACCAGATTTTCTGAGGCAAGCCAGCCAGCCAGCTTCAAAGACCTGGTCCTGGTTCCCAGGCATCTGGTCCGTGTAGCTCTCAGTGGCCACACGGATCCCCTCATTGTAGCCCTGGCTGATGAGGTCGCTTTGGCCTCGTCTCTTGCTCGCCTCCGGCTATGTGAGAGTGCGGTGTTTGTCTTTGGCACCTCTCAGGTTTACCCTTCACCTCATCCGCCGTCCGCTGAGCTTGATTTCTCTCCTTTCCACTGACGATTGTGTTCTGCACTTGGCGTTCGGCCGCCGGGCACTGCACGCCGAGGCTCGGGATCGACCGAACCTCTAAGCCATGGCCACCATCTTTTGCATCGCCTGGACAAACACATGGTCAGACGAATGGCAGGAATAAGCAATTTAAAGCCATTAGCATGTAAAAATGAATACGATAGCTTTACCTTAGCTTGATGGCTCATGAAAGAGCCGAGAAGGTTGTCTGGGGAGCTAGCAATCTCCTTTTGCATGTCCCCAGGAAGCATGAATGCTTGGGACAATGCAAGTGCGGTGCCTTCAGACTCCACACTGTCGCGGACGGTGACTGGCCGTCCACCGTGAGTGAATTGTGGAGTCCAGAGAGGGGTTGAAAGTGCTGCAAGCTGGGAAGGAGGCTGTTCAACAGAAGAGGCTTCTAACCGTTGGCGTTTTTCCCTGTGGCTGGCCTCAATCTCCTCGGGGGAGAAGCCAGGAGGGACGTCAGGTTGAGCTGGGCCACGGCGGCCATGAGAAGGCGCCGGGCTCTGAGAGCGTCCGCGGCCACGAGATGTGCCGCAGCCTCTTCTACGGCCAGCTCCTGGGAGGCTGAGGAGGCTGCTGAGGTTGATCGGTTGCTGCATTTCTTGAGGAGAGTGAGATGGAGAATATCCACTGGAGGATGTCGAGGCCTCTTCGGCGAGTGGGATGGGCTCGTTGGGCAGAGGAGGGGTCCGAGAACGCCTCTCTTCTCGTTGCTCGGGCTGTTGAGCTGGAGGATCAGGGATGATGGGATTGTCTGCTGCTCGGATTCGTCGGTCGATGAATCCGCCGTATGATGCACGGTAACTGAGAAGGATCTGCGCAGCTCTTGCTCGGCCAGCCAAGCACGTGCCTTGCCCGTTGAATGCAAGAGCACGGTTGATATCAGTAACGTGAACCTGGGGGGTGATGATGGCGTGCCCCTGGTTGACGTTTGTGGCTGCAAATCCGAGAAAAATTTGCAGTCAGTAAAGCAGAAACAGGAAATGCAATACGAAATATTGCACGGCAAAGAAGTTCTACGAGAAAAAGAACTAACGTGGAGTGCCAAATCTGTGGGGTGCGTGAAAGCCGACGACTCTACCGTCCTCGTCTCTGGGCTCGAAGTTTCCCGTGACGATGAGGAAGTCGTCGTCGTCCCCGCGAGCAGAGTCAGGCAATTCAAGCACTACACTTTTTCTCGGAATCCCTACTCTTGAGATAGTAGGTCAAAGCATCTTTGGTTTGAGAGATGCTGTACAGATGGTGAATATCATGTAAACCTAGGGACGTGCCTAGCAGTTGGTTTAGGGCATTGATGCCCATGACGACCCTAAAAAATTTGGCGGACACTTGCATAGGGGATAGTCCAGAATGGGCTAAAACACTGGAGAAGAAGCGTGCAGGAAACTGACGCCGCCTCAACGACGCGGCACGGCGAGTGGATGTGCAAGGTATCATTGTCAAAACACTCACGAATGGTGTTTTCTGCGGCCAACGAAGTGGCCACGTTGTCCGGGATCTCATAGCGAGATCTGAACTCGGCCATCCTTTGGGGTGTGTCACGGTGCCTACGAAACTGGCCCATAATAAGAACTGTGGGTCTTGGGTTTTCGAAAAAAGAGATGGGTACGAAGAAACCCTAAGGAGACTGTAGTGGTCCTAGATTGATGACCAAGACAGAGTAGAAAGGGTGAATGATGACTTACAAGGATTGGAGATTCTAGATGCAGAAGAGATGAACCACGAGATGGTGAACAATGCTTCAATGGCGGTATGCTCGAGCGTTCTTTCTGCAGAAGGAAGTTGGAGAGAGAAAGTGGGTTTGAAATCAGGAATGAAAACCCAAGTATACCCCATGAAGGGGGTGACGTATGAGAAACGTCACCCCAGACGCCGTTGGGCTGCTCCGCCTCAAACATCTGCTCGCATAGAATGTGGGCATCAGATGCCGCTGCGTAAAGGTGATAGTCGAAAAGCTGTCCAGACCAAACGACGAGACGTTTGGGTTGGACTAATGATGAGTTTGCACCAAGTACGAGAAACATGGGTGCAGGAGCAAAGGAAGAGAACCTTGCTCGGTCTTCAGAAGCTTTGCTCGTCATATTAAGAGAAAATAACGAGTAAAGCTGGGGAGCCATTGTAGGGAGGTAATCCCAAACAGGTACAAAGAATGGCCCGAACACGTGGTATGTGGGGCCCAGAATAAATGTAGACGGAGTACCCGCCGTGCAGTACGGTGAACGACAATAAGGACCAGGGACACGAGGGGTCCAGGTCCAAGATACCCGATCAGGGGTAAGGTCCAAAGAGCAAGGGTAGTTGTTGGACCAGTCGCATGCTAAGGGGACCAATGGTTTGAGACATCATTGGTCCAGATAGGCTGTTCAGCAACGAGAGGGCCGAACAGGAGCAGTAATTTGGAGGAGGTGCCAGAAGGTGCTCCAAAGGGGTCCAGAAATGGTAATTCCCAGTAAGGAAACAAGAGCTGGAGGAGATACCCAACGAGAATGGGGTGAACGGCCAGCTTTGGAAAGAGTTCCTAAAAGGTCTAAAAGGAAATATGCAGTTAAGGGAATGAGAATCCCTGATATTCTGGGTTCCCTTTACGAGAAAGGAAACTTAGGGCAGCAAGATGGCTTGGACAGCAAGTAGACATGGGTCTATAAATATGAGGTAAACCTAGAGGTAAAGGTACGCAATTCCTGGCTATTGGCTTATTACTTACTGAGAATTAAGGTTTCACTAGTACGAGATACTAACTTTGGCATCGGAGGGCCTTTGCCACGAGACGGCAAAGGTGCGCTCACCTTTTGTTTGTTTTATAGGTTCAATTCCGGCGGTGTGCTAGGGTTCCGGTGTAGAGAGAAAAGTAGCCGTTACAATTTGGTGTTGTTCGAAGGCCTGTTTTGTTTTCCTGCGCTTACAGCCAAGACGACGGTCTAAACAAGGCATTCGGAATTGCTTGTGATGGTAGTCAAAAATAATTGACTGCTCTAGCCAAGGCGTGGCAAGCTGGCTCACCGGGCAAAGCCAAGGCAAGGAATTACCAGGTTTCTTGGTAATGGTTAAAAAGTTGATGGGTATAGTTAGACAACCAAGTTGCCGGGTAACGGCTAAAAAGTTGCTGGGCATCGGCAACCAAGCTGTCAAGTAACGCTGGGTATCGACTAAAAAGTTGTTGGGTAACGGCAACCAAGTTGTCGGGTGATGCTGGGTATCAAACTAAAAGTTGCCGGGTAATGCTGGGTATCAGCCAAAAAGTTGCTGGGTAACGACAAAAAAATTTTTGGGTAACGGCAACCAAGTTGTCGGGTAATGTTGGGTATCGGCTAAAAGTTGTTGGGCAAGGGCTATAAAGTTGCTGGGTAATGGCAACCAAGTTGTTGGGTAATGCTGGGTAACGGCTAAAAAGTTGCTGAGTAACGGCAACCAAGTTGTCGGGTAATACTAGTTATCGGCTAAAAAGTTGCTGGGTAACGACAACCAAGTTGCTGGGTCACGGCTAAAAAGTTGCTGGGTGCCTAGGTGTCTGGTAACGCTCGGTATCGGCTAAAAAGTTACTGGGTAATGGCCACCAAGTTGCTGGGTAACGGCTAAAAATTTGCTTATTGCAGGCTAAAAAGTAGCTTGTCACCGGGCAAATCAATGCAAGCATTAATATGATCTTGGCAAAACTCTCCAAAAAATACTTGTTTAGTCACCATCTTGTGGGATTTTCGCAAAGTTAGTTTTCATTCTTTTTTTTTATTATTTTTATTTTTATTTTTATTTTTACGCGTTTTTAAGTCTTAATTTAAACATTTTGTATTGTAGATGCCTCATTTTTCAACCCAATATAGTTACATAATTATTGTGTAGCTTGTTTATAATGTTTCGTGATTTTTTCACACTATTTTGTATTTTGTTGTTGTATATTTTGGTATTTTTTATAATATTTGTCTATTTATTTTTTGTTTAACTAATATAAAATTATTCTTTTGGCAAAAAATTTTGAATTTTTTTGTGGAATTGCTCCATATTTTTGTGAAGATGTTCCAATTCAAAGTTCATGAAAAAAACTTGTGATGCTCAAAAAAAGGCCCATTATGGCTGGTCAGACATATTGATGTTCCTTCTTGCCACAAGGGCAAAGGTTAATTTTACTACTATAGGGGGGGTGGGGGTGGGGGTGGCCTCCCTCCCTTGGGGAAGCCGTGGCCACCTGATGTCGGGTGCCATGGCACGTTGCTATCGAGATCCTCAGGCAATTCTTGGCCTTTTGGCCTTGGTTGCTCGTTGAAACACTACCCGTTGGTAATGCTCCAAAAAAGGACCGAAATGCCCCTAAAACGAAATGCTATTGTAAGCCGTCCCATAAGGCAAAGCACTGCTCTATCGGGCAAAGCAAGACTCTATCGGACAATTCTTGGCCATTTGGCCTCTGATACCCGTGGAAACACATCGCGTCGGTAATGCTCGGAAAAAAGATCGAAATGCCCCTGAGACAAAATGTTATTCTTTTCGGTCCAGCTAGGCAAAGCATGACTCTATCGGGCAACGAAACACTCCGTCGGGCAATTGTTGGCCGTTTAGCCTTGGAAACCAGTGAAAAGATGACCCGTCGGTAACCATATCCAATACAAGGCAAGGCAAAGCAAAGCACGACTCTATTGGGCAGCAACTAGAATTCCATGGCCGTTTGGTCTCAAATGCTCATGCTTTCACATCCCGTCGGTAATGCTTGTAACTCACATCCCTCATGATGCATTGGTGTTTCCATCGGGGGATGCCCCCTTGTTGAGAGGTAAGCTCGTCGCCCAGGTGACGAGCACCAGCCAATCGATCTCTGTTGGCTATGGCACCTTCCCGATGATGCATTGGAATCCCCGCATGGCAAAATGTACCCGGCTAATAGTTTTTTATGGCTCATGCCAGGGTGCGTAGCCCCGAGGATGCCTCCTTGTTGAGGGGTTAGCTTGTTGCCCAAGCAGTGAGCGCCGGCTGATGGTTCTCCGTCGGCTATGGCACCATCCCGATGATGCATTGGTGTCCCTGCACGGAAAAGCGTAACTCGCTAATGGTCTTTGATTCCTAATGCCACGGTGCGTAGCCCAGAGGATGCCTCCTTGCGGAGGGAGAAGCTTGTCGCCTTGGTGGCGAGCACCGGTCGACGGTTCTCTGTTGGCTATGGCACTATCCCTTCGGAAAACAACCTCGATGATGCATTGGTGTTAAAGCCCTTCGAGGCAGGCCCACCATTGCGGAGAGGTAAGCTGGTTGTTGCTTGGACGTGAAGTCAAATGCTTTACAAAATCATTGTTCATTCAAAAATCAAAAACGAATTTGCAAAAATCTTACCCGATGATGCATTGGCGTTTCCTTTGTGGAATGCCTCCTTACTGAGGGGTATGTGAAAATGAATTTTAAAAAATCTTCTCCGATGATGCATTGTCATTTCCTTCAGGCAATGCCTCCTTGTTGAGGGATAAGCTTGTCGCCTAGATGGTGAGCGCCGGTTGATGGTTATCCATTGGCTATGGCAATGTCCTTTTGTTAGCCTTCCTTGATGATGCATTGGTGTACCCTTCGGGGGATGCCTTCTAGTGGAGAGGTAAGCTCCTTGCCTATTTCAATGAGATTGGCGTGGAACGCCAGCCAATGGATCTCATCCATTGGCTACGGCACTATCCCTTTGGTATTCTTCCTCTATGATGCATTGGTGTTCCTTTCGGGGGATGCGGATGCCTCCTTGCTGAGAGGTAAGCTCGTTGCCTTGGTGCTGAGCGCTGGTGGATGGATATCCGTTGCCTGTGGCACAATCCCGATGATGCATTGGTGTCCCCGCATGAAGCAGTAGCTCTCAGGGCTCTGAGCCTCATACCATGTTCAAAGCAGCAGCAACGGCTTTCCATCAAGTACAAATCAGAAAGTGTAACGACCATGATTTTTGGTCAATAAAAATTTCGCTAAAAAATTTGAATTTTATTTTAATACTTGGATTTCATTTTTATCATCCAAAAATCAGTCGTTATTGATGTATAAAATTTTGTTAATTCTTTATTTATTTTATAAATCCCTTTTTGCGATTAATAATCCGTCATAATTAGGTTTTTGACTTAGGAGATTGGAATTCATCGCCCGGGCATTAAGGTCATTTTCTAAAGACGAGTATGCCTATTTAGACCTTGGTACAATTACTTGGTAATTGTAGAAAATCCTAGAATTTATTTTCTCGGCTGGAAATCCTGCATGGCAACCGATCAGCTAGCAACCCTAATTACCATTTGGCTTAATTACATTTCCCTAACCTAGAGTGTTGCATCGATGCCGTAGTAGTTAGTAGAAATTTTTGGTCTTTGCCTTGGCGTCGGCTCGTCGTCGCGCCTGCCTTGGCGTCGGCTCATTGTCGGGCCTGCCTTGTGGAAATTTTTGGTCTTTGCCTTGGCGTCGGCTCATTGTCGGGCCGCCTGCTTTGCCTTGGCATCGGCTCGCTGTCGCGCTGCCTTGCCTTGGCGTCGGCTCATTGTCGCCTGCCTCGCCTAAGCGTCGGTCATTGTCGCTCTGCCTCGCCGCTAGGCGTCGTTGTCGCTGCTGCCTCGCTGGCGTCGGGTCATCGAGTTGCTCGCTGCCATCGTGTTCTTCGCCTTGGCGTCGGTCGCGCTTGCTTTTGCCTTCACGTTCTTTGGTCCGCTTTACTCGCTTTGGCGCCATTTGTTCGCTTGGCCCTTTGGCCATCGGTGCTTGGCCACCGCCATCGCCATCGGTCGCTTTGGCCACCGCTTGGCTGCCTTGGCCATGCTCACGCCGGCTCAGCCGTCGCCTTGCTTGCAGGCCTCTTTGGCCACCATTACTGCGGCTACCGCATCGCTTGGCCATCGGGCGCTTGGCCACCGCCTTGTTTGTAGGGCTACCTTGGCCATGCTCATGCGGCCTTGGCCATCGCCTTGCCAGGCCGCTGGCCACAGCGCTGAATGCTTATTACCAGTCGCTTTGGCCACCGCTGCTTGTTACCAGTCGCTTTGGTGCCATCGGCCACGCCTTGCCTTGTTTGGCCATAAGGCTGTGGTCGCCGCTGCCAGCAACCCGCCTTGGCTACGCAGTTTAGCCACCAGGTCTTTGTGGTCGCCCGCTAATAGCCACGGGCGCCAGCGCTGTTTGGCCACTGCTTTGGCCGCCAGCCGCAGCCCAGTCGCTTTGGCCACCGCTTGGCCACCGCCTTGCCACCAGGTTGCCTTGGCCACGCTCACGCTTTGCCTTGGCGTTTGACTTAGGATAATATTTATCCGTTGGACGATAGATGCTAGAGTAATCTTTACCCATTAGTCAATAGGTAAACCTTGGTTAATCTTCCTAAGTACGAGTTAGATTAGTAGTGCTTAATTGCAAAGTCTATACTTTTTGGTATTAACCGTTGGATAATAACCATTAGGAGATTCTTTACCCATTGGGCAATAGACTAGAATCCTATCCATTATTACCCATTGGTTATTAACCATTAGAGAAACTATTATCCATTGGATAATAGTTAGTCTTGACAATCATGTACTTGTTTGATTGAAATATTAAATTTGGCCATGTGTTAAAATCCATTAAATTAAGATTAGTCCATTAGTATATTAGGTTAGTACATGGTACTTTGGATGAAGTAGAATACTATATCATATCTAGTATAGATATTGTGTAGTACATGTATATATATATATATGTATGTACTTGTTGTATATATATATTTTATTGTATATGGCATGTGTGTTATTAAATATTTTAACTAGAAAATCTAATTTACTTGAAAATGTGGATTTTATTAAAGACCCAAAGTACATATACATATATTAGTATATTGTATGTCTTCCATGCAAGTACAAGGTTTATTATTTAATTTTTCCATGGGATTCTCTTATTATTAAAGACTAGATTGCCCATGTGTTAAAATCCATTAAAATAGATTTAGTTCATTAGGTTAATAATTTAGTACCTAGTACTTTGAAAGAAGAAGATTAGTTTATTAGATCTTGGAAAGTGACTTATCTAGTCTAGATATTGTAGTACTTGCTTGTATATATAATATGTGTACTTGTATGTATATATATATGTATATATATATTATATTGTAATACACATGTGTGTATATAGATTTTTATAATAAGAAAATCTAATTTTGGTTTAAAATACAAGATTTCAAAGTACCCATAGTACGCATATCTATAATATATTATGTGTATTCTTCCTAGTGCATATATATATATTTATATATATATATATATAGTACTTGAGAGAGAGGCCGAGAGAGAGAAATTGGGAGAGAGAGAGAGATCGGATGGAGAGGGAGGGAGAGAGTGTGATGTGTGTGCAAGTTGATTGACCTTGCTTGGTCATCCTTGTCCTAGTTTGTGTATGCTTCAAGTGAAAGCATAACCAATGCCATCCAATCTTGTCCTTCCTTGTACAAACCCCATTAGAATACTTGAATCAAATCTCCTTCCTTGCCTAGTCTTCCATAATCCAATCCAAAGGACACATCCTAGCCTTGCATGTCTAGTTTTTAGGTTGTTTCTTGCAAGGAAGCAAGATTTGATGAAATAAAAAAAATAAGGTATAGAGAGAGAGAGAGGGAAATTCGGCTAGGGAGAGAGAGAGGGAGTTCTTGGCCTATAAATAGCAAGCCACTTCTTCATTTGAACTCACACCTTCACCTCATTCTCCAACTTCTCTCTAAAATCTCTAAGAAACCAGTTTCTGGACAGCCTACTGTCCTCCGAAAAACTCCATTTTTTCTCCGGGTGAAAGTCGTTTCTAGGAACAACGACCTCCACAAAAGTCATAGAACACTTCGAGAGCTTCAGTTTAGACCGAAGAACCACCCCAAACGGTCAAGAGATGACCAAGATATCGACCTCCAAAGTTCAGTGAAAAATCTGGAAATTCCATTCCAGACAGCTCACCGTCCACTTTCTTATCCCTATTTTTCTCCGGGCGAAAGTCGTTTCTAGGAATAACATCCTTCATGGAAGTCGTAGAAAATTTCGAGATCTTCGTTTTAGACTCAAGAACGGTCCTATTTGGCCCAGTTTTGACCGAGTTACTGCCATCCAAAGTTCGGTCCAGATTTGAGAGTTTCACCGCCCGTAGAATTTTTCAACTAGCTTATTCGGCCCCAACTAGTTTCGGATTAAGGTAGAATACTCCGACCCCGCTATCTCTAAGTATATGTGGTACTTGAATAGTTATATGCATGTTTGTAGAATCTTCTTATACCCCTACCCTATGTATATCGTATGATATGAGCGTGATTAAAAATATGTAGTACTTGGCTAGTTGATCGCATGATGTTGTTTGACGTAGAATTCTTTGAAGTACATGAGCATGATAATGTAGTTGTGATATTTAGCTTGTAGAACTTTCTTGTTTAAAAGAACGCAGTTTACTTTGATCTTATGACTACTTGATTGCTTGATCGCCTAGTTACCACGTGATTGTATGAACTCGTCAATAAACATGTGTTGCTTTATTGAACCTCTCGAAGGAAATGCATTTTAAAGAAAGTGTTGTTTCAAAACCTAAGTATTTGTATTTTGACCTTTTAACAAGCATGATATCGCATGAGTTATGTGAATAGTCCCACTGCGGAGTCGATGCATGTCACGAGACACATGGAATTGGAAAAGTAGAGATATGACACCTAAGATGTGGTTGATACGGATAAAAAGTGTTTTGGAAATGCATAATGGCCGGACTTGGTAGCCATTATGGCCATGAGTCAGATTTGGTAGCCTTTGTGGCAATGAGCCGGACTTGGTAGCTCATTGTTGTGCGACACAAGGTGCCGGTCTTGGATGCTCATGGTTGTGTGTGTGTGTGACACAATGTGCCGGACTTGGTAGCCATTGTGGCCATGCGTTGGTAACCTTCTGGCAATGAGCCGGACTTGGTAGCTCATTGTTGTGCGACACAAGGTACTTGTAACCCATGGTTGTGTGCGTGCGTGTTTTCGGAATTGATGATGAAAGATGAGACACAAAACGATGAGTCGCGTAGGGGACACACACGGAAAACATGACACCAACGCTCGTTAGTGAATGCGCATGTGTAATTGTATGAGTTGTTTGAAAGCATGTTAAAATCGTATACTATCTTTGATGTGTATGTTAAGGGTTAGTGGGTTTGGATTACTCTATTGAGCTTTCAAGCTCACGGTGTTGCTTTATGTGACCCTGACATATTATACTGGTGGCGACGCTGGTATAATGTGTCAGACTTGTTAGATGAACAAGGGGAGCTGTACACCTTGGAGGCTTTTGGAGCTGAGGAATTTGCTAGGATGGAAGAAGAGAAGGAGCTGTAGATAACCTTAGATATCCATTCCTTTTGTGTAATAAACGAACCCTTTGGGAGTTTATGATGTAATAAAGAGCCAGACTCTCTTTTGTTGTTCAATAAAATGTTTATTTAACGTACCCAAAATTCGGGGCGTTACAGATGGTTATCCATTGGCTATGGCACTGTCCCTTCGTTAACCTTCCTCTGTGATGCATTGGTGTTCCCTTCGGGTGATGCCTTCTTGTTGAGAGGTAAGCTCCTTGCCTGTTTCAATGAGATGGGCGGCGAGCGCCAGCCGATCGATCTCATCCATTGGCTACGGCACTGTCCCTTTAGTAATCTTCCTCGATGATGCATTGGTGTTCCATTCGGGGGATGCCTACTTGCTGAGAGGTAAGCTCGTCGCCTGGGTGGTGAGCGCTGGCTGATGGATATTCGATGGCTATGGCACAATCCTAGTGATGCATTGGTGTCCCTGCACGAAAAAGCGTAACTGGCTAATGGCCTTTGATTCCTAATGCCCCGGTTCGTAGCCCAGGGGATGCCTCCTTGCGGAGGGAGAAGCTTGTCTCTTAGGTGGCGAGCGCCGGTCGACGGTTCTCTGTTGGCTATGGCACTGTCCCTTCGGAAAACTACCTCGATGATGCATTAGTGTTGAAGCCCTTCGGGGCAGGCCCACCCCCAAGGAGATGTATGCTGGTTGCTGCTCGAACGCGAAATCAAATGCTTTACAAAATTATTGTTCATTTAAAAATCAAAAAGTAGTGTGCAAAAATCTTTCTCGATGATGCATTGGCGTTTCTATCGAGGAGGCCACCTTGCTGAGGGGTATGCAAAAATGAATTTTAAAAAATGTTCCCCAACGATGCATTGTCATTTCCTTTAGGCAATGCCTCCTTGCTGAGGGGTAAGCATGTCGTCGAAGGCGTCGTGCGCCGGTTGATGGTTCTCCATTGGCTTTGGTAATGTCCCCTCGTTAACCTTCCTTGATGATGCATTATTGGTGTTCCGTTCAAGGGATGCCTTCTTGTGGAGAGGTTTGCTCCTTGCCTGTTTAAATGAGGTGGGCGGCGAGCGCCAGCTGATGGATCTCATCCATTGGCTACAGTACTGTCCCTTCTGTAATCTTCCTCGATGACGCAGTGGTGTTCCTTTCGAGGGATGCCACCTTGCCGAGAGTTAAGCTCGTCGCCTTGGTGGTGAGCGCCGGCTGATGGTTATTCGTTGGCTATGGCACAATCCCTATGATGCATTGATGTCTCTACACTGAAAAGCGTAACTGGCTAATGGTCTTTGATTCCAAATGCCCTGGTGCGTAGCCCCGGGGATGCCTCCTTGTTGAGGGAGAACCTTGTTGCCTAGGTGGCGAGCGCCGGTTGATGGTTATCCGTTGGCTATGGCACTGTCCCTTCATTAACCTTCCTCTATGATGCATTGGTGTTCCCTTTGGGGGATACCTTCTTGTTGAGAGGTAAGCTCCTTGCCAATTTCAATGAGATGGGTAGGGAGTGCCAGCCGATGTGTCTCATACATTGACTACGGCATTGTCCCTTCGGTAATCTTCCTTGATGACGCACTGGTGTTCTGTTCGGGTGATGCCTCCTTGCTGAGAGGTAAGCTCGTCGCCTTGGTGGTGAGCGCCGGCTGATGGATATCATTGGCTATGGCACAATCCCGATGATGCATTGGTGTCCCTGCACAGAAAAGTCTAACTGGCTAATGGACTTTGATTCCTAATTCCACAGTGCGTAGCCCAAGGGATGCCTCCTTGCAAAGGGAGAAGCTTGTCGCCTAGGTGGCGAGCGCCGGTTGACGGTTCTCTGTTGGCTATGGCACTGTCCCTTCGGAAAACTACCACGATGATGCATTGGTGTTGAAGCCCTTCGGGGCAGCCCCACCCTTGCGGAGAGGTAAGATGGTTGCTGCTTGGATGTGAAGTCAAATGCTTTATAAAATCATTATTTGTTTAAAAATGAAAAACGAATTTGCATTATTCTTTCTCAATGATGCAGTGGTGTTTCCTTCGGGGAATGCCTCCTTGCTGAGGGGTTGTAAACACCCCAATTTGGCCAAACGATTATTTCAAGTCCCACCTTGGGGACCATTCCGATGATGAAATGGATACAGTGATTGCTGATTGACTTCTTGTGAACCTTAGGACTTTCGGTAAGAACTTTTGGCCACTTAGAGGACCCAATCCAGAGCCAAACAGCCTTTGAGACAGAAATACCGTATCCCAGGAGAATCCATCTGTCGGCCATAACATTGATCTCACGGCCTCAACATTATTTTTCTTCACCCGAGCAACCTGTTGCTTGAAAATCTCCCTGAGAGATCGATCCCTTGGCCGCAAGATCTATCCTTCGGCCGCAACATCATTTCCTCAGCCGCCAGATCCATGGATCGGCCTCTAGATCGCCCTTTTTCTAGATTTTGGAACATTCTGCCAAACGTTTGATCTGTTCACAAAACCCTAGCAGCCAAATCCCGATGCATTCGAGCTACGCCAGAGGATTGCCATGAAGAGTTAGAATCACTCTCTAACTCCAATTTTACTCGTGCATTTCGATTGGTTGAGGTGTGTCATCCCTTTGCCTATATAAAGGACCCTTTGGGTTCCGATATTAAAAAAAAAGGAGGTGGAATCACTCTCTCAAACAACAAAATTCATATACTTACTCACCCTCTCAAGCCGCGAAACTTTGTACAGACATACTCTTAAACCCTCTCTTCAAAAGCCCTAACCTCCCAAAGGCAACCATCCATCCGACAATTAAATCCCGAAGTTCAAACCCTAACCCTAGGGTTTTCAAAGAAGCAAATCAGTCAATCCCAATCAAATCCGAAGCAATCAAGCCACTGAGGGATCAAGGTGGTGAGGCCCAAGGGCCTCTAGTTTGATTTATTTCTCGTTTCTATGCTTAATCGTAGCGTTTGATTATCTACTAACTTTTCTATCTGGTGTGAGGAAGAACACCGACCGGGGCTTCAATCCCTCGGCCAGTACATCAAGCCAGGAGGATCTCTCGGCCGTGACATCAATTCACCGGCCGCGGGATCCATTTCCCTGGGTCAGTTTGATTTAGTTCAGCTTTCTAAATGCATGCTTTTAACTATAGTTCTGGCTCACTATTAACTGTTTAAAGGCTTAATTAAATAGACTATGTGTTAGAATTAAATAAAGCAGGTATATGTCTTATGTTGAACAATTATGGGCCCGTCCTACGGCTGGGCGGAGAGGGGTGCTTAACACCTTCCCCTCACTGTACTTTTGGCTCCCGTCCCAAAAATCTCTGTCTATTTTCCTATTTTTAATAAACTAGGTGGCGACTCTGTTTTGATAATGACCGCTATCGTGTGCCGATATTCCTAGTCATGGGAATATCCACGATCTTGGTTTATGAAGCGAGCAACCAAATGAGCAAACAACTATCAATCTGTATGGCGATGCCCCCCTCTAGGGAGGTGTCTACAGGGGTAACCGAAAATGAATTTTAAAAAATCTTCCTCGAGGATGCATTGGCAATTCCTTCCGGGAATGCTTTCTTGCTGAGGGGTAAGCACGTCTGTAGACACCCCAATCTGGACCCCTGAATAATCTTTAAGAAAACCCCAATCTGTAGACACCCCAACCTTCGAGGCTTGGATTGTTGCTCCTTTGCTACTCCTTTGCTACTCCTTCTCTAACCTCAAGAAAACCCCTTTTCAACAATGTAGAGTGGCCCTCGGTTCAATTGCAAAAGAGAAAGATGCGTTTACTTTGTCAAAAACAACTTTTTCCATGACACACTGAGGGTAAAATGGGCACATATTTTAATGTATAAAATGGCTTTGAGTGAAACCAATTGGGTTAGAAAGAGGACTCGACGAGCTTTCCAACGCTTCGAACCGCGTCCAAATCCGAGTTCGAGAGTGTCCGGGGCGTCCTCGCGAAATTCGGTGTGCTGTGTTGATTCACATAGCGCGCGGCACTTCAAAAGGGCGCACGGCACTTTAGAAAATTCAAAAAATCACTCTCTTGCACGGGACTCCACTACGTCGCACGGCACCTTGAGAAAAAGTTCTGACAGTCGCAGAAAGCTGTCGGCCACGCCTGCAGGAGGAGTGTCTGTGCCAGAAAATGAGTTTTATTCGGCTCAGAAGTCACCTCCCCTACTTTAGTGATCATCCTTGGCTCTCTTGCCTATAAATACATCCCCTCTCTAGTTGAGAAGTACCCCTTCAACTCCAAGTAAAGTTATTCTGCCATTTTTTTTTGCTCTCACTCTCTCTCTAAAAATACTCCCTTTTGATTCTCTCTCTACAACTTCTTACACCCACCACTACTATGAACATCTCTCTCTCTACACACATTTGCCCTCAAGTCTCTCAAGTTCAATCCAAATCAACTTCCATTCCTCCATCTTCAAGCACATCCAAGCTTCAATCAAAAGGTATAAATCTATTTCCTTGGGCTAAACAACATTTAACCTTGAGGGGAGCCGATCGAGGCCCTTCTCGGTCTTTCTATACCGAGCTTGGGTCTCAAACGAGTTTTACATTCAAAGTCTTTCTTTTCTTTTCTTTTCTGCTTTTTCTTTTCATATTTTAACTAATATTGCTTAAAAATCATGCGGATACATTCTAGATTCAAGTTTTATGTTAAAAATCCTTTTTTTTTTTTTACTTCATAAGATCTTTCAACATTTCAAAAAACTTTTAACATTATTTTATATGATAAGATGAACAAATAGATCTCATAAATCATTTTTCAAAGATTCAGAAAATATAACAAACTATTTTGCGGACCTATGGTTTGTTTTGTCATGTAAAAGCAAACTGATTTTGAAATGTGTATAGACAGGTGTACCGCACAGTGTGTTGGTTGCACCGTGCGATGCATCCGGTCATCGCACGGCGTATCATGTTTAAGCGCACGACACTTCATTAGTTATTGTTTTCTTGTCTGAGCTGTCTAGATCATGGCCATCATTCATCGGGCCCATTGTTGCTGTTGAAATACTGACATTAGTATTTTCGGAATAAGACCATATCTACAAGCCATATTTTATTTCATGAATAATATTTCTTAGATCATCTTGGATGATCAAATGTAACAAAAATTATTTTGTGTTCATGGCTTGATGGAGTGGTACTGTCCCGAGGTCGGGTGACGTCCTGAATGCTTGTAGCATCGGCGAGCGGTACCACGCGCATCTTGAAGAGCCGTGCGGGGCATTACAATGTGCCGCGTAAGAAATGGCCGCGGTCCAGACAGCTTGTCAAATGTTTTTCATTATATTTGCTTGCATCATTCTTATCATTCTGTACAGTTCGCACCACAAGCACGCCAATGTGTTATATTCTATCCCGTGTCCCTTCCCCGTACATGTTTTAAAGTTAAGCTTTCCAAATGGTATTAAATCCCCCATTTAAAATGCTTAGTAGAGACCGGTTTTACCGGGCGAGCAGGGTGCTTTTTCAACAAAACCTTTCCCGTTCGTAACGTGGCTCCCGGATCTAAAATCTCAACGTTTTCGCTAGACCAAAAGCCTTTCTATTTCAAATCAAACTATTGGTTTCTCGGATCATCCATCTCAAAAATCCGGGTGGCGACTCTTCGAGTTAGCGCTTTTGGGCGCGGAAGCCCACAGTGGCAACTCCTCTGGGGACTTTTATTCAATACTTTACTTGTGCTTTTTTTAAAAAAAAAAAAAAGAAAAGGTTTTTTTTTTCAAAAAAAAAAAGAACAAAAAGTATTGAATAATCAAGAGGGCCAAGCTTGAAAAGCATTTTTCTTGGGGGATTTAAAATCATTTGAAAATCTTAACTTATTTTTTACACTATGCACCACACAAGCCTCGCTAGTGTGTTTCGGCTATCTTGCCCAGTTTACCGATGACAAGCTCTCCCGGGATGCCTAGCAACCCTCGACTATGATGGGCCATCGTGCTGTTTGACCATTGTCTTGTAATACACTTGACATGGGGTAGTACATCTTGGCTCTAGTCCGGGGAACCCCTTTTGAAACCAAAACCGGCCTTCTGCACTTGTATATAGCCGTAGAACCTTCCCAACTAGGACAGGAACCCATGGTTAGGACTTATGTGATATATCCTGTTTATGTGCAATTTTTTTCCTGTACATGCATATCATTCATACATCAAGCACTCGTGCAGGCTATAGGTCAGGCCACACACAAACCGTATGCTAATCCGCCTTTTAGAATAATTCTACGCTCCACGGTCTTTAGGAAGTTGCTAACACCCGATGAAAAGTCGTGCCTCATGGGACGCATGTTGCTTAATACTAATTAGTCCTTAAAATGGCGCGTTTGAGGGAAATCAATTTTTACTAAGTCTTCGATACATTTTTCAATCAAATATTCAAATACCAAAAAAATGGAATGACTAAAGTATTAATGATGTGATACTTACACCATTTAGGCTAATAGCGCCACGTCGCTCACGCCACCTGGTTATAATACCGTGTCATTTTTACCACGTCATTTCAAAAACAGAAAACGGATACATGTTTTGACATCTCTTAAACAGAAGACTTAGTTTGTTTTGACATCTCTTAAGTTTCGTTGTTTATAAAGGATACATTGTCAAAAGAAACTCTGAGGATCAATGCAACCTTTTGAAGCCGTTTTCTGTGAGTCTAAGAGACTTAAAATCTATGGGGTTTGAAATACCTCCGGTGTTCGCCGTGCCCGAATGGCCCCCCTGGCTTGGATCTAGCCTTAGGATGTATTTGTATCTAGGTTTCGGCAGCCTTATTGCTTTGTCTCGGATGGTCAAGATAAGGAGATTGGCTCTGATTCCAAGACATTCGGAATTTAACCTGCCTGACACGACTTACCCGTGGCTACTGAAACCCTTGGTACAGTCATATCCTGAGTGAGACTTAGAGCTGAGGTAGATCTGCAGGAAATTAGGACGGTGACAACAACGACGACTTATGTGCATAGAACCTTCCAAAGTTGAGACAGTGACTCTTTATATCTAGCTTGATGCATTTTCGTGCCGTATCATATCATCGCATTGCAATGCACATGGTCTGCCCACTAGGCACTCGTCTACTTGTCTTCTGGGACTCGCACTTACTCTCGCTTCCTCCTCCGCCCTTCTCTCCTTCCTTCCCCGTGCTCTGAAAAGATTGCCAAGACCCTATGAAGAGCTGTACATCTACACGATTTCTAAATCAAATGATCCTTGGAACGATAAAGCCTTGGGGATGTCAAAATTTGTTAAGTCGTTAATACATTTTGCAATCAAGAATTCAATGAATTAAAGAAACAATTGAGCTACAATGCCGTGATACTCACACCATCCAAGTTACTGTGCCAAGTCACTTACTCCACTTAGGCTAATGGCGCCATGTCGCCTACGCTGCCTCGGTTACAGTATCATGTCATTTACGCCAAATGATTTCTAAAACCAAAATCGAAACTTCGAATGAAAAATGTTGGGGACTTAATTTGTTTTGCTATCCCCCGAGACTTGTCATTTCTGATCAAAGGATACATTGTTAAAAGAAACGCTGAGGATCGAGGCAATCTTTAGGGATCGCACTGACGGTCTAGGAGACCTTAAATCCATGGAGTTTGCGATACCTCCAGTGTTTGCCGTGCCCATACAGCTCCCCTGGTTCAGTCTAGCCTTAAGGAACGTTGGTATCTGGATTTTGGCAGTCATATTGCTCTGTCTCGGATGGTCAAGATAAGGAGATTGGCTCTAATTCCGAAGCATTCGGAATTTAACCTACCTGACATAACCTACCCGGATTGTCAGAAGTCATCTATGCCATGTCTTAAGTGAGATTTGAACAACGGTAAGTCCATTAGGACGGTCTAGGAGACCTTAAATCCATGGAGTTTGTGATACCTCCGACGTTTGCCGTGCCCATACTGCTCCTGTGGTTCAGTCTAGCCTTAAGGAACATTGGTATCTGGATTCCGACAGTCATATTGCTCTGTCTCGGATGGTCAAGATAAGGAGATTGACTTTGATTTCGAAGCATTCGGAATTTAACCTACCTGACTTGACCTACCCGGATTGTCGAAAGTCATCTGTGCCACGTCCTAAGTAAGATTTGAACCATGGTAGGTCCTTAGGACAGTCTAGGAGACTCTAAATACACAGAGTTTGCGATACCTCCGGTGTTCGCCGTGCCCAAACTGCCCCCGGT
This sequence comes from Rhododendron molle, assembly GCA_025413875.1. Taxonomy (NCBI): domain Eukaryota; kingdom Viridiplantae; phylum Streptophyta; class Magnoliopsida; order Ericales; family Ericaceae; genus Rhododendron; species Rhododendron molle. Next base: position 12,493,141 of record CM046398.1, on the reverse strand, counting down.
CTGGGAACGCTAGTTGCAGCAATCTTATTGCTTTGTCTTGGATGGACATAATAAAGGCGTTGGGTCTAATCCTGCTAAACAATCTACCCGTGATTGTTGGAAACCATCTGTGCAGTGCCTTAAGTGAGACCAAGCTGGGTTAGACCTTAGGACAACATCAAGATCGACGACACGTACATGACATGTTCTTTCTTTTTCATAAATGCGTCTGAGACTCATCTAAAATTCACTTTTTGCTTTACTGTCAGTACTGAGCCACCCATCCTACACAAAACCACACCGCATTCTCCGATCACCTCAATGGCAGGGTAGACAGAACTGAATGAGCTGAAAAAGACTGTGGAGGAAATAAGTCAGAAAATGGACAATATGCTAACTCTGGTCCAAGGGCTGGTCAACCTTTTCACCTCCATAATCCCGAACACAAATGTGGGACTAAATGATGATGTTGGGGATCTAGGGGCTGACATGGCTGACAAACTTTTCACAAAAGTGAAACTCTCAGAAATGTTCAAGGACTTGGCTGAAATTCATGATGCTAGGGCTCACTCGAAGGAAGATACTGGACCCTTGATCGAAACCAGTGCTGACATACATATTATCTCAGCAGAAGTACATGAGATCAATCCCAGAGGCAAAAGGGTTTGTCCCATTGATAGGAGAAGGCTATACAGTTGTAAAGCAAGTAGGGGCACCACGGGCACCACCATGAACCCTCAACTTAGTCGCAGAACCAAACCAAGGAGGGCCTTCTCCCATTTCTTTGAACCTAAATCCATGGTTTATGAAAAGCTCCTTAAAGCTGGCCTCATTAAACCACTCCCTCCAACTCCTCTACCTCAAAAGCTCTCAGCATCCCATAATCCCAGTACCTTCTGCATCTTCCATCAAATGCCCGGCCATAACACAAACGACTGCATCCGCCTTCGCCGTGCTATCCAAGACCTCATCGATGACAGAATCATCCCTCCACCATAGCCAGACATCATGTCTAAGCGCAATCCTTGCATCAATGCCGCCTTCTTCAGCAAAGAAGGGTAAATCATTAAGAGCCATGCAACGGTCTGACCTTCCACGAGTCCGGGAGTTTTCAAGTTCTGAGTCTTTGTCCTCTAAATAATCATCTTTGTGTTTGAAGTCAGTTTGTACCTCGAGTCTTTCATGCTTTCACTGTTGTGTCTGTGTCTGTAAAAGTCAAAAAAAAAAAAAAAGAAGTGTCAGTTTCGTGGGCCTGAACTACGTTGTGACCTGATTCCTTTACAGGATACGTAGGCAGCCTCATCCTGAGGCCCGGTCACGAGCATTCAAGTCAATCCCAAGGTTCGGTCGTGGTCTTTTAAGTCAACCCCTAGTGGATCGGTCGCTATCCTTTGAACGTCACATCTCTGTAATAAACTCAGGATTTTGAAATTATTTTCTACCATCAGTTGAAAATCATGATAATCACTTCAAAACATGAGATGATTTTTGATTGAACCCTTGCCTCAGAAAAGAAGAAGGATTTCAAGGGACCACTTCCTAATGCCATATCCATTCTAAGAAGCAATGTCGCGACTCTGAAAAGGCTCGCTAGGTCAAAACTTCAAAATCTGACCTAGGCAAAAGTTAAAGCATGCAAACAAGAGCCTCTCAATTGAGCATCTAGGATTTATTTGTTAGTTATTTGTTAAGTTGCGCAATCCAAAATGAAGGAAGGTCATCATTTCTTTCATTCTACGCATATAGATATATCTTTTGATACCCCTTTTGAGCCCCAATCAAATTCTTTGAATCCCAGCTAGCCAACTATCCCCCACATCGGGGTGAAATAAAAAATAAAAGTGTCAGAAGAAATATTGAAATTCAAAGCATCAAAAGAGTGAAAGTGCCAAACACATCAAGATTAAAAGCATCAACAAGATGAAAGTGTCAAACATACTGAAAGACACTAAAGGCATGAGAAATCAAGAGAAAACGCCCATCAAAGCAAATGGGCACAAAAAGTTGAAAGATAGCTGCTAGTTTTGAAAACCCAAAAGAAAGTGAAATTTTTGAGCCAATTGTCCTTTCTTTGTTAAGCCCAAACCATGGCCCATGTTACAACCCAAAAAGTCCTTTCAGATTGGAAAGCGCAACTTGATAGCAAGAACCCTAGGCGTTAAAAGGCATGATCAAAAATCAATACATGGAGAATAGTCAAAGCATTGCCCAAAGCAAAAATTCAAATTGGGGTCATCATTAGCAACTTGGGGCATGGTTCATGATAAAAACTCTCGTGTTTTTGACAAAACAAAATCAAAAGATTTGAATGAAAATCAATTGATGAAATTCCAAAAGGAGAATTCCGAGAACCTGGGCATGTCTGCCATTTCAAAGAGTCAAACTCTTCGTCCAATCAGGGGCACCATTCAAAAGTCACTTCGTCTTTCTCTCCCTCATTTGCGTCAACGTCCACTCATTTTACCAAAAAGTCAAAAGAGTCATCTCGGTTTGGTCAATTCTCGATTCGTGGAAGTCATTTCAACGCATGGAAGCATACCACCCCTGAGAGAAGCTCGTTGGGCTGAAAACCGCAAGGGCGGGCAGACCCAAGCAAAAATTAGAGCAAAAGCCTGCTAGGTCGAAAACCCGCAAGGGCGGTCTAGGCAAAAGTTAAGGCAGTTAATCAAAAGAGCTCGCTAGACCGAAAATCCGAAAGGGCGGTACTAGGCAAAATTTAGAGCGCAAAAGGAGAGTGTTAATACCCGAGCGAAACCATAACCTAGATTGCGCATGGACAACTACTTGTCAAAACTGTCAAGACTAGGGTTCGTCATTCACTGGGGTACCACAACTCGATGTCATCTACCGAGGCTAGCGTATGCTTAACTTCAAAACTCGGGTACAAACTTCAGCCCAAAAGCTCAAGCCTTGATCAAAGGAAATTTTCAGCCCAAAGCTCAAGCCCTGACAAAAAGCAAACTCCAACTCAAATTCAAGCCCTCACCGCAGGCGAATTCCAGCCCAAAATCCAAGATACCAGTCACCGGCCAAAGATAGTAAAGCAAAAAGGTAATTAGATGTGTCCCCTATTTTTTCAAAAAAAAAAAAAACAAAAAGGAATGGTGTCATCATTGTCGTCGAGTGCCAAATCACGAATCTCGAATGTTGTCCAAAAGTCATTCAACCAAGCTACGGCCTAGCCGACCTAATACTTCTTAGTCTCTCGAGCAACGGTCAAAACGGCCTAAGCTTCTCATTCAATCGGCAACGGTCAAAAGGGCCTAAGCTTCTCATTCAATCGGCAACGATCAAAAGGGCCTAAGCTTCTTAGTCAATCAGGCGACGGTCAAAAGGACCTAAGCTTCTTGTGGGCTACCACAGCCCCGGGTCAGGTGGATCGGGGCGGCCTCAAAAACACCGTTTTTGAATCGAATTGAAAAATTGAGGAGTCGCCACCCGGATTTGAGGTTCGCCACCCGAGAAACCGTTTTGATTGAAAACAATAGATTTGAATTGAAAACCAGAGATTCGTTAAGGGTTCGGGAACCATGTTATGAGGGGGGAAGGGTTTTACGGCACCCCCCTCGCCCTATTTGAAATCGGTCTCTACTAAACATTTGTGAGATTTTTCAAAGGATTTTATTTAATTAAGTCACTTAGCAAGTATCCACAGATATATATCAAGTACAGGAGGTGCATGCATGTGCATGTATACAGGAGATGATGAATATGGTGAAGGAATGCAGAAAGGCATAAACTTGGAAACCCTGTCACTGATCTACTCTGAGCGCTCGGAAGCACTCTCGAGCGCTTGGGAGTACCAAGTGCTCACCCTGCAATTCTTGTTAGTGCAACAGGATACCACAAAGTATAATACTGAGGAAGTAAACTGGAATAATATTTATACATGTCACAGACTTGACACAAGATTTAGCAGAATGAAATCAGACTCCATTTTGCTAAACCATGCTTCCCTGTCTTTCTAAAAAAAAATGGTTTTACAGTTGTAAGAGCTGAAAGGGGTGCATGCATGGACATACAAAGGCAGTAAGGGAATGAAACTGGAAAAAAAATGGGCCGAGCTTGCATGCAAACACTCTCGAGCGCTTGGGAGTAAACTCAAGCGCTCGGAAGTGTTCCACAACCCAGGACTGATTTCAACTAACTAACCCATCAAATGCAGTATGCTGGTACCCTAGATCTTACCTTTTAAAGTGTGAAAAAGGATTTTCCTTTTTAGAACCAGACCAAGATTCTCTTGCATGCCTTCAATGCAAATCATTTATTTTATTTCACTCTGAAAACAGCAGATCGTTTGTACCAACAAACCTTAAAAGAGATGAAAATTTTAAAACTCATCCTACCCCCCATGCATGTCCATTTAGTTGCTTAAAAGAATGAAACAGAGTTGGAGCCACTCTCGAGCGCTTGGGAGTAGTCCCGAGCGCTTGGGAGTGTTTCCAGTAAGTTTAATGCAGAAAACTCATTCATGTCCCATTGCTCATGTTATTACACCAAGGTATCTCAGCCCTTACTTAGTATTAAGGACTAAGAGGGCTGAGGGACCTCCCTCATGAAGGAAAAGGAAAACAGCCCTGCTTTGCTTGACACTAAGGTAGAGGATTTCTACCTTTGAGTTGGAAGCTTGCTCATTGGAAAAGGGTTTTGGGAAGTGAAATGAGGAAGACAGATCAGGAGGATCAGAACTGGAGAATGATCTGAACTTCTTGCATGTCTTTCACACCTTGGATTATTGTTGCTTTTTGTTTTGAAAATAAAGTTTTTTGAGAGAGATGGGGAAGAACTGTTCTGTTTGAACAGTCAGAGAGGGATTCTAGAGAGAGAGGGTTCGTCCTTCAACTGAAGACCAGCCCTGCTTTTATAGCCAAAACATAGCACATGGTTCAATTTGGGAAAATATCATTTGAAATCCAAATGAAATCTTGTAACGCCCCATCTTTGACTGAGATTGAGTATGGTCTAAGGCAAAGACCAGTTCAAACAGCAGAAATGATGGCTGCATGGATAGTGGGGGCAGCTCCAACATCCATTGGGCAGTACAAAAGTCTCGAGCGCTTGAGAGTGATTTCGAGCGCTTGGGACTTCACGCTCGAGCGCTCGAGAATTGGCTGACCCATGGTTTCGGAAAATAGTCTGGAGCGCTTGGGATTGATCCAGAGCGCTTGAAAGCTATTTTTGACATTTTATTTCTCTTTTTAAAGCCTTCCAAGGAGCATTGTTCTATCGGTCCATGGTTTGTTTAATCAATTTTCATCATCGGGGAGGCTCCGGGCCACAAATCAAGGAAATTCGAGTTGTCCAAATTGGGGTGTCTACACTTCTCATTCAATCAGCGACAGTCAAAAGGACCTAAGCTTCTCATTCAATCGACAACGGTCAAAAGGACCTAAACTTCTTTGTTTATCAAGCGACGGTCAAGAGGACCTAAGCATCTCATTCAATCGAGCGACGGTCAAAAGGACCTAAGCTTCTCATTCAATCAGCGACGGTCAAAAGGACCTAAGCTTCTCATCCAATCGGCGACGGTCAAAACGTCCTAAGGTTCTCATTCAATCGGCGACGGTCAAAAGGACCTAAGCTTCAAATTCAATCGGCGACGGTCAAAAGAACCTAAGCTTCTCATTCAATCGACAATGGTCAAAAGGACCTAAACTTCATTGTCTATCAAGCGACGGTCAAGAGGACCTAAGCTTCTCATTCAATCGAGCGACAGTCAAAAGGATCTAAGCATCTCAGTCAATCGAGCTACGGTCTAACCGACCTAAAGTCTCTCCATCACTCGGGCTACGGTCTAACCGACTTAAAAGCCTCATCGTTCCTCGAGCTACGGTCTAACCGACCTAAAGTCTCTTCGTCTCTCAGGCTACGGTCTAATTGAACTAAAAGCCTCCTCGTTTCTCGAGCTACGGTCTAACCGACCGAAAGTCTCTTCGTCTCTCGGGCTACGGTCTAACCGACCTATAAGCCTCTTCGTTTCTCGAGCTACGGTCTAACCGACCTAAAGCCTCTTCGTTTCTCGAGCTACGGTCTAACCGACCAAAAGTCTCTTCGTCTCTCGGGCTACCGTCTAACCGACCTAAAAGCCTCTTCGTTTCTCGAGCTACGGTCTAACCGACCTAAAGTCTATTCGTCTCTCAAGCTACGGTCTACCCGACCTAAAGTCTATTCGTCTCTCGGGCCACGGTCTAACCGACCTAAAAGCCTGTTAGTTCCTCGAGCTATGGTTTAACCAACCTAAAGCCTCTTCGTCACTCGGGCTACGGCCTAAACGACCTAAAAGCCTCTTCGTCTCTCGGGCTACCGTCTAATTGACCTAAAAGCCTCTTAGTCTCTCGGGCAACAGTCTAACCGACCTAAAAGCCACTTAGTTTCTCGGGCTACGATCTAATTGACCTAAAAGCTTTTTCGACTCTCGGGCTACGGTCTAATAGACCTAAAAGCCTCTTCGTCTCTAGGGCTACGGCCTAAATGACCTAAAAGCCTTTTTGTCTCTCAGGCTACGGTCTAACCAACCTAAAAGCCTCTTAGTCTCTCGGGCTATGGTCTAATTGACCTAAAAGCCCCTTCGTCTCTCGGGTTACGGTCTAAATGACCTAAAAGCCTCTTCGTTTCTCGGGCTACGATCTAATTGACCTAAAAGCCTTTTCGTCTCTCGGGCTACGGTCTAAATGACCTAAAAGCCTCTTTGTCTCTCTGGCTATGGTCAAATTGACCAAAAAGCCCCTTCGTCTCTCGGGCTACGGTTTAATTGACCTAAAAGCCTCTTTGTCTCTCGGGCTACGGTCTAATTGACCTAAAAGCCTCTTCGTCTCTCGGGCTACGGTCTAAATGTCCTAAAAGCCTCTTCGTCTCTCGGGCTACAGTCTAATAGACCTAAAAGCCTCTTCGTCTCTCGGCTACGGTCTAATTGACCTAAAAGCCTCTTCGTCTCTCGGGCTACGGTCTAATAGACTTAAAAGCCTCTTAATTTCTCGGGCTACGGTCTAATTGACCTAAAAGCCTCTTCGTCTCTCGGGCTACGGTCTAAATGACCTAAAAGCCTCTTCGTCTCCCGGGCTACGGTCTGATTGACCTAAAAGCCTCTTAGTCTCTCGGGCCACGGTCTAAATGACCTAAAAGCCTCTTCGTCTCTCGGGCTATGGTCTAATTGACCTAAAAGCCCCTTCGTCTCTCGGGCTACGGTCCAAATGACTTAAAAGCCTCTTCGTCTCTCGGGCTACTGTCTAATTGACCTAAAAGTCTCTTCGTCTCTCGGGCTACGGTCTAATTGACCTAAAAGCCTCTTCGTCTCTCGGGCTACGGTCTAATTGACCTAAAAGTCTCTTCGTCTCTCGGGCTACGGTCTAATTGACCTAAAAGCCTCTTCTTCTCTCGGGCTACGGTCTAAATGACCGAAAGGCCTCTTCGTCTCTCGGGCTACGGTCTAACCGACCTAAAAGCCTCTTCGTCTCTCGGGCTACGGTCTAAATGACCTAAAAGCCTCTTCGTCTCTCTGGCTACGGTCTAATTGACCTAAAAGCCTCTTAGTCTCTCGGGCTACGGTCTAATTGACCTAAAAGCCTCTTCGTCTCTCGGGCTACGGTCTAATTGACCTAAAAGACTCTTAGTCTCCAGGGCTACGGTCTAATTGACCTAAAAGCCTCTTTGTCTCTCGGGCTACGGCCTAAATGACCTAAAAGCCTCTTCGTCTCTCGGGCTACGGTCTAACCGACCTAAAAGCCTCTTAGTCTCTCGGGCTACGGTCTAATTGACCTAAAAGCCTCTTCGCCTCTCGGGCTACGGTCTAAATGACCTAAAAGCCTCATCGTCTCTCGGGGGCTACGGTCTAATAGACCTGAAAGCCTTTTCGTCTCTCGGGCTACGGTCTAAATGACCTAAAAGCCTCTTCGTCTGTCTGGGTACTGTCTAATTTACCTAAAAGCCCTTCATCTCTCGTGCTACGGTCGAATTGACCTAAAAGCCTTTTCGTCTCTCGGGCTACGGTCTAATAGACCTAAAAGCCTCTTCGTCACTCGGGCAACGGTCTAAATGACATAAAACCCTCTTCGTCTCTCGGGCTACGGTCTAATTGACCTAAAAGCCTCTTAATTTCTCGGGCTACGGTCTAATTAACCTAAAATCCTCTTCGTCTCTCGGGCTACGGTCTAAATGACCTAAAAGCCTCTTCGTCTCTCGGGCTACGGTCTAATTGACCTAAAAGCCTCTTCGTCTCTCGAGCTACTGTCTAAATGACCTAAAAGCCTCTTCGCCTCTCGGGGCTATGGTCTAATTGACCTAAAGCCTCTTCGTCTCTCAGGCCCACGGTCTAAATGACCTAAAAGCCTCTTCGTCTCTCAGGCTTAGGGTCTAAATGACCTAAAAGCCTCTTCATCTCTCGGGCTCTGGTCTAATTGACCTAAAAGCCTCTTCGTCTCTCGGACTAGGTCTAATTGACCTAAAAGCCTCTTAGTCTCTCGGGCTCCGGTTCAAATGACCTAAAAGCCTCTTCGTCTCTCGGGCTATGGTCTAATTGACCTAAAAGCCTCTTCGTCTCTCGGGCTACGGTCTAATTGACCTAAAAGCCTCTTCGTCTCTCGGGCTACGGTCTAATTGACCTAAAAGCCTTTTCGTCTCTCGGGCTACGGTCTAATTGACCTAAAAGCCTCTTCGTCTCTCGGGCTACGGTCTAAATGCCTAAAAGCCTCTTCGTCTCTTGGGCTACGGCCTAATTAACGAAAAAGCCTCTTAATTTCTTGGGCTACGGTCTAATTGACCTAAAAGCCTCTTCGTCTCTCGGGCTATGGTCTAAATGACCTAAAAGCCTCTTCGTCTCTCGGGCTACGGTCTAACCGACCTAAAAGCCTCTTAGTCTCTCGGGCTATGGTCTAATTGACCTAAAAGCCTCTTCGTCTCTCGGGCTACGGTCTAAATGACCTAAAAGCCTCTTCGTCTCTCGGGCTATAGTCTAAATGACCTAAAAGCCTCTTCATCTCCCGGCCTACGGCCTAATTGACCTAAAAGCCTCTTCGTCTCTCGGGCTACGGTCTAATTGACCTAAAAGCCTTTTCGTCTCTTGGGCTACGGTCTAAATGACCTAAAAGCCTCTTCGTCTCTCTGGCAACGGTCTAATAGACCTAAAAGCCTCTTCGTCACTCGGGCAACGGTCTAAATGACACAAAACCCTCTTCGTCTCTCGGGCTACGGTCTAATTGACCTATAAGCCTCTTAATTTCTCGGGCTACGGTCTAATTAACCTAAAATCCTCTTCGTCTCTCGGCTACGATCTAATTGACCTAAAAGCCTCTTCGTCTCTCGGGCTACGGTCTAATAGACTTAAAAGCCTCTTAATTTCTCGGGCTACGGTCTAATTGACCTAAAAGCCTCTTCGTCTCTCAGGCTATGGTCTAAAAGACCTAAAAGCCACTTCGTCTCTAGACTACGGTCTAATTGACCTAAAAGCCTCTTCGTCTCTCGAGCCCACGGTCTAAATGACCTAAAAGCCTCTTAGTCTCTCGGGCTCTGGTCTAATTGACCTAAAAGCCTCTTCGTCTCTCAGGCTACACGGTTCAAATGACCTAAAAGCCTCTTCGTCTCTCAGACTACGGTCTAATTGACCTAAAAGCCTCTTAGTCTCTCAGGCCACGGTTAAATTGACCTAAAAGCCTCTTCGTCTCTCGGGCTACGGTCTAATTGACCTAAAAGCCTCTTAGTCTCTCAGGGCTGCGGTCTAATTGACCTAAAAGCCTCTTCGTCTCTCTGGCACTATGGTCTAAATGACCTAAAAGCCTCTTAGTCTCTGAGGCTACGGTCTAATTGACCTAAAAGCCTCTTCGTCTCTCGGGCTACGGTCTAAATGACCTAAAAGCCTCTTCGTCTCTCAGACTACGGTCTAATTGACCTAAAAGCCTCTTAGTCTCTCAGGCCACGGTCTAATTGACCTAAAAGCCTCTTCGTCTCTTGGGCTACGGTCTAAATGACCTAAAAGCCTCTTCGTCTCAGACTACGGTCTAATTGACCTAAAAGCCTCTTAGTCTCTCGGACTCACGGTCTAAATGACCTAAAAGCCTCTTAGTCTCTCGGGCTACGGTCTAATTGACCTAAAAGCCTCTTAGTCTCTGGGGTCACGGTCTAATTGACCTAAAAGCCTCTTAGTCTCTCAGACTACGGTCTAAATGACCTAAAAGCCTCTTCGTCTCTCGGGCTCACGGTCTAATTGACCTAAAAGCCTCTTCGTCTCTCGGACTCGGTCTAAATGACCTAAAAGCCTCTTAGTCTCTCGGGCTCACGGTCTAATTGACCTAAAGCCTCTTCGTCGGTCTGCGGTCTAATTGACCTAAAAGCCTCTTAGTCTCTCGACTCGGTCTAATTGACCTAAAAGCCTCTTAGTCTCTCGGGCAACGGTCTAAATGACCTAAAACCCTCTTAGTCTCTCGGGCTCACGGTCTAATTGACCTAAAAGCCTCTTAATTTCTAGGCTCTGGTCTAATTGACCTAAAATCCTCTTCGTCTCTCAGGCCCACGGTCTAAATGACCTAAAGCCTCTTAGTCTCTCAGGCTCGGTCTAATTGACCTAAAAGCCTCTTCGTCTCTCGGGCTACGGTCTAAATGACCTAAAAGCCTCTTCGTCTCTCGGGCTATGGTCTAATTGACCTAAAAGCCTCTTCGTCTCTCGGGCTACGGTCTAATTGACCTAAAAGCCTCTTCGTCTCTCGGGCTACGGTCTAAATGACCTAAAAGCCTCTTCATCTCTCGGGCTACGGTCTAAATGACCTAAAAGCCTCTTCGTCTCTCGGGCTACGGTCTAATTGACCTAAAAGCCTCTTCGTCTCTCGGGCTACGGTCTAATTGACCTAAAAGCCTATTCGTCTCTCGGGCTACGGTCTAAATGACCTAAAAGCCTCTTCGTCTCTCTGGCTCACGGTCTAATTGACCTAAAGCCTCTTCGTCTCTCAGGAGTCACGGTCTAATTGACCTAAAAGCCTCTTAAATCTCGGGCTATGGTCTAATTGACCTAAAAGCCTCTTAGTCTCTCAGGCTATGGTCTAAATGACCTAAAAGCCTCTTAGTCTCTCGGGCTACGGTCTAATTAACCTAAAAGCCTCTTCGTCTCTCGGCCTACGATCTAAATGACCAAAAAGCCTCTTCGTCTCTCGGGCTACGGTCTAATTAACCTAAAAGCCTCTTCGTCTCTCGAGCTACGGTCTAAATGCCCTAAAAGCCTCTTCGCCTCTCGCGCTATGGTCTAATTGACCAAAAAGCCCCTTCGTCGCTCGGGCTACGGTCTAAATGACCAAAAAGCCTCTTCGTCTTTCGGGCTATAGTATAAATGACCTAAAAGGCTCTTCATCTCTCAGCCTACGGTCTAATTGACCTAAAAGCCTCTTCGTCTCTCGGGCTACGGTCTAATTGACCAAAAAGCCTCTTAGTTTCTCGGGCTACGGTCTAATTGACCTAAAAGCCTTTTCGTCTCTCGGGCTACGGTCTAATTGACCTAAAAGCCTCTTCGTCTCTCGGGCTACGGTCTAATTGACCTAAAAGCCTCTTCGTCTCTCGGGCTACGGTCTAATTGACCTAAAAGCCTCTTCGTCTCTCGGGCTACGGTCTAATTGACCTAAAAACCTCTTCGTCTCTCGGGCTACGGTTTAATTGACCTAAAAGCCTCTTCGTCTCTCGGGCTACGGTCTAAATTACCTAAAAGACTCTTCGTCTCTCGGGCTACGGTCTAACCGACCATAAAGCCTCATAGTCTCTCGGGCTATGGTCTAATTGACCAAAAAGCCCTTTCGTCTCTCGGGCAACGGTCTAATTGACCTAAAACCCTCTTCGTCTCTCGGGCTACGGTCTAATTGACCTAAAAGCCTCTTAGTCTCTCGGGCTACGATCTAATTGACCTAAAAGCCTCTTCGTCTCTCGGGCTACGGTCTAAATGACCTAAAACCCTCTTCGTCTCTCGGTCTACGGTCTAATTGACCTAAAAACCTCTTAGTCTCTCGGGCTACGGTCTAAATGACCTAAAACCCTCTTCGTCTCTCGCGCTACAGTCTAATTGACCTAAAAGCCTTTTCGTCTCTCGGGCTACGGTCTAAATGACCTAAAAGCCTCTTCGTCTCTCTGGCTACGGTTTAATTGACCTAAAAGCCCTTCGTCTCTCGGGCTACGGTCTAATTGACCTAAAAGCCTTTTCGTCTCCCGGGCTTCGGTCTAATTGACCTAAAAGCCTCTTCGTCACTCGGGCTACGGTCTAAATGCCTAAAAACCTCTTCGTCTCTCGGCTACGGCCTAATTAACCAAAAAGCCTCTTAATTTCTTGGGCTACGGTCTAATTGACCTAAAAGCCTCTTCGTCTCTCGGGCTATGGTCTAAATGACCTAAAAGCCTCTTCGTCTCTCGGGCTACGGTCTAATTGACCTAAAAGCCTCTTCGTCTCTCGGGCTACGGTCTAAATGACCTAAAAGCCTCTTCATCTCTCGGGCTACGGTCTAAATGACCTAAAAACCCTTTCGTCTCTCGGGCTACGGTCTAATTGACCTAAAAGCCTCTTCGTCTCTCGGGCTACGGTCTAATTGACCTAAAAGCCTCTTCGTCTCTCGGGCTACGGTCTAATTGACCTAAAAGCCTCTTCGTCTCTCGGGCTACGGTCTAAATGACCTAAAAGCCTCTTCGTCTCTCGGGCTACGGTCTAATTGACCCAAAAGCCTCTTCGTCTCTCGGGCTACGGTCTAATTGACCTAAAAGCCTTTTCGCCTCTCGGGCTACGGTCTAATTGACCTAAACGCCTCTTCGTCTCTCGGGCTACGGTCTAAATGACCTAAAAGCCTCTTCGTCTCTCGAGCTTCGGTCCAAGCGATCTAAAAGCCTCTTAAGCTCTCGGGCTATGGTCTAATTGACCTAAAAGCCTCTTCGTCTCTCGGGCTACGCTCTAATTGACCTAAAAGCCTCTTCGTCTCTCGGGCTACGGTCTAATTGACCTAAAAGCCTCTTCGTCTCTCGGGCTACGGTCTAATTGACCTAAAAGCCTCTTCGTCTCTCGGGCTACGGTCTAATTGACCTAAAAGCCTCTTCGTCTCTCGGGCTACGGTCTAATTGACCTAAAAGCCTCTTCGTCTCTCGGGCTACGGTTTAATAGACCAAAAAGCCTCTTCGTCTCTCGGGCTACGGTCTAAATTACCTAAAAGACTCTTCGTCTCTCGGGCTACGGTCTAACCGACCATAAAGCCTCTCGGGCAACGGTCTAATTGACCCAAACGCCTCTCGGGCAACGGTCTAATTGACCTAAACGCCTCTTAGTTTCTCGGGCTATGGTCTAATTGACCTAAAAGCCTCTTAGTCTCTCGGGCTGCGGTCTAATTGACCTAAAAGCCTCTTAGTCTCTCGGGCTCACGGTCTAATTGACCTAAAAGCCTTTTAGTCTCGGGCTATGGTCTAATTGACCTAAAAGCCTCTTCGTCTCTCGGGCTACGGTCTAATTGACCTAAAAGCCTCTTCGTCTCTCGGGCTACGGTCTAATTGACCTAAAAGCCTCTTCGTCTCTCGGGCTACGGTCTAATTGACCTAAAAGCCTCTTTGTCTCTCGGGCTACGGTCTAATTGACCTAAAAGCATATTCGTCTCTCGGGCTACGGTCTAAATTACCTAAAAGCCTCTTCGTCTCTCAGGCTACGGTCTAAATGACCTAAAACCCTCTTCGTCTCTCGGGCTACGGTCTAATTGACCTAAAAGCCTCTTAGTCTCTCGGGCTACGATTTAATTGACCTAAAATCCTCTTCGTCTCTCGGGCTACGGTCTAAATGACCTAAAACCCTCTTCGTCTCTCGGTCTACGGTCTAATTGACCTAAAAGCCTCTTAGTCTCTCGGGCTACGGTCTAATTGACCTAAAAGCCTTTTCGTCTCTCGGGCTACGGTCTAAATGACCTAAAAGCCTCTTCGTCCCTCTGGCTACGGTCCAATTGACCTAAAAGCCCTTCATCTCTCGTGCTACGGTCTAATTGACCTAAAAGCCTTTTCGTCTCTCGGGCTACGGTCTAATTGACCTAAAAGCCTCTTCGTCACTCGGGCTACGGTCTAAATGACATAAAATCCTCTTCGTCTCTCGGGCTACGGTCTAATTAACCTAAAAGCCTCTTCGTCTCTCGGCCTACGATCTAAATGACCAAAAAGCCTCTTCGTCTCTCGGGCTACGGTCTAAATGACCTAAAGCCTCTTAGTCTCTCGCAATGGTCTAATTGACCTAAAAGCCTCTTAGTCTCTCGGGCTAGGTCTAAATGACCTAAAAGCCTCTTCGTCTCTCGGGCTACGGTCTAAATGACCTAAAGCCTCTTCGTCTCTCAGGCTCTACGGTCTAATTGACCTAAAAGCCTCTTAGTCTCTCAGGCTCTGGTCTAATTGACCTAAAAGCCTCTTAGTCTCTCAGGCTCAGTCTAATTGACCTAAAAGCCTCTTCGTCTCTCGAGCTCACGGTCTAAATGACCTAAAAGCCTCTTAGTCTCTCGCTCACGGTCTAATTGACCTAAAGCCTCTTCGTCTCTCAAGACTACGGTCTAATTGACCTAAAAGCCTCTTAGTCTCTCAGACTACGGTCTAATTGACCTAAAAGCCTCTTAGTCTCTTAGGCTCACGGTCTAAATGACCTAAAAGCCTCTTAGTCTCTCGGACTCTGGTCTAATTGACCTAAAAGCCTCTTAATTTCTCAGGGTCACGGTCTAATTGACCTAAAAGCCTCTTAGTCTCTCGGGCTCTGGTCTAAATGACCTAAAAGCCTCTTAGTCTCTCGGGCTCACGGTCTAATTGACCTAAAAGCCTCTTAGTCTCTCGAGCTCACGGTCTAAATGACCTAAAAGCCTCTTCGTCTCTCGGACTCACGGTCTAATTGACCTAAAAGCCTCTTCGTCTCTCAGGAGTCACGGTCTAATTGACCTAAAGCCTCTTCGTCTCTCAGGAGTCACGGTCTAATTGACCTAAAAGCCTCTTAGTCTCTCGGGCTCGGTCTAATTGACCTAAAAGCCTCTTAGTCTCTCGGGCTATGGTCTAATTGACCCAAAAGGCCCTTCGTCTCTCGGGCTACGGTCCAATTGACGTAAATGCCTCTTAGTCTCTCGGGCTACGGTCTAACCGACCTAAAACCCTCTTAGTTTCTCGGGCTACGGTCGAATTGACCTAAAAGCCTCTTCGTCTCTCGGGCTACGGTTTAATTGACCTAAAAGCCTATTAGTCTCTTAGGCTACAGTCTAATTGACCTAAAAGCCTCTTCGTCTCTCGGGCTACGGTCTAAATGACCTAGAAGCCTCTTCGTCTCTCAGGCTACGGTCTAATTGACCTAAAAGCCTCTTAGTCTCTCGGGCTATGGTCTAATTGACCTAAAAGCCTCTTAGTCTCTCAGGCTAGGGTCTAATTGACCTAAAAGCCTCTTCGTCTCTCGGGCTACGGTCTAAATTACCTAAAAGCCTCTTCGTCTCTCGGGCTACGGTCTAATTGACCTAAAAGCCTCTTCGTCTCTCGGGCTACGGTCTAATTGACCTAAAAGCCTCTTCGTCTCTCGGGCTACGGTCTAAATTACCTAAAAGCCTCTTCGTCTCTCGGGCTACGGTCTAATTGACCTAAAAGCCTCTTCGTCTCTCGGGCTATGGTCTAATTGACCTAAAAGCCTTTTAGTCTCTCGGGCTACGGTCTAATTGACCTAAAAGCCTCTTCGTCTCTCGGGCTACGGTCTAAATCACCTAAAAGCCTCTTCGTCTCTCCGGGCTACGGTCTAATTGACCTAAAAGCCTCTTCATCTCTTGGGCTACGCTCTAATTGACCTAAAGCCTCTTCGTCTCTCGGGCTACGGTCTAATTGACCTAAAAGCCTCTTAGTTTCTCGGGCTACGGTCTAATTGACCTAAAGTCTCTTAGTCTCTCGGGCTACGGTCTAATTGACCTAAAAGCCCCTTCGTCTCTCGAGCCCACGGTCTAAATGACCTAAAGCCTCTTAGTCTCTCAGGCTCTGGTCTATTTGACCTAAAAGCCTCTTAGTCTCTCGGGCTACGGTCTAATTGACCTAAAAGCCTCTTTGTCTCTCGGGCTACGGTCTAATTGACCTAAAAGCCCCTTAGTCTCTCGGGCTACGGTCTAATTGGCCTAAAAGCCTCTTAGTTTCTCAGGCTCTGGTCTAATTGACCTAAAAGCCTCTTAGTCTCTCAGGGTCACGGTCTAATTGACCTAAAAGCCTCTTTGTGTCTCTCGGGTCACGGTCTAATTGACCTAAAAGCCTCTTAGTCTCTCAGGCTACACGGTTCAAATGACCTAAAAGCCTCTTCGTCTCTCAAGCGTCACGGTCTAATTGACCTAAAGCCTCTTAGTCTCTCGAGCTGCAGTCTAATTGACCTAAAAGCCTCTTAGTCTCTCGGACTGGTCTAATTGACCTAAAAGCCTCTTAGTCTCTCGGGCTACACGGTCTAAATGACCTAAAAGCCTCTTAGTCTCTCAGGCCTACGGTCTAAATGACCTAAAGCCTCTTCGTCTCTCGGGCTCTGGTCTAATTGACCTAAAAGCCTCTTCGTTTCTCGGGCTCACGGTCTAATTGACCTAAAGCCTCTTAGTCTCTCGAGGCTCTGGTCTAATTGACATAAAAGCCTCTACGTCTCTCGGGCTACGGTCTAATTGACCTAAAAGCCTTTTCGTCTCTTGGGCTACGGTCTAAATGACCAAAAAGCCTCTTCGTCTCTCGGGCTACGGTCTAATTGACCTAAAATCCTTTTCGTCTCTCGAGCTACGGTCTAAATGACCTAAAAGCCTCTTAGTCCCTCTGGCTATGGTCTAATTGACCTAAAAGCCCTTCATCTCTCGTGCTATGGTCTAATTGATCTAAAAGCCTTTTCGTCTCTCGGGCTACGGTCTAATTGACCTAAAAGCCTCTTCGTCACTCGGGCTACGGTCTAAATGACATAAAACCCTCTTCGTCTCTCGGGCTACGGTCTAATTGACCTAAAAGCCTCTTAATTTCTCGGGCTACGGTCTAATTAACTTAAAAGCCTCTTCGTCTCTCAGGCTCTATTGTCTAATTAACTTAAAAGCCTCTTCGTCTATCGGGCTATAGTCTAATTGACCTAAAAGCCTCTTAGTCTCTCGGGCTACGGTCTAATTGACCTAAAAGCCTCTTAGTATCTCGGTCTACGGTATATTAGAACTAAAAGCCTCTTAATCTCTCGGGCTACTGTCTAAGAGACCTAAAAGCCACTTCGTCTCTCGGGCTAAGGTCTAATTGACCTAAAAGCCTCTTCGTCTCTCGGGCTACGGTCTAACTGACCTAAAAGCCACTTCGTCTCTTCGGCAACGGTCTAACCGACCTAAAAGGCTCTTCGTCTCTCGGGCTATGGTCTCATTGACCTAAAAGCCTCTTCGCCTCTCGGGATACGGTCTAATTGACCTAAAAGTCTCTTAGTCTCTCGGGCTACGGTCTAATTGACCTAAAAGCCTCTTCGTCTCTCGGGCTACGGTCTAAATTTCCTAAAAGCCTCTTCGTCTCACGGGCTACTATCTAATTGACCTAAAAGCCTCTTCGTCTCTCGGGCTCTGGTCTAATTGACCTAAAAGCCTCTTAGTCTCTCGAGCCTCTGGTCTAATTGACCTAAAAGCCTCTTAGTCTCTCTGGCTATGGTCTCATTGTCCTATAAGCCTCTTCGTCTCTATGGCTAAGGTCTAATTGACCTAAAAGCCTCTTAGTCTCCCGGGCTACGATCTAATTGACCTAAAAGCCACTTAGTCTCTCGGCTCACGGTCTAATTGACCTAAAGCCTCTTAGTCTCTCGAGGGTCACGGTCTAATTGACCTAAAAGCCTCTTAGTCTCTCAGACTACGGTCTAATTGACCTAAAAGCCTCTTAGTCTCTCGAGCTCACGGTCTAATTGACCTAAAGCCTCTTAATTTCTCAAGCGTCACGGTCTAATTGACCTAAAAGCCTCTTCGTCTCTCGGACTCACGGTCTAATTGACCTAAAAGCCTCTTCGTCTCTTGGGCTCACGGTCTAATTGACCTAAAAGCCTCTTAGTCTCTCAGGGTCACGGTCTAATTGACCTAAAAGCCTCTTAGTCTCTCGGACTCTGGTCTAATTGACCTAAAAGCCTCTTCGTCTCTCGGCTTTCTAATTGACCTAAAGCCTCTTCGTCTCTCGTACTCTGGTCTAATTGACCTAAAAGCCTCTTAGTCTCTCAGGGTCACGGTCTAATTGACCTAAAAGCCTCTTAGTCTCTCAGGCTATGGTCTAAATGACCTAAAAGCCTCTTCGTCTCTCGGGCTCTGGTCTAATTGACCTAAAGCCTCTTAATTTCTCCGGGTCACGGTCTAATTGACCTAAAAGCCTCTTCGTCTCTCGGGCTATGGTCTAAATGACCTAAAAGCCTCTTCGTCTCTCGGGCTACGGTCTAATTGACCTAAAAGCCTCTTCGTCTCTCGGGCTACGGTCTAATTGACCTAAAAGCCTCTTAGTCTCTCGGGCTACGGTCTAAATGACCTAAAAGCCTCTTCGTCTCTCGGGCTATGGTCTAATTGACCTAAAAGCCTCTTAGTCTCTCGGGCTACGGTCTAATTGACCTAAAAGCCTCTTCGTCTCTCGGGCTACGGTCTAATTGACCTAAAAGCCTCTTCGTCTCTCGGGCTACAGTCTAATTGACCTAAAAGCCTCTTAGTCTCTCGGGCTACGGTCTAATTGACCTAAAAGCCTCTTAGTCTCTCGGGCTACGGTCTAATTGACCTAAAAGCCTCTTCGTCTCTCGGGCTATGGTCTAATTGACCTAAAAGCCTCTTAGTCTCTCAGGCCCACGGTCTAAATGACCTAAAGCCTCTTCGTCTCTCAGACTACGGTCTAATTGACCTAAAGCCTCTTAGTCTCTCGGGCTGCGGTCGACCTAAAGCCTCTTAGTCTCTCGGGCTCACGGTCTAATTGACCTAAAGCCTCTTAGTCTCTGATACGGTCTAATTGACCTAAAAGCCTCTTCGTCTCTCGAGTCACGGTCTAATTGACCTAAAGCCTCTTCGTCTCTCGGGCTACGGTCTAATTGACCTAAAAGCCTCTTAGTCTCTTGACTCGGTCTAATTGATGTAAAAGCCTCTTCGTCTCTCGGGCTACGGTCTAATTGACCGAAAAGCCTCTCCGTCTCTCGGGCTATGGTCTAATTGACCTAAAAGCCTCTTCGTCTCTCGGGCTACGATCTAATTGACCTAAAAGCCTCTTCGTCTCTCGGGCTAGGGTATAATTGACCTAAAAGCCTCTTCGTCTCTCGGGCTATGGTCTAATTGACCTAAAAGCCTCTTAGTCTCTCGGGCTACTGTCTAATTGTCCTAAAAGCCTCTTCGTCTCTCGGGCTACGGTCTAATTGATCTATAACCCTCTTCGCCTCTCGGGCTACGGTCTAATTGACCTAAAAGTCTCTTCGTCTCTCGGGCAATGGTACAATTGACCTAAAAGCCTCTTCGTCTCTCGGGCTACGGTCTAATTGACCTAAAAGCCTCTTCGTCTCTCGGGCTACGGTCTAATTGACCTAAAAGCCTCTTCGTCTCTCAGGAGTCACGGTCTAATTGACCTAAAAGCCTCTTAGTCTCTCAGGGTCACGGTCTAATTGACCTAAAAGCCTCTTAGTCTCTCGGGCTACGATCTAATTGACCTAAAAGCCTCTTCGTCTCTCGGGCTACAGTCTAAATGACCTAAAACCCTCTTCGTCTCTCGGTCTACGGTCTAATTGACCTAAAAACCTCTTAGTCTCCCGGGCTACGGTTTAATTGACCGAAAAGCCTCTTCGTCTCTGGGGCTACGGTTTAATTGACCTAAAAGCCTCTTAGTTTCTCGGGCTATGGTCTAATTGACCTAAAAGCCTCTTAGTCTCTCGGGCTACGGTTTAATTGACCTAAAAGCCTCTTCGTCTCTCGGGCTACGGTCTAAATGACCTAAAAGCCTCTTCGTCTCTCGGGCTACGGTCTAATTGACCTAAAAGCCTCTTAGTCTCTCGGGCTATGGTCTAATTGACCTAAAAGCCTCTTCGTCTCTCGGGCTACGGTCTAATTGACCTAAAAGCCTCTTCGTCTCTCGGGCTACGGTCTAATTGACCTAAAAGCCTCTTAGTCTCTCGGGCTACGGTCTAATTGACCTAAAAGCCTCTTAGTTTCTCGGGCTATGGTCTAATTGACCTAAAAGCCTCTTAGTCTCTCGGGCTACGGTTTAATTGACCTAAAAGCCTCTTCGTCTCTCAGGCTCTCATTGACCTAAAAGCCTCTTCGTCTCTCGGGCTGCAGTGCAAATGACCTAAAAGCCTCTTCGTCTCTCAAGCGTCACGGTCTAATTGACCTAAAAGCCTCTTAGTCTCTCGGGCTCTGTCTAATTGACCTAAAAGCCTCTTAGTCTCTCGGGCTCACGGTCTAATTGACCTAAAGCCTCTTCGTCTCAGGGCTACGGTCTAATTGACCTAAAAGCCTCTTAGTCTCTCAGGCTCGGTCTAAATGACCTAAAGCCTCTTAGTCTCTCGGGCTCTGGTCTAATTGACCTAAAAGCCTCTTCGTCTCTCGGGCTGCAGTCTAATTGACCTAAAGCCTCTTAATTTCTCGGACTATGGTCTAATTGACCTAAAGCCTCTTAGTCTCTCGGGCTACGGTCTAATTGACCTAAAAGCCTCTTAGTCTCTCGAGTCACGGTCTAATTGACCTAAAAGCCTCTTAGTCTCTCAGGCTACACGGTCCAATTGACCTAAAAGCCTCTTAGTCTCTCGAGCTATGGTCTAAATGACCTAAAAGCCTCTTAGTCTCTCAGGTCACGGTCTAATTGACCTAAAAGCCTCTTCGTCTCTCGTAGTACGGTCTAATTGACCTAAAAGCCTTTTCGTCTCTCAGGCTCAGTCTAATTGACCTAAAAGCCTCTTCGTCTCTCGGGCTCACGGTCTAAATGACCTAAAAGCCTCTTAGTCTCTCAGGCTCGGTCTAATTGACCTAAAAGCCTCTTAATTTCTCAGGGTCACGGTCTAATTGACCTAAAAGCCTCTTCGGCACTTAGGCTACGGTCTAAATGACCTAAAATCGTCTTCGTATCTCGGGCTACAGTCTAATTGACCTAAAAGCCTCTTAATTTCTCGGGCTACGGTCTAATTGACCTAAAAGCCTCTTCGTCTCTCGAGCTACTGTCTAAATGATCTAAAAGCCTCTTCGCCTCTCGGGCTATGGTCTAATTGACCTAAAAGCCTCTTCGTCTATCGGGCTACGGACTAATTGACCTAAAAGCCTTTTCGTCTCTCGGGCTACGGTCTAAATGACCTAAAAGCCTCTTCATCTCTCTGGCTACGGTCTAATTGACCTAAAAGCCTCTTAGTTTCTCGGGCTACGGTCAAATTGACCCAAAAGCTTATTCGTCTCTCGGGCTACGGTCTAAATGACCTAAAACCCTCTTCGTCTCTCGGGCTACGGTCTAATTGACCTAAAAGCCTCTTAATTTCTCGGGCTACGGTCTAATTAACCTAAAAGCCTCTTCGTCTCTCGGGCTACTGTCTAAATGACCAAAAAGCCTTATAGTCTCAGGCTCTGGTCTAATTGACCTAAAAGCCTTTTAGTCTCTCAGGCTCTGGTCTAATTGACCTAAAAGCCTCTTCGTCTCTCAGGCCCACGGTCTAAATGACCTAAAAGCCTCTTCGTCTCTCGGGCTCTGATCTAATTGACCTAAAAGCCTCTTAGTCTCTCGGCTCTGGTCTAATTGACCTAAAAGCCTCTTAGTCTCTCGGGCTCTGGTCTAATTGACCTAAAAGCCTCTTAGTCTCTCAGGGTCACGGTCTAATTGACCTAAAAGCCTTTTAGTCTCTCGGACACACGGTCTAAATGACCTAAAAGCCTCTTCGTCTCTCGGGCTCACGGTCTAATTGACCTAAAAGACTCTTCGTCTCTCGGGTCACGGTCTAATTGACCTAAAAGCCTTTCGTCTCTTGGGCTGCGGTCTAATTGACCTAAAGCCTCTTAGTCTCTCAGGCCCACGGTCTAAATGACCTAAAAGCCTCTTAGTCTCTCAGGGTCACGGTCTAATTGACCTAAAAGCCTCTTAATTTCTCGGGCTACGGTCTAATTGACCTAAAAGCCTCTTAGTCTCTCGGGCTACGGTCTAATTGACCTAAAAGCCTCTTAGTCTCTCAGGCCCACGGTCTAAATGACCTAAAGCCTCTTAGTCTCTCGGGTTCTGGTCTAATTGACCTAAAAGCCTCTTAGTCTCTCGAGCTACGGTCTAATTGACCTAAAAGCCTCTTAGTCTCTCGGGCTATGGTCTAATTGACCTAAAAGCCTCTTCGTCTCTCAGGACTTTGGTCTAAATGACCTAAAAGCCTCTTAGTCTCTCGGGCTACAGTCTAAATGACCTAAAAGCCTCTTAGTCTCTCAGACTACGGTCTAATTGACCTAAAAGCCTCTTAGTCTCTCAGGCTACGGTCAAATTGACCCAAAAGCCTCTTAGTCTCTCGGGCTCACGGTCTAAATTGACCTAAAAGCCTCTTAGTCTCTCAGGGCTCTGGTCTAATTGACCTAAAAGCCTTTTAGTCTCTCGGGCTATGGTCTAAATGACCTAAAAGCCTCTTCGTCTCTCAGGCTATGGTTTAATTGACCTAAAAGCCTCTTCGTCTCACGGGGTCACGGTCTAATTGACCTAAAAGCCTTTTAGTCTCTCAGGGTCACGGTCTAATTGACCTAAAAGCCTCTTCGTCTCTCAGGCTATGGTCTAAATGACCTAAAAGCCTCTTAGTCTCGGGCTACGGTCTAATTGACCTAAAAGCCTCTTAATTTCTCAGACTACGGTCTAATTGACCTAAAAGCCTCTTCGTCTCTCAGGACTTCGGTCTAAATGACCTAAAAGCCTCTTCGTCTCTCAGGCTCTGGTCTAATTGACCTAAAGCCTCTTAGTCTCTCGGGCTACTGGTCTAAATGACCTAAAAGCCTCTTCGTCTCTCAGCTCACGGTCTAATTGACCTAAAAGCCTCTTAGTCTCTCGGGCTCTGGTCTAATTAACCTAAAAGCCTCTTCGTCTCTCGGGCTATGCTCTAATTGACCTAAAAGCCTCTTAGTCTCTCAGGCTACGGTCTAATTGAACTAAAAGCCTCTTAGTCTCTCAGGCTCTGGTCTAATTGACCTAAAAGCCTCTTCGTCTCTCGGGCTACGGTCTAATTGACCTAAAGCCTCTTAGTCTCTCAGGCTATTGTCTAATTGACCTAAAAGCCTCTTAGTCTCTCAGGCTATGGTCAAATTGACCTAAAAGCCTCTTAGTCTCTCAGGCCCACGGTCTAAATGACCTAAAAGCCTCTTAGTCTCTGGGGCATGATCTAATTGACCTAAAAGCCTCTTAGTCTCTCGGGCTACGGTCTAATTGACCTAAAAGCCTCTTCGTCTCTCGGGCTACGGTCTAAATGACCTAAAAGCCTCTTCGTCTCTCGGGCTACGGTCTAATTGACCTAAAAGCCTCTTAGTCTCTCAGGCTACGGTCTAATTGACCTAAAAGCCTCTTAGTCTCTCGGGCTATGGTCTAATTGACCTAAAAGCCTCTTCGTCTCTCGGGCTACGGTCTAATTGACCTAAAAGCCTCTTAGTCTCTCGGGCTACGGTCTAATTGACCTAAAAGCCTCTTCGTCTCTCGGGCTACGGTCTAATTGACCTAAAAGCCTCTTCGTCTCTCGGGCTACGGTCTAATTGACCTAAAAGCCTCTTAGTCTCTCGGGCTACGGTCTAAATGACCTTAAAGCCTCTTCGTCTCTCAGGCTAGGGTCTAATTGACCTAAAAGCCTCTTCGTCTCTCGGGCTACGGTCTAAATTACCTAAAAGCCTCTTCGTCTCTTGGGCTACGGTCTAAATGACCTAAAACCCTCTTCGTCTCTCGGGCTACGGTCTAATTGACCTAAAAGCCTCTTAGTCTCTCGGGCTACGGTCTAATTGACCTAAAAGCCTCTTCGTCTCTCGGGCTACGGTCTAATTGACCTAAAAGCCTCTTAGTCTCTCGGGCTACGGTCTAAATGACCTTAAAGCCTCTTCGTCTCTCGACTCTGGTCTAATTGACCTAAAAGCCTCTTCGTCTCTCTGGTCTAATTGACCTAAAAGCCTCTTAGTCTCTCGGGCTCACGGTCTAATTGACCTAAAAGCCTCTTAGTCTCTCAGGCTATGGTCTAATTGACCTAAAGCCTCTTAGTCTCTCAGGGTCACGGTCTAATTGACCTAAAGCCTCTTAGTCTCTCGGCTCTGGTCTAATTGACCTAAAAGCCTCTTAGTCTCTCAGGCTCTGGTCTAATTGACCTAAAAGCCTCTTCGTCTCTCGGGCTACGGTCTAATTGACCTAAAAGCCTCTTAGTCTCTCAGGGTCACGGTCTAATTGACCTAAAAGCCTCTTAGTCTCTCAGACTACGGTCTAATTGACCTAAAAGCCTCTTAGTCTCTCGACTCTGGTCTAATTGACCTAAAAGCCTCTTCGTCTCTCGACTCGGTCTAATTGACCTAAAAGCCTCTTCGTCTCTCGGGCTCTGATCTAAATGACCTAAAAGCCTCTTATTCTCTCGGGCCTACGGTCTAATTGACCTAAAGCCTCTTAGTCTCTCAGGGTCACGGTCTAATTGACCTAAAAGCCTCTTAGTCTCTCAGGCTGGTCTAATTGACCTAAAAGCCTCTTAGTCTCTCGGGCTACGGTCTAATTGACCTAAAGCCTCTTCGTCTCTCAGGAGTCACGGTCTAATTGACCTAAAAGCCTCTTCGTCTCTCAGGCTCTGGTCTAATTGACCTAAAAGCCTCTTAGTCTCTCAGGCCTAGGGTCTAAATGACCTAAAAGCCTCTTAGTCTCTCGGGCTCACGGTCTAATTGACCTAAAGCCTCTTAGTCTCTCGTTGCGGTCTAATTGACCTAAAAGCCTCTTCGTCTCTCGGGCTCGGTCTAAATTGACCTAAAAGCCTCTTCGTCTCTCAGACTACGGTCTAATTGACCTAAAAGCCTCTTCGTCTCTGAGGCTGGTCTAATTGACCTAAAAGCCTCTTTGTCTCTCGGGTCACGGTCTAATTGACCTAAAAGCCTCTTCGTCTCTCGGGCTACCGTCTAAAAGACCAAAAATCCTCTTAGTCTATCACGCAGCTGTCTAATTGACCTAAATCCCTCTTCATCTCTCGGGCAACGGTCTAAATGACCTAAAAGCCTCTTAGTCTCTCGGGCTCACGGTCTAAATGACCTAAAAGCCTCTTCGTCTCTCGACTCGGTCTAATTGACCTAAAAGCCTCTTAGTCTCTCGGGCTATGGTCTAATTGACCTAAAAGCCTCTTAGTCTCTCGGACTATGGTCTAATTGACCTAAAGCCTCTTAGTCTCTCAGGCTCTACAGTCTAATTGACCTAAAAGCCTCTTAGTCTCTCGGGCTCTGGTCTAAATGACCTAAAGCCTCTTCGTCTCTCGGCTCTGGTCTAATTGACCTAAAAGACTCTTAAATCTCTCGGGCTCTGGTCTAATTGACCTAAAAGCCTCTTCGTCTCTCAGACTACGGTCTAATTGACCTAAAAGCCTCTTAGTCTCTCAGGCCCACGGTCTAAATGACCTAAAGCCTCTTCGTCTCTCGAGCTAGGTCTAATTGACCTAAAAGCCTCTTAATTTCTCAAGCGTCACGGTCTAATTGACCTAAAAGCCTCTTAGTCTCTCGGACTCACGGTCTAATTGACCTAAAGCCTCTTAGTCTCTCGGAGCCTGGTCTAATTGACCTAAAAGCCTCTTAGTCTCGCGGCTCTGGTCTAATTGACCTAAAAGCCTCTTCGTCTCTCGGGCTATGGTCTAAATGACCTAAAGCCTCTTAGTCTCTGCTCTGGTCTAATTGACCTAAAAGCCTCTTAGTCTCTCGGGCTCACGGTCTAATTGACCTAAAAGCCTCTTCGTCTCTCGACTCTGGTCTAATTGACCTAAAAGCCTCTTAGTCTCTCGAGCGTCACGGTCTAATTGACCTAAAAGCCTCTTAGTCTCTCGGGCTCTGTCTAATTGACCTAAAAGCCTCTTCGTCTCTCGGGCTCGGTCTAAATTGACCTAAAAGCCTCTTAGTCTCTCAGGCTCTGGTCTAATTGACCTAAAGCCTCTTAGTCTCTCGGGCTATGGTCTAATTGACCTAAAAGCCTCTTAATCTCTCGGGCTATGATCTAATTGACCTAAAAGCCTCTTAGTCTCTCTCGGTCTAATTGACCTAAAAGCCTCTTAGTCTCTCGGGCTCTGGTCTAATTGACCTAAAAGCCTCTTCGTCTATCTATGATCTAATTGACCTAAAAGCCTCTTAGTCTCTCAGGGTCACGGTCTAATTGACCTAAAAGCCTCTAAGTCTCTCTCGGGTCACGGTCTAATTGACCTAAAAGCCTCTTAGTCTCTCAGGCTCTGGTCTAACGGACATAAAAGCCTCTTCGTCTCTCGGGCGACGGTCTAATTGACCTAAAAGCCTCTTAGTCTCTCGGGCTACGGTCTAATTGACCTAAAAGCCTCTTCGTCTCTCGGGCTACGGTCTAATTGACCTAAAAGCCTCTTAGTCTCTCGGGCTGCGGTCTAATTGTCCTAAAAGCCTCTTCGTCTCTCGGGCTACGGTCTAATTGACCTAAAACCCTCTTAGTCTCTCAGGGTCACGGTCTAATTGACCTAAAAGCCTCTTAGTCTCTCAGGCCTGGTCTAAATGACCTAAAAGCCTCTTCGTCTCTCGGGCTAGGGTCTAATTGACCAAAAAGCCTCTTAATTTCTCGGGCTACGGTCTAATTGACCTAAAAGCCTCTTCGTCTCTCGGGCTACGGTCTAAATGACCTAAAAGCCTCTTCGTCTCTCGGGCTACGGTCTAACCGACCTAAAAGCCTCTTAGTCTCTCGGGCTATGGTCTAATTGACCTAAAAGCCTCTTCGTCTCTCGGGCTACGGTCTAAATGACCTAAAAGCCTCTTCGTCTATCGGGCTACGGTCTAATTGACCTAAAAGCCTTTTCGTCTCTCGGGCTACGGTCTAAATGACCTAAAAGCCTCTTCGTCTCTCTGGCTACGGTCTAATTGACCTAAAAGACCTTCGTCTCTCGTGCTACGGTCTAATTGACCTAAAAGCCTTTTCGTCTCTCGGGCTACGGTCTAATTGACCTAAAAGCCTCTTCGTCTCTCGGGCTACGGTCTAAATGACCTAAAACCCTCTTCGTCTCTCGGTCTACAGTCTAATTGACCTAAAAACCTCTTAGTCTCTCGGGATACAGTTTAATTGACCTAAAAGCATCTTCGTCTCTCGGGCTACGGCCTAAATGACCTAAAACCCTCTTCGTCTCTCGGTCTACGGTCTAATTGACCGAAAAACCTCTTAGTCTCTCGGGCTACGGTGTAATTGACCTAAAAGCCTCTTCGTCTCTCGGGCTACGGTCTAATTGACCTAAAAGCCTCTTCGTCTCTCGGGCTACGGTCTAATTGACCTAAAAGCCTCTTCGTCTCTCGGGCTACGGTCTAATTGACCTAAAAGCCTCTTCGTCTCTCGGGCTACGGTCTAAATGACCTAAAAGCCTCTTCGTCTCTCGGGCTACGGTCTAATTGACCTAAAAGCCTCTTCGTCTCTCGGGCTACGGTCTAATTGACCTAAAAGCCTCTTAGTCTCTCGGGCTACGGTCTAATTGACCTAAAAGCCACTTCGTCTCTTAGGCTACGGTCTAATTGACCTAAAAGCCTCTTAGTCTCTCGGGCTACGGTCTAATTGACCTAAAAGCCTCTTAGTCTCTCGGGCTACGGTCTAATTGACCTAAAAGCCTCTTCGTCTCTCAGGCTATGGTCTAATTGACCTAAAAGCCTGTTCGTCCGGGTCACGGTCTAATTGACCTAAAAGCCTCTTAGTCTCTCGGGCTACGGTAAAAATGACCTAAAAGCCTCTTCGTCTCTCGGGCTACGGTCTAATTGACCTAAAAGCCTCTTAGTCTCTCGGGCTACGGTCTAATTGACCTAAAAGCCTCTTAGTCTCTCGGGCTACGGTCTAATTGACCTAAAAGCCTCTTCGTCTCTCGGGCTACGGTCAAATGACCTAAAACCCTCTTCGTATCTCGGTCCACGGTCTAATTGACCTAAAAGCCTCTTAGTCTCTCGGGCTACGGTCTAATTGACCTAAAACCCTCTTCGTCTCTCGGGCTACGGTCTAATTGACCTAAAAGCCTCTTCGTCTCTCGGGCTACGGTCTAATTGACCTAAAAGCCTCTTCGTCTCTCGGGCTACGGTCCAATTGACCTAAAACCCTGTTCGTCTCTCGGGCTACGGTCTAATTGACCTAAAGCCTCTTCGTCTCTCGGGCTACGGTCTAATTGACCTAAAAGCCTCTTCGTCTCTCGGCTACGGTCTAATTGACCTAAAAGCCTCTTCGTCTCTCGGGCTACGGTCTAATTGACCTAAAAGCCTCTTAGTCTCTCGGGCTACGGTCTAATTGACCTAAAAGCCTCTTCGTCTCTCGGGCTACGGTCTAATTGACCTAAAAGCCTCTTCGTCTCTCGGGCTACGGTCTAATTGACCTAAAAGCCTCTTAGTCTCTCGGGCTACGGTCTAATTGACCTAAAAGCCTCTTAGTCTCTCGGGCTACGGTCTAATTGACCTAAAAGCCTCTTCGTCTCTCAGGCCCACGGTCTAAATGACCTAAAAGCCTCTTAGTCTCTCGAGTCACGGTCTAATTGACCTAAAAGCCTCTTAATTTCTCTGGGGCTCTGGTCTAATTGACCTAAAAGCCTCTTAGTCTCTCGAGCTCTGGTCTAATTGACCTAAAAGCCTCTTAGTCTCTCGGGCTCACGGTCTAATTGACCTAAAAGCCTCTTAGTCTCTCGGGCTAGGTCTAATTGACCTAAAAGCCTCTTAGTCTCTCGACTCTGGTCTAATTGACCTAAAAGCCTCTTCGTCTCTCGGGCTCGGTCTAATTGACCTAAAAGCCTCTTAGTCTCTCGAGCCTCTGGTCTAATTGACCTAAAAGCCTCTTACGTCTCTCGGGCTACGGTCTAATTGACCTAAAAGCCTCTTCGTCTCTCAGGAGTCACGGTCTAATTGACCTAAAAGCCTCTTAGTCTCTCGGGCTGCTCAATTGACCTAAAAGCCTCTTAGTCTCTCGAGCTGCGGTCTAATTGACCTAAAAGCCTCTTAGTCTCTCAGGGCTCTGGTCTAATTGACCTAAAAGCCTCTTAGTCTCTCGGGCTACGGTCTAATTGACCTAAAAGCCTCTTCGTCTCTCAGGCTACTGGTCTAATTGACCTAAAAGCCTCTTAGTCTCTCGGGCTATGGTCTAATTGACCTAAAAGCCTCTTAGTCTCTGACTCTGGTCTAATTGACCTAAAAGCCTCTTAGTCTCTCGGGCTCACGGTCTAAATTGACCTAAAAGCCTCTTCGTCTCTCGGCTCTGGTCTAATTGACCTAAAAGCCTCTTAGTCTCTCAGGGTCACGGTCTAATTGACCTAAAGCCTCTTAGTCTCTCAGGCTATGATCTAATTGACCTAAAAGCTCTTCGTCTCTCTCGGGTCACGGTCTAATTGACCTAAAAGCCTCTTCGTCTCTCGGGCTCTGGTCTAATTGACCTAAAAGCCTCTTAGTCTCTCAGGCTCTGGTCTAATTGACCTAAAAGCCTCTTAGTCTCTCAGGGTCACGGTCTAATTGACCTAAAAGCCTCTTAGTCTCTCAGGCTCGGTCTAAATTGACCTAAAAGCCTCTTAGTCTCTCAGGCTCTGGTCTAATTGACCTAAAAGCCTCTTACTCTCTCAGGCTCTGGTCTAATTGACCTAAAAGCCTCTTAGTCTCTCAGGCTCTGGTCTAATTGACCTAAAAGCCTCTCCGTCTCTCGAGGCTATGCTCCAATTGACCTAAAAGCCTTTTCGTCTCAGTCACGGTCTAATTGACCTAAAAGCCTCTTAGTCTCTCGGGCTACGGTCTAATTGACCTAAAAGCCTCTTCGTCTCTAGGGGTCACGGTCTAATTGACCTAAAAGCCTCTTAGTCTCTCGGGCTCTGGTCTAATTGACCTAAAAGCCTCTTAGTCTCTCAGGGTCACGGTCTAATTGACCTAAAAGCCTCTTAGTCTCTCGGGATATGATCTAATTGACCTAAAAGCCTCTTAGTCTCTCGGGACTACGGTCTAATTGACCTAAAAGCCTCTTAGTCTCACGGGGTCACGGTCTAATTGACCTAAAAGCCTCTTAGTCTCTCAGGGTCACGGTCTAATTGACCTAAAAGCCTCTTAGTCTCTCAGGCTATGGTCTAAATGACCTAAAAGCCTCTTCGTCTCTCAAGCGTCACGGTCTAATTGACCTAAAAGCCTCTTAGTCTCTCGGACTGGTCTAATTGACCTAAAAGCCTCTTAGTCTCTCAGGGCTTCTGTCTAATTGACCTAAAAGCCTCTTAGTCTCTCGGGCTCGGTCTAATTGACCTAAAAGCCTCTTAGTCTCTCTGGGGTCACGGTCTAATTGACCTAAAAGCCTCTTCGTCTCTCGGGCTCTGGTCTAAATGACCTAAAGCCTCTTAGTCTCTCGGGCTATGGTCTAATTGACCTAAAAGCCTCTTCGTCTCTCAGGCCCACGGTCTAAATGACCTAAAAGCCTCTTAGTCTCTCAGGCTCTGGTCTAATTGACCTAAAGCCTCTTAGTCTCTCGGGCTCCAGTCTAATTGACCTAAAAGCCTCTTCGTCTCTCAGGCTCTGGTCTAATTGACCTAAAAGCCTCTTAGTCTCTCAGGGTCACGGTCTAATTGACCTAAAAGCCTCTTAGTCTCTCGGGCTCACGGTCTAATTGACCTAAAAGCCTCTTAGTCTCTCGACTCTGGTCTAATTGACCTAAAAGCCTCTTAGTCTCTCGACTCTGGTCTAATTGACCTAAAAGCCTCTTCGTCTCTCAGGCTCGGTCTAATTGACCTAAAAGCCTCTTCGTCTCTCAGGCTCTGGTCTAATTGACCTAAAAGCCTCTTAGTCTCTCAGGGTCCACGGTCTAATTGACCTAAAAGCCTCTTCGTCTCTCGGGCTACGGTCTAATTGACCTAAAAGCCTCTTCGTCTCTCGGGCTACGGTCTAATTGACCTAAAAGCCTCTTCGTCTCTCGGGCTACGGTCTAATTGACCTAAAAGCCACTTCGTCTCTCCGGCAACGGTCTAACCGACCTAAAAGCCTCTTCGTCTCTCGGGCTATGGTCTCATTGACTTAAAAGCCTCTTCGCCTCTTGGGCTACGGTCTAATTGACCTAAAAGCCTCTTAGTCTCTCGGGCTACGGTCTAATTGACCTAAAAGCCTCTTCGTCTCTCGGGCTACGCTCTAATTGACCTAAAAGCCTCTTAGTCTCTCGGGCTACGGTCTAAATGACCTTAAAGCCTCTTCGTCTCTCGGGCTACGGTCTAATTGACCTAAAAGCATCTTCGTCTTTCGAGCTACGGTCTAATTGACCAAAAAGCCTCTTAATTTCTCAGGCTCTGGTCTAATTGACCTAAAGCCTCTTCGTCTCTCGGGCTCTGTCTAATTGACCTAAAAGCCTCTTAGTCTCTCAGGGTCACGGTCTAATTGACCTAAAAGCCTCTTAGTCTCTCAGCTACGGTCTAATTGACCTAAAAGCCTCTTAGTCTCTCGGACTCTGGTCTAATTGACCTAAAAGCCTCTTCGTCTCTCAGGCTCTGGTCTAATTGACCTAAAAGCCTCTTAGTCTCTCGGGCTCTGGTCTAATTGACCTTAAAGCCTCTTCGTCTCTCGGGCAACGCTCTAATTGACCTACAAGCCTCTTAGTCTCTCGGGCTACGGTCTAAATGACCTTAAAGCCTCTTCGTCTCTCAGGCTAGGGTCTAATTGACCTAAAAGCCTCTTCGTCTCTCAGGCTACGGTCTAATTGACCTAAAAGCCTCTTCGTCTCTCGGGCTACGGTCTAATTGACCTAAAAGCCTCTTCGTCTCTCGGGCTACGGTCTAATTGACCTAAAAGCCTCTTCGTCTCTCAGGCTACGGTCTAATTGACCTAAAAGCCTCTTCGTCTCTCGGCCTACGGTCTAATTGACCTAAAAGCCTATTCGCCTCTCAGGCTATGGTCTAATTGACCTAAAATCCTATTCGTCTCTCGGGCTATGGTCTAATTGACCTAAAAGCCTCTTCGTCTCTCGGGCTACGGTCTAATTGACCTAAAAGCCTCTTCGTCTCTCGGGCTAAATCTAATTGACCTAAAAGCCTCTTAATTTCTCGACTCTGGTCTAATTGACCTAAAAGCCTCTTCGTCTCTCAGGACTTTGGTCTAAATGACCTAAAAGCCTCTTAGTCTCTCAGGGTCACGGTCTAATTGACCTAAAAGCCTCTTAGTCTCTCGGGCTGCTGTACAATTGACCTAAAAGCCTCTTAGTCTCTCGAGATCGTCTAATTGACCTAAAAGCCTCTTAGTCTCTCGGGCTATGGTCTAATTGACCTAAAAGCTCTTCGTCTCTCGGGGTCACGGTCTAATTGACCTAAAAGCCTTTTAGTCTCTCAGGCTACAGTCTAAATGACCTAAAAGCCTCTTCATCTCTCGGCCTCTGGTCTAATTGACCTAAAAGCCTCTTCGTCTCTCAGGAGTCACGGTCTAATTGACCTAAAAGCCTCTTAGTCTCTCAGGCTACACGGTCTAATTGACCTAAAGCCTCTTAGTCTCTCGTGCTCACGGTCTAATTGACCTAAAGCCTCTTCGTCTCTCGAGCTACGGTCTAAATGACCTAAAGCCTCTTAGTCTCTCGAGCTCAGGCTCAATGACCTAAAAGCCTCTTAGTCTCTCGAGCATGGTCTAATTGACCTAAAGCCTCTTCGTCTCGGGCTATGGTCTAATTGACCTAAAAGCCTCTTAGTCTCTCAGGCTCTGGTCTAATTGACCTAAAAGCCTCTTAGTCTCTCGGGCTCACGGTCTAATTGACCTAAAAGCCTCTTAATTTCTCGGGCTATGGTCTAATTGACCTAAAAGCCTCTTAGTCTCTCAGGCTATTGTCTAAATGACCTAAAAGCCTCTTCATCTCTCGGGCTCACGGTCTAATTGACCTAAAAGCCTCTTAGTCTCTCGAGTCACGGTCTAATTGACCTAAAAGCCTCTTAATCTCTCAGGCTACTGTCTAAATGACCTAAAAGCCTCTTAGCCTCTCGGGCTCTGGTCTAATTGACCTAAAAGCCTCTTAGTCTCTCAGGCCCACGGTCTAAATGACCTAAAAGCCTTTTAGTCTCTCAGGCTATGGTCTAAATGACCTAAAAGCCTCTTCGTCTCTCGGACTGCAGTCTAATTGACCTAAAGCCTCTTCGTCTCTCAGGAGTCACGGTCTAATTGACCTAAAAGCCTCTTAGTCTCTCAGGCTACACGGTCAAATTGACCTAAAAGCCTCTTAGTCTCTCGAGCGTCACGGTCTAATTGACCTAAAAGCCTCTTAGTCTCTCAGGCGGGTCTAATTGACCTAAAAGCCTCTTAGTCTCTCGGGACTACGGTCTAAATGACCTAAAAGCCTCTTAGTCTCTCGAGCTACGGTCTAATTGACCTAAAGCCTCTTAGTCTCTCGGATGGTGCAAATGACCTAAAAGCCTCTTCGTCTCTCAAGCTCACGGTCTAATTGACCTAAAAGCCTCTTAGTCTGTCGGGTCACGGTCTAATTGACCTAAAAGCCTCTTAGTCTCTCAGGCTCTGGTCTAATTGACCTAAAAGCCTCTTAGTCTCTCAGGCTCTGGTCTAATTGACCTAAAAGCCTCTTAGTCTCTCAGGCTCTGGTCTAATTGACCTAAAAGCCTCTTCGTCTCTTGAGCTATGGTCTAAATGACCTAAAAGCCTCTTAGTCTCTCAGGGCTCTGGTCTAATTGACCTAAAGCCTCTTAGTCTCTCGGGCTCTGGTCTAATTGACCTAAAAGCCTCTTAGTCTCTCGAGCTATGGTCTAAATGACCTAAAAGCCTCTTAGTCTCTCGGGCTACGGTCTAATTGACCTAAAAGCCTCTTAGTCTCTCGGACTCTGGTCTAATTGACCTAAAGCCTCTTAGTCTCTCAGGCTATGGTCTAAATGACCTAAAAGCCTCTTAGTCTCTCAGGCTCACGGTCTAATTGACCTAAAGCCTCTTAGTCTCTCGGGCTCTGGTCAAATTGACCTAAAAGCCTCTTAGTCTCTCAGGGTCACGGTCTAATTGACCTAAAAGCCTCTTCGTCTCTCAGGCTCTACAGTCTAATTGACCTAAAAGCCTCTTCGTCTCTCAGGCTCTGGTCTAATTGACCTAAAAGCCTTTTCGTCTCTCAGGGTCACGGTCTAATTGACCTAAAAGCCTCTTAATCTCTCGAGCTACGGTCTAATTGACCTAAAAGCCTCGTAGTCTCTTGGGCTACGGTCTAATTGACCTAAAAGCCTCTTAGTCTCTCGGGCTACGGTCTAACTAAAAGCCGCTTCGTCTCTCGGGCTACGGTGTAATTGACCTAAAAGCCTCTTAGTCTCTCGAGCTACGGTCTAATTGACCTAAAAGCCTCTTAGTCTCTCGGGCTACGGTCTAATTGACCTAAAAGCCTCTTAGTGTCTCGGGCTACGGTCTAAATGACGTAAGAGCGTCTTAGTCTCTCGGGCTCTGGTCTAAATGACCTAAAAGCCTCTTCGTCTCTCAGGCTATGGTCTAAATGACCTAAAAGCCTCTTCGTCTGTCAGGTCACGGTCTAATTGACCTAAAAGCCTCTTCGTCTCTCAGGAGTCACGGTCTAATTGACCTAAAAGCCTCTTAATCTCCGGGTCACGGTCTAATTGACCTAAAAGCCTCTTAATCTCTCGGGCGTCACGGTCTAATTGACCTAAAAGCCTCTTCGTCTCTTGAGCTACCGGTCTAAATGACCTAAAGCCTCTTAGTCTCTCAGGGTCACGGTCTAATTGACCTAAAAGCCTCTTCGTCTCTCGGGCTCTGGTCTAATTGACCTAAAAGCCTCTTAGTCTCTCGGGCTAATGTCTAAATGACCTAAAAGCCTCTTCCCTCTCGGGCTATAGTCTAATTGACCTAAAAGCCTCTTCGTCTCTCGGGCTCGTCTAATTGACCTAAAAGCCTCTTAGTCTCTCAGGCTCGGTCTAAATGACCTAAAGCCTCTTCGTCTCTCGGGCTGGTCTAATTGACCTAAAAGCCTCTTAGTCTCTCGGGCTACGGTCAATTGACCTAAAAGCCTCTTAGTTTCTCTGGCTACGGTCTAATTGACCTAAAAAGCCTCTTCTCTAAGACTCACGGTCTAAATTGACCTAAAAGCCTCTTCGTCTCTCAGGAGTCACGGTCTAATTGACCTAAAAGCCTCTTAGTCTCTCGAGCCCACGGTCTAAATGACCTAAAAGCCTCTTCGTCTCTCGGGCTCACAGTCTAATTGACCTAAAAGCCTCTTCGTCTCTCAGGCTGGTCTAATTGACCTAAAAGCCTCTTAGTCTCTCGGGCTCACGGTCTAATTGACCTAAAAGCCTCTTAGTCTCTAGGGTCACGGTCTAATTGACCTAAAAGCCTCTTAATTTCTCAGGCTCTGGTCTAATTGACCTAAAAGCCTCTTAGTCTCTCGGGCTCTTGTCTAAATGACCTAAAAGCCTCTTAGTCTCTCGAGCTGCACGGTCTAATTGACCTAAAAGCCTCTTAGTCTCTCGATTCTACGGTCTAATTGACCTAAAAGCCTCTTACTCTCTCTCTGGCTTTGGTCTAAATGACCTAAAAGCCTCTTCGTCTCTCGGGCTCATGGTCTAATTGACCTAAAAGCCTCTTAGTCTCTCAGGCCCACGGTCTAAATGACCTAAAAGCCTCTTAATGTCTCTCGGGCTCTGGTCTAAATGACCTAAAAGCCTCTTCGTCTCTCAGGCTCTGGTCTAATTGACCTAAAGCCTCTTCGTCTCTCAGGAGTCACGGTCTAATTGACCTAAAAGCCTCTTAGGTTTCTCGAGCCTATGGTCAGAATTGACCAAAAAGCCTAGCCTAAATGATTCTGACTGCAAAGTGACCATAAAACCTAACCTTAGATATACTCGGTCTAATTGACCTAAAAGCCTTTTAATTTCTCAGGCCTACGGTATAAATGACTAAAAGCCTCTTCGTCTCTCGAGATTCACGGTCTAATTGACCTAAAGCCTCTTAGTCTCTCGGGCTGCAGTGCAAATGACCTAAAAGCCTCTTAGTCTCTCGGGCTCACGGTCTAATTGACCTAAAAGCCTTTTAGTCTCTCGGGCTCACGGTCTAAATGACCTAAAAGCCTCTTCGTCTCTCGAGCTCTGGTCTAATTGACCTAAAAGCCTCTTAGTCTGCAGCTCACAGTTTAATTGGCCTAAATCTCTAAAGCCTGCTTAATACTCACAGTAAAACCTCTTGAGACTCTTACTGCCCTAATTGTCTAAATTGACCTAAAGCCTCTTCGTATAAGGCTCGAACTCTTGCAAATGGTCTGGTGACCTAAAAGCCTTGCGTCTCTCCAAAGGGAGCTCTGATCTAAATGACCTAAAAGTCAGTCTCTCAGTCCGGCCGTCACTCTCGGGCTACGGTCTACATGACCTAAAAGCCTCTTCTTCTCTCAAGCCTCTTAATTTCTCGGGCTATGGTCTAATTAACCTAAAAGCCTCTTAGTCTCTCAGGCTATTGTCTAAATGACCTAAAAGCCTCTTCGTCTGTCAATGTGGTCTAATTGACCTAAAAGCCTCTTAGTCTCTGAGGTTACGGTTTAATTGACCTAAAAAGCCTCTTAGTCTCTCGAGACTTCTAATGTCACAAATGACCTAAAAAGCCTCTTCATCTCTACGGTCTAATTGACCATGTGCTCTCGAGTGCAGTGCACAGCCTAAAAGCCTTTTCTCTAAGACTCACGGATCTAAATGACCTAAAAAGCCTCTTAGTCTCTCGGCTTTGGTCTAAATGACCTAAAAAGTCTTTTTAGTGACACAGAAAGCCTGTCTCAGGGGTCTAATTGACTAAAAGCCTCTTAATCTCTCGGGCTACTATGGTCCAATTGACCTAAAAGCCTCTTTGTCTCTCAAGCGGCCACGGTCTAAATGACCTAAAAGCCTCTTAGTCTCTTGGGCTACAGGTCTAATTGGCCTAAAAGCCTCTTAGTCTCACGGGCTAAGTTACGGTCTAATTGACCTAAAAAGCCTCTTAGTCTCTTCTCTCGGGTTATGGTCTAAATGACCTAAAGCCTCTTAGTCTCTCGGGACTCACAGGTTCTAAATTGACCCTAAAAGCCTCTCGTCTAGACTCACAGTGCAAATGACCTAAAAAGCCTCTTACGTCTCTCGGCTCTGATGGTCTAATTGACCTAAAAGACCTTCATCTCTCTTGTGCTACGGTCTAATTGACCTAAAAGCCTCTTAGTCTCTCAGGGTCACGGTCTAATTGACCTAAAGCCTCTTAGTCCCTCAGGGCTACGGTCTAATTGACATAAAAGCCTCTTAGTCTCTCGGGCTGCAGTATGGTCTAATTGACCTAAAGCCTCTTAATTTCTCGGGCCTACGGTCTAGTGACCTAAAAGCCTCTTGGATCTCTCAAGACTCTGGTCTAAATGACCTAAAGCCTCTTCGTCTCTAGGGGCTCTCTAATTGACCTAAAAGCCTCTTACTCTCAAGCTACGGTCTAATTGACCTAAAGCCTCTTCGTCTCTCGGGCTACGGTCGAAATGACCTAAAAGCCTCTTGATCTCTCGGGCTATGGTCTAATTGACCAAAAAGCCTCTTAAACTCTCGGGCTACGGTCTAAATGGCCTAAAAGCCTTTTCGTCTCTCGGGCTGCAGTCTAAATGACCTAAAAGCCCCTTCGTCTCAGGCTCTGGTCTAATTGACCTAAAAGCCACCTCGTCTCTCTCTCGGGTCACGGTCTAATTGACCTAAAAGCCTCTTAGTTTCTCGGATTACGGATCTAAGTGACCTAAAAGCCTCTTCGTCTCAGAACTCAGGTCTAAATTGACCTAAGCAGCTCTTGCGTCTCTCAGACTCACGGTCTGAGTGACCTAAAGCCTTTTAGTCTCTCAGAGACTCACGGTCTAAATGACCTAAAAAGCCTCTTCGTCTCGGCCCTGCAGTTTGTGGCCTAAAGCCCTTGTCTCTCGGAGCTCACGGTCTAAATTGACC
This sequence comes from Rhododendron molle, assembly GCA_025413875.1. Lineage (NCBI taxonomy): Eukaryota > Viridiplantae > Streptophyta > Magnoliopsida > Ericales > Ericaceae > Rhododendron > Rhododendron molle. Next base: position 12,455,175 of record CM046398.1, on the reverse strand, counting down.
TAAAAGCCTTTTAGTTTCTCGGGCTACAGCTACGGTCTAATTGACCTAAAGCCTCTTAATTTTGTTTCTCGAGCTACGGTCTAAATGACCTAAAGCCTCTTCGTCTCTTGAGGTCACGGTCTAATTGACCTAAAGCCTTTTAGTCTCTCGACTCACAGTGCAGTGACTAAAAGCCTCTTAATTTCCGTGCAAGACTCTGATCCCAATTGACCTAAAAGCCTCTTAGTCTCTCGAGCTCACCCAGTCACAAATGACCTAAAAAAGCCTCTTAGGTCTCTCAGGCTGTAGGCTAAGTGACTTGAAAAGCCCCTTAAATCTCTGGAGATCTGCACGGTCTAAATGACCTAAAAAGCCTCTTCGTCTCTCGGGCTGTCTAAATGACCTAAAAGCCTCTTCCCCTCTCGGGCTATGGTCTAATTTGGCCTAAAAGTCTCACCGTCTCTCAAAGATACAGTCTAATTGACCTAAAATCCTCTTAGTTTCTCAACTCTACGGTCTAATTGACCTAAAGCCTCTTCGTCTCTTAAGCAGTGGTCTAACAAACCTTCTTACTCTCGGCTGCGGTTTGAGTGACCTAAAAGCCTATTAGTCTCTCAGACTCGGTTTAATTGACCTAAAAGCCCTTACGTCTCTCGGTCTCTCGGGCTACGGGCTAATTGACCTAAAAGCTTTTTCGTCTCTCCGGGCCACGGTCTAATTGACCTAAAAGCCTCTTAATCTCAGACTCGCAGGTCTAAGTGACCTAAAAAGCCTCTTAGATCTCTCGACTGCTGGTGTAATTGACCTAAAAGCCTCTTAATTTCTCGGTCTATGCAATTGACCTCTGAGCCTCTTCGTCTCTTGAGCTACTACTGTCTAAATGACCTAAAAGCCTCTTCTCATGCCTCTCGGGCTGTAGTCTAATTAGTAGAAGAAAGCCCATAAATCTCTCGGGCTCTGATGCAAATGGCCTAAAAGCCTCTTATGTCGTCTCTCAGGCGGCAGGTCTAAATGACCTAAAGCCTCTTCGTCTCTCGGCCTACAGTCTAATTGACCTAAAAGTCTCTTCGTCTCTTAGGCTACGGTCTAATTGACCTAAAGCCTCTTAGTTTCTCGAATACGGTCAAATTGACCCAAAAGCCTATTCGTCTCGTGCTACGGTCTAAATGACTTAAAACCCTCTTTGTCTCTCGGGCTACGATCTAATTGACCTAAAAGCCTTAATCTCAATACGGGCTCAGTCTGAGTGAAGCCTAAAAAGCCTCTTACGTCTCTCAGAACTCTGGTTTAATTGACGTAAAGCCCTTCGTCTCTGACTCTGGTCTAATTGACCACAAAAGCCTTTTAGTCTCTCAGGCTATTGTCTAATTGACCTAAAAGCCTCTTAATTTCTCCGGCTACGGTCCTAATTAACCTTAAAGCCTCTTCGTCTCTTAGGCTACGGTCAAATGACCAAAAAGCCTCTTAGTCTCTCGTGCTCTACGGTCTAATTGACCTAGAAGCCTCTTAGTCTCTCGGGTTATGGTCTAATTGACCTAAAGCCTCTTAGTCTCTCGAGGGCAATGGTCTAAATGACCTAAAAGCCTCTTCTTCCGTCTCTCGGGCTGTGGTCTAATTGACCTAAAAGCCCCAAAAGCTTCGCCGTCTCTAAGGCTACGGTCTAAATTGACCTAAGCCTCTTCCCGTCTCTCAAGACTCTGATCCTAAATGACCTAAAACCTCTTCAGTCTCTCTACCTCACGGTCTAATTGACCTAAAGCCTCTTCGTCTCGGGCTACGGTCTAAATTGACCTAAAAGCCTCTTAGTTTCTCGGGCCTACGGTCTAAATTGACCTAAGCTAAATCTCTCTCGGGCTACTAGGTCTAAATGATATAAAAGCCCTCTTAGTCTCTCGGGCCTACAGTCTAAATGACCTAAAAGCCTCTTCGTCTCTCAGGCTACACGGTTGAATTGACCTAAAAGCCTCTTAAGCTCTCGGGCTTAGGTCTAATTGACCTAAAAGCCTCTGAATTTCTCTTACGGTCTAAATGACCTAAAAACCTCTTAGTCTGTCGGGCTGCACGGTCTGAGTGACCTAAGCCTCGTCTCTCGAGCTACGATGCAAATTGACCTAAAAGCCTGCTTAAGACTCTCAATACGGGCTATGGTCTAAATTGACCTAAAAAGCCCCTCTTACTATCAAGAGCTCACGGTCTAATTGACCTAAAAAGCCTCTTAGTCTATCGGGCTATGGTCTAAATGACCTAAAAGCCTCTTCTTCTCTCGGGCCACGGTCTAAATGACCTAAAAGCCTCTTAGTCTCTAGGGTCTACAGTCTAATTGACCTAAAAAGCCTCTTAGTCTCTCGCGTCTCTCGGTCTAATTGACCTAAAAAGCCTCTTCGTCTCTTCTCAGGCCACGGTCTAAATGACCTAAAAGCCTCTTACGTCTCTCAGACTATGGTCTAAGTGACCTAAAAGCCTCTTAATTTCTCAGGCTAACGGTCTAAATTACCTAAAAACCTCTTCGTCTCTTGAGCTACTGTCTAAATGACCTAAAAACCTCTTCGTCTCTCGGGCTCACGGTCTAATTGACCTAAAGCCTCTTAGTCTCTCGGGTCACGGTCTAATTGACCTAAAAAGCCTCTTAGTCTCTCGGGCTAATGTCTAAATGACCTAAAGCCTCTTAATCTCTCAGGCTGTAGTGCAATTGACCTAAAAGCCCTCGCCCAAATGCTCTAATTTCGTACGGCACAGTGCAAATGACCTAAAAGCCTTTTTAGTCTCTCGAGCTACGGTCTAAATGACCTAAAGCCTTTTCGTCTCTCTCGGGCTACGGTCTAAATGACCTAAAAAGCCTCTTCGTCTCTCAGGCTACGGTCTAATTGACCTAAAAGCCTCTTAGTTTCTCGGTCACAGACTGTGCAATTGACCTAAAAGCACCTCTTAAGATCGTCTCGTGCTCACGGTCATAAATGACCTAAAGCCTCTTACGTCTCTTGAGCTCACGGTCTAATTGACCTAAAAAGCCTCTTCGTCTCTCTGGTCTCTCGGGCTATGGTCTAAGTGACCTAAAAGCCTCTTCGTCTCTCGGGCTATCGTTAGTTTAATTGACCTAAAAGCCTCTTCCTCTCTCGGTCTGGCTTTGGTCTAAATGACCTAAAAGCCTCTTAATCTCTCTCGGGCAAGGGTCTAATTGACCTAAAAGCCTCTTAATTTCTCAGACTCTGCAGTCAATTGACCTAAAGCCTCTGTCGTCTCTCAAGACTCTGTCTAAATGACCTAAAAGCCTCTTCGTCTCTCGGGCTATGGTCTGATTGACCTAAAGCCTCTTAGTCTCTCGTCAGACTCTGGTCTTACCAACCTAAAGCCTCTTGATTTCTCGAGCTACGGTCTAAATTGACCTAAAAGCCTCTTCGCCTCTCGGGCTACTGGTCTAATTGACCTAAAAGCCTTCTAGTCTCTCGGGCTGTGGACTAATTGACCTAAAAAGCCTCTTAAATCTATAGACTCACGGTCTAAATTGACCTAAAGCCTCTTCGTCTCTCAGGACTCTACGGTCTAATTGACCTAAAAGCCTCTTAGTCTCTCAGGTTCGGTCTACGGTCTAAATGACCTAAAGCCTCTATTCATTGCGATTACGAATTGACCTAAAGCCATTAGTCTCTCATAATTTCACGGTCTAAATGACCTAAAGCCTCTTAGTCTCTCGGGGTCACGGTCTAATTGACCTAAAAGCCTCTTGCGTCTCTCAGACTACGGTCTAAATTGACCTAAAGCCTCTTACGTCTCTGCAGTCTCTCGGGCTACGGTCCAAATGACCTAAGAGCCTCTTCCCAAATATTATAAGCTCACGTCTCTCGGGCTGGGGCTAATTGGCCAGACAAAAGCCATCTTATTTCTAAGGCTCGGTCTAATTGACCTAAAAGCCTTTTAAATCTATAGCCTCACGGTCTAATGACCTAAAAATATGCTCTATGCATCTTCAGCAGACCTACAGTCTCTTAGGCTTGAATTGACCTAAAAGTCTCTTAGTCTCTCGGGCCTGCAGGTCACAAATTGACCTAAAAAGCCTCTTAGTTTCCAGACTACGGTCTATTGACCGGCTAAGCCTAAGTCGTCTCAGTGCTCACATGTGCACAATGACCTAAAACCCTCTTACGTCTCTGGGCTGTAATTCCAATTGACCTAAAAGCCCCTTAAATCTCAGACTCACGGTTCTAAATGGCCTAAAAAAAGCCTTTGTAAATCTCTCACAGCTCTGAGTTTAAATGACCTAAAGCCTCTTAGTCTCTCAAGACTCACACGGTATGCAATTGACTAAAGTCTCTTACGTCTCTCGAGCTCACGGTCTAATTGACCTAAAAGCCTCTTAATTTCTCAGGCTCGGCTTACGGTCTAATTGACCTAAAGCCTGTTCGTCTCTCGGTCTAATTGACCTAAAGCCTCTTCGTCTCTCGGGATTCACGGTCTAATTGACCTAAAAAGCCTCTTCGTCTCTCGGTCTCAATGACCTAAAAGCCTCTTCGTCACGAGAGTTCTTGACTACGTGGCTAAAAGCCTCTTAAATGCACTTTCATCGGTCTATAATTGACCTAAAGCCTTTTAAATATTCATCAAGACTTTCTGGTCTAAACAGCAAGCCTCTTAATTTCTCTCAGACTCTGGTCTAAATGACCTAAAAGCCTCTTGGTCTCTCGGACTGTCAAATTGACCTAAAAGCCTCTTCGTCTATCGGGCTTACGGTCTAATTGACCTAAAAAGCCTCTTAGTCTCTCGGGCTACGATCTAATTGACCTAGAAGCCTCTTCGTCTCTAAGCTCTGGTCTAAAGTGGCCTAAGCCTCTTGCCTCTGGGCTGTGGTCTAATTGACCAGAAAAAGCCTCTTCGTCTCTCGATTTCGGTCTAAATGACCTAAAGCCTTTTCGTCTCTCGGCTATGGTCTAAGTGACCTAAAAGCCTCTTCATCTCTTGGGGTCACGGTCTAATTGACCTAAAAGCCTCTTAGTCTCTCGGGCTCCGGTCTAATTGACCTAAAAAGCCTCTTAGTTTCTCAGGCTACGGTCTAATTGACCCCAAAGCCTCTTAGTCTCTCAGGCCTTTGGTCTAAATGACCTAAAAGCCTCTTCGTCTCTCGACTGCACGGTCTGGTGACCTAAAAGCCTCGCCGTCTCTCAAGGGTCTCTCTGGTCAAATGACCTAAAACCTCTTAAAGTCTCGGGGAATAGCAGTCTAGTGACCTAAAAGCCTCTCTTAGTCTCTTGAGCTCTGGTTTAAATGACCTAAAAGCCATCGCCCGTCTCTCGGGTCACGGTCTAATTGACCTAAAAGCCCATTCGTCTCTGGGCTACGGTCTAAATTGACCTAAAAGCCTTTTCTCCTAGATCACTCACGGTTTCGTTCTGGTGACCTAAAGCCTCTTAAGTCTCTCGGGCTGAATTACAATTGACCTAAAAGCCTCTTACTCTCTCGCGGGCTACGTTCTAATTGACCTTAAAGCCTCTTGGTCTCTCGGACTCACGGTCACAAATTGACCTACAAGCCTCTTGTAGGTCTCTTGGGCTGCAGTCTAAATGAGCCTAAAAGCCTCTTGATTCTTATGGGCTGTATCTAATTGACCTAAAAGGCTTTTCGTCTCTCGAGGCTATGGTCTAAATGACCTAAAAGCCTCTTAATTTTTCGTGCTACGGTCTAATTAACCTAAAAGCCTGCCGTCTCTGAATTTCTGGTCTAAATGACCTAAAACCCTCTTAGTCTCTGATGGTCTAATTGACCTAAAAGCCTCTTAGTTTCTCTGAAGACTACGGTCTAGGTGACCTAGCCTTTTAGTCTCTCTAGAGCTCTTGTCTAAATGACCAAAAAGCCTCTTAGTCCTCTCAAGACTCACGGTCTAAATGACCATAAAGGCTCTTAGCGTCTCTCACAGTCTAATTGACCTAAAAGCCTCTTAATTTCTCAGACTACGGTCTAACCGACCTAAAGCCTCTTCGTCTCTCGAGCTACGGTCCAAATGACCTAAAAGCCTCTTGGCTCTGGGCTACGGTCTAATTGACCTAAAAAGCCTCTTAGTCTCTCGGGTTACGGTCTAATTGACCTAAAAAGCCTCTTAGTCTCTCGAGGCCTACGGTCTAAATGACCTAAAAGCCTCTTCCACTCTCTCGAGCTGGGAGTCCCCAATTGACACAAAAGCCCCACTTAAGTCTCTCAAGAGCAGTGCAAATGACCTAAAGCCTTTTTAAAATCTCTCAAGACTCTGTCTAAATGACCTAAAAGCCTCTTCGTCTCTCTGGCTACGGTTTAATTGACCTAAAAGCCCTTCGTCTCTCTGGCTACGGTTTAATTGACCTAAAAGCCCTTCGTCTCTCGGGCTACGGTCTAATTGACCTAAAAGCCTTTTCGTCTCTCGGGCTACGGTGTAATTGACCTAAAAGCCTCTTAATTTCTCGGGCTACAGTCTAATTAACCTAAAACCTCTTCGTCTCTTGGGCTACTGTCTAAATGACCCAAAAACCTCTTCGTCTCTCGGGCTACGGTCTAATTGACCTACAAGCCTCTTCGTCTCTCGGGTTACGGTCTAATTGACCTAAAAGCCTCTTCGTCTCTCGAGCTAATGTCTAAATGACCTAAAAGCCTCTTCCCCTCTCGGGCTATGGTCTAATTGACCGAAAAGCCCCTTCGTCTCTCGGGCTACGGTCTAAATGACCTAAAAGCCTTTTCGTCTCTCGGGCTACAGTCTAAATGACCTAAAAGCCTCTTCATCTCTCGGCCTACGGTCTAATTGCCCTAAAAGACTCTTCGTCTCTCGGGCTACGGTCTGATTGACCTAAAAGCCTCTTAGTTTCTCGGGCTACGGTCAAATTGACCCAAAAGACTATTCGTCTCTCGGGCTACGGTCTAAATGACCTAAAACCCTCTTCGTCTCTCGGGCTACGGTCTAATTGACCTAAAAGCCTTTTCGTCTCTCGGGCTACGGTCTAATTGACCTAAAAGCCTCTTAATTTCTCGGGCTACGGTCTAATTAACCTAAAAGCCTCTTCGCCTCTTGGGCTACTGTCTAAATGACCTAAAAACCTCTTCGTCTCTCGGGCTACGGTCTAATTGACCTACAAGCCTCTTCGTCTCTCGGGTTACGGTCTAATTGACCTAAAAGCCTCTTCGTCTCTCGAGCTAATGTCTAAATGACCTAAAAGCCTCTTCCCCTCTCGGGCTATGGTCTAATTGACCGAAAAGCCCCTTCGTCTCTCGGGCTACGGTCTAAATGACCTAAAGCCTTTTCGTCTCTCGGGCTACGGTCTAAATGACCTAAAAGCCTCTTCGTCTCTCTGGCTACGGTTTAATTGACCTAAAAGCCCTTCGTCTCTCTGGCTACGGTTTAATTGACCTAAAAGCCCTTCGTCTCTCGGGCTACGGTCTAATTGACCTAAAAGCCTTTTCGTCTCTCGGGCTACGGTCTAATTGACCTAAAAGCCTCTTAATTTCTCGGGCTACGGTCTTATTAACCTAAAAGCCTCTTCGTCTCTCGGGCTACTGTCTAAATGACCTAAAAACCTCTTGGTCTCTCGGGCTACGGTCTAATTGACCTACAAGCCTCTTCGTCTCTCGGGTTACGGTCTAATTGACCTAAAAGCCTCTTCGTTTCTCGAGCTACTGTCTAAATGACCTAAAAGCCTCTTCGCCACTCGGGCTATGGTCTAATTGACCGAAAAGCCCCTTCGTCTCTCAGGCTACGGTCTAAATGACCTAAAAGCCTTTTCGTCTCTCGGGCTACAGTCTAAATGACCTAAAAGCCTCTTCCTCTCTCGGCCTACGGTCTAATTGACCTAAAAGTCTCTTCGTCTCTCGGGCTACGGTCTAATTGACCTAAAAGCCTCTTAGTTTCTCGGGCTACGGTCAAATTGACCCAAAAGACTATTCGTCTCTCGGGCTCTAAATTACCTAAAACCCTCTTGGTCTCTTGGGCTACGGTCTAATTGACCTAAAAGCCTTTTCGTCTCTCGGGCTACGGTCTAGATGACCTAAAAGCCTCTTCGTCTCTCGGGCTACGGTCTAAATGACCTAAAACCCTCTTCGTCTCTCGGGCTACGGTCTAATTGACCTAAAAGCCTTTTCGTCTCTCGGGCTACGGTCTAAATGACCTAAAAGCCTCTTCGTCTCTCTGGCTACGGTTTAATTGACCTAAAAGCCCTTCGTCTCTCGGGCTACGGTCTAATTGACCTAAAAGCCTTTTCGTCTCTCGGGCTACGGTCTAATTGACCTAAAAGCCTCTTAATTTCTCGGGCTACGGTCTAAATGACCTAAAACCCACTTCGTCTATTGGGCTACGGTCTAATTGACCTAAAAGCCTTTTCGTCTTTCGGGCTACGGTGTAATTGACCTAAAAGCCTCTTCGTCTCTCGGGTTACGGTCTAATTGACCTAAAAGCCTCTTCGTCTCTCGAGCTACTGTCTAAATGATCTAAAAGCCTCTTCGCCTCTCGGGCTATGGTCTAATTGACCGAAAAGCCCCTTCGTCTCTCGGGCTACGGTCTAAATGACCTAAAAGCCTCTTCGTCTCTCGGGCTACAGTCTAAATGACCTAAAAGCCTCTTCATCTCTCGGCCTACGGTCTAATTGACCTAAAAGTCTCTTCGTCTCTCGGGCTACGGTCTAATTGACCTAAAAGCCTCTTAGTTTCTCGGGCTACGGTCAAATTGACCAAAAGCCTCTTCGTCTCTCGAGCTACTGCCTAAATGACCTAAAAGCCTCTTCGTCTCTCGGGCTACGGTCTAATTGACCTAAAAGCCTCTTCGTCTCTCGGGCTACGGTCTAATTGACCTAAAAGCCTCTTCGTCTCTCGAGCTACTGTCTAAATGACCTAAAAGCCTCTTCGTCTCTCTGGCTACGGTTTAATTGACCTAAAAGCCCTTCGTCTCTCGGGCTACGGTCTAATTGACCTAAAAGCCTTTTCGTCTCTCGGGCTACGGTCTAATTGACCTAAAAGCCTCTTCGTCTCTCGGGCTACGGTCTAAATGACCTAAAAGCCTCTTCGTCTCTCGGGCTAGGGTCTAATTGACCAAAAAGCCTCTTAATTTCTCGGGCTACGGTCTAATTGACCTAAAAGCCTCTTTGTCTCTCGGGCTACGGTCTAAATGACCTAAAAGCCTCTTCGTCTCTCGGGCTACGGTCTAACCGACCTAAAAGCCTCTTAGTCTCTCGGGCTATGGTCTAATTGACCTAAAAGCCTGTTCGTCTCTCGGGCTATGGTCTAAATGACCTAAAAGCCTCTTCGTCTATCGGGCTACGGTCTAATTGACCTAAAAGCCTTTTCGTCTCTCGGGCTACGGTCTAAATGACCTAAAAGCCTCTTCGTCTCTCTGGCTATGGTCTAATTGACCTAAAAGACCTTCGTCTCTCGTGCTACGGTCTAATTGACCTAAAAGCCTTTTCGTCTCTCGGGCTACGGTCTAATTGACCAAAAAGCCTCTTCGTCACTCGGGCTACGGTCTAAATGACATAAAACCCTCTTCGTCTCTCGGGCTACGGTCTAATTGACCTAAAAGCCTCTTAATTTCTCGGGCTACGGTCTAATTAACCTAAAAGCCTCTTCGTCTCTCGGGCTACTGTCTAAATGACCTAAAAGCCTCTTCGTCTCTCGGGCTACGGTCTAATTGACCTAAAAGCCTCTTCGTCTCTCGGGTTACGGTCTAATTGACCTAAAAGCCTCTTCGTCTCTCGAGCTACTGTCTAAATGACCTAAAAGCCTCTTCGCCTCTCGGGCTATGGTCTAATTGACCGAAAAGCCCCTTCGTCTCTCGGGCTACGGTCTAAATGGCCTAAAAGCCTTTTCGTCTTCCAGGCTACAGTCTAAATGACCTAAAAGCCTCTTCATCTCTCGGCCTACGGTCTAATTGACCTAAAAGTCTCTTCGTCTCTCGGGCTACGGTCTAATTGACCTAAATGCCTCTTAGTTTCTCGGGCTACGGTCAAATTGACCCAAAAGCCTATTCGTCTCGTATACGATCTAATTGACCTAAAAGCCTCTTTGTCTCTCGGGCTACGGTCTAAATGACCTAAAAGCCTCTTCGTCTCTCGGGCTACGGTCTAATTGACCTAAAAGCCTCTTCGTCTCTCGGGCTATGGTCTAATTGACCTAAAAGCCTCTTCGTCTCTCGGGCTACGGTCTAAATGACCTAAAAGCCTCTTCGTCTATCAGGCTACGGTCTAATTGACCTAAAAGGTTTTTCGTCTCTCGGGCTACGGTCTAAATGACCTAAAAGCCTCTTCGTCTCTCTGGCTACGGTCTAATTGACCTAAAAGCCTCTTCGTCTCTCGGGCTACGGTCTAATTGACCTAAAAGCCTTTTCGTCTCTCGGGCTACGGTCTAATTGACCTAAAAGCCTCTTAATTTCTCGGGCTACGGTCTAATTAACCTAAAAGCCTCTTCGTCTCTCGGGCTACTGTCTAAATGACCTAAAAGCCTCTTCGTCTCTCGGGCTACGGTCTAATTGACCTAAAAGCCTCTTCGTCTCTCGGGTTACGGTCTAATTGACCTAAAAGCCTCTTCGTCTCTCGAGCTACTGTCTAAATGACCTAAAAGCCTCTTCGCCTCTCGGGCTATGGTCTAATTGACCGAAAAGCCCCTTCGTCTCTCGGGCTACGGTCTAAATGACCTAAAAGCCTTTTCGTCTCTCGGGCTACAGTCTAAATGACCTAAAAGCCTCTTCATCTCTCGGCCTACGGTCTAATTGACCTAAAAGTCTCTTCGTCTCTCGGGCTACGGTCTAATTGACCTAAAAGCCTCTTAGTTTCTCGGGCTACGGTCAAATTGACCCAAAAGCCTATTCGTCTCTCGGGCTACGGTCTAAATGACCTAAAACCCTCTTCGTCTCTCGGGCTACGGTCTAATTGACCTAAAAGCCTTTTCGTCTCTCGGGCTACGGTCTAAATGACCTAAAACCCTCTTCGTCTCTCGGGCTACGGTCTAATTGACCTAAAAGCCTTTTCGTCTCTCGGGCTACGGTCTAAATGACCTAAAAGCCTCTTCGTCTCTCTGGCTACGGTTTAATTGACCTAAAAGCCCTTCGTCTCTCGGGCTACGGTCTAATTGACCTAAAAGCCTTTTCGTCTCTCGGGCTACGGTGTAATTGACCTAAAAGCCTCTTAATTTCTCGGGCTACGGTCTAATTAACCTAAAAGCCTCTTCGTCTCTTGGGCTACTGTCTAAATGACCTAAAAACCTCTTCGTCTCTCGGGCTACGGTCTAATTGACCTACAAGCCTCTTCGTCTCTCGGGTTACGGTCTAATTGACCTAAAAGCCTCTTCGTCTCTCGAGCTAATGTCTAAATGACCTAAAAGCCTCTTCCCCTCTCGGGCTATGGTCTAATTGACCGAAAAGCCCCTTCGTCTCTCGGGCTACGGTCTAAATGACCTAAAGCCTTTTCGTCTCTCGGGCTACGGTCTAAATGACCTAAAAGCCTCTTCGTCTCTCTGGCTACGGTTTAATTGACCTAAAAGCCCTTCGTCTCTCTGGCTACGGTTTAATTGACCTAAAAGCCCTTCGTCTCTCGGGCTACGGTCTAATTGACCTAAAAGCCTTTTCGTCTCTCGGGCTACGGTGTAATTGACCTAAAAGCCTCTTAATTTCTCGGGCTACGGTCTAATTAACCTAAAAGCCTCTTCGTCTCTTGGGCTACTGTCTAAATGACCTAAAAACCTCTTCGTCTCTCGGGCTACGGTCTAATTGACCTCTGAAGCCTCTTCGTCTCTCGGGTTACGGTCTAATTGACCTAAAAGCCTCTTCGTCTCTCGAGCTAATGTCTAAATGACCTAAAAGCCTCTTCCCCTCTCGGGCTATGGTCTAATTGATCTAGAAAAGCCCCTTCGTCTCTCAGGCCACGGTCTAAATGACCTAAAAGCCTTTTCGTCTCTCTGAGGCTACGATCTAAATGACCTAAAAGCCTCTTCATCTCTCGGCCTACGGTCTAATTCATTGCCCTTAAAGTCTCTTCGCCTTCTCTAAGACTCTGATCTGATTGACCTAAAAGCCTCTTAGTTTCTCGGGCTACGGTCAAATTGACCCAAAAGCCTATTCGTCTCTCGGGCTACGGTCTAAATGACCTAAAACCCTCTTCGTCTCTCGGGCTACGGTCTAATTGACCTAAAAGCCTTTTCGTCTCTCGGGCTACGGTCTAAATGACCTAAAAGCCTCTTCGTCTCTCTGGCTACGGTTTAATTGACCTAAAAGCCCTTCGTCTCTCGGGCTACGGTCTAATTGACCTAAAAGCCTTTTCGTCTCTCGGGCTACGGTCTAAATGACCTAAAAGCCTCTTCGTCTCTCTGGCTACGGTTTAATTGACCTAAAAGCCCTTCGTCTCTCGGGCTACGGTCTAATTGACCTAAAAGCCTTTTCGTCTCTCGGGCTACGGTCTAATTGACCTAAAAGCCTCTTAATTTCTCGGGCTACGGTCTAATTAACCTAAAAGCCTCTTCGTCTCTCGGGCTACTGTCTAAATGACCTAAAAGCCTCTTCGTCTCTCGGGCTACGGTCTAATTGACCTAAAAGCCTCTTCGTCTCTCGGGTTACGGTCTAATTGACCTAAAAGCCTCTTCGTCTCTCGAGCTACTGTCTAAATGACCTAAAAGCCTCTTCGCCTCTCGGGCTATGGTCTAATTGACCGAAAAGCCCCTTCGTCTCTCGGGCTACGGTCTAAATGACCTAAAAGCCTTTTCGTCTCTCGGGCTACAGTCTAAATGACCTAAAAGCCTCTTCATCTCTCGGCCTACGGTCTAATTGACCTAAAAGCCTTTTCGTCTCTCGGGCTACGGTCTAATTGACCTAAAAGCCTCTTAATTTCTCGGGCTACGGTCTAATTAACCTAAAAGCCTCTTCGTCTCTCGGGCTACTGTCTAAATGACCTAAAAGCCTCTTCGTCTCTCGGGCTACGGTCTAATTGACCTAAAAGCCTCTTCGTCTCTCGGGTTACGGTCTAATTGACCTAAAAGCCTCTTCGTCTCTCGAGCTACTGTCTAAATGACCTAAAAGCCTCTTCGTCTCTCTGGCTACGGTTTAATTGACCTAAAAGCCCTTCGTCTCTCGGGCTACGGTCTAATTGACCTAAAAGCCTTTTCGTCTCTCGGGCTACGGTCTAATTGACCTAAAAGCCTCTTCGTCACTCAGGCTACGGTCTAAATGACCTAAAAGCCTCTTCGTCTCTCGGGCTAGGGTCTAATTGACCAAAAAGCCTCTTAATTTCTCGGGCTACGGTCTAATTGACCTAAAAGCCTCTTTGTCTCTCGGGCTACGGTCTAAATGACCTAAAAGCCTCTTCGTCTCTCGGGCTACGGTCTAACCGACCTAAAAGCCTCTTAGTCTCTCGGGCTATGGTCTAATTGACCTAAAAGCCTGTTCGTCTCTCGGGCTATGGTCTAAATGACCTAAAAGCCTCTTCGTCTATCGGGCTACGGTCTAATTGACCTAAAAGCCTTTTCGTCTCTCGGGCTACGGTCTAAATGACCTAAAAGCCTCTTCGTCTCTCTGGCTATGGTCTAATTGACCTAAAAGACCTTCGTCTCTCGTGCTACGGTCTAATTGACCTAAAAGCCTTTTCGTCTCTCGGGCTACGATCTAATTGACCAAAAAGCGTCTTCGTCACTCGGGCTACGGTCTAAATGACATAAAACCCTCTTCGTCTCTCGGGCTACGGTCTAATTGACCTAAAAGCCTCTTAATTTCTCCGGCTACGGTCTAATTAACCTAAAAGCCTCTTCGTCTCCCAGGCTACTGTATAAATGACCTAAAAGCCTCTTCGTCTCTCGTGCTACGGTCTAATTGACCTAAAAGCCTCTTCGTCTCTCGTGTTACGGTCTAATTGACCTAAAAGCCTCTTCGTCTCTCGAGCTACTGTCTAAATGACCTAAAAGCCTCTTCGCTTCTCGGGCTATGGTCTAATTGACCGAAAAGCCCCTTCGCCTCTCTGGCCTACGGTCTAAATGGCCTAAAAGCCTTTTCGTCTCTGGGGATGATCTAAATGACCTAAAAGCCTCTTCATCTCTCGGCCTACGGTCTAATTGACCTAAAGTCTCTTCGTCTCTCAAGACTCACGGTCCTAATTGACCTAAATGCCTCTTAGTTTCGCGGCTACGGTCAAATTGACCTAAAAGCCTATTCGTCTCTCGTGCTCACGGTCTAATTGACCTAAAAGCCTCTTTGTCTCGGCCACGGTCTAAATGACCTAAAAGCCTCTTCGTCTCTCGGCTACGGTCTAATTGACCTAAAAGCCTCTTAGTCTCGGCTATGGTCTAATTGACCTAAAAGCCTTCGTCTCTCGCTATGGTCTAAGTGACCTAAAAGCCTCTTCGCTTCTCGGGCAACGGTCTAATTGACCTAAAAGCCTTTTCGTCTCTCGGGCTACGGTCTAAATGACCTAAAAGCCTCTTCGTCTCTCTGGCTACGGTTTAATTGACCTAAAAGCCCTTCGTTTCTCGGGCTACGGGCTAATTGACCTAAAAGCCTTTTCGTCTCTCGGGCTACGGTCTAATTGACCTAAAAGCCTCTTAATTTTTCGTGCTACGGTCTAATTAACCTAAAAGGCTCTTCATCTCTCGGGCTACTGTCTAAATGACCTAAAAGCCTCTTCGTCTCTCGGGCTACGGTCTAATTGACCTAAAAGCCTCTTCGTCTCTCGGGTTACGGTCTAATTGACCTAAAAGCCTCTTCGTCTCTCGAGCTACTGTCTAAATGACCTAAAAGCCTCTTCGTCTCTCTGGCTACGGTTTAATTGACCTAATAGCCCTTCGTCTCTCAAGCTACGGTCTAATTGACCTAAAATCATTTTCGTCTCTCGTACTACGGTCTAATTGACCTAAAAGCCTCTTCGGCACTTAGGCTACGGTCTAAATGACCTAAAAGCCTCTTCGTCTCTCGGGCTAGGGTGTAATTGACCGAAAAGCCTCTTAGTTTCTCGGGCTACGGTCTAATTGACCTAAAAGCCTCTTTATCTCTCGGGCTACGATCTAAATGACCTAAAAGCCTCTTCGTCTCTCGGGCTACGGTCTAACCGACCTAAAAGCCTCTTAGTCTCTCGGCCTATGGTCTAATTGACCTAAAAGCCTGTTCGTCTCTCGGGCTACGGTCTAAATGGCATAAAAGCCTTTTCGTCTCCCAGGCTACAGTCTAAATGACCTAAAAGCCTCTTCATCTCTCGGCCTACGGTCTAATTGACCTAAAAGTCTCTTCGTCTCTCGGGCTACGGTCTAATTGACCTAAATGCCTCTTAGTTTCTCGGGCTACGGTCAAATTGACCCAAAAGCCTATTCGTCTCTCGTGCTACGGTCTAATTGACCTAAAAGCCTCTTTGTCTCTCGGGCTACGGTCTAAATGACCTAAAAGCCTCTTCGTCTCTCGGGCTACGGTCTAACTGACCTAAAAGCCTCTTAGTCTCTCGGGCTATGGTCTAATTGACCTAAAAGCCTGTTCGTCTCTCGGGCTATGGTCTAAATGACCTAAAAGCCTCTTCGTCTATCGGGCAACGGTCTAATTGACCTAAAAGCCTTTTCGTCTCTCGGGCTACGGTCTAAATGACCTAAAAGCCTCTTCGTCTCTCTGGCTACGGTTTAATTGACCTAAAAGCCCTTCGTTTCTCGGGCTACGGGCTAATTGACCTAAAAGCCTTTTCGTCTCTCGGGCTACGGTCTAATTGACCTAAAAGCCTCTTAATTTCTCGTGCTACGGTCTAATTAACCTAAAAGCCTCTTCATCTCTCGGGCTACTGTCTAAATGACCTAAAAGCCTTTCATCTCTTGGGCTACGGTCTAATTGACCTAAAAGCCTCTTCGTCTCTCGGCTAACGGTCTAATTGACCTAAAAGCCTCTTCGTCTCTCGAGCTGCTGTCTAAATGACCAAAAAGCCTCTTCGCCTCTCGGGCTATGGTCTAATTGACCGAAAAGCCCCTTCGTCTCTCGGGCTACAGTCTAAATGACCTAATAGCCTCTTCATCTCTCGGCCTACGGTCTAATTGACCTAAAAGTCTCTTCGTCTCTCGGGCTACGGTCTAATTGACCTAAAAGCCTCTTAGTTTCTCGGGCTACGGTCAAATTGACCCAAAAGCCTATTCGTCTCTCGGGCTACGGTCTAAATGACCTAAAACCCTCTTCGTCTCTCAGGCTACGATCTAATTGACCTAAAAGCCTCTTCGTCTCTCGGGCTACGGTCTAAATGACCTAAAACCCTCTTCGTCTCTCGGGCTACGCTCTGATTGACCTAAAGCCTTTTCGTCTCTCGGGCTATGGTCTAATTGACCTAAAAGCCTCTTAGTCTCTCGGGCTACGGTTTAATTGACCTAAAAGCCTCTTCGTCTCTCGGGCAACGGTCTAACCGACCTAAAAGCCTCTTCGTCTCTCGGGCTACGGTCTAAATGACCTAAAGGCCTCTTCGTCTCTCGGGCTACGGTCTAACCAACCTTAAAGCCTATTAGTCTCTCGGGCTATGGTCTAATTGACCTAAAAGCCTCTTCGTCTCTCGGGCTACGGTCTAATTGACCTAAAAGCCTCTTCGTCTCTCGGGCTACGGTCTAAATTACCTAAAAGCCTCTTCGTCTCTCGGGCTACGGTCTAAATGACCTAAAAGCCTCTTCGTCTCTCGGGCTACGGTCTAAATGACCTAAAAGCCTCTTCGTCTCTCGGGCTACGGTCTAACCGACCTAAAAGCCTCTTAGTCTCTCGGGCTATGGTCTAATTGACCTAAAAGCCTCTTCATCTCTCGGCCTACGGTCTAATTGACCTAAAAGTCTCTTCGTCTCTCGGGCTACGGTCTAATTGACCTAAAAGCCTCTTAGTTTCTCGGGCTACGGTCAAATTGACCCAAAAGCCTATTCGTCTCTCGGGCTACGGTCTAAATGACCTAAAACCCTCTTCGTCTCTCGGGCTACGGTCTAATTGACCTAAAAGCCTTTTCGTCTCTCGGGCTACGGTCTAAATGACCTAAAAGCCTCTTCGTCTCTCTGGCTACGGTTTAATTGACCTAAAAGCCCTTCGTCTCTCGGGCTACGGTCTAATTGACCTAAAAGCCTTTTCGTCTCTCGGGCTACGGTCTAATTGACCTAAAAGCCTCTTAATTTCTCGGGCTACGGTCTAATTAACCTAAAAGCCTCTTCGTCTCTCGGGCTACTGTCTAAATGACCTAAAAGCCTCTTCGTCTCTCGGGCTACGGTCTAATTGACCTAAAAGCCTCTTCGTCTCTCGGGTTACGGTCTAATTGACCTAAAAGCCTCTTCGTCTCTCGAGCTACTGTCTAAATGACCTAAAAGCCTCTTCGCCTCTCGGGCTATGGTCTAATTGACCCAAAAGCCTTTTCGTCTCTCGGGCTACAATCTAAATGACCTAAAAGCCTCTTCATCTCTCGGCCTACGGTCTAATTGACCTAAAAGTCTCTTCGTCTCTCGGGCTACGGTCTAATTGACCTAAAAGCCTCTTAGTTTCTCGGGCTACGGTCAAATTGACCCGAAAGCCTATTCGTCTCTCGGGCTACGGTCTAAATGACCTAAAAGCCTCTTCGTCTCTCGGGCTACGGTCTAATTGACCTAAAAGCCTCTTCGTCTCTCTGGCTACGGTTTAATTGACCTAAAAGCCCTTCGTCTCTCGGGCTACGGTCTAATTGACCTAAAAGCCTCTTCGTCACTCAGGCTACGGTCTAAATGACCTAAAAGCCTCTTTGTCTCTCGGGCTAGGGTCTAATTGACCAAAAAGCCTCTTAATTTCTCGGGCTATGGTCTAATTGACCTAAAAGCCTCTTCGTCTCTCGGGCTACGGTCTAAATGACCTAAAAGCCTCTTCGTCTCTCGGGCTACGGTCTAACCGACCTAAAAGCCTCTTAGTCTCTCGGGCTATGGTCTAATTGACCTAAAAGCCTCTTCGTCTCTCGGGCTACGGTCTAAATGACCTAAAAGCCTCTTCGTCTATCGGGCTACGGTCTTATTGACCTAAAAGCCTTTTCGTCTTTCGGGCTACGGTCTAAATGACCTAAAAGCCTCTTCGTCTCTCTGGCTACGGTCTAATTGACCTAAAAGACCTTCGTCTCTCGTGCTACGGTCTAATTGACCTAAAAGCCTTTTCGTCTCTCGGGCTACGGTCTAATTGACCTAAAAGCCTCTTCGTCACTCGGGCTACGGTCTAAATGACATAAAACCCTCTTCGTCTCTCGGGCTACGGTCTAATTGACCTAAAAGCCTCTTAATTTCTCGGGCTACGGTCTAATTAACCTAAAAGCCTCTTCGTCTCTCGGGCTACTGTCTAAATGACCTAAAAGCCTCTTCGTCTCTCGGGCTACGGTCTAATTGACCTAAAAGCCTCTTCTTCTCTCGGGCTACGGTCTAAATGACCTAAAAGCCTCTTCGTCTCTCGGGCTACGGTCTAACCGACCTAAAAGCCTCTTAGTCTCTCGGGCTATGGTCTAATTGACCCAAAAGGCCCTTCGTCTCTCGGGCTACGGTCTAATTGACGTAAAAGCCTCTTAGTCTCTCGGGCTACGGTCTAACCGACCTAAAAGCCTCTTAGTTTCTCGGGCTACGGTCGAATTGACCTAAAAGCCTCTTCGTCTCTCGGGCTACGGTTTAATTGACCTAAAAGCCTTTTAGTCTCTCAGGCTACAGTCTAATTGACCTAAAAGCCTCTTCGTCTCTCGGGCTACGGTCTAAATGACCTAAAAGCCTCTTCGTCTCTCGGGCTACGGTCTAATTGACCTAAAAGCCTCTTAGTCTCTCGGGCTACGGTCTAACCGACCTAAAAGCCTCTTAGTTTCTCGGGCTACGGCCGAATTGACCTAACTGCCTCTTCGTCTCCCGGGCTACGGTCTAAATGACCTAAAAGCCTATTCGTCTCTCGGGCTACGGTCTAAATGACCTAAAGTCTCTTCGTCTCTTGGGCTACGGTCTAATTGACCTAAAAGCCTCCTCGTTTCTCGAGCTACGGTCTAACCGACCTAAAGCCTCTTAATTTCTCGGGCTACGGTTGAATTGACATAAAAGCCTCTTCGTCTCTCGGGCTACGGTCTAATTGACCTAAAAGCCTCTTCGTCTCTTGGGCTACGGTCTAAATGACCTAAAAGTCTCTTCGTCTCTCGGGCTACGGTCTAATTGACCTAAAAGCCTCTTAGTCTCTCGGGCTACGGTCTAATTGACGTAAAAGCCTCTTCGTCTCTCGGGCTACGGTCTAATTGACCTAAAATCCTCTTCGTCTCTCGGGCTACGGTCTAAATGACCTAAAAGCCTCTTCGTCTCTCGAGCTACGGTCTAAATGACCTAAAAGCCTCTTTGTCTCTCGGGCTACGGTCTAATTGACCTAAAAGCCTCTTCGTCTCTCGGGCTACGGTCTAAATGTCCTAAAAGCCTTTCGTCTCTCGGGCTACGGTCTAACCGACCTAAAAGCCTTTTAGTTTCTCGGGCTACGGTCTAAATGACCTAAAAGCCTCTTCGTCTCTCGGGCTACGGTCTAATTGACCTAAAAGCCTCTTAATTTCTTGGGCTATGGTCTAGCCGACCTAAAAGCCTGTTAATTTCTCAGGCTACGGTCTAACCGACCTAAAAGCCTCTTAGTTTCTCAAGCTACGGTCTTACCCACCTAAAGTCTCTTCGTTTCTCTGGCTATGGTCTCACCGACCTGGGAGCCTTTTTTTTTAGTTTCTCAAGCTGTGGTTCGTCCTCCGGGACTGCACTCTATCTAACACTTTGTCCTCCGGGACTCGCATTCTATCTGCACTTTGTCCCCTGGGACTGCACCTTATCTACACTTCGTCCTCCGGGAGTGCAATTTGTCTCACACTTTGTCCTCTGGACTTCGCTTTGTCTCACAATTTTTCCTCCGGGATTCGCTTTACTTGCATTGTCCCAATCGAACTACGCTGGTCTGATCCCTACAACGGGGTACGTAGGCAGCTCCATGAGCGCGACCACCTTTATTGCATTCTTGCATTTAACTTAAAGACTTTGGAGTGATGGATTGGGATGTCTAATCTTTAACGTCACTTATACCAAACAACGGTACCTAAGTTCCGTTAAAGAGGGACTACTGTAAACACCCCAATCTGGACCCCTGAATAATCTTTAAGTTTCCCCGATGATGAAATAAGGAAAAAAATACCTTCGAGGCTTGGATTGTTGCTCCTTTGCTACTCCTTTACTACTCCTTCTCTAACCTCAAGAAAACCCCTTTTCACAATGTAGAGTGGCCCTCGGTTCAATTGCAAAAGAGAAAGATGCGTTTGCTTTGTCAAAAACAACTATTTCCATGACACACTGAGGGTAAAATGGGCACATATTTTAATGTATAAAATGGCTTTGAGTGAAACCAATTGGGTTAAAAAGAGGACTCAACGAGCTTTCCAACGCTTCGAACCGCGTCCAAATCCGAGTTCGGGAGTGTCCGGGGCGCCCTCGCGAA
Organism: Rhododendron molle; assembly: GCA_025413875.1. Classification (NCBI taxonomy): domain Eukaryota; kingdom Viridiplantae; phylum Streptophyta; class Magnoliopsida; order Ericales; family Ericaceae; genus Rhododendron; species Rhododendron molle. The sequence continues at coordinate 12,434,807 of CM046398.1, read as the reverse complement.
GTTCGGTGTGCTGTGCTGATTCACATAGCGCACGGCACTTTAGAAAATTCAAAAAATCACTCTCTCGCACGGGACTCCACTACGTCGCACGGCACCTTGAGAAAAAGTTCCTGTCCTGAGAAAGCTGTCGGCCACGCCTGCAGGAGGAGCGTCTGTGCCAGAAAATGAGTTTTATTCGGCCCAGAAGTCACCTCCCCTCCTTTAGTGATCATCCTTGGCTCTCTTGCCTATAAATACACCCCCTCTCTAGTTGAGAAGTACCCCTTTAACTCCAAGTAAAGTTATTCTGCCATTTTTTTTGGCTCTCTCTCTCTCTCTCTCTCTAAAAATACTCCCTTTTGATTCTCTCTCTACAACTTCTTACACCCACCACTACTATACACATCTCTCTCTCTCTACACTCATTTGCTCTCAAGTCTCTCAAGTTCAATCCAAATCAACTTCCATTCCTCCACCTTCAAGCACATCCAAGCTTCGATCAAAAGGTATAAATCTATTTCCTTGGGCTAAACTACATTTAGCCTTGAGGGGAGCCGATCGAGGCCCTTCTCGGTCTTTCTATACCGAGCTTGGGTCTCAAACGAGCTTTACATTCAAAGTTTTTCTTTTCTTTTCTATTTCTTTTCTTTTTAGCTTTTTCTTTTCATATTTCGACTAATATTGCTTAAAGAACATGCGGATACATTCTAAATTCAAGTTTTATGTTAAAAGTCCTTTTTTTTTTTACTTCATAAGATCTTTCAACATTTCAAAAAACTTTTAACATTATTTTACATGATAAGATGAACAAATAGGTCTCATAAATCATTTTCAAAGATTCAGAAAATATAACAAACTATTTTGCGGGCCTATGGTTTGTTTTGTCATGTAAAAGCAAACTGATTCTGGAATGTGTAGACAGGTGTACCGCACGGTGTGTTGGTTGCACCGTGCGATGCATCCGGGCATCGCACGGCATATCATGTTTAAGCGCACGACACTTCATTAGCTATTGTTTTCTTGTCTGAGCTGTCTAGATCATGGCCATCATTCATCGGGCCCATTGTTGTTGTTGAGATACTGACATTAGTATTTTCGGAACAAGACCATATCTACAAGCCATATTTTATTTCATAAATAAGATTTCTTAGATCATCTTGGATGATCAAATGTAACAAAAATTATTTTGTGTTCATGGCTTGATGGAGTGGTACTGTCCCGAGGTCGGGTGACGTCCTGAATGCTTGTAACAGACTGACAGCAGAACAGGTACCACGCGCGGCATACTGAAGAGCCGTGCGGGGCATTACAGTGTGCCGCGTAAGAAATGGCCGCGGTCCAGACAGCTTGTCAAATGTTTTTCATTATATTTGCTTGCATCATTCTTATCATTCTGTACAGTTCGCACCACAAGCACGCCAATGTGTTATATTCTATCCTGTGTCCCTTCCCCATACATGTTTTTAAAGTTAAGCTTTCCAAATGGTATTAAATCCCCCATTTAAAATGCTTAGTAGAGACCGGTTTTATCGGGCGAGCGGGGTGCTTTTTCAACAAAACCTTCCCCGTTCGTAACGTGGCTCCCGGATCCAAAATCTCAACGTTTTCGCTAGACCAAAAGCCTTTCTTTTCAAATCAAACTCTCGGTTTCTCGGATCATCCATCTCAAAAATTCGGGTGGCGACTCTTCGAGTTAGCGCTTTTGGGCGCGGGAGCCCACAACGTCGTCTTAGGCGTTGTGCGCCAGTTGATGGTTCTCCGTTGGCTATGGCACTGTCCATTCGTTAACCTTCCTTGATGATGCATTGGAGTTTCCTTCGGGGGATGCTTTCTTGTGGAGAGGTAAACTCCTCGCCTATTTCAATGAGATGTGCGGCGAGCGCCAGGCGATGGATCTTATCCATTGGCCACAGCACTGTCCCTTCGGTAATCTTCGTTGATGACGCATTGGTGTTCCTTTCGACGGATGCCGCCTTGCCGAGAGGTAAGCTCGTCGCCTTGGTGGTGAGCGCCGGCTGATGGATATCCGTTGGCTATGGCACAATCCCGATGATGCATTGGTGTCCCCGCAAGGAAAAGCGTATCTGGCTAATGGCCTTTGATTCCTAATGCCATGCTGCGTAGCCCAGGGGATGCCTCCTTGTTGAGGGAGAAGCTTGTCGCCTAGGTGGCGAGCGCCGGTTGATGGTTACCCGTTGGCTATGGCACTGTCCCTTCGTTAACCTTCCTCTATAATGCATTAGTGTTCCCTTCGGGGGGTGCCTTCTTGTGGAGAGGTAAGCTCCATGCCAATTTCATTGAGATGCGCGGTGAGCGCTAGGCGATGTATCTCATACATTGGCTTCGGCACTGTCCCTTTGGTAATCTTCCTCGGTGACGCATTGGTGTTCCTTTCGGGGGATGCCTCCTTGCTGAGAGGGAAGCTCGACGCCTGTACCAGAACCAGAAAGTTCATTTATCAGAAAGTTTATTTTTGGTGACTCTGCTGGGGACTTGAGAGCCATAACCAGAAAGTTCAACATAAGACGAACACATGTTTTATTTAATTCATTTATCATATGCATCGAGCGGGCAACCTCGTTGAGTTCACCTAATACCCCGGCATGTCACGTGTTATGTTAGGGGTTCTAGCAAACTCCACAGTCACTTGTACCTAGTGGTATATCAAAAAGGAAACAATCGAATCACCGCCTATGATGGGCTGGTGGAAGGACTGGTGCCCTTGACAACGGAGCACCCTGAGACTACCTAAACCTTACATGTGTTTGAAAGCCACAGAACCTATCAAACTAAGACAGTGTCACACCCTGGTTCATCCGCTTGAGCCACGGTTCTTGCTGCTCTCCTCGCATCCTTCCTACTTTCTAACACAGATTCCCACCACTCGCCGGCTTCCCCAACTAGCCGGCCACAATACCTACTCTGATGCTGTCCTTGGTGATGTTAAGAGCTCTAAAAAGTTTACGGATTTAAGCTAACCAATGGTCAGCTACCAAAGGGTCGCTACTCATGCCATCAAACACTGGAGGGTTCCTACGGCTGAACTCTTGCATTGCCACCATGGCACGATCCTCAACATTCTCCCTAGGAGCTTGGTTCAAAAGATTTGCAGCTGTAAGTGCCGCGACGAGGTCCCTAGCAAACTGAGTCTGATTAGGAGGTACCCCCGCACCTCGACCGATCCCTGCCCCCGGATTGCCACCTGGGTTATCCCCATGCTGACTAACCTCATCCTCCGGTGGCACCCCACGGCCACGACCACCTCGGTTTCCAACCCCACCTCGTCTAACACGCGTCCTCGGAGGCATACTACAGGATATAAGAAAGGAAAATCATTAACCCCAACAGTATAACAATGAGGTCAAAGCCCCAACTCCCCAACACGGGTCAATAACAACTCTACGACACTCAACGACATCAATAATGCAATGCCGAGTAATCACATGAATGTTAGTCACACAAGCATGCACAAGTCATGCTAGAAGGCGCAACATTTTGAACCCATGAGACTGAATGTCACCCCACGATCTCTAGGTGTTCTAAACCTTGTGCTTTGATACCAAGTTGTCACACCCTCGATTTTCAACATAAATATAATTGATTTCCACAAATAAAACCTCGCGAATATCCGTACCATACCCCAAAATAACTTAGCAATTCCATTTCCATAATCATGTTTCTAACATCCGACAGTTCCCAAATAATACAATTTTGGCTCTGAGGCCCAAATATAACTTAAGTCTAGAGTATCAAAAAGGGAATTAAGGGTTACAATGCTTCATAGTCAAAAGATTTACAATTAAAGTTACAAATACATCTTCCAAAAGTTGATATACAAAGATGAATAGGTAACTCTCAATGTCAGCTTTCAAAAGAATGATCAAGTCCAAGCACTCCCAAGCATGCAAGCTATGGTCCAGAGTTAGTGCCTGAAATGATATAAAGCTTGAGCTACACTAGCCCAGTAGGAAATTCTACACTAACATTATATGCAAATGAAATGTGAGGACGAACTCAAGATAGGTATTCGAACTAAGCTCTCAGAACAATCAGCAATCATAGGTCCGAGCTCAAGAACAATCATACGATAATAGAGCAACTCAAAGTTAGGATCATTTCCGACTTTCATGTGTCCAATATCATTTCGTCATACGTGTCATGAGCTGAAGCTCCTGCCGGGCCAGTTAAGGGATTCCGATACCCCCTGCCAGACACCATACCCTTCGGTAGGTCCTGAATGTAATCAATATGAGCTTTTGCTCCTGCCGGGCCAATTAAGGGATCCCGATACCCCCTGCCAGGCACCCACCCGTTGATGGGTCCTGAATGTTCTCGTTGTGTCATCGAGTGTCCAAGAATCACATTTTCCTCATCCAGTGTCTTTTCAATTCAATCTCCGTTCATTTTGATATCAACGACAATTTCGAACAAACAAGGGCAAGAACTAGCAAGGATACTCGATAAACTCTTCGAATGCGATTAATCATGTTACAGGGTGATTTGGAAGTGTTTAGAACAAGTTAGAAGTGATCGGGGGTCGAAACGACGAAGTTTGGGGCAAAAGCTGAAAAACTGCCCATTATGATCCGGTATCGATACACCAAAACGTTGTATCGATACGGGATTCAAACCAGAAAATTTTGAACCTTCTGTTTTAAAATGGTATCGATATGGCAAAGACCCGTATCGATACGGAGTGGTTACGAGCATATTTTCTGTAGATTTTCAGAGATTCAACAACAACAACAACCACAACAACAATAGGCACGGATTCAAGGATAGAAAACACTTCTTTTACATATATTGAGAGGTAGAATCCTACCTCGAAGCCAAAGCACGATTCCCGAGACCCTACAAGCCCTAGCGTTCCAAAACCCTTGATTCGAACGGGATACGACTTCCTCAAGCTCAAACCAACGGGGTCCGGACCACAATACACGTTGAGGGTGAAGGATTGAAGGTTATTTTGGTGGATTTTGAGTGAAATATGGTGAGAGAGCAAGAGAGAGGGAGAGAGCCGGTTTATGGAGAGGAGAGAAAATGGATTCTCTACACTCTCACCCTCCAAGTCAATCCTGCAATCAACCAGTTCTACGCCTCGATTTTATTGATTGGTCCAGTACGTCGATCCTCTGGCTCTATGCCAAAATACCTTCAGACTGCAACTGGCTCTATGCCTCGGTTCAATCATTTCAAGCTCTAAGCTCCAACTCCTCAGGCTCTCGCCCCATGACTGCAACCGGCTCTGTGCTCCAGTTACTGGCCTTGTGCCCCCAAAATCTCAAAACTGGCATCCGATTGTCTCTAGCAGATGGTTTGGATTCCACCCAAATACATCAATTCCTTCCAGTTCATTAACAAGGATAAGGTACTCTACCAAGCTCCCCTTAGTCAAAGTAAGGATGATTAAGAAAAAAGCAAACGACTCACTCGCTGTATATTGATCTACCCCAAAATTCTAAAGATGCTCTTCGCAAAAATTTCTCCGGTAGCCCCGCGCTCCTTCAACTACTCTCCGCCAAAAAACCTGGCCTAGCCCAGGTATGTTGCACTAAGGCATTTTAAGCCTAAAAGTACGTCTTCTGTCTCTCACCCTCCAATATTTTTTCTTTTTATTACCCCCCCCCCCCCCCCCCCCGAACTACAACCGGTCTAGATTTCCCTTATAGAATACGTAGGCAGCCTCTCGGCCCGACCATAACTAAAACCTTTTTCAAAAACCCTTGGAATAGTGATTCAACCAAATTGAGTTGCTTTTACAACTTTGACTCCTAGTTAAACATGTCTCATGAGCTGTCTAAGTTTAGTCAAATAAGGGCATCTGTAGACACCCCAATTTGGCCTAACGATTATTTCAAGTCCCACCTTGGGGACCATCCCAATGATGAATGGATATAGTGATTGCTGATTGACTTCTCGTGAACCTTAGGACTTTGGAAAGTACTTTTAGCCACTTAGATGACCCAATCCAGAGCCAAATAGCCCTTCAGACAGAAATACAACATCTTAGGAAAATCTATCTTTCGGTCGTAACATTGATCTCTTGACCTCAACATCATTCTTTCACCTGTGAAACATGTTACTTGAAAATCTCCCTGAGAGATTGATTCCTCGGCAGCCAGATCGATTCTTTGGTCTCTAGAACCATCCCTCGGCCGCCAGATCCTTTGCCCGGCCGCAAGATCGTCTATTTTCCAGATTCTGGAATGTTCTGTCATACATTTGATCCGATCACCAAACCCTAGCAGCCTTTTTTAGATGCTTTTGGGCTGCGTAAAGAGATTACCATGTACGGCTAGAGTTGCCCTACACTACCAATTCAATCGTTCATTGTGATTGGTTGGAGTGAGTCACCCCCATGCCTATATAAAGGAGCCTTTGGCTCCGAAATTAATATGATTAATCACTCTCTCTAGCCACGAAACTTTGCACATATACTCTCTCATACCCTATCTACACAACCCCTAACCTTCCGAAGGTAGCCGAATTCGACAATTAAACCCCGAAGTACAAACCCTAACCCTAAGGTTTTTGAGAGGCAAAATCAGTCAATCACCTTCAATCCGAAGCAATCAAGCAACTGAGGTATCAAGGTGGTGAGGCCTAGGGGCCTTTGGTTCTGTTTATTTACAGTCTTTGCATGCTAATCGTAGTATTTTAACTTTTTGTTAATCGTTTAGTCTGGTGTGAGGAAAAACATCGGTTGGATCTTCCATCCCTCGACCGGTACATTAAACTAGGAGGACCCCTCGACTGTGAAATCCATTCATCGGTCATGGGATCCATCTCTCTGGAACAGCTTGTTTTGTTTTCTACTTATTTGATGCATACTGGCTCACCTTATTCACTGTTAATAGCTAAAAATAGGCTATGTGTTTAGAATTAAATAAAGCATATATTAATCGTATGTTGAATAACTATGGGCCAGTCTCATGATTGGGCAAAGAGTGGTGGCTAACACCTTCCCCTCATTGTAGTCTTTGCTCTCGTACCCGGAATCTCCATTTGTTTTTCCTAGTTTTTAAAAACTAGTTGGCGACTCTGTTTTGATGATAACCACTATCGTGTGGCAATGTTCCTAGCCATGGGAATATCCACAATCTTGGTTTGTGAAGTAGAAAGCAAACAAATGAACAATGATCAATCTGTATGGAGATGCCTCGCTTTGGGAGGTGTCTACACTATTATCCTTGCCTGTAAGAACACCACCATCGCAATGGTCTCAATCACTTCCTAGTCGAACCTAATCATCTGCCAATCTCTGAGTTTCACCAAGCTCCTATCACACTCCTATTTCAAAAATGTCAGACAACGACACCATCATTGCCGAACTCCAAGCTCAAGTTGCCACTTTGCTAGCCGAGAAAGCAGCGAGAGATGCTAAGGACAAGGAAGACAAGGAAGAAGATGAGAATCCTCTTGCAGTGGTAACGACATAAACTCCTGAATTGTCCAAGCAAGTCAAAGAAATCAATCATGCCCTGGCCCATTCATAAGGGGATCAAATTTTGGACTTTGAAGGACTTTGCCTCTTCCCAAACTCTCAACTGCCTGATAAATTCAAGATGCCAAACATCGAGAAATTCAATGGGACTTGTAACCCTACTATCCATGTTTGCCATGTTATCAACACCTTAAAGCCGATAGGCTTGAATGATGAGCTCATTGCTCAATTGTTTCAAAGAACTCTCACTAGAAGTGCTCTTGATTGGTTCCTTACCTTGGAATTTGTGCACTAGCATACTTGGCCAGAAATTGCCAACACTTTTGTCAAACAGTACACATACAATACTCGTGAGCTCATGGTAGAAGAACTTGAAATAGACACCAAATGCATATTTAGAGCCACGGGTGTCGACGTAGTGGAGAACATAGCAAGTATTTTCTGAACTTTTATTCATTAGCAGAGCCAATTTGGGAAAATAAGACCATGGCCATAGGGTCATGATCCACAAAGGACCAGGGGCGAAGATGAACTTGTTGCTTATGAGTTCTTCCATCCCACGGTAGAGATGAGCCAAGACTAAAGGGCCTAGTGCCAGCTTCTGCCCTGAAGCTAGGGCACAGGCCAGGTCTATAAAGGCTTTGGTTACCCTATTGGCGGAGACACAGAAAATGAACTTGTTTAGCCAGTAAAGGAGAAAAGCTACGTGTTCGCTATCTTTAACAGGACCCTTTTTGGCATAGTGGTTTATGAAAGGAGCAAAAGACAAGGGTTCTTTGTACTCAATGTTGGGGGTTTTTTGGGACAAGAGGCCTCGATCCCGTGGGGATGAAGGCCTATCAAGAAGGCAATATCCTAAAGAGTGGGACTCATGAGACCTACCTTGAAGTGGAAGGAGTTTGTGGTAACTGACCAGAACTGAGAAGCAGCAAGGAAGAGGTTTTTGTCCATGTCAATGAGGGATCAACTGAGTAAGATGGCATCTCTGATCCCTATTTGCCTCCACAAATCACCCTTGGCTTCAATCATTCGATCAAGCCATTCAACGTACTTTGCATCTGGCCTGTGCCAAAGACGGTTGGGGATATCAGTAGTGAATCGGTGCCAATCAAGGCATGGGGACTCGAAGGGGAGGGCCTCTTCTGCCAATCGGTAAATCGAGGCAAGCTGAGAAGGAAACCCTAACTGGAAGGCACCCAAGCCCAACTCGATCAGCATTTGCGATCACCAGAACGTCGTTGGTAACTGCTATATGCTCATCGGCCAAGATTTTTTGAATTTGAATAGTGAGGCTATTAGGGTTTGGAGGAGGAGCATGGGCTTTATGAGTGGCCATCTCTTCTAAGGTTCAGAAGCTTAGAGGTAGAACAATGGCAGATTTAGGGTTTTCTGGGTTTGAGATAAGGAGAAACGGAGAAGGTGTAGAGAAAGAACGAAAGGGCAAGACTGGCTTTTTATGAAGGGCGGTGCCAAATTTACGGGACACCGTTGCACTTATCTCTCCTCACGCTCAAATTTCAAATGGCAATTGAGGAGATTGGACTCTTGATTGACACGAAGAGTCCTGACGGCTTGAAAGGCTGCATGGAGGCCAATGCAAGGCCTGGGGTGATGACAGGCGTCCCCCAGGCTTAAAGGGATGATAATTACCAGTGTTGTTTGGACTCCTCAGTCGGATTTTTATCCCTAAACTATTGGGATTCGGTTCAGTTCAAAAGGGAGGAGTCCAAACCCAATCAAAGGATGTATCTTGGAACTTAAGAAGTTGTTAGGCATGATTAGTACTTGATTATCTTTTTAAGTTTAAACATTTGAAAAGTTGAAAAGATTTTTTAGGCTAAGTAGGCCTAATTATCTTTTTGCCTTTTCAAACCCGGCGACGAGGACTTGTTTGGCTTGCCAAAAACCATGCTCTGTCTTAACTCCAAGCCCAGATCTTGAACAAGATCAAGGCCTGGGGGGCATTGTTTACACCAGTTTTTGGCACCCAGTCCTAAGCTAGCGTTGGACGGCTATTTAATTAGAATTTAATTAAATTGGGCCATGAATTAAAGAATTATTGGATCAAAATTAGTAGGTCAAAGTGGTTTGGGCCTGGCCCAATTAATTCATTTCAGCCTAGAGATCAAGTTTGTGTATTTTGGGCCATGTTTGGTAAAATTTAGGACGAGGCTTAGTCGAGTTTGATCAAGTCATAGGCCCAAAGTTATTTATTATTTGGGCCATGACTATGCGAGGCCCATGATTTTATCTTGTAAAGATTCTGTGGGAGTCAGGAGAAATTGGCGGGGATTTTCAACACATGGCCATTTGATAAGTCAAATGTCACATTACTCTCAGGTGCCACAAAACAAGGAAATGGGAGCAGCCCACTAACTTCCATCAACTGCCCATGATCAAGAGTTAACCCATGGGTAAATAGTGTTTACCCCCAACAACCACCCACGATCCCATTAGACATCTTAATGGGTAGTTATTGCGGACACTTGGCGGCATTTTGAGTCAATTTATGACACATGTCAGCTCGTGCTGAGGGTGGGAGAATCAATTCAGATCTGGACCAGCACAACATTTGCCTATAAATACTAGTTTGCAAGATGAAAAAAGGGTTCACACACCAATCAAGCACAACGCTTAAAACCAAAGCCTTCCCAGCGAAGCAACTATCTCATTTCTCTCACCTTCACTCAATTACTTCACCAAGTAATTCGGGTTTTTTTATCTCTCTTGTACCCCCAACTTTATTATTACGACATAATAAAGTTATTCATATCTCTCTTGTATCCCCAATTTTATTATTATGACATAATAAAATTATTCTACGTTGCTACTCTTTTCCTACACGGTTAGGAAATCATTAAGTCCTCGATCGTAGAGGCAAAACCACGGACCTTCACTGCAATCTAGCCCTTAGGTTGCAGCACTATCGCCCTCACAGATCTAGAAGTCAAAATAGGGACGCCCAGTCCTTCACGTTGGACGCGACAAGTCCTCGCACGCCTGCTCAGTCCTTTGAGCCATTTCGGTGACCAACAATACCATATGCCAAAGAGTAAGGGGTCTCTCTCATAGACCTCCCAGGCGTTGTTGGATGTGCCCACAGAACCAATGGTAACTCATCGGGCCACTTCCCATTTGCTTTATCCAACCTTTTCTTGATCCCATCAAGAATGGTCTTGTTTGATGCTTCTACTTGCCCATTACTCTGGGGGTAGGCTGGGGTTGAATAGTAGTTTCTTATCCCATACTAGGAACAGAAAGCTTTGAATTTCTTTTGGAATTATGCCCCGTTATCTGTGATCAAAGAACAGGGGACCCTAAAACGAGTAATAATACTCTTCCATACGAACCTTTCTATCATGGGTCGAGTGATCTTGGCTAATGGCTTAGCCTCAATTCATTTCGTGAAGTAATCTGTGGCCACAAATAGGAACTTTCGATTCCTAGTTGCCTTATGAAGTGGACCCATGATGTCCATTCCCCATTGAGCAAACGGCCAGGGGCTAGACAAGGGCACAAGATCCTTGGCTGGTGTTCTAATCTTAGGTGAAAACTTCTGGCACTTCTCACAAATTTCCACATAGACCTTGGCATCCTCATGCATCTGTGGCCACCAATACCCTTGGGTAATTGCTCGATGGGCTATGGATCTGCCCCCTGCATGGCTTCCCCAAGTCCCTTCATGAATTTCGTGAAGGAATTTTTGCACCATCTCTGGGTGCACACAAAGCAAGTACGGTCGGTGAAGGACTTTCTATACAACTTCCCCTCGGGGGACAGCCAAAATCTTGCAAATTTGGTTTTGATCTTATGGGCTTCCTTCTTATTAGAGCGAAGTGTTTCATCTCATAAAAACCCCATAATTGGATCCATCCAACTTGGTCCCTGGTTCATGTCCAGGACCAATTCCACACTCTTCCCAATGCTTGGTTCACTAAGATAGTCAACTGCTACCTTCCTTTTAAACTCGGTTGGAATGGTTGCAGCTAACCAAGCCAGAGAATCCGCATGGGAATTCTGTCCAGAGCTTATCTGCTCAATATATACCTTTTTGAAGCTGTCAAGCAAGTCTTTGGCTGCCTCCACATAGGCTGCCATCTTCTCACTCCGGGCTTCGTACTCCTCAGACAGTTGATATACCACCCGCTGAGAATCACAGTAAACCCTAATTCTCATTACCTTTAAAGTCTTTGCACTTTTAAGGCCGATCAGGAGAGCCTCATACTCTGCCACATTATTAGATGCACTGAAACCCAGCCGAACAGAGAGCTCCACCATTGCTCCCTCAGGAGGGAACAGAATAATTCCAACTCCAGACCCAGTGTTACAAGCCAAACCATCAACAAACAACCTCCATTCTTGTGGATCCTGTTCGGCTAGTTGCTTGTTTTGCTTCACGGGCAACCCAGGTGCCCCTTCCCTTCTCATGGGTGGCTGGGGTGCTACTGCTGGTGAAAACTCTGCCACAAAATCAGCTAACACTTGGCCCTTTATTGCAGTGCGTGGCTGGAAGTCAATATCGTATTGGCTTAACTCGACGGACCAAGTTGAGATCCGTCCAGAGAAGTTTGCTTTTCGTAGCAGTGATTTTAGTGGAAACTCATATAGACCATGACCTTGTGGCACTGGAAGTAATAAGGTAACTTCCTTGTTTTGTCCTTAATGTAAGGACTAGCTTCTCAAGGGGTAGATACCTCGTCTCTGCGTCTAGCAGTGTTTTACTCACATAATAAACTGGGATTTGTTCGGATCCCTTACCCCTTAACAGAACTGCACTTACAGCATGCTCAGAAACTGTCAAATTTAAAACCAGAGACTCACCCGGTTCTGGAGTTGACAAAAGTGGGGCATCAGCCAAGTATTTCTTCAAATCTTGGAACGCTTGCTCGCATTCTACTCCCCTTTCATGTCCTTCTCTTTTCTTTAACAGCTGAAAGAAGGGCCTACATTTGTCACTAAACCGGCTGATGAATCTATTGAGGCCCGCAGCCATTCCAGTTAACCTTTGAACTTCCTTTGTTGTCTTGGGACTTTGCAGCTTCTGTAAAGCTGTTATTTGATCAGGGTTTGCTTCAATCCCCCTTATGGTCACAAGATGGCCTAAGAACTTTCTAGAACCAACTCCAAACGCACACTTCGAAGCGTTGAGTTTTAGTTTGTACTTCCTCAGGATATCAAAGGCCTCTTTTAAATCCGCAATGTGTCCCTGTCTGGTTCTACTCTTCACCACCATGTCGTCTATGTAAACCTCCATAGTTTTGCCAAGCAGCTTTTTGAACATGATGGTTGCGAGTCTCTAATACGTTACCCCTGCATTCCTTAGCCCAAAGGGCATGACACTATAACAGTACAACCCTCGTGGTGTAATGAAAGAAGTCTTCTCTTGATTAGGCCCAAACATGGCTATCTGATGATATCCTCGATATGCGTCGAGAAAACTCATCCGTTCATATCTAGCAGTCGCATCAACCAACTGGTCAATCCTTGGAAGAGGAAAGCTGTCCTTCAGACATGCCTTGTCAAGTCTGTGAAATCTACACAGACACGCCACTTTATGTTCTTCTTTTTTACTATGACAGTGTTGGATAGTCACTCCGGATAGTAAACCTCTCGTATTGCTTTAGCTTCCAACAAACGATCCACTTCTTTGATAACAGCATCAACATGTTGTATAGCTGCCCTTCGCTTCTTCTGAATCATAGGCTTAGGCTGAGGATCCACATTTAAGTGGTGGCAGATCACATCTGCATCCACTCCAGGCATCTCCTATGGTACCCAAGCAAACGCGTCAACGTGTTCTTTTAAGAAACCAACCAATTCGGCCTCTTCCTCTGCTAACAGTGATTCCCTAATTAAAAAATACCTTTCAGGATCAGTCTCGTTGATTTGTACTTTTTTTTAGGCCCTCAACTACTTTTTCTGTTGGATTTCTCCCGACTTCCTCGATAGTCGGCTGATCCGGAACTTCAACTGTGTGAACTTGGTGGGCCTTTGGGACTTTCTTAATGATGGAAATCAAGCACTGTTGTGCTATCTTTTGATTACCTCTAATTTTTTCAACCTCGTTAGATCCTGGGATTTTACCATCTGGTGATAAGTAGAGGAAATAGCCCTCATCTTATGCAACCAAGTCCTCCCTATAATCGCATTATAGTAGGATGGGACATCCACTACTAGAAAGTCAGTTCTTAAAACTACTGACCCTGCCCGAACAGGCAGTGTCACCTTCCCAATGGGCCAAACTACTCCTGCTCCAAACCCAACCAAGGGTGTTGTTGATTGCTCCAGGTTTGCTTGAGACAAACCCAATTTCTTAAAAGCGTCATAATACAGAACCTCTGTACAACTCCCCGAATCCATCAGGATTCTCTCAATGTCATACTCCCCAATTTGTAGGGTTATGACCAATGCATCATTGTGAGGCACTTGGACTTCTCCCAAGTCTTCATCTGTAAAAACTATGCCCTCATTGCATTTGTCGTTTTCTCGTCCTCTCTTGATTCCCAACCGCAAAACATGTTGATCGTGCTTGGGTTGCCTCTGGAGCAGCCTAACCTCATTTCTCGTATAAGGCGTGGCCAATCCATGTATCATATGGATTACCCCTTTAGGATTCTATTCGGAATCCATCTCCATGGCATTCCCTTTATCTTTGGGGTCATCCTGGATAAATTCCTTGAGGTAGCCTCAATAGACTAAGTCATCAAGATGCCTCTTAAACATTTCACAGTCTTCAGTCATGTGACCCCAATCCTTGTGGTAGCTGCAGTGCTGACTCATAGCACGTTTTGCATCTTTATCTCCACTTGGACTTGGGGGCCACTTGCAGTAAGGTTGATTCTTTATTCGATAAAGAATTCTATAAATGGGTTCCTTCCAGACCGTTGTAATTGAAAAGAAAGACTTGGGATCAGGTGCTTGCTTTTCTTTGTATGGCTCTTTCTTAGCCTGCCCGTACTCTTTTCTCTCTCTATAAGCCTTGGGCTCTGTTTTATCCACCTTCTTTGTTGGTGTGTTCGGTTGTTCAGCTATGACCTTGCCTTCCTCTCAGAGTATGTCATCCTCCATTCTGGCAAGTTGCTCTATTCGCTCCATTAGCCTAGCCAACGTTTCCACATGATGCATGTTCAATGACCGACGTAGCTCTCCCCAAACAGGCAGGCCAGTTTTGAATGTAGCAATTGCATATTCTTCGCTGCAACTGTCAATCTCGTTGAAAGTTTCCCAATACTTTTTAACGTAGTCTCTGATCGGCTCGCTTTCCCCTTGCTTCATTGTGGAAAGGCTTTCGAATGTTTTGGGAGCTCTCCTACTTATCAAAAATCGAGCAGTGAACTCCTCTGCCAACTGCGTCCATCCTTGTATGGAGCATGGTCCCAACTTATGGAACCAAGATAAAGCCACCTTCCCCAGACTTGATGGGAACATCTTGCACATGATGGCATCATCCCCCTCATTCATGAACATAGCCTGCTGGTAATGTTGCATGTGAGCAACGGGATCCGCATTTGTCTTGTAAAGTAGGAATGCCCCGTGCTTCACTCTACTCGGCAACTGTGCATCCTGTAACCTTCTTGCAAAGGGTGACGCCGCTATGTTACTCAGGGCTTGCCTTGCTGCTTCTTGTGCAATCATGGTCTCATCTTCTCGTTCCTTAGTTTTATGGGCCCCAGCCTTATTCCAGTTGGACTCAAGTCTTTCGTACCTATCCCTATGGTGGTTCCTAGCGCCACCGTTGGGCGAGGAGCTTCGGCTCTTACTTCTCCGTTTACGTGGAGAAACCCTTTTCCTGCTAGGACTCCTACTTCTTCTTCTTTGTGAAGAAGCTTTCTTCCTTCTTTGGGTAGGACTCCTACTCCTGCTCCTTCTATGTGAAGGAACTGCTTTATCCGTCACCACAGCCCCTTTGTCTCCTCTGGAATGTCCTCGTGAAAGTCCAGAATCTTCAGGGTGCTCTTGGATCCGTTCTAACTCTCAAATCTCGTGTTCTCATTTTTTGATTAACCGAGCATACTCCTCAATTTCTTGCCTCTTTTTATCGAGGATGTCTTCATTGTTGTGCACACTCCTCGAATGTGCAACCGAATCTTCCCTATGGTGGGATTTGCTCCTTCGCGTAGAGCCTGTAGCCGTTCTACCCTCCTTATTCTTGGAGTCATCTTGGATGGTCAGAAGATGATCTTTGCTTGTCATCCTCCTGCCATACCCTCCAGTAGGCTTTTTCGGAGCACCTGGTGGGGATTTATCTCCTCCCCCACTGTAGACACCCCAATTTGGCCTAACGATTATTTCAACTCCCACCTTGGGACCATCCCGATGATGATACGGATTCGATGATTGTTGATTGCCTTCTTGAGAAACTGATGGACTTATGGTAAGAACTTTGAGCCACTTAAAGGACCCAATCCAGAGCCAAATAGCCTTTCAGACAGAAATACAATGTTCTAGCAAAATCCATCGGTCGACCGTAACATCGATCCCACGGCCTTAACATCCATTCATCACCCGAGCAACCTGTTGCTAGCAAAATCTCCCTGAGAGATCAAAGCCTCGGCCGCCAGATCAATGGCTCGGTCGCTCAATCCATATCTCGGCCGCGAGATCCTTTGCTCGGCCGCCAGATCGGCCTTTTTCCAGACTCTCGAATGTTCTGTCGATTGTTTGATCCAATCCCGATACCTTTCCGATGCGTTCGGGCCACGTTCAGAGATCACAACGAGGAGTTCGAATTGCATTGCAATTGTAATTGCAATCCTGTGATTTGATTGGACCGAGTGAGTCATCCCTTTGCCTATATAAAGAGGCCCTCGGACTCCGAAATAGACACACGAAATCAATCAGATTCACACCCTCATCAGCCACGAAACTCTGCAGAAATACTCACACAAACCCTCTCTACAAAAGCCCTAACCTCCCGAAGGCGGCCATCCGCTATCAAACCACGAGTTCAAACCCTAACCTAGGGTTTCATTCAAGAGGCAATCAATCAGTCAATCCCCGTCGATCCGAAGCAATCAAGCAACTGAGGGATCAAGGTGGTGAGGCCCAACGGCCTTTGGTTCGGTTTACTTACTGCTTGTTTTACTAATCGTAGTTTTCTAATCGTCTGTTAAACTTTCTGTCTGGTGTGAAGAAGAACACCAGCCGGGGCTTTGATGCCTGGGCTGGTACATTGAAACCAGTTCGATTACTCGGCCGTGACATCCATTCACCGGCTGAGTAATCGATCTGCTGGCACAGCTTTGTTTTGTTTTACTGCTTTCTGATGCATGATTTAATTACAGTCTCGGCTCACCTTATTTACTGTTTAAAGGCGTAAAACAGATTACGTGTTTGAATTAGATAAAGCATCTATATGTCCTATGTTGAATGATTATGGGCTAGCCTCACGGCTAGGCAGAGAGGGGTGCCTAACACCTTCCCCTTACTGTACTTTTGGCTTTCGTATCCAAAATCTCTATCTGTTTTCCTAGTTTTTACAAACTAGGTGGTGACTCTGTTTTGATGATAATCACTATCATGTGGCGATGTTCCTAACCATGGGAATGTCCATGATCTTGGTTTATGAAGCAAGAAACCAAACAAGCAAAACAAACGATATCAAACTGTATGGCGATGCCCCGCTCGGGAGGTGTCTATAGTTTTCTGGCGACTCTGCTGGGGACATGAGAGCCATAACCAGAAAATTCAACATAAGACTAATACATGCCTTATTTAATTCATTTATCATATGCATCGAGCAGGCAAGCCTCGTTGAGTTCACCTAATACCGCGGCATGACATGGGCTATGTTAGGGGTTCCAGTAAACTCCATAGTCACTTGTACCTAGTGGTATATCAAAAAGGGAATCACCCAATTACCGCCTATAATGGGCTGGTGAAAGGATTGGTGCCCTTTGACAACGGAGCACCCTGAGACTACCTAAACCTTTCATGTGTTAGAAAGCCATAGAACTTATCAAACTAAGACAGGAACCTACTTGCATTTACTTGTGCAAAGTTCTTCCTCACACCTTATATCATTGTAACATCTCTTTCTGTGCAGAAGGGTTAGGGCATTAACTAAGAACCCTAACTCTAAGTCTTCATAGCTAAGCACTAAGGTATAGCATTGCCCGCAAGGTATGTTTTTGATTAGTTGAAAGCATCATTGCTTGCTTAACACTCTCGCTTTACTTAAAGCACCGCGAAGCATGGATTTCTAGAACGAAATCAAACACTGGCCGCCCCGTCGGCAAATGAACTAGGGTTGCTCTAGTAATCCTTGCCTTGCAAGGCTAAAGGAAAGAGGGAGTGTAAGGTAGTAGAGCAGGTTATGGATGATTATATGCAAAGTCAAGGACATTATGGATAGAACTTACAATACTTATTTATCCATGGATGATTCAACCCAAGGACTTTGGTTCCCATTTCCAAATCAGCCTAGCAACCCACCTTTCAAAATTCAAAATTTTGAGCATGCTTACCTCAACGAGCCGGTAAGATTTAGGAGTTTGTCAATGTGTTAGCAAATAATCAGGTGGATTTCAATTACCTCAATCACATTTTGAGAAAGAATCCTCCCTAATCAAGAATTGAAAGACAAGTTTTTCTGAAACATTCAAATAGCCGCTAGCACAGCGATGGACTCCGAGTCTACTTTTTCTTATAATCATATGCTCAACCTTTTCGGTTTGTCTCATAAATATGGATTGACTTGGAAGTGGGATCTTAAGTTGCAGCAACGAGTCTTAAGAATCATCCATATCAAAAATGGCTAGCTATCTATAGTATCCAATAAATTCATGCATACAAATGAATTGCATGACTCATCCGTAATCTGTGTAAGTAGCTGTGGTGCTATATATATCTATCATTTTAGTTGCCTCTTTCTAACTATGCAGGGGCCAAACCAAAAGAGGAGTCCATCCCCCTTATTTCCTTTCTTTGTTCACCGCATGTCATTTAGTTGCACCACCACTAAGGGTAGTTTGCATATTAGAAAATGCGCCGCATGGACAATTAGTTTTGGATATCTCAACTTGAGCATGATTAGGTTTCTCCTTCTCTTAGATTTGGAGTTTGATCTCAGATGTGATGGTAATGGCTGACAAAAAAATTGAAGTTTTGTTTTGAGCAATGGCAGCCATGTCCATCACATCTTGGCTTAGATTTTTAAAACAATCTTTTTGTACCTAGCTAACTTTCGCCGCCATTTTGGCCCATGTTTTGTTTCTCTTGAAAAAAAATTGACATCAGTTTACTCATCATGGTTTCTGGCCAATTGTCACACTCAGCCTGAAATATGGGTCTTCAATTCAATCTCCTCGAACCATGAACTACGACTGGCCTGATTCTCTGTTGGGATGCGTAGGCACTTTTGGTCGGCCACAACTTTGAAAATGTTTCCTCCTATGCTAGTTTGCTGCCATAGAATGCTCATGATAATGTCAAACGTTGAAAACAATCCACAAGGGGTTTCAAAGTAATCTTATGGCATCTTTTGGAACACATCATAATCACTTGAATTGTCGAAAGCACAAAATAAGTTTTTCAAAGCCATGACTCACGTCATTTCTGTTGAGCTAAGAAGGAGTTGAAACATTTCTGCACCCTCATGGAGATCACCTGTGAGCAAATCATGCTGTTGAAGATGAAGAGTATGAAAAGAAAAAAAAAGAGAGGATAATGAAAAGAGGAAAAATGAGCTCGCTAGATTGAAAACCTGCAAGGGCGGTCTAGGCAAAAGTTAGAGCACAAACAAAGTGAGAAATCAGCCATGTCTCCATGCATCTACAATGTGTCTCAAAGGATTGTCCTCAATCTTAGAAAATCCACTTAGTTAAACATCAAAGCCCCTAATCTCTTGGTTAGGACCCCTGTTACTCTGTCGTGTGTTTCAAAATGAAGAGAGGCATTCATTTCATTTATCCAAACACTTATCCCTTGCTAACCACGTTGAACCTCTGGATGATTTCTTTGTAAAGCCTGCTAGGCAGCCATCCCCTACGTTAGGGCAAACAAAAAACACAAGGAGGGATGAAAGAAAAATCATCGAAAGAATGAGCACCCCGTCATACAAGGAGCACTTCAAAGGAAACATCTCTTCCAATACATACAAAGGACATTTTTGAAGAAACCAACTCTTTCACACAAAGTGAGGCAAGAGACAAGAAGAGTAGATAAAAATGTTGAAGATGGCTGCTAGACTTTAAAACCCAACCATGAGTAGGAAGTAGGTTTGAGCCATAATATCCTTTCTTTCTTAAAACCACAACCCTAGCCTACAATATGGTCCGTAATAAAGTCCTCTTGGATTGAAAAACACGACTAGGTAGCAAGGTCCTAGACACTAGGGGCATCACTAATGTGGACTTAACACAAAGGGCAAGAATCCTAGAGTACACATCATCTTGGCAAATCACATAATATGGAGAGTTATGTAAGACAAGGGGCATCACTAAGTCCCCCTTTATGCACTTCTCTTGAGAGTATCCAACCTCTTATGTGGGTCTCAGTAGGCGCTCATCAATCCAAACTCAAGTCAACCAAATCAAGCTCGAAGCAACAAACTCACCTAATTGACTAGGGGCATGGGTTTGCAAAATAATTCTGCGTCCTCTGATGATTGAATGATGTGAGTGTGGAATATAGATGAAATGATATGATTTTGAAATCCTTAAGGAAAAACTTTCAAAATTGATCTTATCTGAAACATTCTTGACACAGCAAATACAAGCGCAGTCACTTTTTGCAAATCTCTGAGGAAATAATATAGGTCTCTCATTTCATGAGGAGTGTAGCAATATGGTCCCTTGACCAAACAATGTTTTCAGTAGTGCCGCTAAGGCATTGCGGTCTTTCAAACACCTGGCTAGTATAAGCAATAAGTCATTGTCAGTCTCCCTAGGGCAAGGGGAAGCATTTGATCAAATACGCAAAAGTTGAGATGTCTAAAATGCATTGCAGATTCACATGCATATCATTCTCACCCTGTCTTTTGCATCCTAGTATTTCGTTATGGCTAATTAATGGAAGCAGTTGTCTTGGTTGCACAAGCTAACCCCAAGCATGAAGGGTTCTTATGCTCAAGCAAGGCAGGTTCATCAAAGGCGTCATGGCCATCATCTTGATACAAGGGATAAAGGGCAACAAAGGGATGCACTGCAGAGTCTACCTCCCTGTCAACACACTTGAAGAAAGCTCAACACACTTGAAGAAAGCTCAACACACTTGAAGAAAGCTCAGCCTGAGAAGCGCTTCAACTATTTTGTGGAATGCCGTCACGTAGCACTGTCAAGGGCATGCCGAGATCTTTGCCAAACAGAAACATCGCACTCACCTTCATTGTTATTTGTATCACATGTTTCTATGCTAGGGGCAATTAGATCATTGTCATCATGCACGATTTAGCTAGAGTCAAGCATTCATGGCCTAAACAGGGGGCTTGCGTTTCTTACTAAATACTCAAATTACTATGCATATATGTCGTTCAAGCTCTTGAACTAGGGTTCTTGAAGTACAGTGGTCCTGCCCCTAGCAGTCCGCATAAAAGGACTTCGACCCATGGTCGACTCAAAGCCTGTTGTATGCTGTTTTCTTATCCATTGCTGTTTGCTAAATTATTCAAATATGGATTGCAGGATTCTCTTGTATTTCGATCCTTGAGGTTATCAGGACTAACCAGATCAAGCTTTGTGTCCATAACCGACAGAGCCAAGTCAAAGAAGCTGGAAAATAGCCTCGTAACTATTCCTGAGCAATTGGCACCATGTCGACAACATTAAAAGTGGCTACACACTTCGCATCTCCAGAGCTTCTGCGCTTTCCTCTCCATGTCAGCAGCTCTGCCTTCATAACTCAGAAGCTTCGCACTTGCTCCTCAGTAGCACCATGCACATGCCTTGTCATATTCACGACCATGTCGGGTTTCATGAACTCCAAGCAACTCTACACTCAAACAGCCTCACGCTCAGCAGGTCCAATCTCAATAGTACAAACATCTACTTTAGCTACCCCAAGCTCACATCTTGAAGATAAGCAGTCGCGCCGCTTCTAGGCCAGTTAAACAATCCTGTGGCTCCCACTTAATGCATTGAGTGAACATTTATGAAACTTGCAATAACCTAGTGCACACTTCAACCCTTCGGAAGGCATCTGTGTGGCTAAAATCCTCCAAAAATGGTATCCGTGTTGATAAAAACCCTTCAGAAGGCGTTTGTGTTGCTAGCTTCCAGAAAGCGTTCAAGCCTCCCAAAAGCACTTAGTGTTGCCAGCTGGCAGAAAGCATTTAGCCACCAGAAGACGTTTGTGTCACTAGAAAGCATTCAACCTCCGGAAGGCACTCCCAATGATAGAGGTGATGGAAATCTCCCCAACAAAGGCAATAATAATCAACAGGCTTCACCCAAAGCATCTAACAAACTTTATGAGTCAATATGGTCAGAACTAGCCTTGGGGAGCAATCCCAAGCATGTGCAAAAAGAAATCGATTCCCTGACTCCTACTGGACAACAAAATCTTCCCTTTCAAAGGCAATCAATTTGAATCCAGGCACCAACAAAGCATTCATGGTATTCTGGGCCGGCAGCCAATAGAATTTGTGATGGAGTGTAATCCAGCCTTGTGGGCATTTCCAAGCATGCATGATATCAAGCACCAGCATCAAGATGAATCAAAAAGCCTCGCATAGGTTGCCACATGTCCGCCAGAAGCACTCAGAGCATGAGGAAACTAGCCTTAGGAGTATTCCTAAGCTTAAGAAAGATCAAGTATCATTCAAGGCCTTGCAGGGGTTACCAAATGCATGCAATCTAGCCTTGGGGATATTCCTGAGTAAGTGGAAATTGGCTGAATCTAGCGAATGGAATGTGGCTGAATCTAGCCTTGGGGGCAATCCCGAGCAAGTGAAATATAGCCTTGGTGGCAATCCCGAGCATATGGAATCTAGCCTTGGAGATAACTACAAGCATGTAGAATATGCTGGCCTTGAGGACAATCCCGAGCATGTGGAAATTAACCTTGGGGGCATGCCCAAGCGCGAAGAATGATCAAACACTAGCGTTGCAGCCACATTGGAACTTTTCGAAGCTCTCTCCATAGCAGCAAGCTCCTAATCACTTGATCGTCAAGGATTATCAATCACTGAGCTCTTGCTCACAAAACCCAAGGATCCTTGATACCTCAAGCATAGGCTCTACGCCAGCCATCACAACCATATACCTGTTACCTCAACGGCACTACACTCATGAGATCACTACTTCAATCTCCAAGCTCCAAACTCGCTAGATCAGCAGCACCACGTGCTTGTTACCTCGATAGCTCCACCCATTCAACAACCCTATGCTCAAACTACTTCAGCAATTCCATTAGGCTATCCGATAACTTCACTATTAGCAGCACCGTCCTCAGTAGCTTCACCGTTCAGCAGCTCTAAGCTCGCCAACATGCTTACTCATTCAGCGGCTCTAAGCCCACTATCTCAGCGGCTCCACGCCCGTACTCATCATCTCAGCGGCTCCAAGCCCATTATCTCAGCGGCTCTACGACCATTATTTCAACGGCCCTGTACCTATGCTCACTATCACTACCAGCAGCTCTACGCTCGCTCTACGACTTTATGCCCGTAATCATTACTATTCAGCAGCTCCAAGCTTGCAACCATTCAGTAGCTCCACGCCTGTGTTCATCAACCTAGCGGCTCCAAGCCTATTATCATTCAACAGGCTCTAAATCTGTCATCTTGCAAGCTCTAGGCTCACTATCAAGCCATTCAACAGGCTCAACGCCAACAAACTCAGTGGCTCTAAGCCTGTACTCACCACTTCAGCGGCTCCAAGCCTATTATCTCAACGGCTCCTCGCCTATCAGCTCAAACGGCTCTCCGCCCGTACTAATCATCTCAGCAGCTCTATGCTCACTCAACGGCTCCAAGCCCGCAAATTCAGCGGCTCAAAGCCCATTATCATAGCAGCTCCAGGCCTATATCCCTTATCAGCAGACTCAACACTACTCAGCGGCCTCGCGCCCATATCTATCATTTCCACGGCTCCAAGCCTATATATATCAACTCAACAGGCTCCACAGCTATCATCTCAGCGGCTTTACGCCCATTAGCCCAGCCATCTCAGCGGCTCTAAGCTTGCCGTCATTCAGCGGCTCTACGCCTATTATCGATTCAGCGGCTCGAAGCCCATTATCATGGCGGCTCTACGCTCGCTCAACTGGCTCTATGCCGTAATTATCCCCACAGGCTCTACGCCGCCCCAATCAATAATCATCAACTCAGCGGCTCCAAGCCCATCATTTCTACGGTTCTACACCTGTGTAGATACCCCAATCTGGACCCCTGAATAATCTTTAAGTTTCCCCGATGATGAAATAAGGAAAAAAATACCTTCGAGGCTTGGATTGTTGCTCCTTTGCTACTCCTTTGCTACTCCTTCTCTAACCTCAAGAAAACCCCTTTTCAACAATGTAGAGTGGCCCTCGGTTCAATTGCAAAAGAGAAAGATGCGTTTGCTTTGTCAAAAACAACTTTTTTCATGACACACTGAGGGTAAAATGGGCACATATTTTAATGTAAAAAATGGCTTTGAGTGAAACCAATTGGGTTAGAAAGAGGACTCGACGATCTTTCCAACGCTTCGAACTGCGTCCAAATCCGAGTTTGGGAGTGTCCGGGGCGCCCTCGCGAAGTTCGGTATGCTGTGCTGATTCACATAGCGCGCGGCACTTCAAAAGGGCGCACGGCACTTTAGAAAATTCAAAAAATCACTCTCTCGCACGGGACTCCACTACATCGCACGATACCTTGAGAAAAAGTTCTGACAGTCGCAGAAAGCTGTCGGTCACGCCTGCAGGAGGAGCGTCTGTGCCAGAAAAAGAGTTTTATTCGGCTCAGAAGTCACCTCCCCTCCTTTAGTGATCATCCTTGG
Source organism: Rhododendron molle (assembly GCA_025413875.1). Classification (NCBI taxonomy): domain Eukaryota; kingdom Viridiplantae; phylum Streptophyta; class Magnoliopsida; order Ericales; family Ericaceae; genus Rhododendron; species Rhododendron molle. The sequence continues at coordinate 12,410,468 of CM046398.1, read as the reverse complement.
CTCTCTTGCCTATAAATACACCCCCTCTCTAGTTGTGAAGGACCCCTTCAACTCAAAGTAAAGTTACTATGCCATTTTTTTGGCTCTCTCTCTAAAAATACTCCCTTTGATTCTCTCTCTACAACTTCTTACACCCGCCACCACTATACACATCTCTCTCTCTCTACACCCATTTGCTCTCAAGTCTCTCAAGTTCAATCCAAATCAACTTCCATTCCTCCACCTTCAAGCACATCCAAACTTCGATCAAAAGGTATAAATCCATTTCCTTGAGCTAAACTACATTTAGCTTTGAGGGGAGCCGATCGAGGCCCTTCTCGGTCTTTCTATACCGAATTTGGGTCTCAAACGAGCTTTACATTAAAAGTCTTTCTTTTCTTTTCTTTTTTTGTGCTCTTTCTTTTCATATTTTGGCTAATATTGCTTAAAGATCGTGCGGGTACATTCTAAATTCAAGTTTCATGTTAAAAGTCCTTTTTTACTTCATGAGATCTTTCAACATTTTAAAAAGCTTTTAACATTATTTTACATGATAAGATGAACAAAAATGGTCTCATAAATCATTTTTTTAGATATTCGGAAAACATAAAAGGCTATTTTGCGGACCTATGGTTTGTTCTGTCATGTAAAAGCAAACTGATTCCGGAATGTGTAGGCAGGTACGCCGCACGGTACTTTTAGTATGCGGCGCGGCATTCCTGAAATGCGGTGCGGCATAATAAAACATTGCACGGCATTCTGTTCACAGTAGCAGTCTCCTGGTTTTATTTAGTTTCATTCTTGTACATTGTTCATTCATTTTATAGTGTACACTGCGCACCCAAGCACGCTGATGTGTTATATTTAATCCCGTGTCCCTTTTCCGTACATGTTTTAAAGTTAAGCTTTCCAAATGATATTAAATCCCCCATTTAGAATGACTAGTAGAGATCGATTTTACCGGGCGGGCGGGGTGCATTTTCAACAAAACCTTCCCCGTTCGTAACGTGGCTCCCGGATCCAAAATCTCAACGTTTTCGCTAAACCAAAAGCCTTTTTCAAACTAACTCTCGGTTTCTCGGATCATCCATCTCAAAAATCCAGGTGGCGACTCTTCGAATTAGCGCTTTCGGGCGCGGGAGCCCACAGTGGCGACTCTGCTGGGGATTTTTATTCAATACTTTACTTGTGCTTTTTAAAAAAAAAAAAAGAGAATAAAAAGTATTGAATAATCAAGAGAGCCAAGCTTGAAAAGCATTTTTCTTGGGGGATTTAAAATCATTAGAAAATCTTAACTTTTTTTTTTTTCACTATGCACTGCACAAGCCTCGCTAGTGTGTTTCGGCTATCTTGCCCGGTTTACCGGTGACAAGCTCTTCCGAGATGCCTAGCAACCCTCGACTATGATGGGTCATCATGCTATTCGACCATTGTCTTGCAATACACTTGACATGGGGTAGTACATCTTGGCTCTAGTCCGGGGAGCCCTTCTGAGACCAAAACCGGCCTTTTGCACTTGTATATAGCCATAGGAACTTACCAACTAGGACAGGAACCCATGGTTAGGACTTATGTGATATATTCTGTTTATGTGCCTTTTTTTTTTATACATGCATATCATTCATACATCATTGCATTCATACATTTTAGAGGTCAGGTCCCCCCAAACCGATAGGTTAATCCGCCTTTTAGAATAATTCTAGGTTCCATGGTTTTTAGGAAGTTGCTAACACCCGATGAAGAGTCGTGCCTCATCGGACGCACGTTGCTTATTACTAATTAGTCCTTAAAATGACGCGTTTGAGGGAAATCAACTCTTACTAAGTTTTCGATACATTTTTTCAATCAAATGTTCAAAAACCCAAAAAAAAAAAATGGAATGACTAAAGTATTAATGATGTGATACTTACACCATTTAGGCTAATAGTGCCATGTCGCTCACACCGCCTGGTTATAGTACCGTGTCATTTTTACCACATCATTTCAAAAACAGAAATTGAACCTTTAAAAAAAAATGAAGACTTAGTTTGTTTTGACATCTCTTAAGCTTCGTTGTTTATAAAGGATACATTGTCAAAAGAAACTCTGAGGATCAATGCAACCTTTTGAAGCTGTTTTCTGTGAGTCTAAGAGACTTAAAATCTATGGAGTTTGAGATACCTCCGGTGTTCGCCGTGCCCGAACGGCCCCTTTGGTCTGGATCTAGCCTTAGGATGTGCTTGTATCTAGGTTTCGGCAGCCTTATTGCTTTGTCTCGGATGGTCAAGATAAGGAGATTGGCTCTGATTCTGAGGCATTCGGAATTTAACCTGCCTGACATGACTTACCCGTGGCTGCTGAAACCCTTGGTACAGTCATATCCTGAGTGAGATTTGGAGCTGAGGTAGGTCTGCAGGAAATTAGGACGGTGACAACAACGATGACTTATGTGCATAGACTCTTCCAAAGTTGAGACAGTGGCTCGTTTGTTAGAACTATGTGTTATATCTAGCTTGATGCATTTTCATGCCGTATCATATCATCGCATTGCAATGCACATGGTCTGCCCACTAGACACTCGTCTACTTGTCTTCTGGGACTCACACTTACTCTCGCTTCCTCCTCCGCCCTTCTCTCCTTCCCTCCCCGTCGCCTGAAAAGATTGCCAAGACCCTATGAAGAGCTGTGCATCTACACGATTTCTAAATCAAATGATCCTTGGAACGATAAAGCTTTGGGGATGTCAAAATTTGTTAAGTCGTCAATACATTTTGCAATCAAAAATTCAATGGAGATTAAGGAAACAATTGGGCTACAATGCCGTGATACTCACACCATCCAGGTTACTGTGCCAAGTCACTTACACCACTTAGGCTAATGGAGCCATGTCGCCTACGCTGCCTCGGTTACAGTATCATGTCATTTATGCCAAATGATTTCTAAAACCAAAATCGAAACTTTGAATGAAAAATGTTGGGGACTTAATTTGTTTTGCCATCTCCCAAGTCTTATCATTCTTAACCAAAGGATACACTGTTAAAAGAAACAATGAGGATTGAGGCAATCTTTAGGGATCGCGTTGTCGGTCTAGGAGACCTTAAATCCATGGAGTTTGCGATACCTCCGGCGTTCGCCGTGCCCATACGACTCCCCTGGTTCAGTCTAGCCTTAAGGAATATTGGTATCTGGATTTCGGCAGTCATATTGCTCTGTCTCGGATGGTCAAGATAAGGAGATTGGCTCTGATTCCGAAGCATTCGGAATTTAACCTACCTGACATGACCTACTCAGATTGTCAGAAGTCATCTGTGCCATGTCTTAAGTGAGATTTGAACAACGGTAGGTCCATTAGGACAGTCTAGGAGACCTTAAATCCATGAAGTTTGTGATACCTCCGGCATTTGCCGTGCCCATATGGCTCCCCTGGTTCAGTCTAGCCTTAAGGAATATTGGTATCTGGATTTCGACAGTCATATTACTCTGTCTCGGATGGTCAAGATAAGGAGATTGGCTCTGATTCCGAAGCATTCGGAATTTAACCTACCTGACATGACCTACCCGGATTGTCAGAAGTCATCTGTGCCATGTCTTAAGTGAGATTTGAACCACGGTAGGTCCATTAGGATAGTGTAGGAGACTTTAAATCCACAAAGTTTGCGATACCTTCGGTGTTCGCCGTGCCCAAACTGCCCCCGGTCTGGGAACGCTAGTTACAGCAATCTTAGTGCTTTGTCTTGGATGGTCATGATAAAGGCGTTGGGTCTATCCCTGCTAAACAACCTACCCGCGGTTGTTGGAAACCATCTGTGCAATGCCTTAAGTGAGACCAGCCTGGGTTAGACCTTAGGACAACATCAAGATCGACGACACGCACATGGCATGTTCTTTCTTTTTCAAAAAAAAAAAGCGTCTGGGACTCATCTAAAATTCACTTTTTGCTTTACTGTCAGTACTGAGCCACCCACTCTACACAAAACCACACCGCGTTCTTCGATCATCTCAATGGCAGGACAAACAGAACTTAAAGAGTTGAGGAAGGCTATGGAGGAAATGGGTCGGAAAATGGATGCACAAATGATCCAAATAGAGGCTTTAACACAAAAGATGGATAGTCTCCTTGCCTACATAGTCTCAGATCCAAAGCAGAATGCTAAGGAAGACATGGATGAAGGGCATTCACCCCCAAAGATGAAGCTTTCCGAAATGTTCAAAGGCCTAGCCGAAGCAAGTGAGGCCTGCAATATAAGCAAAGTTTCTGGTACCACAATGAGCCCTCAGCTTAAACGCAGCGCCAAATCAAGAACCTTCTCCCGCTTCTCCACACCCGATCCATGGTTTATGGGGAACTCCTCAAAGCTGGTCTCATCAAGCCACTTCTTCCAACTCCTCTACCCCAAAAGCTTCCAGCCTACCACGACCCAAATGCCTTCTGCTCCTTTCACCAAATGCCTGGCCATGTTACCAATAAGTGTCACCGTCTCCGTCACAAGATTCAAGACCTCATCGATGACAGAATCATCCCTCCACTATAGCTAGACATCATGTCCAAGCACAATTCTTGCATCAATGCCGCCTTCTTCAGCAAAGAAGGGTAAATCATCAAGAGCCATGCAATGGTCTGACCTTCCACGAGTCCGGGAGTTTTCAAGTTCTGAGTCTTTGTCCTCTAAATAATCATCTTTGTGCTTGAAGTCAGTTTGTACCTCGAGTCTTTCATGCTTTCACTGTTGTGTCTGTGTCTGTAAAAGTCAAAAAAAAAAAAAGAAAAAAGTGTCAGTTTCGTGTGCCTGAACTACGTTCTGACCTGATTCCTCTATAGGATACGTAGGCAGCCTCATCCTGAGGCTCGGTCACGAGCATTCTAGTCAATCCCAAGGTTCAACCCCTAGTGGTTCGGTCATTGTCTTTTGAACGTCGCATCTCTGTAATAAACTCAAGATTTTGAAATTATTTTCCACCATCAGTTGAAAATCATGATAATCACTTCAAAACACGAGATGATTTTTGATTGAACCCTCACCTCAGGAAAGAAGAAGAATATCAAGGGACCACTTCCCAATGCCATATCCATTCTAGGAAGCAATGTCGCGACTCTAAAAAGGCTCGCTAGGTCAAAACTTCAAAATTCGACCTAGGCAAAAGTTAGGGCATGCAAACAAAAGCCTCTCAATGGAGCATCTAGGATTCAGTTGTTAGGTTGCGCAATCCAAAATGAAGAAAGGCCATCGTTTCTTTCATCCTACGTATAAAGATATATCTTTTGATACCCCTTTTAAGCCCCAATCAAATTCTTTGAATCTCAACTAGCCAGCTATCCCCCGTATCGGGGTGAATTGAGAGATAAAAATGCCAGAAGAAACATTGAAATTCAAAGCATCAAAAGAGTGAAAGTGCCAGACACATCGAGATTCAAAGCATCAAATGATGAAAGTGTCAAACACATTGAAAGGCATTGAAGGCATGAGAAATCAAGAGAAAACGCCAATCAAAGCAAATGGGCACAAAAAGTTCAAAGATAGCTGCTTAGCTTTGAAAACCCAAAAAGAAAGTGAAATTTTTGAGCCAATTGTCCTTTCTTTGTTAAGCCCAAACCATGGCCCCCATTACAACCCAAAAAGTCCTTTCAGATTGGAAAGCTCAACTTGATAGCAAGAACCCTAGGCGTTAAGAGGCATGACCGAAATCAATACATGGAGAAAAGTCCAAAGCAAAAATTCAAACTGGGGTCATCGTCAGCAACCTAGGACACGGTTCATGATAAAAACTCTTGTGTTTTGACAGATCGAAAGATTTGAATGAAAATCAATTGATAGAGTAAAATAATTTTGAAATTCCAAAAGGAGAATTTCAAGAACCTGAGCATGTCTGCCATTTCAAATAGTCGAACTCTTCGCCCAATCAGGGGCACCATTCGAAAGTCGCTTCGTCTTTCTCCCCTTCATTTGCGTCAACGTAGTCTTGTCAAAATTCCACCCCTTTTGCCAAAAGTCAGAAGAGTCATCTCGGTTTTGTCAATTCTCAACTCGTGGAAGTCATTTCAAAGCATGGAAGAATACACCCCTGAGAGAAGCTCGTTGGGCTGAAAACCGCAAGGGCGGGCAGACCCAAGCAAAAATTAGAGCAAAAGCCTGCTAGGTCGAAAACCCGCAAGGGCGGCCTAGGCAAAAGTTAAGGCAGTTAATCAAAAGAGCTCGCTAGACTGAAAACCCGAAAGGGCGGTACTAGGCAAAATTTAGAGCGCAAAAGGAGAGTGTTAATACCCGAGCGAAACCATAGCCTGAACTGCGTGCATGGTCAACTAGTTGCCAAAATCATCAGAATTGGGGTTCGTCTTTCACTGGGGTACAACAACTCGATGTCATCTACCGAGGCTAGCATATGCCTAACTTCAAAACTCGGGCACAAACTTCAGCCCAAAGCTCAAGCCTTGATCAAAGGAAAGTTTCAGCCCAAAGCTCAAGCCCTGACAAAAAGCAAACTCCAACTCAAATTCAAATCCTCACCGCAGGTGAATTCTAGCCGAAAATCCAAGATATCAGTCACCGGCTAAAGATAGTAAAGCAAAAAGGGTAATTAGATGTGTCCCCTATTTTTCAAAAAAAAAACAAAAAAGAATGTTGTCATCATTGTCATCGAGTGCCAAATCGCGAATCTCGAATGTTGTCCAAAAGTCATTCGACCAAGCTATGGTCCAAAAGACCTAACGCTTCATAGTCTCTCGAGCAACGGTCCAAAAGACCTAAGCTTCTCATTTAATTGAGCTATGGTCCAAAAGACCTAACGCTTCTTAGTCTCTCGAGCAACGGTCCAAAAGACCTAAGCTTCTCATTTAATTGAGCTATGGTCCAAAAGACCTAACGCTTCTTAGTCTCTCGAGCGACGGTTCAAAGGACCTAAGCTTCTCATTCAATCGGCAACGGTCAAAAGGGCCTAAGCTTCTCAGTCAATCAGGCGACGGTCAAAAGGACCTAAGCTTCTCATTCAATCGACGATGGTCAAAAGGACTTAAGCTTCTCAGTCAATCAGGCGACGGTCAAAAGGACCTAAGCTTCTCATTCAATCGGCGACGGTCAAAAGGACCTGGGCCTAAGCTTCTCATTCAATCGGCAACGGTCAAAAGGACCTAAGCTTCTCATTCAATCGGTGACGGTCAAAAGGACCTAAGCTTCTCATTCAATTAGCAACGGTCAAAAGGGCCTAAGCTTCTCATTCAATCGACAACGGTCAAAAGGGCCTAATCTTCTCATTCAATCGGCGACGGTCAAAAAGACCTAAGCTTCTCATTCAATCGACAACGGTCAAAAAGACCTAAACTTCTTTGTTTATCAAGCGACGGTCAAGAGGACCTAAGCTTCTCATTCAATTGAGCGACGGTCAAGAGGACCTAAGCTTCTCATTCAATAGAGCGACAGTGTGGGCTACCACAGCCCCGGGTGGAATCGGGGCGGCCCGAAAAAGAGGCGCCACGCCATTTCTTGGTTTTTGAAAATTTTTGAAGAGTCGCCACCCGGATTTATGGTTCGTCACCCGAGAAACCGTTTTGATTTAAAAAAATGATCGATTTGAATTTGAAAACCAGAGATTTGAAAAGGGTTCGGAAGCCACATTACGAGGGGGGAAGGATTTTACGGCACCCCCCTCGCCCGATTTGAAATCGGTCTCTACTAAACATTTGTGGGATTTGTCAAAAGATTTTATTTCATTTAGTCACTTAGCAGGTATTCACAGATATACATCAAGTACAGGAGGTGCATGCATGTGCAAGTGTACAGTGGGTAAATGAAGAATGGTGATGAAATGCAAAAATGCTAGAAGCTGGAAATCCCTGTCATTGATCCACTCTCGAGCGCTCGGAAGTACTCCCGAGCGCTCGGAAGTACTCCCGAGCGCTTGGGAGTATTACATGTCCGACCTGCAAGCTTGTTAGTACAATAGGATACAATAGAGTACAATACTGAAAATGTAAATTGGAATAACATTAGACGCATTATAAACTTGGCAGATGACTTAATAGACTAAGGTCGAGTCCCATTCTCCTAAGCCATGCAACCCTACTTTTCTGGAAAGTGATTTAACAATTATAAGAGACAAAAAGGGACACATGCATGGTCATGCAAGGGCAGTAGGGGGGTCAAACCAGAAGGAGGTGGACTGAGTTTGCATGTAAATACTCTCGAGCGCTTGGAAGTATTCTCGAGCGCTTGGGAGTATTCCACACCCCATAACTGATCTCAACCAACCAACGTCTTCACTATATCATGCTGGTACACCAGGTCTTATATCTTTTGAAGCATGAAAACTTTCCCTTTCAAGTTCTAAGTAAAACCCTTTTGCATGGTTTTGAATGAAAACAATTTTCTTCATTTCCTTCTGGAAAATCAAGACCTTTTGTACCAGCATATATCTAAAGAGCTGATATGCTTGAAGATAAGTTTTACTACCTCTGCATGTGCACTTAAAGGCTTAAGAAAAGGAAAACAGTACTGGAGCAACTCTCGAGCGCTCTGGAGTAGTCTCGAGCGCTCGGGAGTGTTTCCAGTAAACTTTGCACAGAAAACGCATTTGCACCCCTTTGCTCTTGCTATTATATCAAGGTCTCTCAACCCATGTTCAGTATTAAAGACTGAGAGGGCTGAGGGACCTTCCTCAGAAAGGAGAAACAGCCCTGTTTTTGTTGGTTTTTGACACTAAGGTAGAAGGCTTCTACCTTTGGTTGAGGAGTTTGCCTCTTAGAAGACTTTGAGAGATGAAAGAGGAAGAGAGACCAGGAAGATCAGAGCTTTAGGGTACTCTGGACTCCTTGCATGTCTTTGATGCCTTGAGTTTTTGGTGGCTTTCCCTTTGAAAATCAAACTTTTGAAAGAGATAAAGGATGGTCTGGTTTTGAACAGTCAAAGGGGATTCTAGAGAGAGGGAGTTCTCTCTGGTTTGAGCTGGGATGAGGCCTTATATAGGCAATATAGCATATAGTCTCATTTTAGAAAATATAATATGGAATCTTTGAAAATCCATTAGGCCTGACTCACCTCTGACTGAGGTGGAGTGTTGCCTGAGGTTTGAACCGGCCAGAACGGCTGTAATGATGCATGCATGGGAAGTGGGGAAGCTCTAGCATTCATTGGCTAGTACAAAAGTCTCGAGTGCTCGGGAGCACTCTCGAGCGCTTGGGACTTTACTCTCGAGCGCTCGAGAGTCTGTCAAATCCCAGGTTTTGAAAATGGTTTGGAGCGCTTGGGATTGATCCAGAGAGCTCGGGACTGATTTTGATATTTTATTTTCCCTTTCAAAGTCTTCAAGAAGCAAAGTCCTGAGCGGTCTAAGGCTTGTTTCGATCCAAATTCATCATCGGGGAGCCTCCAGGCCAAAAATTAAGGAAATTCGAAGTGTTCAAATTGGGGTGTCTACAGACAGTCAAAAGGACCTAAGCTTCTCATTCAATCGACAACGGTCAAAAGGACCTAAACTTCTTTGTTTATCAAGCGACGGTCAAGAGGACCTAAGCTTCTCATTCAATCGAGTGACGGTCAAGAGGACTTAAGCTTCTCATTCAATCGAGCGACAGTCAAAAGGATCTAAGCTTCTCAGTCAATCAGGCGACGGTCAAAAGGACCTCAGCTTCTCATTCAATCGGCGACGGTCAAAAGGACCTAAGCTTCTCATTCAATCGGCGATGGTCAAAAGAACCTAAGCTTCTCATTCAATCGGCGACGATCAAAAGGGCCTAAGCTTCTCAGTCAATCGGGCGACGGTCAAAAGGACCTAAGCTTCTCATTCAATCGGCGACGGTCAAAAGGACCTAAGCTTCTCATTCAATCGACGACGGTCAAAAGGACCTAAGCTTCAAATTCAATTGGCGACGGTCAAAAGGACCTATGCTTCTCATTCAATCGACAATGGTCAAAAGGACCTAAACTTCATTGTTTATCAAGCGACGGTCAAGAGGACCTAAGCTTCTCATTCAATCGAGCAGCAGTCAAAAGGATCTAAGCATCTCAGTCAATCGAGCTACGGTCTAACCGACCTAAAGTCTCTTCGTCTCTCGAACTACGGTCTAACTGACCTAAAAGCCTCTTCGTCTCTCAGGCTACGGTCTAATTGACCTAAAAGCCTCTTCGTCTCTCGGGCTAAGGTCTAAATGACCTAAAAGCCTCTTCGTCTCTCGGGCTACGGTCTAATTGACCTAAAAGCCCCTTCGTCTCTCGGGCTACGGTCTAATTGACCTAAAAGCCTCTTAGTTTCTCGGGCTACGGTCGAATTGACCTAAAAGCCTCTTCGTCTCTCGGGCTACGGTCTAATTGACCTAAAAGCCTCTTAGTCTCTCAGGCTACAGTCTAATTGACCTAAAAGCCTCTTCGTCTCTCGGGCTACGGTCTAAATGACCTAAAAGCCTCTTCGTCTCTCGGGCTACGGTCTAATTGACCTAAAAGCCTCTTAGTCTCTCGGGCTACGGTCTAACCGACCTAGAAGCCTCTTAGTTTCTCGGGCTACGGTCGAATTGACCTACAAGCCTCTTCGTCTCTCGGGCTACGGTCTAATTGACTTAAAAGCCTCTTTGTCTCCCGGGCTACGGTCTAATTGACCTAAAAGCCTCTTCGTCTCCCGGGCTACGGTCTAAATGACCTAAAAGCCTCTTCGTCTCTCGGGCTACGGTCTAATTGACCTAAAAGCCTCTTAGTGTCTCGGGCTATGGTCTATTTGACCTAAAAGCCTCTTCGTCTCTCGGGCTACGGTCTAATTGACCTAAAAGCCTCTTAGTCTCTCGGGCTACGGTCTAATTGACCTAAAAGCCTCTTCGTCTCTCGGGCTACGGTCTAAATGACCTAAAAGCCTCTTCGTCTCTCGGGCTATGGTCTAATTGACTTAATAGCCTCTTCGTCTCTCGGGCTACGGTCTAAATGACCTAAAAGCCTCTTCGTCTCTCGAGCTACGGTCTAACCGACCTAAAAGCCTCTTAGTTTCTCGGGCTACGGTCTAATTGACCTAAAAGCCTCTTCATTCTCGGGCTACGATCTAAGTGACCTAAAAGCCTCTTAATTTCTCGGGATACGGTCTAACCGACCTAAAAGCCTCTTAATTTCTCAGGCTACGGTCTAACGACCTAAAAGCCTTTTAGTTTCTCAAGCTACGGTCTTACCCACCTAAAATCTCTTCGTTTCTCTGGCTATGGTCTAACCCACCTGGGAGCCTTTTTTTTAGTTTCTCAAGCTGTGGTTCGGGACTGCACTCTATCTAACACTTTGTCCTCCGGGACTCGCACTCTATCTACACTTTGTCCCCTGGGACTGCACCTTATCTGCACATCGTCCTCCGGGACTGCAATTTGTCTCACACTTTGTCCTCTGGACTTCACTTTCTCTCGCAATTTGTCCACTGGGATTTGCTTTACTTGCATTGTCCCAATCGAACTACGCTGGTCTGATCCCTACAACGGGTACGTAGGCAGCTCCATGAGCGCGACCACCTTTATTGCATTCTTGCATTTAACTTAAAGACTTTGGAGCGATGGATTGGGATGTCTAATCTTTAACGTCACTTATACCAAGCAATGGTACCTAAGTTCCATTAAAGAGGGACTACTGCAGACACCCTAATCAGGACCCCTGAATAATCTTTAAGTTTCCCCGATGATGAAATAAGGAAAAAAATATCTTTGAGGCTTGGATTGTTGCTCCTTTGCTACTCCTTTGCTACTCCTTCTCTAACCTCAAGAAAACCCCTTTTCAACAATGTAGAGTGGCCCTCGGTTCAATTGCAAAAGAGAAAGATGCGTTTGCTTTGTCAAAAACAACTTTTTTCATGACACACTGAGGGTAAAATGGGCACATATTTTAATGTATAAAATGGCTTTGAGTGAAACCAATTGGGTTAGAAAGAGGACTCGACAAGCTTTCCAACGCTTCAAACCGCGTCCAAATCCGAGTTCGGGAGTGTCCGGGGCGCCCTCGCGAAATTCGGTATGCTGTGCTGATTCACATAGCGCGCGGCACTTCAAAAGGGCGCACGGCACTTTAGAAAATTCAAAAAATCACTCTCTCGCACGGGACTCCACTACGTCGCACGGCACCTTGAGAAAAAGTCCTGACAGTCGCAGCTGCAGGAGGAGCGTCTGTGCCAGAAAATGAGTTTTATTCGGCCCAGAAGTCACCTCCCCTCCTTTAGTGATCATCCTTGGCTCTCTTGCCTATAAATACACCCCCTTTCTAGTTGAGAAGGACCCCTTCAACTCAAAGTAAAGTTACTATGCCATTTTTTTGGCTCTCACTCTCTCTCTCTAAAAATACTCCCTTTTGATTCTCTCTCTACAACTTCTTACACCCGCCACCACTATACACATCTCTCTCTCTCTACACCCATTTGCTCTCAAGTCTCTCAAGTTCAATCCAAATCAACTTCCATTCCTCCACCTTCAAGCACATCCAAACTTCGATCAAAAGGTATAAATCCATTTCCTTGAGCTAAATTACATTTAGCTTTGAGGGGAGCCGATCGAGGCCTTTCTCGGTCTTTCTATACCGAGTTTGGGTCTCAAACGAGCTTTACATTAAAAGTCTTTCTTTTTTCTTCTTTTTTTGTGCTCTTTCTTTTCATATTTCGGCTAATATTGCTTAAAGATCGTGCGGGTACATTCTAGATTCAAGTTTCATGTTAAAAGTCCTTTTTTACTTCGTGAGATCTTTCAACATTCCAAAAAGCTTTTAACATTATTTTACATGATAAGATGAACAAAAATGGTCTCATAAATCATTTTTTTAGATATTAGGAAAACATAAAAGGCTATTTTGCGGACCTATGGTTTGTTCTGTCATGTAAAAGCAAACTGATTCCGGAATGTGTAGGCAGGTACGCCGCACGGTACTTTTAGTATGCAGTGCGGCATTCCAGAAATGTGGTGCGGCATACTAAAATACTGTACGGCATTCTGTTCATAGTAGCGATCTCCTGTTTCTGTTTAGTACGCCGCACGGTGCGTTTGGTCTGCGGCGCGGCATTCCCGAAATGCGGTGCGGCATATTAAAACATTGCACGGCATTCTGTTCACAGTAGCAGTCTCCTGGTTTTATTTAGTTTCATTCTTGTACATTGTTCATTCATTTTATACTGTACACTGCGCACCCAAGCACGCTGATGTGTTATATTTAATCCCGTGTCCCTTTACCGTACATGTTTTAAAGTTAAGCTTTCCAAATGATATTAAATCCCCATTTAGAATGCCTAGTAGAGATCGATTTTACCGGGCGAGCGGGGTGCTTTTTTAACAAAACCTTCCCCGTTCGTAACGTGGCTCCCGGATCCAAAATCTCAACGTTTTCGCTAGACCAAAAGCCTTTTTCAAACAAACTCTCGGTTTCTCGGATCATCCATCTCAAAAATCCGGGTGGCGACTCTTCGAGTTAGCGCTTTCGGGCGCGGGAGCCCACAGCCTGTTATCGACTCAGCATCTCTAAGCCCACCTCTCAACTGGCTCGAAGCCGTAACTATCTCAACTGGCTCAAAGTCATAACAACTCTCAGCAGGCTCCGCGCCACCCCTATCAAGACATCATCGATTCTCAGGCTCTATGCTTGAATGCTCAAAATCCAACATTTTGAATGCTCGAAACTCTTCGAATGCCCAACCACTGTGTACTGGATGCTCAAGTTCTACACTTGAATGCTCAAGCTCTATGCTTGGATGCCCAACCACTGCGTACTGGATGCTCAAAAGCCTGTACTTTGAATGCTCGGATTCTGCCGTCCGAATGCTCGAGCTCTACGCTCTGAATGCTCAAGTCCAGAACTTGAAAGAAGCTCTAAGCTTATATCAAACACACACGCACGGGCCCGTGCACATTTGCATCAATTGCATCACCATTATCACATCGAGTCTACATCATCATATCTGTTCACATCTAACAAACATTATCATACACCATGCTATGTTTTGCATCTATCTCTCATTCGCAGGTCTACCCTGCAATTAACCGGCTTGGCGCCTCGGTTCTATTGATCAGTCCAGGACCTCGATCCCTTGGCTCTACACCAAATTTTATGATGAGAAAGCTCCGTGCACAGACCATCAGAATACAACCAGCTCCGCACTTCGGTTCTATCTCTCTAGGCTCTCGCCTTATGATCAACCAGCTCCACGCTTCAGTTCTATCTCCCCAGGCTCTCGCCTTGTGATCAAAACCAGCTCCGCGCTTCGGTCCGATCAAAAGCTCAAAGCTCTGACACCTCAGGCTCTTGCTTCATGATTGCAACAGGCTCCGTGCCTCGATTCCTTCATTCAAATGCCCCGTGCTCCACGCCTCCCACATCTCAAGAAACGGCATCCAACTCGTCTCCAAAAGATGGTTTGGGTTCCACCCCTATCTCAAAACTGGCATCCAATTCATCCCCAACAGATGGCTTGGATTCCACCCCAACTACATCAATCCCTTCCAGCTCATTCGCAAGGATAGGCTATTCTACCGAGCTCCCCTCAGTCAAAGTAAGGATGATCAAGAAAAGCAAACACACCTACCGTGTACTGATCTACCCCAAAATACTAAGGTAACTCTTTGCAAAAAAACTTCCCCGGCAGCCCCGCGCTCCTTTAACTACTCTCCGCCAAAATCCTGGCTCCGCCTAGGTACGTTGCACTACGGCTTTTAAAGCCCAAAGGTACGTCTTCTATCTCTAACCCTCCAAACTTTTTCTTTTTTATTGCCCCTCCGAACTACGATTGGTCTGAATTTCCCCTGTGGAATACGTAGACAGCCTCCTGGCCCGACCATAACAAAAAAAATTTCTCCAGAACTACGGTGGGTCTGAATTTCCCCTGTGGAATACGTAGGCAGCCTCCCGGCCCGACCATAACAAAACCTTTCTCAAAAAAACCCTTGGAATAGTGGTTGGACCAAATTGAGTTGCTTTTACAGCTTTGACTTTTACTCAAATATGTCTCGCGATCCGTCTGAGCTCAGTCAAAAAGGGGCATCTGTAGACACCCCAATTTGGCCTAACGATTATTTCAACTCCCACCTTGGGACCATCCCGATGATGATACGGATTCGATGATTGCTGATTGCCTTCTTGAGAAACCCATGGACTTATGGTAAGAACTTTGAGCCACTTAGAGGACCCAATCCAGAGCTAAATAGCCTTTCAGACAGATATACAATGTTCTAGAAAAATCCATCGATCGGCCGTAACATCGATCCCACGGCCTTAACATCCATTCCTTACCCGAGCAACCTGTTGCTAGCAAAATCTCCCTGAGAGATCAAAGCCTCGGCCGCCAGATCAATGGCTCGGCCGCTCAATCCATATCTCGGCCACGAGATCCTTTGCTCGGCCGCCAGATCGGCCTTTTTCCAGACTCTCAAATATTCTGTCGGTTGTTTGATCCAATCCCGATACCTTTCCGACGCATTTGGGCCATGTTCAGAGATCACAACGAGGAGTTCGAATTGCATTGCAATTGCAATTGCAATCCCGTGATTTGATTGGACCGAGTGAGTCATCCCTTTGCCTATATAAAGAGGCCCTCGGACTCCGAAATAGACACACGAAATCAATCAAATTCACACCCTCATCAGCCACGAAACTCTGCAGAAATACTCACACAAACCCTCTCTACAAAAGCCCTAACCTCCCGAAGGCAGCCATCAATCCGGCGATCAAACCCTGGAGTTCAAACCCTAACCTAGGGTTTCATTCAAGAGGCAATCAATCAGTCAATCCCCGTCGATCCGAAGCAATCAAGCAACTGAGGGATCAAGGTGGTGAGGCCCAACGGCCTTTGGTTCGGTTTACTTACTGCTTGTTTTACTAATCGTAGTTTTCTGATCGTCTGTTAAACTTTCTGTCTGGTGTGAGGAAGAACACCAGCCGGGGCTTTGATGCCTCGGCCGGTACATTGAAACCAGCTCGATTACTCGGCCGTGACATCCATTCACCGGCCAAGTAATCGATCAGCCGGGGCTTTGATGCCTCGGCCGGTACATTGAAACCAGCTCGATTACTTGGCCGTGACATCCATTCACCGGCCAAGTAATCGATCTGCTGGCACAGTTTTGTTTTGTTTTACTGCTTTCTGATGCATGATTTAATTACAGTCTCGGCTCACCTTATTTACTATTTAAAGGCATAAAATAGATTACGTGTTTGAATTAGATAAAGCATTTATATGTCCTATGTTGAATGATTATGGGCTAGCGTCACGGCTAGGCAGAGAGGGGTGCCTAACACCTTCCCCTTACTGTACTTTTGGCTTCTGTATCCAGAATCTCTATCTGTTTTCCTAGTTTTTACAAACTAAGTGGCGACTCTGTTTTGATGATAACCGCTATCATGTGGCGATGTTCGTAGCCATGGGAATGTCCATGATCTTGGTTTATGAAGCAAGAAACCAAACAAGCAAAACAAACGATATCAAACTGTATGGCGATGCCCCGCGCCAGAGGTGTCTACACCCACTAGCCTGGTTCTTCTCAATGAGCGGTGTGACTGGATCTATTTCCACCATGGTCGTATTTCAAAAGGGAACTCCTTCGTTTCCCGCAGACGGTGCCAATTGTGGGTGGGAAAAAACAAACAGTACCTAGAACAACACTGGGTTGCAATAGCTCCACGTGCTATTCGATTGGAACCCTAACGCCTTCGCTGGAACCCTAATCTGCAAAATAGACAAAGGGTGAGCGCACCTTGGCCTCTCGCGGCAAAGGCCCTCCGATGCCTAAGTTAGTATCTCGTACTATATGAAACCTAATTATCAGTAGGAAAGTGTGGAATGAATGCAACTTATTGCGTACCTTTTGCCTCTAGGTTTACCTTGTATTTATAGACATATATTTGCTTGCTCTTCAAACATCTCCGTTGCCCAAGGTTTCCTATACGGTACAGGAAACCTAGCCTTTCTGGGGATCTTCTTACCCAACTAACCGAGATCCCTTACTCACAGGGACTCTTTCTTTTATGGGACTCGTTCCATAATAGGACTGTTTTTGTACATATCATGACTGGATATTGGTTTCTCCTTCTGGAACACTCCTACTACCTTATTCTTTAAGACTATGCTATCTCAGATAACTCTATCTGCCCGGCATTCTCATTGCCGAACAGAATGTACCAGTTAATGACTTCTCATGTCATTGGTTCTTATTGTCGTCCACCATCTTGCACGGAGTTTTATTACTTTCTCATTACACGAACCCCGTATATCAAGTGTTCGGCCCCTAGTTATACATGTTCTCCCTACAACCATTTTGTTCTTCAGCAGTGCAAAGCGTATTGTTTGACACACTTTTGAAGGATTGTTCTCAAGTGTATTAATTTCCAAGCATAGACCAATGCAATAAGTCTCTAGCAGAGTTGCCACTATGGGCACACGCCCCTAAAATTTTGTATAAAATTGGGAGCACCTTTTTAATTTGGAAAGTGCGGCGAAACGCTTAATTCAGAGTTGCCACTTGGGTTTTTGTGGTATGCCACCCAAGGAACTGAACTTGAAACGCTTGCTATGTTGTTTTGATTGGAAAAGTTTTGTAGACTGGTCTGTCATGCAGACACGAAGTGGGTACAAACACGAAGTAGGTTAGGATCAAGAGAGAGAGATAGTAATGGAGAACACAAGACATAAGTGATATTATTAAGAACACTGCCCTCCATATATTAATGGGGAGAACCCTCCTCACCTTTGATATCTGAGGTTCGAGAGCCAGGTTACGAGATGGAAAGGGTTTGGAGGCACCCCTCTCGCCCAATCCAGAGATCGGTCTCTACTCTGGTATTTGTAAAACATTTGCATTTCTCTCTCATTAATCATTTTTTTAGCCAGTTAGGGCGGGGAACAGTTAAAGGGGGGTTAAAGCTATAACATGTTGGCAGGATGTGATAAATGGCATGATCGCTTTATTGAAACGATTAGTATAGAATGAAAACAAACTCCTGTGGGAATTTTAAACAGACTGGAGGGAGCTGTTCTGGAGTGACGTGCGCAGGAGGAAACCAATATGCAGTGATCAAGTCACTGCATGCTGATTCCACCTACGTACGCCACTACAGAACTTGCATACACCAGTAAGCCTAAGCCCACAGTTTTTATTTTCAACTCTCCGGGCTTTAGAAATGACCAGTGCACACCCAGGACAAACCAAGCAGTTCTATATACAATTTATGTACAATTATAGGCAGTTTAAAAGGGCTATAAAGCCACAAAATGAGCAATAACACCCCATAAATAGTGTGGGGACAAAAACAGAGGTCAGGGCCTAGTGACCATGCAATGGCCAGCCACTGACCAAGGGACTACCTACGTGCACAGGTAAACCACTAACTACAACACACCGGTTGTACCCCTCTAGTCAGTGCTTGGCTTTTGCACTTTCTGGGTTCTGAGACATGATCAGAAAGACCCCAGAGGTATTCCATAATAGTAGGTAAGAATATTGAAATTAAAACTAGCAGTTTTAGCTAAGGAAAATAGTAAATTGGTTTTTATCATGGTAACAGGTGATGAATATGGAAAGAAAGACAAAAAACAGCAAGACCCCAATCCCTAAGATGACGTGCGCGTGCTACCATAGAGTGGCATACGCGGCTAACGGACTGGTGCACATTGGTACTTACTTTGACAGTTTTTGAAACCTTGCTAGCTTTAGGGCCAGGACTGGTATTGATTACCAACCTTGACCCTGCCAGCCCCCCTCAAGGATTAGAACAAATATTATGACCAAGTTGTTATACCTTTGGTTTTTGAGTTTGAGAGATGTTTGAGCTTGAGCTTGTGGATTTGGTGATGGAATATGAGTGTAGATGGGTGTATGAAGTGGTGTGTTGCTTGCTTGAGAATGACAAACAACGGCTTGAGAGAATGCAAGAGAGATTAATAACCTTGTAACTTTGATGAACCAACTTGTTACTTGGCAACCAACCTTGCAACCCTTTGCAAAGGGGATGCATGAGGGGTATTTATAGGGAGATATGAAGTGTAACCAGCCAAAGAAAGGTTGGTTGGCTTGGAGTGTAGGCTTCCCTCTCAGGTGATGGGAGGCCTTGAGGGAGGGGAGGGAACATCCCCCTATCCGCAGATCAACCACAGATGAATAACAGGGTTTGGAGGTGCCACAAAAGTTCTGTGATCATAGCTGAATAAAGGTGATGGGACAAGGTTTGACCGGCATATGCTGATGGATGACCTATGTATGCGGGTCAAAGCTTGGTCAACGGTCAAATCTAACCGATGACTGACACGTGGCAAATGGACCAGCGCACACCAGTGAGAGACCAGCGTATGCAGGTAGGGTTTTGGTTGAGGCTTTTTTGGGTTAGGTTTAAAGGGTTTATAAGGGATTTAACCGCTCAAAGCTCAATCACACGAATCAAATACCGTAAGTAAACTAATCTAGGGAGCCCAAAATAGGGTGTCTACAAAAAAATTTTGCTTTTATATCAACTTCAGCACTTTGGAATATGGATTTCAGCACCTATGACCCAACTATTTTAGCACTTAATCTCCAATATGGTACTGAACTCATGTTTATTGATTTTTTATCTAGTATTCTTTCGTGGTTGAAGCCTTATCTAAATTGTAGAACAAAGAGAATGTGATTTAATGAATGTAGCTTTGGTTTCTATCCATGAAATAGTCCAACGAACAATAAGAACTACTAGCCCATGTCATTTAACTGCAAACCAGTCAAAATGGTTCTTGGTTAAGACTTGGATTGTAACGCCCCTGATTTTTGGGTACATTAAATAAACATTTTATTGAATATCAAAAGAGAGTCTGGCTCTTTATTACATCATAACTCCCACTGGAGACCAATACTTACACAAGGAAGGATCTAGGGTTCCTAACTACAGCTCCGCATGCCCCTCCATCCTAGCCAGCTTTTCAACTCCATAGGCCTTCAATGTGTATTGTTCATCTTGATCATCTACAAAATCTGACACATTATACCAGCGTCGCCACCGATATAATATGTCAGGGTCACCAAAGGTAACACCATGAGCCACAAGAGCTCAGCAGAATAATCCTATACCCGCTAACCTTTAACTTACCAATATCAGAGTAAAGAGTAGCATACCAAACTCTTGCACAAGCAGCGGAATACATACAAGTTTAACATGGCATTAACAATGACACATCCGCATTCCTTAGTCTAACATTGGTGTCTGCATTGTATGTGTTTCTCCTATGTGACTCATCGTAGAACGTGTCTCATATTCATCAACATTTCTGAAATCCTTTTCACTTCCAAATCAACATTTTGAAAATCACCTTTAACACAGCCAACCTCGGTTCCACCGCGCCGGGTTCCCGAGTATCCTCACAATGGTTCCGCCGCGCCGGGTTCCCATTGGCACACAAAACCTTGCATTGGCTCCTCTCCACGGATAACCAAGCCACATTACTAATGAGGCTACCACGTCCGGCCATATTGGCAATCTTGACGATGAGCTACCACGTCCGGCCACATCGTGGTTTTCACAACATTTAAATCACCTCCAATGAGACTGTAACGACCCTAATTTTTGGTCAATAAAAAGTTCGCTAAAAATTTGAATTTTATTTTAATACTTGGATTTCATTTTTAACATCCAAAAATTGGTCGTTATCGACTTATAAAATTTTGTTATTATATTTGAAAATTCTTTATTTATTTATAAATCCCTTTTAGCGATTAATAATCCGTCATAATTAGGTTTATGACTTAGGAGATTGGTATTCATTGCCCGGGCATTAAGGTCATTTTCTAAAGACGAGTATGCCTATTAAGACCTTGGTATAGTTACTTGGTAATTGTAGTAAAATCCTAGATTTATATTTCTCGGCTGGAAATCCTACATGGCAACCGATTAGTTAGCAACCCTAACTACCGTTTGGCTTAGTTACTTTTTCCTAACCTAGAGCGTTGCATCAATGCCAAAGTGGTTAAATTTTAGTCTTTGCCTTGACCATTGACTTGACAGCCTTGCCTTGACGTCGACTCGCTGTCGCGCCTGCCTTGCCTTGGCCACTGTTTGGCCACCAGGCTGCTTTGGCCAACGCTTGGCCACCGGGCTGCCTTGGCCACTGTTTGGCCACCAGGCTGCTTTGGCCACCGCTTGGCCTGCAGCTGCTGCCTTAGCCTTTGTTTACCAGTCGCTTTGGCGCCACATCGCTTTACCGGTTGCGCTTAGCTGTTTGTACCAGTGCTGGCCACCGCTTGGCCTTCGCAGCTGTGCCTTGGCCTTGTTGGCCACCAGTCGCTTTGTCGCTGCCACCGCTTGTGCTTAGCCGCCATTACCAGTCGCTGGCCACCGCAGCCTCTGCAGCTCCGGGATGCCTTGGCCATTGTTTGGCCACCGGTCGCTGGCCACCACTTGGCCTCTCAGCTTACCGGTGCCTTAGCCTTTGTTTGGCCACCAGTGCTTTGCTTTAGCCGTTGCTGCCACCGGTGCCTTGGCCTTTGTTTGGCCACCGGTCGCTGGCCACACCGCCACCGCTTTGCTACCAGGCTGCCTTCGCCATGCTCATGCCTTGCCTTGGCGTTTGGCACCATCGGGCTTTAATATTCCAATATTGGGCAATTTCCTACTAAATAAAACCCAAAATACCACTCGAGCAATGAAAGCCTAGATTAAGTATCGTTAGTCTTTAATCAATTAGTTAGAATAGCCTAATGCCCATTTAGCCTAATCACTTCTCCTAGATGGACCATTTTACCCTTTTTGTCTTTATCCATTGAAAGATAAAAGCTAGGGTAATATTTATCCATTGGACGATAGATGCTAGGGTAATCTTTATCCCTTGGACGATAAGTTCTAGGGAAATCCTTAACCATTGGTTATTAACCGCTAGGGGAACTATTATCCATTGGATAATAGCTTTGCTTGCCAACCAAGAATAGGTGATTAAAATATTAGATTTGGCCATGTGTGATAATCCATTAAACTAAGATTAGTCCATTAGTATATTAGGTTAGTACTTAGTACTTTGGATGAAGTAGAATACTTTATTAGATATTGTATTAGGTCATATCTAGCCTAGATTGTGTGTACATGCTTGTATATATATTATATATGTACTTGTATGTATATATATATGTGTATATATATAATATTGTATTGACATGTGTGTAATAGAATATTTTATTTAGAAAATCTATATTACTTGAAAATATGGATTTTATGAATGACCCAAAGTACTTATATATATTATAGGATATATATATACTTTCAAGACTAGTACAAGTGGGAGAGAGAGAGAGAGAGTTTGCCGAGAGAGAGAGAAAGGAGAGAGATCCGAGAGAGAGAGAGAGGAGGAGAGAGAGAGGGAGAGAAAGAAAGAAGGAGAGGGAGAGAAATGTACCTTTGATCTATTGTGCTTCCATTGACCTTTGCTTCATTTCTTGGAGATTTCTTCCTAGCAAATCTATGTACCAAGTCTTAAAATATTAGATTTTCTAAGTACTTCTTATCTAGTATTTTATTAAAAGAACATGTGATCAATTGAATTATTTATTTAGAAAATCTTGTAAAGTACTTTAATTCTTTTCTCCACTGGGTAAAGAAGGTTAGGGGAATTATTACCCTTTGGATAATAGCTATACTTGCCAATCAAGTATTAGGGTTAATAAAATAATAAGATCTTCCATGTGTGTCTATTGAATAAACTAGAATTAATACATTAGGTTAATATTATAAGGACTTGTACTTTGAAAGCATTAGGTTAGTTTATTAGATTATGGAATCCTAGGCTAGATTGTGTAAGTACTTGCTTGTATATTATATATATGTACTTGTATATATATATATATATAGATATATATATTATAATGAAAGTACACATGTGTGTATATAGAATTTTATAATAAGAAAATTCTATTTTTGGTTTACAATACAAGATTTTAAAGTACCCCAAGTACTTATATACTAATAAATTTATATACTTCCATAGAAGTAAAAGAGAGGAGGAGAGAGAGCCGAGAGAGATTGAGAGAGAGAGAGAGAGCCGAGAGAGATTGAGAGAGAGAGAGAGAGCCGAGAGAGATGGGAGAGAGAGAGGGTGGCCGGATTGAGGGAGAGAGAGAGTGTGTGACGTGCGTGACTTGTGTAATTCCATAAGCCTAGATCACATCCTTACATCACCATTGTACCACCAAATCTAGGGTTTTACTCTTTCTTGACCAAGGACAATCAAATCCAATATTCTAACCTTTCAAAGGGCTAGATTTGACAAAAACCCTAATAGAATAACATAGAATTGTCCTATGAGATGAAGTGCAAGTAAAGGAAGATCTTGGTATGTTTCCAATGCATGAAATGACTTGATTTGGAGCTTTATCGAATGGATAAAGGAGAAAGGGGGCAGCCGGCCATGAGAGGGAGAGAGAGCCATTCATTTGCCTATAAATAGGCCTCACACTTCTCATTCAACTCACACCAATGAGACTGTAACGACCCTGATTTTTGGTCAATAAAAAGTTCGCTAAAAATTTGAATTTTATTTTAATACTTGGATTTCATTTTTAACATCCAAAAATTGGTCGTTATCGACTTATAAAATTTTGTTATTATATTTGAAAATTCTTTATTTATTTATAAATCCCTTTTAGCGATTAATAATCCGTCATAATTAGGTTTATGACTTAGGAGATTGGTATTCATTGCCCGGGCATTAAGGTCATTTTCTAAAGACGAGTATACCTATTAAGACCTTGGTATAGTTACTTGGTAATTGTAGTAAAATCCTAGATTTATATTTCTCGGCTGGAAATCCTACATGGCAACCGATTAGTTAGCAGCCCTAACTACCGTTTGGCTTAGTTACTTTTTCCTAACCTAGAGCGTTGCATCAATGCCAAAGTGGTTAAATTTTTGTCTTTGCCTTGACCATTGACTTGACAGCCTTGCCTTGACGTCGACTTCATTGTCGCGCTGCCTTGCCATGGCCTTGGCCACCAGGTCGCTGGCAACAGCCGGGCTGCCTATTTGGCCACTATTTGTGCTGGCACCTCTGGCAGCTCTGGTGCCTTAGCCTTTGTTTGGCCACCGTCGCTTTGCGCGCCAACAGCCTTTGCCTGCCGCCTTTGTTTGTACCAGTGCTTTGGCCACCAGCCTCTGCAGCTCCGGGATGCCTTGGCCTTTGTTTGGCCACCGCTTGGCCACCCTTGGCCTCGCTATTAGCCTTGTTTGGCCACCAGCGCTGTACCAGCTGCCTTCGCTTGTGCCAAGCTGCCTTGGCTTTGTACCATTTGCAGCCACCGCTTTGCTACCAGGCTGCCTTGGCCACGCTCATGCCTTGCCTTGGCGTTTGGCACCATCGGGCTTTAATATTCCAATATTGGGCAATTTCCTACTAAATAAAACCCAAAATACCACTCGAGCAATGAAAGCCTAGATTAAGTATCGTTAGTCTTTAATCAATTAGTTAGAATAGCCTAATGCCCATTTAGCCTAATCACTTCTCCTAGATGGACCATTTTACCCTTTTTGTCTTTATCCATTGAAAGATAAAAGCTAGGGTAATATTTATCCATTGGACGATAGATGCTAGGGTAATCTTTATCCCTTGGACGATAAGTTCTAGGGAAATCCTTAACCATTGGTTATTAACCGCTAGGGGAACTATTATCCATTGGATAATAGCTTTGCTTGCCAACCAAGAATAGGTGATTAAAATATTAGATTTGGCCATGTGTGATAATCCATTAAACTAAGATTAGTCCATTAGTATATTAGGTTAGTACTTAGTACTTTGGATGAAGTAGAATACTTTATTAGATATTGTATTAGGTCATATCTAGCCTAGATTGTGTGTACATGCTTGTATATATATTATATATGTACTTGTATGTATATATATATGTGTATATATATAATATTGTATTGACATGTGTGTAATAGAATATTTTATTTAGAAAATCTATATTACTTGAAAATATGGATTTTATGAATGACCCAAAGTACTTATATATATTATAGGATATATATATACTTTCAAGACTAGTACAAGTGGGAGAAAGAGAGAGAGAGAGTTTGCCGAGAGAGAGAGA
The DNA here is from genome assembly GCA_025413875.1 of Rhododendron molle. Lineage (NCBI taxonomy): Eukaryota > Viridiplantae > Streptophyta > Magnoliopsida > Ericales > Ericaceae > Rhododendron > Rhododendron molle. The sequence continues at coordinate 12,385,507 of CM046398.1, read as the reverse complement.
GAGGAGAGAGATCCGAGAGAGAGAGAGGAGGAGAGAGAGAGAGAGAGAAAGAAAGAAGGAGAGGGAGAGAAATGTACCTTTGATCTATTGTGCTTCCATTGACCTTTGCTTGATTTCTTGGAGATTTCTTCCTAGCAAATCTATGTACCAAGTCTTAAAATATTAGATTTTCTAAGTACTTCTTATCTAGTATTTTATTAAAAGAACATGTGATCAATTGAATTATTTATTTAGAAAATCTTGTAAAGTACTTTAATTCTTTTATCCATTGGGTAAAGAAGGTTAGGGGAATTATTACCCCTTGGATAATAGCTATACTTGCCAATCAAGTATTAGGGTTAATAAAATAATAAGATCTTCCATGTGTGTCTATTGAATAAACTAGAATTAATACATTAGGTTAATATTATAAGGACTTGTACTTTGAAAGCATTAGGTTAGTTTATTAGATTATGGAATCCTAGGCTAGATTGTGTAAGTACTTGCTTGTATATTATATATATGTACTTGTATATATATATATATATATATTATAATGAAAGTACACATGTGTGTATATAGAATTTTATAATAAGAAAAATCTATTTTTGGTTTAAAATACAAGATTTTAAAGTACCCAAAGTACTTATATACTAATAAATTTATATACTTCCATAGAAGTAAAAGAGAGGAGGAGAGAGAGCCGAGAGAGATTGAGAGAGAGAGAGAGAGAGCCGAGAGAGATTGAGAGAGAGAGAGAGAGAGCCGAGAGAGATGGGAGAGAGAGAGAGGGAGGCCGGATTGAGGGAGAGAGAGAGTGTGTGACGTGCGTGACTTGTGTAATTCCATATCTAGCCTAGATCACATCCTTACATCACCATTGTACCACCAAATCTAGGGTTTTACTCTTTCTTGACCAAGGACAATCAAATCCAATATTCTAACCTTTCAAAGGGCTAGATTTGACAAAAACCCTAATAGAATAACATAGAATTGTCCTATGAGATGAAGTGCAAGTAAAGGAAGATCTTGGTATGTTTCCAATGCATGAAATGACTTGATTTGGAGCTTTATCGAATGGATAAAGGAGAAAGGGGGCAGCCGGCCATGAGAGGGAGAGAGAGCCATCCATTTGCCTATAAATAGGCCTCACACTTCTCATTCAACTCACACCATTCCAATCTCCAACTTCTCTCTCTAGAAAACTTAGTGTTCTTATTGTTCTTGCTTAGTTCTTTAGTTGTTCTTGAAGTTCTTCCTTAGTTTTCAAGAAACTCTTCTAGTGCCGCCACTAAACCACCATACGACCACCACCTCGATCCTAAAGTAGTAGTAGTAGTATAAGTCACGATCTAGTTTCGAGAGAAACCTTTCTCTTTCGAAGCTATCGGAAGCTTATCGTAAGCCGTTACGCCGTTCGAGTGCCGACTTTCTTTCCGTCGTATTTCCGTAGTCTTTTTCTACAGCCAAGAAGAAAGGTAGATTTTTCCGATCTACTCTTCCTAAGTATACGTGATTTTATGTTAGTGTAGAGTTCTTCGAACCTAATTATCCTAAGTATAGTTTATGAGCATGATAGAAAAATATATAGTATACTTGGATAAGTTGATCGTATGCTTTTATTCTACGTAGTTTACTTTGATCTTATGACTACTTGATTGCTCGATCTCATGATAGTTGCTTGTTCATGTATGAACTCGTCAATAAACATATGTTGTTTTGAAAATTCCACAAAGGAAGAAAGAACGGATTTTGGTAATATATTATTGTCTTGAGGATGATTATGAGCATGTATGTATATTTGCTTGCATTACTTGTTGTTGATAAAGCATAAGTGGCTTTCCATCCAAGGGCGTCCGTACATGTGGCGTTATGCTTTAAGTAATAATTTGAGTACGATTAGGTAATATAGAATTGGATGATCTTGCTAGTTTGGTTTCAAGATTACTTTAAAGTGATTTGTCCCGCCACGGAGTCAATGCATGATTACGAGACACGAAAATCGAGAAAGTAGAAACATGTCACCTAGGATGTGGATAAAGGAAATAATTGGACTTGGTAAAATATTTTAGAAACTACGTAATAGCCGGACTTGGTAGCCTTACGTTGGTATGCGTTGCCAATGGAGCCGGACTTTGTAGCTTCATTTGGAGATGACTATGTGACACAATGTGCCGGACTTAGTAGCCATTGTGGCCTATAAGCCGGACTTGGTAGCTTATTGATTGTGTGCGTTCATAATGTGCCGGACTTGGTAGCCCATTGTGTAGATTGTTAACGGAGCCGGACGTGGTAGCTTCATTGATTGATTGGGCTTGGTTATCCGCGGAGAGGAGCCAATGCAAGACTTGATAACGTGGCCGGACTTGGTAGCCATTGTGGCCTATAAGCTGGACTTGGTAGCTTATTGGTTATGTGCATTCACAATGTGCCGGACTTGGTAGCCATTGTGGCCAATGAGCCGGACTGGGTAGCTCATTGGTGTGTGCGTGTGATTTTTGGAAATGATAGATGAGACACAAAACGATGAGTCACGTAGGAGAAACACACGGAAACATGACACCAACGATGGATAGCAAATGCGGATGTGTCATTGTTGTTGTTATTGTTATATTAATGCATGTGTTGTTATGACTCTTTATGATATATGCATGACTTGCTATTTGTAAGTTAAGGGTTAGTGGGTTTTGGATTATTCTATTGAGCTTTCAAGCTCATGGTGTTGCTTTATGTGACCCTGACATATTATACTGGTGGCGACGCTGGTATAATGTGTCAGAATTTTATAGATGAGCAGCATGAACAGTACACCTTGGAGGCCTTTGGAGCTGAGGAACTTGCTAGGATGGAAGAAGAGAAGGAGCTGTAGATAACCTTAGATATCCATCCCTTTTGTGTAATATAAGAACCCTTTGGGAGTTTATGATGTAATAAAGAGCCAGACTCTCTTTTGTTGTTCAATAAAATGATCATTTAACGTACCCAAAATTCGGGGCGTTACAACTTGGTATCAGAGCTTTAGATTCAAAACCTCGGCCATGGGTAGAATGGGTAGCCTTTTAAGATTAGTTTTGAGACAAGTCTTGAGATAAATTTAAGATAAGTTTACCGTTGCACAAACGTGACTTGATTTTTAAGTTTACCGTCCCAAATTGGGTGGAATTCTGACAAAACAATCTTCGGATTGAAGTATGGTGGAAACTGGCAGTACCGCCGAACTGGGAATTCCTGAACAGTTGGATGATGACTTAAATCAAGAGTCAAATGTGGAACATAGAAATTTTGATGTTTCTTCAACATTAGCAAACTATGTCTTAAACGTTACTAATTGAGATTTAAAACTTTTCCTTACAGATGGATCACCTAACCAACCTAATAGTTGGAGCTCACCAACTCGAGGTCACCCTAGAAACTATGACCATCCAACTGATGGAGAAGCCTGACTACATTGTCATGATACTCGCAGAAATCCGTGATTTCAAAAGAGTACAGCATCATACCCCTACCCTTGTGGAAGATGACCCTTGGTTTCCTGTAATGTTCCCAATCCTGTGTGCCCTCCATGGATCCTTTGGAGCCCTACCCCCGATGGAAAACTTTACGTATGGTGAAGAAGAAACCGGAGACAAGAAGGTTGCTCATGAGGTGACTAAGGAAGGAGAAGCTAGTGAGAGTAAGGATGAGCCCGAGGAGGACGAAGTTCTAGCCTGACCTTGAAGCCAAGAATACTATTAGGAGTCCCTAAATAAACCTAGCAATAGTTGTAATCCTTTGGGATGTAGGATCTTTTAAACTAGGATCACTGTTGTTAGGCCTTTTGATGTAAAATAGGAAAATGTAGGACTCTTGATGTATTAAGCTTAAGGCTACTATAAGCCACCTATGATGTACTTGTTTTCCCTAAGTAATGGAATCAAGTGTTTCTTTTATACGTGTTCATTGTTTATGTGTGTACATGTGTCTTTACGAGACTACCCTTTCACACCGATAAGTCTAACATATAATTTCTTATTATTGTAGATATGGCTAGCTGTACCCCTGCTACACCGTTCACCTTTGCGGACCTGCTTACGTACAAGGCTCTGCTTGCACCTGAGAGTTACATCCCTATACCCCACTTGGGTATATTTGACCCTGCCACTGGCGAGCACACCTTCGAGGTTATTCTCGTGTCACCTTTAGCTGAGACCATGGACGTGGAGACCCTACGTTTATCACTTAGTGACGCTGTTGAGGATGCCTGACAATGAAGGGAGTATTGGCTCGAGAAGAGGGAGAAGGAATGGAAGGAGGAGTTACGAGTGTATTTTGGACTTACTCCACCGCAGTAGTAGAGTCGTAGTTTTAGAATAAGGTCCCGAGAGTGGTAGTCGCACTTGTGTGACTACGAACTTAGACCATGTAATAAGAGTATGTAGGATCATTCCACTTGTATTAGGAGGAATCGTGTCATTTGCTTTATAGTAGAATTCTATGCTTATGATTGTATCTCTCTCTTATCTATAAAAAGCTTGTTTCCTTCAAAAGAGTACTGTTGCGTACTATTCTTTAGTAAATGAAACCCTTATTACCAAGGACAATTATTTTTGACGCAAGTTGCTAAAGGATAGTGATTTTCTTTGATTACGAGTATTGTAACCCTCTGCCGATAGACATTTTGTTTTTAGGAACCATTTTTGGATAAATTTTATTTCTTCAGGAGAGCGACAAGTGTTGGCCAAAACCGAGGGGGGGCCGACCTTCGCACGCCGGCCATACCCGAAAAAGGGGGCCCCGGCAACCACCCCCCAACCCTTCAAAATTTCAAACTCCCAATTATCAAATTTCAACCTCCAAATTCAAATTTCAAAATTTAAATCATTTCCCTCCTCCACTCACCCCTCACCCCTCACCCGGCCCTATATGTACCCCACCACCACTTCCCATTTCTTCATCCCCTCTCTTCACCTTTTCTCTTCATTCCCCAACCCGAACCATGGCCACCCGATGACAAGAATTTCTGGAAGATGCCGCGTTCCGAGAAATCGAGCGAATCGAGCTCACCCTAACGACCCAAACGCTGCGGTTGCAACCCTTCATCTTCATCCTGTTCTCTGTCATGCTGACAATGGGCATGCCACGGTGGTTCGGTAGGAACAACCGTCTCTGAACCTTCTGGTGCTGCGTTCTCGCTGTGACCGTCGCACTCGAGGTGCTCGTAAGGGAATACGAACGACGTTTGATCCAAGCCTTCAATGATAGGTGGTAGGGCGAGGCACGTCAATGGCACCATAGCCATTATTATCTGCTTTTCCTTACTTTTTCTTGTACCTAATGATGCCTTTAGGCATGTAGTATGTTGATCTTATGTTATCTTAAGAAATTTAATTGCTTGCCTGCAATAATCTGTCGTGTTCATTAGACACTTGCACCCGAAGCAAAACCCCTTAGTTCAAGATAGTATCATCACCATTTCGGGAGAGTGCAACTGTTAGTCTAAAGTGAGTAGCGAGTGCGAACTAGAAATAGCCAACCTACGCCTAACCTGCGACTTAAGAGTGACTTGCTTCTTTTAAGGGGGATAGACGACAATTCAAGAACCAGTATAGCGACTTTGTCAAATCGGTAGACACGCACCAATTTCGAGGACGAAATTATTTTAAGGGGCATAGGTTGTAACGACCCTGATTTTTGGTCAGTAAAAAGTTCGCTAAAAATTTGAATTTTATTTTAATACTTGGATTTCATTTTTAACATCCAAAAATCGGTCGTTATTGACTTATAAAATTTTGTTATTATATTTGAAAATTCTTTATTTATTTTATAAATCCCTTTTAGCGATTAATAATCCGTCAAAATTAGGTTTATGACTTAGGAGATTGGTATTCATCGCCCGGCCATTAAGGTCATTTTCTAAAGACGAGTATGCCTATTAAGACCTTGGTATAGTTACTTGGTAATTGTAGTAAAATCCTAGATTTATATTTCTCGGCTGGAAATCCTACATGGCAACCGATTAGTTAGCAACCCTAACTACCGTTTGGCTTAGTTACTTTTTCCTAACCTAGAGCGTTGCATCAATGCCAAAGTGGTTAAATTTTAGTCTTTGCCTTGACCATTGACTTGACAGCCTTGCCTTGACGTCGGCTCGCTGTCGCGCCTGCCTTGCCTTGGCCACTGTTTGGCCACCAGGCTGCTTTGGCCAACGCTTGGCTTGGCCACCAGTCGCTGGCAACGCTGGCCATCGCATCGTCGCTTGGCCACTGTCTGGCCACTGTACCGCTGGCCACCGCTGGCCTCTCGCTACCTCGCTTTGGCCACTATTCGCCATCGCCGCTTGTCGCCGCCATCGCTGCCACCGGCCGCTTTGCCATCGTTGTACCAGTCGCTTGGCCACTGCTTGGCTACCGGGCTGCCTTGGCCACTGTTTGGCCACCAGGCTGCTTTGGCCACCGCTTGGCCTCTGCTTGGCTACCGGGCTGCCTTGGCCACTGTTTGGCCACCAGGCTGCTTTGGCCACCGCTTGGCCACTGCTTGGCCACCGGGCTGCCTTGGCCACTGTTTGGCCACCGGGCTGCTTTGGCCACCGCTTGGCCACCGCTTTGCTACCAGGCTGCCTTGGCCACGCTCACGCCTTGCCTTGGCGTTTGGCACCGTCGGGCTTTAATATTCCGTTATTGGGCAATTTCCTACTAAATAAAACCCAAAATACCACTCGAGCAATGAAAGCCTAGATTAAGTATCGTTAGTCTTTAATCAATTAGTTAGAATAGCCTAATGCCCATTTAGCCTAATCATTTCTCCTAGATGGACCATTTTACCCTTTTTGTCTTTATCCATTGAAAGATAAAAGCTAGGGTAATATTTATCCATTGGACGATAGATGCTAGGGTAATCTTTATCCCTTGGACGATAAGTTCTAGGGAAATCCTTAACCATTGGTTATTAACCGCTAGGGGAACTATTATCCATTTGATAATAGCTTTGCTTGCCAACCAAGAATAGGTGATTAAAATATTTGATTTGGCCATGTGTGATAATCCATTAAACTAAGATTTGTCCATTAGTATATTAGGTTAGTACTTAGTACTTTGGATGAAGTAGAATACTTTATTAGATATTGTATTAGGTCATATCTAGCCTAGATTGTGTGTACATGCTTGTATATATATTATATATGTACTTGTATATATATATATATATGTGTGTGTGTGTGTGTATATATATAATATTGTATTGACATGTGTGTAATAGAATATTTTATTTAGAAAATCTATATTACTTGAAAATATGGATTTTATGAATGACCCAAAGTACTTATATATATTATAGGATATATATATACTTTCAAGACTAGTACAAGTGGGAGAAAGAGAGAGAGGGAGAGAGAGAGAGAGAGTTTGCCGAGAGAGAGAGAGGAGAGAGATCCGAGAGAGAGAGAGGAGGAGAGAGAGAGAGAAAGAAAGAAGGAGATGGAGAGAAATGTACCTTTGATCTATTGTGCTTCCATTGACCTTTGCTTGATTTCTTGGAGATTTCTTCCTAGCAAATCTATGTACCAAGTCTTAAAATATTAGATTTTCTAAGTACTTCTTATCTAGTATTTTATTAAAAGAACATGTGATCAATTGAATTATTTATTTAGAAAATCTTGTAAAGTACTTTAATTCTTTTATCCATTGGGTAAAGAAGATTAGGGGAATTATTACCCCTTGGATAATAGCTATACTTGCCAATCAAGTATTAGGGTTAATAAAATAATAAGATCTTCCATGTGTGTCTATTGAATAAACTAGAATTAATACATTAGGTTAATATTATAAGGACTTGTACTTTGAAAGCATTAGGTTAGTTTATTAGATTATGGAATCCTAGGCTAGATTGTGTAAGTACTTGCTTGTATATTATATATATGTACTTGTGTGTATATATATATATATATATATATATATAGATATATATATTATAATGAAAGTACACATGTGTGTATATAGAATTTTATAATAAGAAAAATCTATTTTTGGTTTAAAATACAAGATTTTAAAGTACCCAAAGTACTTATATACTAATAAATATATATACTTCCATAGAAGTACAAGAGAGGAGGAGAGAGAGAGCCGAGAGAGATTGAGAGAGAGAGAGAGAGAGCCGAGAGAGATGGGAGAGAGATAGGGAGGCCGGATTGAGGGAGAGAGAGAGTGTGTGACGTGCGTGACTTGTGTACTTCCATATCTAGCCTAGATCACATCCTTACATCACCATTGTACCACCAAATCTAGGGTTTTACTCTTTCTTGACCAAGGACAATCAAATCCAATATTCTAACCTTTCAAAGGGCTAGATTTGACAAAAACCCTAATAGAATAACATAGAATTGTCCTATGAGATGAAGTGCAAGTAATGGAAGATCTTGGCATGTTTCCAATGCATGAAATGACTTGAGTTGGAGCTTTATCCAATGGATAATGGAGAAAGGGGGCAGCCGGCCATGAGAGGGAGAGAGAGCCATCCATTTGCCTATAAATAGGCCTCACACTTCTCATTCAACTCACACCATTCCAATCTCCAACTTCTCTCTCTAGAAAACTTAGTGTTCTTATTGTTCTTGCTTAGTTCTTTAGTTGTTCTTGAAGTTCTTCCTTAGTTTTCAAAAAACTCTTCTAGTGCCGCCACTAAACCACCATACGACCACCACCTCGATCCTAAAGTAGTAGTAGTATAAGTCACGATCTAGTTTCGAGAGAAACCTTTCTCTTTAAAGCTATCGGAAGCTTATCGTAAGCCGTTACGCTGTTCGAGTGCCGACTTTCTTTCCGTCGTATTTCCGTAGTCTTTTTCTACCGCCAAGAAGAAAGGTAGATTTTTCCGATCTACTCTTCCTAAGTATACGTGATTTTATGTTAGTGTAGAGTTCTTCGAACCTAATTATCCTAAGTATAGTTTATGAGCATGATAGAAAAATATGTAGTATACTTGGATAAGTTGATCGTATGCTTTTATTCTACGTACTTTACTTTGATCTTATGACTACTTGATTGCTCGATCTCGTGATAGTTGCTTGTTCATGTATGAACTCGTCAATAAACATATGTTGTTTTGAAAATTCCACAAAGGAAGAAAGAACGGATTTTGGTAATATATTATTGCCTTGAGGATGATTATGAGCATGTATGTATATTTGCTTGCATTACTTGTTGTTGATAAAGCATAAGTGGCTTTTCACTCCAAGGGCGTCTGTACATGTGGCGTTATGCTTTAAGTAATAATTTGAGTACGATTAGGTAATATAGAATTGGATGATCTTGCTAGTTTGGTTTCAAGATTACTTTAAAGTGATTTGTCCCGCCGCGGAGTCTATGCATGATTACGAGACACGAAAATCGAGAAAGTAGAAACATGTCACCTAGGGTGTGGATAAAGGAAATAATTGGACTTGGTAAAATATTTTAGAAACTACGTAATAGCCGGACTTGGTAGCCTTACGTTGGTATGCGTTGCCAATGGAGCCGGACTTGGTAGCTTCATTTGGAGATGAGTATGTGACACAATGTACCGGACTTAGTAGCCATTGTGGCCTATAAGCTGGACTTGGTAGCTTATTGATTGTGTGCGTTCATAATGTGCCAGACTTGGTAGCCCATTGTGTAGATTGTTAACGAAGCCGGACGTGGTAGCTTCATTGATTGATTGGGCTTGGTTATCCGCGGAGAGGAGCCAATGCAAGATTTGATAACATGGCCGGACTTGGTAGCCATTGTGGCCTATAAGCTGGACTTGGTAGCTTATTGGTTATGTGCGTTCACAATGTGCCGGACTTGGTAGCCATTGTGGCCAATGAGCCGGACTGGGTAGCTCATTGGTCTGTGCGTGTGATTTTTGGAAATGATAGATGAGACACAAAACGATGAGTCACGTAGGAGAAACACACGGAAACATGACACCAACGATAGGTAGCGAATGCGGATGTGTCATTGTTGTTGTTATTGTTATATTAATGCATGTGTTGTTATGACTCTTTATGATATATGCATGACTTGCTATTTGTAAGTTAAAGGTTAGTGGGTTTTGGATTATTCTATTGAGCTTTCAAGCTCATGGTGTTGCTTTATGTGACCCTGACATATTATATTGGTGGCGACGCTAGTATAATGTGTCAGACTTGTTAGATGAACAAGGGGAGCTGTATACCTTGGAGGCCTTTGGAGCTGAGGAACTTGCTAGGATGGAAGAAGAGAAGGAGCTGTAGATAACCTTAGATATCCATCCCTTTTGTGTAATATAAGAACCCTTTGGGAGTTTATGATGTAATAAAGAGCCAGACTCTCTTTTGTTGTTCAATAAAATGATCATTTAACGTACCCAAAATTCGGGGCGTTACAGAGACTACCACGTCCGGTCCCATTGGCAACACACACCGCACAATGGGCTACCAAGTTCGGCCACATTGCGGTTTTTAACATCTCTTTACACAATTGTAGACACCCCAATTTGGACAATTCAAATTTCCTTGATTCGTGGCCCGGAGGCTCCCCGATGATGAATATGGGATCGAACAAGCCTTAGACCAATGGAACGATGCTCCTTGAAGGACTTTAAAAGGGAAATAAAATGTCAAAAATCATTTTCAAGCGCTCTGGATCAATCCCAAGCGCTCCAGACCTTTTCCAAAACCATTGACCAGTCAACTCTCGAGCGCTCGAGAGTGAAGTCCCAAGCGCTCGAGATCACTCTCAAGCGCTCGATATTTTTGTACTGCCCAATGGATGAGGGAGCTTCCCCACTATCCATGCAGTCATCATTTCAGCCGTTCAAGCTGGTCTTTGCCTTAGACCATACTCAATCTCAGTCAGAGATGAGTCAGGGCTGAAGATTCCAAATGATATTTTTCCAAATTGAACCATAGGCTATATTTTGTTATAAAAGGAGCTCTTCAGCTCAGAACCTGGAGGAGCTCTCTCTCTAGACCTCTTCTCTGAGATTTCAAAGTAGAAAAACCAGTTCTCACCCTTTTGCAAGTAAAAGTCCCATTTTCAAAAGCAAAAATAAGCCAAAAACCCAAGGTATCAAGAAGATGGAAGGGGTTCTGATCATCTCCACCTTCTGATCTCCTGAGACTTCCATCCCTCTCCCATTTTCCAAGCCCTTTTTTCAAGGAGCAAGGTTCCAAGTTAAAAGGTAAAAGCCTCACACTTTGGTGTCAACCAAAAGCAAGGCTGCTTCTTTCCTTCTGAGGGAGGCTTCCCAGCTCACTCTAGTCCTCAATACTGGAAGTGAGAAGGAAATGCCTTAGTGTTAAGACAAGAGCAAAGGGTCACAAGTGTTTTCCATGCATGCAGCACTGAAAACACTCCCGAGCGCTCGGGACTACTCTAGAGCGCTCGAGAGTGGTGTCAGTCTCATTTTTCATTTTTGCAGCATTTAAGCTAACATGCAAGGGATATAAAGACAAGTCCCAACCAAGAAGGGTTTTCTTAAAATGTTTTTGCTGTATCTGATCTGATTTTCACAAAGAAAAAAGATGAAGATCATTTTTCATGTAAAAGAAGTATAAAAACATGTTTTTCAGTAGGTTAAAAAGGGAATCTTTGACATGCAAAATGAACAAATAGATCAGTTGCATTAAGACATCAAAGCTTTGGTTGGTTGAGATCAGTCTGGGGTGCAGCTCACTCCAGAGCGCTCGAGTCTACTCTAGAGCGCTCGGGAGTTCTCTGTATGCCATTTTATTCATGTCTTCCTTCATTTTAGTTCTTGTAATGCTCTTGCATGCCTTGCATGTGAGCTTTTAGTCTTTTGATCTATAAAACCACCATTCTTGGAAGGAAAGGACACATGACTTGATGGAATAGGGGCCTGACCCTGATCTACCAGGTCTCCTGTTGAAGCCTGTTCATGCTTGAAACCATTTTAGTTTACATTTTCAGTATTATATCCTATTGTATTCTGTTGTACTAACACTATTTGCAGGTGGGGCATGCAAATTTCTCAAGCGCTCGGGAATGCTCCCAAGCGTTCCAGAGTGTATAAGTGACAGGGTGTTTCAGCTTCTAGCATTTTTGTATTTCGTCACCATCCCTCATCTACTCACTGTTCACATGCACATTCTGTACTTCATGCAATTGTGGATACGTGCCAACTGCTTAATGAAATAAAATCCTTTGAAAAATCCCACGAATGTCTAGTAGAGACCGATTTCGAATCGGGTGAGGGGGGTGCCGTAAAACCCTTCCCCCCTCGTAACGTGGCTCCCGAACCCTTTTCAAACGAATCTCTGGTTTTCAATTCAAATCGATCATTTTCAAATCAAAACGGTTTCTCGGGTGGCAAACCACAAATCCGGGTGGCGACTCTTCAAATTTTTCAAATCAATTCTAAAAAAAAAAAACGAGGCGTTTCTTTTCGGGCCGCCCCGATATCCACCCGGGGCTGTGGTAGCCCACAACAATGAGCTACCACGTCCGGCCACATTGTGATTTCAAAACTTTTTCTCCTTTTCAATAACCACACCCTAGGTGTCGTGTTTCTACTTTCTCGATTGTTGTGTCTCGTTATCATGCATAGACTCCGAGGTAGTACTTTCTCATCATAAACCATTTAAATCATTCATTGTAATCTAACTAGTAAGATCATGCAAGCATTCTTATAAACAAGCTCATCACCATCCTTATACAACCACAAGTAATGCAAACAACATGTAAACAAGTTCATAACCTTCTTAGAGATTAAAATACGAATACTTCGAATAAAGCTTCTGATTTCTCTTGTTTTGAAATCCGTTCTTTCTTTCTTTGTGGGAAGTTCAAAAAGACCACATATGTTTATTGACGTAGAAATCATTTGTTCAACATGTCATACTTTCAAAAGCAAGATAGGTTTATTTTTAACATTCATTCGACGACAAGCTTCGTACCATAGTTTTTAAGTTCAAGACAATCTACGTTTTAACATAACTATACATAGAGATAGAGATTAGGAACTTTCTACATATACTTAGAGATAGTGGGGACGGAAAATTCTACTTCATGCATCTCAAACAAACATCGTACAATATACTTAGAGTTAACGGTTACGAATAATCTACAAGATCATGCTTTCATTTCAAGAACATAAGCAACATAACTAGAGTTATACTAGGGAAAGTAGATAGAAAAATCTACGTATACTTAAGGTTAGAAAGTATAGGAAAAATCTACCTTGATCCGAAACTAGTCGGGGCCGAATAAGCTAGTTGGAAACTTCTACGGGAGTTGAAACTCGCAAATCTGGACCAGACTTTGGATGGCCGTAACTCGGTCAATAATTGGCCGAATACGATTGTTCTTAAGTCTAAATCGAAGATCTCGAAGTTTTCTACAACTTTCGTGGAGGACGTTGTTCCTAGAAACGACTTTTGCCCGGAGAAAAATGGTGATAAAGGGGGTGACAGTAAGCTGTCTGGACTGGAATCCAAGAATTTCACTGAACTTCGGAGGTCGATATCTTGGTTGTTTCTTAACGGATTAGGGTGGTTCTTGGGTCTAAGTTGAAGATCTCGAAGTGCTCTACAAGTTTCTAGAAGGAAGTTTATCCTAGAAACTAGTTTAAGCAGGAGAAAACTGAGGATTGGTGGATGGACAGTAGGCTGTCCAGAAACTGGTTTCTTAGAGATTTTAGAGAGAAGTGAGAGCTATGCTTGGAGGTGTGAGTTGAATGAAAGTATGGGGTGCTATTTATAGCCAAACTTTGGTCTATTATCCAATAGACAATCTTTCCCCTAACAAATATTGTCCAATGGTTAAAAGATTGACTAGATTTGGTGGTACTTTGATGAGGTAAGAAACTGGTCAAAGATCTTGGACTAGGATTGTGAGTACACATGCACACATCACTCTCTCTCTCCCTCCTATGGCCGGCCAACTCCTCCCTCAATCTCCCATGGATTTTGTTCCATGGACTTGTCAAATCAAGTCCATAATCATGGCAAGCAACGTAAGTCTAGTCACATCAAGTCCTTTCTCTTTCAAATCAAATCTAGGTAATGATGAGGGTCCAAACAATGATGGAGGTGGTCATGGTGTAGTCTTGTCCTAGAATGGGTCTACTTGGAAGAAAGACTAGAATCATTGGCTAGGTTTTGACTAGAAATGGGTTGGCATGTAACAAATAGGCTTAAGGCTATTAGGTGGCTTGGACAAATGGCCAAAGACACATACACACACCTCACTCTCTCTCCTCACATTCGGCCTCCCTCTCCCTCTCTCTAGCCGATTTTCTCTCTTGGTCAAAGTACATATATGTGTATATATATATATATATGTGTGTGTGTGTGTGTGTGTGTGTGTGTGTGTACATTTGTGGAAAGAACAAGGAGGATAAGGACAAGGCCACTTAAATGCACACATGGTTAGGGTTATTCTCTTTGTAGGAGAATACTGATGAAAGGACACATGACTTGTCTTGTCATCCTATTTGGCAAGTCTAACACCTATTGTCCAAGGGGTAAAGATTTCCCTAGCATGTAATAACCAATGGTCCAAAGAAGTAATGATGAAGAAACACATGACTTGTCTTGTCATCCTATTTGGCAAGTCTTATATCCATTAACCAATGGATAACAATTATCCTAGCATGTAATAACCAATGGTCCAAAGAAGTAATGATGAAGAAACACATGACTTGTCTTGTCATCCTATTTGGCAAGTCTTATATCCATTGACCAATGGATAACAATTACCCTAGCATGTAATAACCAATGGTCCAAAGAAAAACCATCATGAAGTATAATGTTTGCTTTTGACTAGACTATTCCAACTACTAGTCCAACTACTAGTCAAACTTGGGTCTTCTTCCCTTCCATTGCCCAGTGGTCAACCAATTACCTAACAATCTTTTGTCCAATGGGCAAAGATTTCCCTAGCATGTAATAACCAATGGATAAATGTTTCCCTAGAACTTATCGTCCAATGGATAAAGACAAGAAGGTTCAATAGGGGTTCACAAGGTTCAAAAGTTTCTTAATGATTTATCTTAGTCAAATCTAGGCTTTCATTGCTCGAGTGGTAATTTGGTTTTATTTAGTAGGAGATCGCCTAATAACGGAATATTAAAGCCCGATGGTGCCAAACGCCAAGGCAAGGCGTGAGCGTGGCCAAGGCAGCCTGCTAGCAAAGCGGTGGCCAAGGCGTAGCCAAGGCAAGGCGTGAGCGTGGCCAAGGCAGCCCGCTAGCAAAGCGGTGGCCAAGGCAAGGCGTGAGCGTGGCCAAGGCAGCCCGCTAGCAAAGCGGTGGCCAAGGTGTAGCCAAGGCAAGGCCAGAGCAAGGTAGCCCAGCAACGCCAAGGCAAAAGCAAGGCGCGACCCAACGCCAAGGCAGAACCCGATGGCAGCCAAGGCAGAGCAACCCGACAGCGACCCGACGCCTAGGCGAGGCAGGCCCGACAATGACCCGATGCTTAGGCAAGGCAGGCCCGACAGCTACCCGACGCTTAGGCGAGGCAGGCCCGACAGCGACCCGATGCTTAGGCGAGGCAGGCCTGACAGCGACCCAATGCTTAGGCGAGGCAGGCCCGACAGCGAGCCGACGCCAAGGCAAGGCAGGCCCGTCAGCGAGCCGACGCCAAGGCAAGGCAGGCCCGTCAGCGAGCCGACGCCAAGGCAAGGAAGGCCCGACAGCGAGCCGACGCCAAGGCAAGGAAGGCTCGACAGCGAGCCGACGCCAAGGCAAGGCAGGCCCGTCAACGAGCCGACGCCAAGGCAAGGCAGGCCCGACAGCGAGCCGATGCCAAGGCAGCCTAGCCAAGCCAAAGCAAGGCAGTCAAGTCAACGGTCAAGGCAAAGACCAAAAATTTCTACTAACCACTTCGACATCGATGCAACACTCTAGGTTAGGGAAAAGTAACTAAACCAAACGGTAGTTAGGGTTTGCTTACTAATCGGTTAAAACTAACTATACTTGCTAAGTAGGATTTCCAACCGAGAAATATAATTTAAAGATATTATTTACTTATTAGGAAAAATATACGAGTACATTTACAAGTATACTAGTCATGGGAGAAGGACTAGATTGTCCGGAGTAAAATGATTCAATTTTACAAGTTTCAAATCTAATTATGACGGATTATTAAAATTTAAAAGAAATTTTTAAAGCAATTCAAGCATTAAATATAAAATTCAAATATTTAACAAAAATTTTATTTACCAAAAATCAGGGTCGTTACATGGACTAAACTCTACCGAGGTTCATTGATGACTAAGAATCATCAGTCAAAATTGTTCATGGCAAAGGATTTTTATCAAATAGGTAGTGATCAGTTAAAATAAATGTGTTGTGAGTTCACAAAGAACTTGTTGCGACTTATTTTAGTACCATTCAAAAAGTAAAGGGACTTATTTTGTGAGTAAATACATTCATGAACACACATGCTCAATGGAATACATGAAGAAAGGAAAAAATTAGTATAGAAGAAATCATTAGTACTGTATACCTCCTTCACCGTAGACAAAACCCAATGTTCTGATGAACCTTTTAGGTAATGACTTGCAGTAAGAAAAAACAAACATCAAAAATTGATTCAGAAATATTTCATACATAGACAACAGTTCACTCTTTCAATTGCAAAAAGTTCAGGAAATCTCAATCCAAAAAAGAAAAGAATCCATAACAAAGTTGCATATCAGGTCTTTTGGAAATTTCAATCCACAAAATCAAACATAAAAAATAGCAAAATCACAGCCCTTTATAATGCCATTAGGATAGTTTGTGAGATTGAAATTTTATGATTTCTCCCTCCCTTGTTATATAGATAGAAGTCATTCCTACTTCCAATCAATGTCATTTCCAGCCTAACATGCATATAATCACTCTAAGTGGTTCACAAACAAAGGGACATAATAATTGAGTATCCCTAATCTTGTTATTATCCATACCCCAATACCCTTCTCGATATTATTTTTCCTCACTAAGTTTGAAGAGAGTCCACCAAATTTCAATTATATTTTCCACGTATGCATTAATAAAATTTAGTTTTATATTCCAAAATTGACTTTCTCTAACACTAAATACCTAGAGAGAACAAACACTATCATCTAAAAACGAATATAATGGAGACACCCATTACTGAATAACGAGCACAAAAGCTTATGAACAACAAACACTTACATGTTCAATGGTGAAAAAATGACCACAATCAAATTTTCTTTACCTACACAAGTATGCCTATGGGCACACCTCTAACCTCTAATTGCAAAATCCAAACCTTTGATTCTCCGATTAGGATTCTATGGTATTCCAACCTTCATGCAAGCAATCTTTTTTTTTTTCACTAAGCTTAAGAGAGTCCACCCAATTTTATGATGTAGTGTCCCCACCCCGTTTTGGGAAAAAAGACATAGTAGATGTAAAAAAGGGGGAGGGGGAACTAAAACAGTGGGTGAGATTGGTGGAGACCTTATGTGGATGAAAGATCAAGAAGCTAGGACCTCGGTGATTTCAAATCTACAAGCAAATGACAGGATTAGATGCAAGTGAATCCGGAAAAATAGAAACCCTATTCAAAAACAGAATTGGATAGATTCGAAAGTTCAAAAATCCGTTACTTGCAGATTTAGTAGCAACTTAGGTATGTGGTGTCCCCTCAGAGAGAGAGAGAGAGAGAGAGAGAGAGAGAGAGAACTAGAATGAAGATTAGAAAAAGAATGCCTAAGAGCCTAAGCACATGGATAAGGTCACACTAAGACGTCAATTTTGGATCCAAATTTGAGATTTTCTTATACAATATCATCATATCGTTAACGATCTTTTGAATTATATATAATAATAAGAATCTATTTTTTTAGTTCTATCCCTGGGTAAAGGCTAGAACTAAAAAAATTTATCCTAAAAACCGGTGGAGGTACCAAAAATTGGCAAAATACATTGCCTTTTATGATGAGGCGAATTCAAAATTATTCTAATTGTGTAATCGTCAATTACTGACAGTGGCAAATGACCCAAAGCAATTTGATTATAATTCAATTCGTGACGATCATAAATAGAAGGTTTCTATTCTTCAGTCATTGATTGATTATACATAATCCGCAGGAAAAATTTCAAATACCCCCAACCTTTACACCAAAATTCAATTAGACTTCCAACCTTTTAAAAACTTCAATTTTACTCCCAACATTATCTTCCGTTAATCAAAATGCCCCCTTCCATCTGAATAACTAACGGATTTTGTTAAAGGCTTCGTTAAATATCATCTCCCCTTTCCCGATGATCGAGCCGCTCAATGTGTTCAAAACATGATTTTAAGGGTACTAGTGAGAAATCAGCAAAAAAAATGATTGGGAAAGGCTTCATCTGAAAAGTTTTTTTATTGAATAGTTCAATAAAAAAATTGCTCAAATCAAGCCTTTTCCTCTCATTTTTTTGCTTATTTCTTGCGGGTACCTTTAAAATCACGTTCTAATCACATTGAGCAGCTCGGATCATCGAAATTTGATCAAAAAAGGAGAGGTGCAGACTGAAGCAAAATCCGTCCAGACTTGAACAAAATCCGGATCAATCCGCACCTCCCGTTTTCCAATCGAATTTTGATTATCTGAGCCGTTCAATGTGATTAGAACGTGATTTTAAGGTTACTCGCGAGAAACCAACCAAAAAAATGATTGGGAAGAGCTTGATTTGAATAGTTTTTTATTGAATTATTCAATAAAAAACTGTTTAGATGAAGTCCTTTCTGGTCATTTTTTTTGCTGATTTCTTACAAGTACCCTTCAAATCACGTTTTGAATACATTGAGCGGCTCGGATTATCGAAATTCGATCGGAACGATATTTAACGGAGCTTTTAACAAAATCCGTTAGTCATTCGGACGGAACGGGGCATTTTGATTAACGGAAGATAACGTTGAGAGTAAAATTGAAGTTTTTAAAAGGTTGGGAGTCTAATTGAATTTTGGTGTAAAGGTTGGGGGGTATTTGAAATTTTCCCTAATCCGAATTAGGTTCTTTTTACAAACTTGATGTTGATAAATCCGCAAGTCTAGAAATTCATTTCGGACAATTGAACCTTCTCGAACTGTTTCTTTTTAAGAACAAAAAAAATTTGTGCCAAAACAACAGATGCTAAGAAGAATAAAAGGCCTTGAACTACTATTTCTGCATCTCCCTGACCAAATCCGCCTACATTAGGATTACTCGTTACTGGTTGATCAAATTTGATAGATTCCCCTTTGGAAACAAGAAGTTTGAACGTCCCTTTGGTGCTATGTGCAAGCCAAAAGTTCTCTTTTTTAAACCCATTTTTAGGAAACTCAATAAAAAAAATTAGAAAAAGGAAAAAGGAAAAATATACTTGGGAATTCGAAAAGGTTTCAAAGCTTTCAAAGAAGGAACAAAATGCTTTATAAAAATCTCAAAAAAACAATAAAAGGGGGAGAGAGAGTGTGTCACACCATCAATTTTCAACACAAATACGAAGGATTTCCATAAATAAAATCTTGCAATAATACATACAATACCCCCAAAGAGTTTGACATTTCCTTTCCATAATCATGCTTCAACATCCAAAAGTTTCCAAAAGGTTACAACTTTGGCTCCGATGCCCGAATTTTCTTAAGTACCAAATATTCATAAGCTAAGGGGTTGCAATGCTTTTAAGTCAAAAGAATTATCAAATGAAGTTATGAATACATCTTCTCAAAAATAGATTACAAAGATGACTTGGTAACTCCTCTATGTTAGCCTTCAAAATAGTGTCCACATCCAAGCACACAAACATGCTGCTACTGCCCCGGGTTAGTACCTGAAAAAAAGTAAGGTTTGAGCTACACTAGCCCAGTAGAAAACTCTAATCTAACAATGTATGTGTATAAAATGTAGGAAACGATGATAAGGTGAACAACTATATCAAGAACCAATGAAAGATCAACAGTGACATTCCTATCCCAACACTCCTTTTCTAAAACCAACCACATGTTTCATTAAGCCACCTTTGAAAACCTCAAATGCCAAAACGTGTCTCATTCAAGTGTCATGAGCCGAAACTCCTGCCGGGCCAGTTAAAGGACCTCGATGTCCTCTGCCAGGCACCTTACCTAAAGGGAGTGTAGACACCCCAATCTGGGCTTCTAGATTAGTTTATTTACGGTTTTTGATTCCCCGATAATGAAACGGATCAAGAATACCTCGGAAATGTCGAGTGTTTGAGCTTTGAATGTTTGCAAAACCCTTGAACCTAACCTAGCCTAAGCCACTTCCAAAGGCCAAAAACCTTACTGACTTGCGCCAGGGCGCAACTGACCCGCGCCAGGGCGCACCATCGCGTGATGGACTGACTCCCTCGCGCGAGAGTCGACCTGGGTCAAAGTCAAAGATTTGACTGTTGACCCATGCGCGACAGCTGTCACACTCGCGCGATGGTCCCATTCCATCGCGCGATGGTCCTAACCAGTCACTTTCACCTTTTGCCAGCCAGTTGGTTGCTTGCCTGGGGGTCTACAGGGCTATTTGAACCCCGTTTTTCTCCACAGGACAGTGGCAGTGCAGGCTTTGGGCACTACACCCTCACAACAACCTTTCCTATCACCTTTTGCAAGTCTTCACCACTAAGTTTTGGCCTTAGGCCATGTTTGCCACCCCTTGCACCCTTCCAAGTCTTCTATAAATACCCCCCATTGGTCTTTCATGAGAGGGGTAGAAAAAAAAGTTACCAAATTTCATTTTCAAAGGGTTTTTGCTTTGTACTCTTTTAAGCTAATAAAAGAGATACAAAGACACCTCAAGAACATAGCTTGTTCTTCTTCTTCCACTCAAACACCTCAATCAATCTCAACCTCAACTCAAAGTTCAAACACTTTTCAAACTAAAAGCCAAAGGTATAGCTTACCTTGCTTACGCTCTCTGTTCTGATCCCTGAGGGGGGCTGGCAGGGCCAAGGCTGGTAATCAATACCAGTCCTGGCCCTAAAGCTGGCAAGGTTTCAAAAACCGTCATGGCTAGAACCAACGCGCGATGGACTCACTGTATCGCGCGACGGTCCTCTGTTGCTCGCGACAGTCCACGTGGGGATTGGTGTCTTGCTATTTTATGTCTTCATTCTGTATAGATCACTTGCCAGCATGTAAATAACCAGTTTATTGCTTTTCCTTTGTTAGAACTGCTAGCTTGCATTTCAATACTTCGTTACGTTACGTTGGAGTACCCGGACCTTTACGAATATGTTTGAACCGAAACATGTAAACCAAGCTTTGGTCTAGTCGGTCCCTCGCGACAGCGACAGACTGACACCATTGCGCGATGATGCGCCAGGGCGCATCCTAGCGTGACAGAGTGACTGTCTCGCGCGACTATTTGTCCCCGTCCAGTGGTTGGCCTTGCATGATTAACTTGGTTTTAGAGTGTTATTTTGTCCCCACTGTTTATGGGGTGTTCTCTCAATTTGTAGGGCTTTTTCAGCCTTTAAACTATATATTATAAACTGCTTATCAATTGCTTGGTTTGTCCTGGGTGTGCACTGGTCCTTCCAGAGCCCAGAGAGTTTGAGAATAAGAGTTGTGGGCTTAGGCTTACTGGCGCGCGCAGGTCTTGTAGTAGCACGCGCAGGTAGTAGCACGCGCAGGTGTGACTAGCATGCATTGACTTGATCAATGCATACTAGTTTCTTCCTACGCACGACACTCCAAGACTGGGGCTTTCCAGTCTGCTTAAACTCCCACAGCAGTCTGTTTTCATCCTATACTAACTGCTCATCCATGCCATCTATCACATCTTGCAAACTGTTACAGTTTTAATCCCCGATTAACTGTTCCCCTGCCCTAATTGGCTTAAAATTGATTAAAGAAGAAATTGAATCACAATCATTTGCAAAATGCCTAAGTAGAGACCGATCTCCGGATTGGGCGAGAGGGGTGCCTTAAAACCCTTCCCCTCTCGTAACCTGGCTCCCGAACCCAGATATGGTTATGACGGACTGGTTCCTTCACTTTTTCAAATCAAATAGCGCGGCAGGTGCTTCGAAATATGGTTCCTTGGGTGTCGGACCTTCAAACCCGAGTGGCGACTCTGTATTTTTGCGAGCGCCTGCTTCTCCGCTCGCGCTCCCTCGATTCTAGGCCCTTGTGCTTTGGAATCCGAAAATTCCAGGGCATGCTGCCCACAGGGAGGTCCTGAAATATCAAATACGAGCATATAGCTCTTGCCGGGCCAATTAAAGGACCTCGATGTCCTCTGCCAGGCACTCACCCGTCGATGAGTCCTGAATGTTCTCGTCGCATTCGTAACGTTTCAAAATCCTTTTCCCATCACATTTGTACCATTTAACCCAACTTTGATACATAAAGCAATTTTCGTGAAAACATGTCCAAACGAACATTAGAATCATGGGGACATTCAACGAGGTCTACGGATACAAGTAATCAAGTTAAGAATCGTTTCGTAAGTGTTTGGAGTAGATTAGAAGTGATCAAAACCCAAAACAATGGAGTAGGAATCAAGCTCACCAAAACTGTTCAAGTACAAGATGTTATCGATACCTTTGAAGAATGGTATCGATAACACATGGTCGGGATCAGTCAAAATGTAATGTTATCGATACCATGAAGGGAGGTATCGATAACAATCGGGTCAAGATCATTCCAGACGCAAGGGTAGCGATAACAAAGGCAGAGGGTATCGATAACATTATTTTTTCTGGGTTTTGGGACAAAGTGTTATCGATTACAATGAAAATGTTATCGATAACAATGGCTTGCGATCAGATTTTTAATAGACAGACATGGGTTTTTCAACAACAACAACAGCAACGATCCAAGGCGCAAATCAAGCTTCAAGAAACAAGTCATAAACATATATTGAGAGTTAGAACTCCCTACCTCAAAGATCGAAGAACGAAATCGATAGACTTCCCAAGCCCTATGTAGACATCCCAATTTGGACAACTCGAATTTCCTTGATTCGTGGCCCGGAGGCTCCCCGATGATGAAAATTGGATTACACAAGCCTTGGACCGATAGAACAATGCTCCTTGAAGGACTTTAAAAAGAGAAATAAAATGTCAAAAATAGCTTTCAAGCGCTTTGGACCAATCCCAAGCGCTCCAGACTATTTTCCAAAATCATGGGTCAGCCAATTCTCGAGCGCTCGAGAGTCAAGTCCCAAGCGCTCGAGACCACTCTCAAGCGCTCCAGACTTTTGTGCTACCCAATAGAGGTTGAAGCTTCCCCACTATCCATGCAGCCATCATTGCAGCCGCTTGAACGGGTCTTAGCCTTGGACCTCACTCAACCTCAGTCAGAGATGAGTCAGAGCTGAGATTTTATTTTGATTTCAAATAATATTTTCCAAGAGGAGACCATATGTTATATTTTTGCCTATAAAAAGCCTTCTTCAGCTCAGAAGAAAGGGGGAACTCTCTCTCTAGATCTCTTCTCTGGCAATTCAAAGTAGAAAAACCAGCTCTCACTCTTCTGCAAGCAAAAATCCGAATTAGGTTGGGGGGTATTTGAAATTTTCCCTAATCCGAATTAGGTTCTTTTTACAAACTTGATGTTGATAAATCCGCAAGTCTAGAAATTCATTTCGGACAATTGAACCTTCTCGAACTGTTTCTTTTTAAGAACAAAAAAAAATTTGTGCCAAAACAACAGATGCTAAGAAGAATAAAAGGCCTTGAACTACTATTTCTGCATCTCCCTGACCAAATCCGCCTACATTAGGATTACTCGTTACTGGTTGATCAACAAGAAGTTTGAACGTCCCTTTGGTGCTATGTGCAAGCCAAAAGTTCTCTTTTTTAAACCCATTTTTAGGAAACTCAATAAAAAAAATTAGAAAAAGGAAAAAGGAAAAATATACTTGGGAATTCGAAAAGGTTTCAAAGTTTTCAAAGAAGGAACAAAATGCTTTATAAAAATCTCAAAAAAACAATAAAAGGGGGAGAGAGAGTGTGTCACACCATCGATTTTCAACATAAATACGAAGGATTTCCATAAATAAAAGTTAGAGGATTTTATTTTAACTTTTATTTCTTGTATATATATCTTGTGCAGCCCCGCTGTTGTGTTTCGGCAATCTTGCCCGGCTTGCCGGTGACAAGGAATCCCGAAATGCTCAGCAACCCTCGACCGTGATGAGTCATCTCTACTGTTTGTACCATTATTGGGTGTACGCTCAATAACGGGAGGTATACTTTGACTCTAGTCCGGGGGACCCATTTCAAGCCAAAACCCGGCCTCTGTACATGTGTAGCAAACCATAGAACCTTTCAAACTAGGACAGGAGCCTGCAGGGTAGGGCTATGTGCTATAATTTGTTAAATGTTGCATTGCATCTTGCATCATCATCATGCTGTCAGCTACGATTCTCGAGACTCGCTCGCGCAGTCTTCGGAAGGTTGCCAAAACCCGATGAAGAGTCACGCACCCTAATGCGTGTTGATAAACCTCATTAGTCCTCGAACCCGAACCTAGAAGAAACTAAGATTCTGCTAAGTCCTTGACTAAGCATTCGATCGGGATTTAACCAGAAGAAAGGAATGATAGGGGAGCAGAACATTGTGATGCCAACACCATTCAGGCTAAAAGCAAGTGTACCGCTTACGCCACTTCGGTTATCACAACACATTGTCCGCCTCGAGTCATTCCGAACCAATGGTCAAATTGTCGATGGAATATCAGCCAAATATTTAGCTTATTTTTAGCATCTTTTGGGCATCGACTGTTCCTAAATGAGGATACACCCTAAAAATCTGAGGATTGAGGCAACCTCCCGCAAGTCAATCGTTTTTGAAAAAAAATCAAAGTCGATGACGTGACGATGAGACACTCATTTTCTAAAATCATGCACAAATTTCATAAAAATGCAAGCAGGAACCGCGTCTGAGCTTAAGTTTTTGGCTTTGCTGTCAGTTCTGAGCAATTGGGCCGAGAAAGAAGAACATCATACCCTCCTTGACCAGACCCTTGGGATAGAGATTGGAACGGCTCCAACTACAAGCAGACTCCGTCAGTGCATCAGATTTGGGGGCGGAAATGGATCTATTGATCGGAGGCTTGAACCCGAGTGCAGGCAACCCAAACCCGAACCCAAGCGGAGGCAACCCAAATCCGAATCCCAATCCAAACATTAACCCGAACGGAGGCAACCCTAACCTGAATCCAAGCGGAGGCGAGCCAAATCCGAACCCAAATCCTGTTCCTAATCCCCGTCCAAACCCTAACCCAAACCCGGGAAATCTGAACGGAGAAATGGCTCAGATCAGAGAAGATATTCAACGCCTGGGCGAACGTACTGATAACCAAATTGCCCAACTCATGATGATGATCACTGGAGTTGCACGACGCCTTCCACCACAGACCCAGAATCCGGTACCTAACCCAATTCCTATCCCAAACCCAATTCCTATCCCAAACCCAAATCCAAATCCCAACCTAAACTTCAACCCTAACCCTAACCCGAATCCAAACCAAGAGCAGCTGGTCTTTGATTTGGAAACCCCACAGAATCCCGAGATGGCAGCAGTATTAGCGAAGCTCACCCAACTGGAGGAATCTGTTGCAAGAAATGAGAAGATAGCGTCGACTGGCTTTGACATCAATAAGCTTTGCCTGTTTTCTAATGCAAAGCTTCCAGAAAAGTTCAGGCCAATTGATTTTGCTAAGTTTGACGGAACAGGAGACCCAAAGGCACACCTGACGGGATATATTGGAGCACTTTCCATGTGGGGAGTCGAAAAGGATGCTATGGCACAGATGTTCTCACAGACTTTAGTGGGTCATGCTCTGCATTGGTTTACTTCACTGGATGAAAGAAAGAAGTGTTCTTGGGAGGATATATGCGCAGCTTTTGTGGCGCAGTACGATTACAACATTCAGTTGGAGGTGACCACCCGTGAATTGGAGTCAACGAAGATGGAAGCAAAAGAAGCCTTTGCCGATTTCGTGAAAAGATGGAGGGCTAAGGCAGCACAGATGAAAGATAGACCGAGTGACAGGGACCAAATCCGGATGATTGTCCGTAATCTTCAACCCACCCTGGCAAGACATATGGTGATGGCCCAAGCATGCTCAGACTTTAAAACATTCTTCGACACAGGCTTAGCCGTCGAAGAAGCAATTCAGTTGGGGATCCTTGACAAGCCCGAACCTGCTCCTAAGCCCAAGAAGGTATACTTCGGAAACAGCAGCAACCTATTCGGCAACGCCAACTACACCAACCTTCCCAACACCTCCACAAATACAACCCAAGCCGAACCGGTAAACCAGATAGCCACCCAAACCAGTCAACCGCGTACCCAACCACACACTTTTGCTCAGTTCTCAACACCACTCTCTGCTGTGCTCGAGAAATTGGTCGAAAGCGGCACCCTCAAGCCACTTACCCCTACTCCCTTACCTCAAAAACTACCCGCATCCCACAATCCTAACGCATACTGTGCCTATCACCAGAATGTGGGCCACCTAACCGACAACTGCTTCCATCTCCGCCATGCAATCCAAGACCTGATAAACAACAAAACTCTCCCTATGCCACCACAGAAACCAAACACCGTCTCAAATCCACTCCTAAAGCATTCCAATGCCCGCACCAACTTCATCTCCATAAGCCAACCTTTTAACCCTAGCCTTTACATCATTCCTGATACCCAACCCAAGCCAGCCATCGAGTTACCAGTTGAGGATACGGTCTGCGCGCTTGAGACCGTGGAATGGGACTTTCAGGTAAGGTGGGAAGATCTGGTGCAAGATTTCTTGGCGGTGGAAGAAAGGGCTTTTATTACTGGAACATGGCCTGTGGCACTTAACCCTAGCCAAGTTGAGGAATTGGAACATGGACAATGGAGGCAGGACTGGGATGAGATCATGGCTGATCCGTTGGATGGATATTCTCTGTTTGCGCTATTCATGGAGCCCGAACCTGTCAAGGAGGAAGATGAATGGGAATGGGAGCCCGAACCCAACAGATGGCACTGGATGGATGATTCTGACCCCCTAGACGAAACAACATTGGCATACCTTTTTCAAGAAGAAGAGATAGTGGAAGAAATGGATCTGATGAATCCCCGTATGTTATTAGGGCTCAACGCTAGGACCATTGTCAACCTTACTCGAGACTTCGATGCTCTGGAACGTTCCACAGATTATCTTTTCTTCCCACAGGAATTCATAGTCGAAGAGTTCTCTTCCAAACCAGTAGTTCAAATCCCTGATGAGCCCAGCATCTGCGTGTTGGATCCAGAAGATCTGTGGGGAAAGTCTGAATTGGT
Organism: Rhododendron molle; assembly: GCA_025413875.1. Classification (NCBI taxonomy): domain Eukaryota; kingdom Viridiplantae; phylum Streptophyta; class Magnoliopsida; order Ericales; family Ericaceae; genus Rhododendron; species Rhododendron molle. Next base: position 12,358,328 of record CM046398.1, on the reverse strand, counting down.
AAATGTGTGGATGAATGGTGAGGAGCTGACCGTCAACAAGGCCATGTTGGATGAAGGATCTCTGCAGATTAGCAATGACAACAGCAGCAACAATGCCAATTTCTGGAATTCTCTGGAGGAGGATAGCATCTGGCATGCTTTGGAAATGGAAACTCTCAACGAGACTTTGGAGAAGACAGCAATTGACAAGGGGAAGCGTAAGGCGGATGATTACGACTTGGACTTCTCTGATTTCTGGGAAGGTACCTGGTGGGAGCCAATCCCCAAAACAGTTAGTAACCTTACCAGAAGTGGAAGGGTCTACCAGCCTACCAACCTCCAACAGGGTAGCTCATCCCGAGCCCCTCCACCGCAGCAGAATGCTCCTGTCAACCCCACAAGCCTGAACACCCCCACCCCTCCAGCTCCACAAAACAACCCTCCTAGCTCCACTAAAACTAACCCACCTACCCAGCCCAAATTGTCCATTGACCTCAACTCACTCCCTGAACCTGATCCGGAAGCCTCCACTGATCCTATTATCCGTCAACTCCAGGAAACCCCCGCCCGCATGTCTATGTGGGGAGTGTTAGCTGCCTCTCGCGAGCACCGCCGTAGGCTGGTCAACACCCTTTCCAGGCTCGAGGTTCCCTCTGACATCGCTCCAGAAGCTCTTATTGCCCTTATAACCCCGAACCTCGCCCAGCATACATTGTCCTTCACCGAGAAAGATTTGCCGCCTGAAGGAGCTGACCATAACAAACCCCTTCACATCACCATGAAGTGCCTGGGAAAGTGGATTCCAACAATCCTGGTTGATAATGGCTCCGCCATTAACATGTGTCCACTCCGCACTGCCTATTGTCTCGGTCTCAAAAATAAGGATTTTACACCATCGAATTTGGGCTTTCGTGCTTATGACAATACTCGTCGAGATGTTTTGGGGACAATCAACTTGGAGTTGGCAACTGGCAAGTTCAAAACCACCGTCGAATTCTGTGTGCTGGAAATACCCGCATCTTTCAATCTCCTGTTGGGAAGGCCTTGGCTACATCGGCCGGATGTTATGGGTGTGCCCTCAACACTGCATCAAAAACTCATCCTGGGTTTGGAATCCGGAACTCTTATCATCTATGGAGACTCAGGTATCCGTCCGCACGCCGAGGACAATTCCCCGCTGCTTGAGATTATGCATGGAGAGGAAGATGTTGCCATGGGAGGTTTTGCCGTTATGACTTCGAAGGTGTGTACCATCCGGGCTGAGGACGGTTTCTTGGTGAGCTCTGCAGCATTGGAAATTATGAAACGGATGAAGTATCTGCCGGGCATGGGCTTGGGACTTTACGCTCAAGGTGTCCCCGAATTCCCCGACTTTCCTGGAAATAACGAGCGTTTCGGTCTGGGATATGAGGCCAAGAAGGGTGATTCAGCAAAGAAATGGCGCAATCGTGCCCGGGCCCGTACAACGGAGATGAAATCAAAGGAGAAGGAGCCGCTATACCAAGGAGAACCTGAGCCCTTTGTGGACCTTGAAACGAAAATGAAGTATCCTGGCTTCGAAATCTTTGCCAATGATACCTGGGAAAGTGACGAAGAAGTTGCAAAGGTGGAAGAGTTGTCTGAGGCACTCGACTGGTTGGAAGCTTTTGGTTTGGGCAGTCTCCAACTCCTGTTTGAGGGCGAGGATCCAGAGGGTATGATGCAAGACCCTGCTGTGCTGATGCTTGGAAATGAAGAAGAAATTGAAGATCCTTCCAAACTCATTGTGGAGGCTGTAGGCGTTTATGATAATTGCACTTTCATTCCACATGTAACTCGCACTCACAGCACCTGCACTGAGTTTGAGTCTGAGTCCGACACTGACTCGTCGTCTAGCACAAAGTCGGAGTTTGTGCCCATCGGCCCTCCACTTCGTAGCTTTTACTTCGAATTTGAGTCAACCGCTGTATTCCCCCATCTGATGAACTGGTTAATGAAATGAATGACGTTTTCGCTTACTTGCCGATTTTTGAAATAAATTGTTTGGATCCCGATGATGAAGGAATAGATCTCGATGGGGACATTCCCAAGGAGATCCGTTCCCTCATCGATCGCGAAAATGAAAGGCATGCTCAGCCTTTAAAAGAAGAAATAATGTCAATAAACTTGGGTGATGAGGACAACCCTCGATTGGTTCAGGTAGGTTCCGGGCTGTCTCCCACTGAGCTTCAAGAGCTCACCGATTTACTAAAGGAATTCAAAGAGGTTTTCGCTTGGTCCCACGCAGACATGCCCGGAATCGACCCGAAGATAGTCGAGCACAGAATCCCTCTCTACCCTGATGCAAAACCCGTTAAGCAAAAATTGAGAAAAATGCGGCCTGATTGGGTATTAAAGATAAAAGAAGAACTCACGAAACAAATCGACGCTGGTTTTCTAATCGTAACAGAGTACGCCACTTGGGTAGCCAACATCGTTCCTGTCCCCAAAAAGGACGGAAAAATCAGAGTATGTGTCGATTTCAGGGATTTGAATAAAGCGAGCCCCAAGGACGACTTTCCATTGCCACATATAGACGTACTCGTTGATAACACTGCAAGGCACGCTCTACTTTCCTTCATGGATGGCTTCTCGGGATACAATTAGATTCTCCTAGCTCCGGAAGACAGGGAAAAGACCACATTCATCACCGAGTGGGGGACATACTGTTATCGGGTTATGCCATTTGGGTTGAAGAACGCCAGTCCTACGTATCAGAGGGGTGCTACCACGCTGTTGCACGACATGATTCACAAGGAGGTCAAGGTTTACGTTGATGACATGATAGTGAAGGGAAAGGAAAGGAAAGTCCATCTCCCGGCGTTGAGAAAGTTCTTTGAGAGGATTAGAAAGTACAGAATGCGACTCAATCCGCAGAAGTGCACGTTTGGGGTCACGGCAAGAAAGATGCTTGGATTCATGATCACGACCAGGGGGATTGAGGTGGATCCTTCTAAGATTAAAGCTATTCTCGAGATGAAGCCGCCTCAGTCCGAGAAGGAAGTCCGGTGTTTCTTGGGAAAAATTCAGTTTATCAGCCGGTTCATCGCCAAGTTGACTTTGACCTGCGAGCCGTTGTTTCGGATCGAGAGGGTGGTGGAGTGGCGGTTTAGTGGCGGTTTAGGATGAGTTTCTTGAAGAACTAGGTGTAACGACCCTGATTTTTGGTCAATAAAAATTTCGCTAAAAAATTTGAATTTTATTTTAATACTTGGATTTCATTTTTAACATCCAAAAATCTGTCGTTATTGACGTATAAAATTTTGTTAATTCTTTATTTATTTTATAAATCCCTTTTTGCGATTAATAATCCGTCATAATTAGGTTTTTGACTTAGGAGATTGGAATTCATCGCCCGGGCATTTAGGTCAATTTTCTAAAGGCGAGTATGCCTATTAAGACCTTGGTATAGTTTCATGGTAATTGTAGTAAAATCCTAGAATTTATTTTCTCGGCTGGAAATCCTACATGGCAACCGATTAGTTAGCAGCCCTAACTACCGTTTGGCTTAGTTACATTTTCCTAACCTAGAGCGTTGCATCGATGCCAAGGTGGTAAAATTTTGGTCTTTGCCTTGACCGATGACTTGACTGCTTTTGCTTTGGCTTGGCTAGACAGCCTTGGCGTCGGCTCGGGTCACTGACGGGCCTTCCTTGCCTTGGCGTCGGCTCACTGTCGGGCTTGCTCGCCAGGCGTCGGGTCACTGTCGGGTTGCTCTGCCTTGGCTGCCATCGGGTTATGCCTTAGCGTTTAGTCGCGCCTTGCTCGCCTTGCCTTGGCATTGTTGGGCTGCCTTGCTCGCCTTGCCTTGCTACGCCAGCCGCTGCCACCGCCCAGCAAGACGCTGTTTGGCCACCGGTACGCTGGTCGCCGCCAGCGCTGCTTGGCCACCGGTACGCCATGACCATTGTTTGGCCACAGTCGCTTTGGCGCCTCTTGCCCACACGGCTGCCTTGATGTTTGCTACCGGGCTGCTGGCCACACCGCTTGTTTGGCCACCAGTCGCTTTGGCCACCGCCACCGCACCAGTCGCCTTGGCCATGCTCACGCTTTGCCTTGGCGTTTGACCTAGGATAATATTTATCCGTTGGACGATAGATGCTAGAGTAATCTTTACCCATTAGTCAATAGGTAAACCTTGGTTAATCTTCCTAAGTATGAGATTAGATTAGTTTAGTGCTTAATTGCAAAGTATTATACTTTTGGTATTAACCGTTGGATAATAACCGTTAGGAGTTTTATTAACCATTGGACGATAGACTAGAATCCTAGCCATTATTACCCATTGGTTATTAACCATTAGAGAAACTATTATCCATTGGATAATAGTTAGTCTTGACAATCATGTACTTGTTTGATTTAAATATTAAATTTGGCCATGTGTTAAAATCCATTAAATTAAGATTAGTCCATTAGTATATTAGGTTAGTACATGGTACTTTGGATGAAGTAGAATACTATATTAGATATTAGTCCTAGGTCATATCTAGTATAGATATAGTGTAGTACATGTGTATATATATATATGTATGTACTTGTTGTATATATATATTTTATTGTATATAGCATGTGAGTATCACTTTTTTTTAATTGGAAAATCCTTTTGCTTGTAAATCTATTAGACATTCTAGTACACTAATACATTATTATATATGTTTGCTTTCTAGTATGTATATATATATATATATATATATATATAGTACATGAGAGAGAGAGAGAGATTGGGCCGAGAGAGAGAGAGAGAGAGAGAGAGAGAAAGAAAGGAGGAGAGAGAGATAGTACCTTGGATTGACTTCTTGTGCTTCCATTGTACTTTGAAAGCATTAGGTTAGTGTATTAGACTATGGAACCCTAGACTAGATTGTAAGTACATGCTTATATATATATATATAGATATATATATATATGTGTGTACTTGTATGTATATATATATATAATATTGTATATAACATGTGTGTATATAGATTATTATATTTAGAAAATCTAATTTACTTGAAACTTAGATTTTATTAAAGACCCGTAGTACATATGTATATATTAGTATATATATGTACTTTCCAAGTGGTACAAGTGGGAGAGAGAGAGAGAGAGAGAGGAGAGAAGCCGAGAGAGAGATGGGAGAGAGAGAGAGAGATTCGGATGGGAGAAGGAGAGAGAGAGTGATGTGTGCTTTCCTTTGATTGACCTTGCTTGGTCATCCTTGTCCTAGTTTGTGTATGCTTCAAGTGAAAGCATAACCAATGTCATCCAATCTTGTCCTTCTTTGTACAAACCCCATTAGAATACTTGAATCAAATCTCCTTCCTTGCCTAGTCTTCCATAATCCAATCCCAAGGACACATCCTAGCCTTGCATGCCTAGTTTTTAGGTTGTTTCTTGCAAGGAAGCAAGATTTGATGAAATAAAAAAATAAGGTATAGAGAGAGAGGGAAATTCAGCTAGGGAGAGAGAGAGGGAGTTCTTGGCCTATAAATAGCAAGCCACTTCTTCATTTGAACTCACACCTTCACCTCATTCTCCAACTTCTCTCTAAAAACTCTAAGAAACCAGTTTTCTGGACAGCCTACTGTCCTCCGAAAAACTCCATTTTTTCTCCGGGCGAAAGTCATTTCTAGGAACAACGTCCTCCACGAAAGTCGTAGAACACTTCGAGAGCTTCAGTTTAGACCCAAGAACCACCCCAAACGGTCAAGAGATGACCAAGATATCGACCTCCAAAGTTCAGTGAAAAATCTGGAAATTCCATTCCAGACAGCTCACTGTCCACTTTCTTATCCCCATTTTTCTCCGGGCGAAAGTCGTTTCTAGGAATAACGTCCTTCACGGAAGTTGTAGAAAATTTCGAGATCTTCGTTTTAGACTCAAGAACGATCCTATTCGGCCCAGTTTTGACCGAGTTACTGCCATCCAAAGTTCGGTCCAGATTTGAGAGTTTCACCGCCCGTAGAATTTTTCAACTAGCTTATTCGGCCCCGACTAGTTTCGGATTAAGGTAGAATACTCCGACACCGCTATCTCTAAGTATATGTGGTACTTGAATAGTTATATGCATGTTTGACTTGAATTTAGCTTGTAGAACTTTCTTGTTAAGTACGTAGTTTACTTTGATCTTATGACTACTTGATTGCTTGATCTCGTGATAGTTGCTTGTTCATGTATGAACTCATCAATAAACATATGTTGTTTTGAAATTTCCACAAAAGAAGAAAGAACGGATTTTGGTAATATATTATTGTCTTGAGGATGATTATGAGCATGTATGTATATTTGCTTGCATTACTTGTTATTGATAAAGCATAAGTGGCTTTCCACTCCAAGGGCGTCCGTACATGTGGCGTTATGCTTTAAGTAATAATTTGAGTACGATTAGGTAATATAGAATTGGATGATCTTGCTAGTTTGGTTTCAAGATTACTTTAAAGTGATTTGTCCCACGAGTCTATGCATGATTACGAGACACGAAAATCGAGAAAGTAGAAACATGACACCTAGGGTGTGGATAAAGGAAATAATTGGACTTGGTAAAAGATTTTTGAAGCTACATTGTGGCCGGACTTGGTAGCCCAATGGTAGTTATGAAAACCCGCAAGGTGGCCGGACTTGGTAGCCCTTTGTGTGGACTTGCGAAAACCGCAATGAGGCCGGACTTGGTAGCCCATTGTGTAGATTGCTAACGGAGCCGGACGTGGTAGCTTCATTGGTAATTGGGCTTGGTTATCCGAGGAGAGGAGCCAATGCAAGATTTGATAGCGTGGATGAGTATGTGACACAATGTGCCGGACTTGGTAGCCATTGTGGCCAATAAGCCGGACTTGGTAGCTTATTGGTTATGTGCGTTCACAATGTGCCGGACTTGGTAGCCATTGTGGCCAATGAGCCGGACTTAGTAGCTCATTGGTGTGTGCGTGTGATTTTTGGAAATGATGTTGAAAGATGAGACACAAAACGATGAGTCACGTAGGAGAAACACACGGAAACATGACACCAACGATAGATAGCAAATGCGGATGTGTCATTGTTGTTGTTATTGTTATATTAATGCATGTGCTGTTATGACTCTTTATGATATATGCATGACTTGCTATTTGTAAGTTAAGGGTTAGTGGATCTTTGGATTATTCTATTGAGCTTTCAAGCTCATGGTGTTGCTTTATGTGACCCTGACATATTATACTGGTGGCGACGCTGGTATAATGTGTCAGACTTGTTAGATGAATAAGGGGAGCTGTACACCTTGGAGGCTTTTGGAGCTGAGGAATTTGCTAGGATGGAAGAAGAGAAGAAGCTGTAGATAACCTTAGATATCCATTCCTTTTGTGTAATAAAAGAACCCTTTGGGAGTTTATGATGTAATAAAGAGCCAGACTCTCTTTTGTTGTTCAATAAAATGTTTATTTAACGTACCCAAAATTCGGGGCGTTACAACTTGGTATCAGAGCTTTAGGTTCAAAACCTCGGCCATGGGTAGAATGGGTAGCCTTTAAGATAAGTTGGCCGTTGCACAAACGTGAATTGAGTTTAAGTTTACCGTCCCAAATTGGGTGGAATTCTGACAAAACAATCTTCGGATTGAATTAAAGTGGAAACTGGCAGTACCGCCGAACTGGGAATTCCCGAACAATTGGATGATGACTTAAATCAAGAATCGAATGTGGAACATAGAAATTTCAATGTTTCCTTAGCACTATCAAACTACGTCTTAAAACACTACTAATTGAGGTTTAAACTTTTCCTTGTAGATGAGCACCTATCGAGCCAACCTATTAGCTGAAGCCCGTCGATTTAGAGGGGCCCTGAGGTCAATGACAAACTTGCTTGTGGCAGACCCATACTTCCCCTATGCCTTCCCTTATGTCTATGACTACCACCTAGAGCACGGTGCCTTTCCACTTCCCGAGACCGAAGAGGATGGCGATGAAGAGGCCGCACCCATCTTAGTCCAATTAGCACCCCCTGATGATGTAGAATTCGTGGTGGAAGGAATTGAGGAAGAAGAGGAAGATCCCGAGGAGCCTGAAGAGGACTCCGCGGATAAGGATGGATTTCACGACCCACCCCAAAATGAGGCGGATTGGCAACACCTCATGGAGGTGCAACATTTAAATGCCATCGATAATGGATGGGAGTCTGATGAGGAGGAGGTGGGAGACGAAGAAGTAATACCTATCCTCGTCCAAATAGCACCCCTTCTCCATGAGGAACTTGTAGTTGTAGGGAACAAAGCTGAAGCCATTCCCGCTCCAGCTCCAATAGCACCTCCCGAGAATGAGGATCTCGAAGAAGATCCCGAGGAGGAAGAACCAATGGAGATTTGGGGAAATGAGGGATCTGACGGAGAGAGTGAATCTGATGACGAAGAAGAGCCTGGATGGCTAGGGGTTGTGCCCGACATCATGGACATAGCCTCTGACACCGGCGATGTACCTCCGCCACCCGTTGAGACTGACATAGGCCCATATAAGGCCCAATTCCCGAACACCTTTTAGGCTCATTAAGAAGCTTGTGATGCAAATGTAATAAGAAGGTTGGTAGTAGTTGAACTTGTAAGGTAGTAGTAAGCCTAGGCTAATATTAGCCATTTACGTTGTACTTGATCCGATTAAGTAATGAAAATATGTATTTCCTTCTTACGTGAAATCACTGTTTATGTGCATGCTTGTAATTACCCCTCACACCGTTAAGTCTTATCTTTTGTTTTGTAGTAGAACTCTATGCTTATGTTTGTAATCCCTTGTTTTTCTATGAAAAGCTTATTTTCTTAAGATAAAAGAGTACTGTTGCGTACTATTCAATATTTTTCTTTAGTAAATGAAACCCTTATTACAAAGGACAATTATTTTAGTTGACGCAAGTTGCTAAATGATAGTAATCTTCTTACTTATCTATAAAATCTTCTCTGTTATGGGTACTGTAGCACACTACCATTAGACATTTTATTTTAGTTTGATGAGAGCGCCAAGTGTCGACCATAACCCAAAAGGGGGGCCCGGTAATCGCGCGTCAGCCATACCCAAAAAAGGGGGGCCCGGTAACCCATCCTCTCAATCCTCCAAATTTTCAAACTCAAATTCAAACCTTTCCCTCCTTCACACCCCTCACCCGGCCCTATATATATTCCATTCTTTTTCCCATTTCTTCACCATTCTTCTTATCTTCATCTCTCTTACCATTTTAACCCCTCCAAACCACTATCCAATCAAACCGAGCCATGGCGATCTACCGACGAGGATTCCCGGAGGACGCCCAGTTCCGAGAGATGGAGCGAATCGAGCTCACCTCGATGATTTGAGCAATACAGTTGCTGCCCTTCACCTTCATCCTCTTCTGTGCCGTGATCACCATAGCCATGCCACGGTGGTTCGACAGGAACGACCGCCTTACTACCTTCTGGTACTGGATTCCCGCGGTGGCCGTCGCACTCGCGGCGTTCGGAAAAGAATACGAACGTCGTGCACTCCAAGCTTTCAACGATCGATGGCGGCTCGAGGCGTAGCAATGGCACCCTGGCCATTATTTTTTTTTGCTTTCACTTTCATTTTCTTGTATCTCATGATGCCATTAGGCGTGTAATATAATAATCTTTTCTAAATCTAAATCTAGCTGTCTTGTTCATTGCGTGCTAACTTCTTAACAAAACCTCTAAGTTCGAGTAACACCACCATTTCAGGAGAGTGCAGCTGTTAGTCTAAAGTGAGTAGCGAGTACGGACTAGAAATAGCCAACCTACGCCTAACCTGCGACTTAAGTGTGACTTGCTTCTTTTAAGGGGGATAGACGACGATTCAAGGACCAGTATAGCGACTTTGTCAAATCCGTAGACACGCACCAATTTCGAGGACGAAATTATTTTAAGGGGGATAGGTTGTAACGACCCTGATTTTTGGTCAATAAAAATTTCGCTAAAAAATTTGAATTTTATTTTAATACTTGGATTTCATTTTTAACATCCAAAAATCGGTCGTTATTGACGTATAAAATTTTGGTAATTCTTTATTTATTTTATAAATCCCTTTTTGCGATTAATAATCCGTCATAATTAGGTTTTTGACTTAGGAGATTGGAATTCATCGCCCGGGCATTTAGGTCATTTTTCTAAAGGTGAGTATGCCTATTAAGACCTTGGTATAGTTACTTGGTAATTGTAGTAAAATCCTAGAATTTATTTTCTCGGCTGGAAATCCTACATGGCAACCGATTAGTTAGCAGCCCTAACTACCGTTTGGCTTAGTTACATTTTCCTAACCTAGAGCATTGCATCGATGCCAATGTGGTAAAATTTTGGTCTTTGCCTTGACCGATGACTTGACTGCTTTTGCTTTGGCTTGGCTAGACCTGCGTCGCCTAGGCATCGGGTCACTGTTAGGCTTGCCTTGCCTTGGCGTCGGCTCACTGTCGGGCTTGCCTCGCCTAGGCGTCGGGTCACTGTCGGGTTGCTCTGCCTTGGCTGCCATCGGGTTCTGCCTTTGTGTTCACTTCAAGGGGAAAGTTCTAGAGCTTTTTGACGAATTCAAGATTCAAGTGCATCACTCAACCACTTATCGGCCACAAACGAATGGGGCAGTCGAAGCAGCTAATAAGACCATCAAGTCAATCCTCGAAAGGACTGTCGAATCAGCTAGGGATTGGCACGAACAGCTACCGCTAGCTTTGTGGGGATACCGGACGTCTATCCGCACACCGACGGGGGCAACACCCTATTCTTTGGTGTACGGTATGGAAGCCGTTCTCCCCATCGAGCTAGAAGTTCCATCGCTCAGAGTCATGGCTGAACAAGGAATAGATGAGGCCGAATGGATCAGCGGAAGGTTCGAGGAACTCATGTTGTTTGACGAAAGGAGACTGCGAGCATTGTACCACATCCAGGGTTATCAGCGGAGGATCGCCCGAGCATTCAACAAGAAGGTGAAATCGAGGGACCTGCAAGAGGGAGACATGGTAGTCAAGGAAATCCGTGCACCGATCTTTGATCTTCGAGGAAAGTTCTGACCAAAGTGGGCTGGTCCGTACATCATCAAGTCGATCCTTTCCGGAGGAGCAGCTTCGATCATTGATCTTGACGGCAACGAATTCTCAAATCTTGTCAATTTGGATCAACTCAAACGATATTACCCCTGAGAGAGCTCGCTGGACCGAAAACCGCAAGGGCGGGCGGTACCAGGCAAAAATTAGAGCAAGCCTGCTAGGTCGAAAACCCGAAAGGGCGGCCTAGGCAAAAGTTAAGGCAAAAAGTCGAAAAAGAGCTCGCTAGGCCGAAAACCCGAAAGGGCAGTTCTAGGCAAAATTTAGAGTATAAAAAGGAGAGTGTTAATACCCGAGCGAACCCAAGCTCGAACTACATATGGGCCTGATTCCCTTTCTTGAGGGATACGTAGGCAATCTCACTCTGAGGTTCGGTCCTAAATTTCAAAAATCCAAATCCAAATTGACAAGTCAAGATGTTTTTCTTTCAAGGCGCATGCGATTAATCAACCGAAAGGGGGAAACCCTTAATCAGTCAATTTTATTCCGATGATTTCTTTATTACAAGGTGAGCATGAAAAAGAAAAACACGCAACGGAACCTAACTTTTATTTCAAAAAAACAGCAAAGTAAGCTTTTAACCCCTCCTTGCTTCCACATCTCTCCTCAACCACTTCCGGTATCTGCCAGTCAAAGCAATGGAGAAAAGAGGATCGCCTGGCTCAGTCCTACGAGCCTCCCACGTTTGAACATAACTCCGAAGGCCCGGAATGGTAAAGGGAGGGAGACGAAGCACTTCTGAACCCGGGGGCGGCACCTCCTGGCTATGCCCAAGCTGACGAAGGATGCGGAATGGTGAGTAGAAGGTAAAGCCTGTCAAGCCAGCCACGAACACGTGCGTTGAGCCCATATTGCTCACAGTCATGGCAGGAAGTCTCAGCCAATGGCACCGCCAAGCAATGTCATCTTCCTCTGCAGATGCAAAGAAATCAGCCCAGTCATCTTCGTTGCTGTACATCACCTGGAAGAGACGGTTCCATCCGCTCGCTCGATACCACCAGTCATTCGCCGGCGGTGTCAGCAAATTCAACTTGTCACAAAGCCATATCTCAAAAGAGAGAAAACAAGTAAGGAGCCGGATAAAGCCTAACCGAGTGCCGAGGTAAAATGAATGTGAGAAATAGAAAAAGGAGAGCCGAGTGAGGTCCCTAACCTGCAAACAGCGGGCTGCCACTAAAAACCCTCGTGCGACCCCAACACGAACAACATCCAACCCCATCAAGGTTTCGCAAGGACCAAGGGAGCAACGCCTTGCGAGCCTCAATCTGAGCGGCGACTCCGACCAATAGAGCACTGGGCTGACCAACAGATGGAACCAACAAGAACGCCGCCAGGAGGCAATGCAAAGAGTGTCATCCGACGACCTTGATGCTCAAAGTCCGTCAGGTTTCCAGGACATCTCTCATACAGCTGCACAATGTTGATAGCATTACCCCGGGTCAAGAACTCAGGAACGTTCCCGCTGACACCCAGTTTGGCTTTTACGATATTCTTCATGCTCTCTCTAAGCATTGGAACAATTGGCTCGGCAGAGTCGTGGCTCCCTAGGTAGGCGTGGAATTCCTCGACAGTGGGGCATAGCTCTTGAGAACCAAAGCGAAAGACATGCACTTCGGGATCCCAAAAGCGTGTAGCCGCGTGCAGCAGGACAGGACGGATGGCGATCTCGCGGAGGTACTTCAAAGCATGAAGGCGGTGCCCTCGGAAGTTCAGCCAATCGATGCCCTCGAGGCTGTCCAACCAAGGGCGGAGCAAGGCTTGGTTCAACAAGGCCATGAGAAATGAAGTTTTGGAAGGAAAATGATGGTTTGAAGTGTGAATGATTTACCAAAGATGGGTTCAGTATTTATAGAGGACTGGAAGGGGGGCAATCCTTCACACACCAGCCTTGAAACTCAGCAAACTTGTATTTTCCAAAACTAATTGCTTGCATTTTCAAGATTTCAAACTTTGGAAACTTGGAAAAGCTTTGGAAATACACTAGTCTTGCTTTGGGAAGCCACTGATTCCTGGGAAACAGCCCATGCACATTTACAAGGCGTCTGGAAAGTGTGCATACAGAAGAAAGCAGCATGGTAGAGCTAGAAACTGACCTTGGGAAGCTGCAGGAGTTTGCAGATCGTAGAAGTCCCGAGCGCTCGAGAGTTAATTCCCAAGCGCTCGACAATACTCTCGAGCGCTCGAGAGTTCTGCAATTTTCAGCAGGTCTGATTTCCTGGTTCTTGGCTCCAACGCAGCACCGTAACCTCAATATGCCCGGTTCAGCAGCTTGCAATCTCTCTTAGAGGGAATACAGCACTTCTAGTTGTCAGTTCGTTCAAATGTTCATACGTGTCCCTTGAAAAACCTCAAAATTTCAATGATTTCCTTCCCATCGATGTGTCAAAACTCGTGTCGAGAGCATTTGTTCGATTCCAATGGCATACGCAAGTCTTAATATGTGCTAGTGACCATGTGAAACGGTCAAACGCACGTTAAAGCTTATGGAATCAATTGTCACTCTCAAACGCCCCTATTTCATTGCTCATGGTGGCATTAGAAGCACGCACTCGGAATAAATGCTCCCGTGTCCCATTCCCGTGTCCAATCTCAGTTAAGTTTAGTCGTTATTTTCCTTAGTGCTTGCGAATTCCACATTGAGGGCATTCTTGTCATTCCAAGTCAAATTCCATGAGTCGAATTGATTTTGTCAAGTTTTTATTCCGTTTTAAGAGTATCGGTTGAAATTCGCGTGCTCTTTGTGTTTTTTTTCAAAGCTAGACGGATATATTTCATAAAATACAATTCTTGAAGGAAAGTGCAAACGAATGCAAACGGATAAAAGAGCAAATTTTCATAAATAAAATGCGGCATTTACAATGAGTAAGGAAGGAAGTACATAAGCTGGGGCAAACACATGCCCAATCCTATCTACTAGGGCACGCAGGCCCAAACAAAACCACGGCACGCAAGCCTGGAAACTACAACTACGCTGGCACACAGGCCCATGCAAAAGAAAAGCCTGACAAAGCAAAAACTAAAGCTCAGCCCAGGCGAGTCCTCTTCTGCTGACGTCCCTCGGACTCAGAACTCTCGACCTCGTCATCATCATCGTCATCGTCAGAAGGGCCTGAGGCGCTACTCGAGTCAGTAGACCCTAAGGCTCGTGACTCGAGCGACTCCTCTGTGTCCTCCTCTGACTCCTCGGGAGCGGGTCTCCGCCGTGACGCTACTCTAGGAACCACCTCGAACTGCCCAGCCCCTGCTCTCTGTCTACCACGGCCTCTTGTGCTAGCAGAAGCTGGCAGGCTCGTGGTGTCTTGCGGCTGTGTCCTGACCGAGCGTCGTGGCTGCACTTGCATATCATAAGCATTCATTCATTTGATACATGTTTTAAAATCAGATAAAATATATATGCATGCACTCGCATTTTCATACCTGTGCAGCAACAGGTAAGGCAGGCTGAGGAACAGGTCTGGTCTGAAGGGTCCTCCCCTTGGCGCAATCCTTCAATAGCTGCCGCATCCCCACCATCAGCATAATGGCCTGCTCAGCCCATTCTCGCGGCACCTGTAATGGTTCAAAGGTCAAAACAATATGTGCATGAATAAGGAGCATTTGAAGCAGGAAAGAAGCAAAGTCGTATTATACCTGTGCTGGAAGTCGATCGGTCGATGCGGGAGGCGTGGAATGTCCAACAACGCACGTGCTCGGATGGGTCTCTCACCCTATCGTCGATCCAGTTGCCGGGCTGGGGTAGAAGCCTCAGCCGTCTCAGGAACCCTCGTGCTACCCTCACCTCGTCTTGAGGAACCAGCACTCTCCCAGCAGCAAGAGGCCTAGCACCTCACCCCTACCACGTGAAGAGCAACCGCTGCCCCGCCCCGCCTCGGGTCTCGGCTCCAATCTCACCTCCAGCTCACCTCCACTGCCTCCAATCGCACCTCCAGCCTCCCTCACGCTCTCCTAGCCTCACCAAAGAACTCCGCCTCTCAGCCTCCTCTCTACACCCAAGCTGGTAGCCAAGTATCTGTCCCTGTATGTCGCATAGTCCAACGTGCGCCGCAGATATCTCTCCAAATCAGTATCCGACACCGTGAACTGCTCCAACTCAGCCCGAGTGTAGGTCGCAGTCCACTGCACTCGTGGGGGGAGTGGCCCCGGCACGATGAACTCAAGAGTACCAAGTGACTGCCGGGTCACCCGATCCCCCAAGTACCACTGCCATCCCAGCGAGCACCCCAGCAAGATGTAGACACCCCAATCTGAATCCCCCGATCGTTTTACGGTTTCTTGTTTCCCCGATGATGAACCGGATCAAAAAGCAGTCTTAAGGTTGGAAAGGATTGAACTTGGTGTGTGTGGCCCCTTTGAGCCCTTTTAAACCCTTTTAAAAGAAAAATAAAAATCAGTCAAACTTGGGTCTGGAGTTGACCCTCGCGCGTGGACGTCATTCCCTCGCGCGAGTGTCCTTCTTGCCAGGGGTGGTCAAAGTCAAACATTTGACTGTTGACCCACGCGCGACAGGTGGAACCCTCGCGCGAGAGTCTCACTGTCTCGCGCGATGGTCCTGAGCAGTCCCTGTCACCTTTTTCAGCCAAGTTGGTGGCTTGCCAGGGGGACTGCAGGGCTGCTGAACCCCGTTTTTCTCCACAGTACAGTGGCAGAGCTGTCCTTGGGAGCATACACTCACACAACCCTTCCCATCACCTTTTTACCTAGCTTCACCACCAAGTTTGGCCCTAAGGGAGTGTTTGCCACCACCCTTAGTCCTCCACTCTTCCTATAAATACCCCCCTTTGATCTTTCATTCAAAGGGACTAAGTCACAAAAATTCACTAACTTTGAAAGTTTAGGAGATTGAGAACTCTTGCAAGTACAAAGGCCCTCAACCCTAGCTCACTTTCTATACATTTCTTCACTCCATTTTCCATCACAAACTTCTCAACTTGTTCAAATCTTTCCAAAACCTTCCAAGCAAAGGTATAAACACCATTTATTGCTTATTGTTTTGATTCCTGAGGGGGGCTGTCAGGGCCAGGATTGGTAATCAATACCAGTTCTGGTCCTAAAGTCAGCAGAGTTACAAGAAACTGGTTCGAGCATACCCTCGCGCGAGTGACTCACACTCACGCGCGTGACTCACACTCACGCGCGACAGTCCACTGTCTCGCGCGACAGTCCTCGTGGGGTTTGGGGATGCTAGGTTTTCTTGTTTTTCATGTTGTTATTTATTTTACAGCTTTGTAAGCCTTTTAGATCACTGTTTTACATGTTAAAACACATAGACTAGACTTTTATTGCTTACTTGTTCTGTTGGAATGCTTCTGGCTTGCTTCTGGACATGTACCAGAGCCCAGAGCATGCAAAGCAATTCCTGGAAGTCCAGTCAGGACACTCGCGCGAGGGACTCAGGATCTTGCGCGAGGGTTCTCCTGAGACCAGAAACTGCCCTTGCATGAACAGCTTAGCCCTTGGCCTCTGTTTTAACACCCCCACTGTTTAGGGGTTGTATTTCAATTAAATTGGCTTCTGTTTGTAATAATTAGGGATATTTATTTACTTCCAGTCCTTATAAACTGCTTGGTTTGCCTCCTGGGTGTGCACTGGTCCTTCTAGAGCCCAGAAGAGGGTTAAAATTCAGCCTGTGGTGAGTTAGCTCCCTCGCGCGAGTGTGTGAGTGTGTCGCGCGATGGTCTGCTTTGCATGCACGTTGATCCATGCATGCAAAGGTGGCCATGGTGTATGGCACATTCATTTCCTGGACAGCCTGGTTCTTTTCTCATCAGGGGGTTGGATTTTCCCCTATCTCCTTTTATTTCATCCATCCATGGCATATTTGAAACACATCTTGCTAAATCGTGTTACAGTTTTAATCCCCGATTAACTGTTCCCCCGCCCTAACTGGCTTAAAATTGGTTAAAGAAGAAAACGAATCACAATATTTTTACAAAATGCCTAAAGTAGAGACCGATCTCTGGATTGGGTGCCTTAAAAACCTTCCCCTCTCGTAACCTGGCTCCCGAACCCAGATATGGTTATGACGGACTGGTTCCTTCACTTTTTCAAATCAAAATAGCGCGGCAGGTGCTTCGAAATACGGTTCCTTGGGTGACGGACCTTCAAACCCAGGTGGCGACTCTGTGTTTTCGCGAGCGCATGGCGAGTTAAGGCTGCTCTCATGATTGATCGCCCCAGCGAGAAAGACCAGCTCCGCATCATCTCTCGAAATCTCCAGCCAGACTATGCCAAGCATTTGGTTCTCGCTCAGGCATCTGCAAACTTCGATACCTTCTACGATTCTAGCCTGGCCATCGAGGATGCTCTCCAAAGCGGAATTCTGACAAAAGGGGAATCTTCTAATCCCCCAAAGGCAAAGCCCCGTGCTTACTCTGGGAACACCAATGCTCTGTTTGGGACGGGGACCTACTCCAATGCAGCAACCAGTGGTACCAACACCTCTGCTTCCAACACCACAAACCACATCGCCGATGTCCATCAGGTTCAGTCGCCACAAAACAACCGGCCCCGCGGACAGCAACGTAGCTTCTCCACGATTGAGGCACCTCTGTCCTCAGTTTTGGAGAAGTTGGTAAAGTCAGGACATCTCAAGCCCCTGGATCCAATGCCTTTACCCAAGAACCCTTCGCCAGGCTTCAAAGCCAATCTCTATTGTGCTTACCATCAGGGCGCCGGCCACCTTACAGACTCCTGCTTTCGTCTTCGGCATGCAATTCAGGATCTTATAGACGAAGGGACTCTCTCGGCACCGCCTCCGCCGGCCCAAAAGCCTAACATCCTTTCCAATTCCTTACCCAAACACACGGCTGTTCCCCACATCAGCCAAATCTCCCTCAGCTCCACTCAAATCAACCCCACCTCCTCTATATTCAACCCTACCAGCCATATAATCCCAGTCAACCAACCTAAGCCCATGGTGTTTATCCCTTCAGAATCTGATGCCGAACTCATGTTTATAGGGCAAACCTATAATCCGCCTACCCGTTTGGTGCAAGCAGGTTTGAACTTCCTCAATGACAATGTCGGTGATCTGCACGACGGTCCTTTTCCACGAATCCAACTTGAGCCTACGTCAACTCGTAACCTTCCCATCTTTGGTGTAGATTCTCCTGATTCTGTGCAGGACTTTGCAAGTCGATTCAGAGCCATGATGCCAGCCTTACCTGAGCCGGAGCCGGAACTTGATATGCAGGCAGTAGGCTGGGCAATAGCTGATAGTGAGGATTATGATGCCCCTCTTATCCAAGAATGGTTCCAACTCGAGTTGGAGGGTTTTCCTTTGCACCTCGAACAGGCTCCACCCGACCCGGCATGGGAAGCAGAATGGATCGCCCAGCATGAACAAATGGCGCTTGACCCTCTGGATGGCATCTCCTTGTACACGCTCTTTCAGGAACCTCAGCTTCAAGTTCCTGAGGAAGAGTACTTTTGGGATCCTGAACCCGCTTGGCAGTTTCCGGTCGTTTCCCCTGGGCCCCTCCAAGGTCATACTACTCCTGACTACATAACGCACCTTGTTGCAAGCAATCTGGTTCAAGAGGAGACCCGTGTCTTGGGAGAGTGCTTCTTCCCTTCTACCCTCGACAGGCTTGTTGACTCGGTAGCCGACCCTGCGTATGACCCTGTGCTCAATATCATAGATGAAGATCAACCACGCCCTTTTGTCTCTCCTCCAGAAGACTTCAGTGTCATGGTTACGGGTCTGGTCCCGCCAGCAAATCTTTGGGATGTGGATGAGGTAGTCGATGTCCAGGTTGGGGCCGAAGTTTGGGCCGTCAGCCGTTCTCTAGCTGATGGAGGCCTCTGGGATGTTCCTTTCACCACAAACCCGGCACGCGAAGTCACGGCAGTCCCAAGATCCGCATTTACGGGACTCCTGCTTGATGAAGGATCTCGAAGACACGGGGTTGAATATAGAAGCGCCGGTATCTGCACTGGCCACTGACAAAGGAAAGCGTAAACTGGGTGAAGTCCCCTCTGATCTTTGGGATGTGAATCAAGACCCTCAAGTCGTGCCTTCCTTGGGAAACGTTCTTAACGTTACAAGGAGTGGACGAGTCTTTCAGCCTGCTAATCTGCAAGCTGGAACTTCGTCCAACCCTTCTAACCAAAGAAATGAACCTGTCGCTTTCCCAGGGTCTGCACCACTTGAGTTACCAAGCACGGACCTTATTCGGAGGCAGCTTGAGCGGGTTCCCGCTGCAATATCTCTCTGGGGCCTAATTTGTTCTTCCCGTGAACACCGTCAGCAGCTTTGCCAGACTCTTGCCCGTTTGGAAGTTCAATCGGATGTCACTCCAGAGGCTATGGTTTCCCTTATCCTCCCTCCTACTGCTAAGCACGCCGTGGTCTTCACTGACAAGGATCTTCCTGTGGAAGGAACTGATCATAACCGCCCTCTGCACATTACAGTCAAGTGTCGCGGACTCTGGGTCCCGACTGTCCTCATTGATAACGGTTCAGCCATTAACGTCTGTCCGATGAGGGTTGCCTATCGTCTGGGACTGGCCAAGAAAGACTTTGCACCTTCCAACCTGGCTGTCAAGGTGTATGACGGTACTCGTCGCGTGGTTGAGGGCACTTTAATGCTCAAACTCGATACTGAGGGTTTCGATGGACGTTGAGTTCCATGTCGTCGACATACCTGCAACCTTCAACCTATTGCTGGGCAGGCCATGGCTCCACCGTTCAGATATCATGGCTGTGCCATCCACCCTTCACCGTAAAGTCATCTGGACCGCCAATCGGTACACTAACCATTTGCGGAGAATCCGGCCGCTCAAAGAAGATGGAACACCGGTGCTAGGAATCATGCACGGTGAAGAGGATGTTGATCTTGGAGGTTTCTCTTTCGATACATCTGGCTCTGTTTTGGCAATCAATATGGACGGGGACTTCCTCATCAGCTCTGTCGCTATGGACATCATGCGCAGGATGTCTTACTTTCCTGGCCTGGGTCTGGGAATCCACCATCAGGGAGTTCCGGAGTTCCCTGTCTTTCCTTCTTCTGAGGGCCGTTTCGGTTTGGGGTACTTTACCTCTGCCGGAAATGCCAAAAGGAGGAAATATTCGGGAAAACCTTGAACTCTCTATGGTGATCCTGACAGCTACTTTGTGCGTGAAGTGGGGAATGCTGCTTACACTGGACAGTACGAGCCCTTCATCAATCCGGAAACTGGGGAGCTGCTGCGTGGTTTTGAGGTCTTCGCCGACGACACCTGGTCTGAGAGTGATGACGAGCCAGCCAAGCTGGAATTCAAGAGGAAGCTTAATCAGCCGAAAGTGGAGACTGACTGGCTGGGGACTTTTGATTTGGGGAGCTTAGAGCTATTCTTCAAAGAGTTCTCTCAGGTGGGTTTGGCCAAGGAAGCTGAAGAAGCTGAAGAAGCCGAAGTGCTCATGCTCGGGGCAGACGCTCTCGAGGACCCTACTGCTCTTATCACTGAAGCCAAGGGTAGTATTAAAAATTGCATTTTCAAACCACGCCTAACTTGCATTGATGACACTTCTGAGTCTGGATCTGCGTCTAAGTCAGAGTCTGAGTCCAGTGAATCTTCTAAGTCTAGCTCTGAGTCGGAGTTTGTGCCTCTTGGCCCTCCACGTCATAGCTTTTATTTCGAATTTGACTCTCTTGTACTTGGCGACCCGTTGGGGTCTTGTGAAATGAATGAGGCATCTTCTGAGTACTTGCATGATCTTTATATAAATTGTGTCGACCCCGACGATGAAGGGATAGATTTCGATGGGGATATTCCCAAGGAAATCCGTGCCCTCATCGAGAGGGAAGATGAAAGGCATGCTCAGCCATTAAAAGAGGAAATAGTTTCTATAAACTTGAAAGATGAGAATGATCCCCGAATGGTACAAGTGGGCTCCACGCTGTCACCAGAGGAGCATCGTGATTTCAAAGAGCTGCTCACCGAGTACAGTGATGTCTTTGCATGGTCTCATCAAGACATGCCAGGCATCGACCCCGAGATAGTGGAGCATCGAATCCCTTTGTTACCGGATGCTAAACCTGTGAAACAGAAGCTCAGACGGATGAGGCCAGATTGGGTCCAGAAGATCAAGGATGAGGTTACGAAACAGATCGACGCCGGGTTTCTCATGGTTTCTCAGTACCCCACTTGGGTGGCCAACATCGTTCCTGTTCCTAAGAAAAATGGACAAATACGAGTCTGTGTCGATTTCAGGGACTTGAACAAAGCAAGCCCCAAAGATGATTTTCCCTTGCCACACATCGATGTGCTCGTGGATAATACGGCGGGGCACGCTTTACTTTCGTTCATGGATGGTTTTTCAGGCTATAACCAAATTCTTATGGCACCCGAGGACCGTGAGAAGACAACGTTCATTACTGAATGGGGAACTTACTGCTACCTGGTCATGCCTTTTGGGCTGAAGAACGCTGGACCTACCTATCAACGGGCTGCCACAACCATCTTGCATGATATGATCCACAAAGAGGTCGAAGTCTATGTGGATGACATGATTGCCAAATCAAAAACTCGAGAGGGACACGTTCCTATACTAAGGAAGTTCTTCGAGAGACTCCGTAAGTTTCGTATGCGTCTCAATCCACAGAAATGCACCTTCGGAGTCACAGCTGGCAAGATGCTCGGTTTTATGATCACTTCCCGTGGGATAGAGGTTGACCCGTCAAAAATCAAGGCAGTACTTGAGATGAAGCCACCAGTATCTGAAAAGGGAGTGCGGAGCTTTTTGGGAAAGGTTCAGTTCATCAGCAGATTCATCGCCAAGTTGACCTTAACTTGCGAGCCGATGTTTCGTTTACTCAAGAAGGATACTCCGTTTGTGTGGTCAGATAGGTGTCAAGCGGCTTTTACTTCCATTCAGAGTTATCTTCAGAATCCTCCGGTTTTGATGCCGCCAGTACCTGGAAAGCCCTTAATCCTCTACTTATCTGTGAATCCGTCTTCTATGGGATGCTTGCTAGCTCAGGAAGGAGGTAAGGGAGTCGAAAAGGCCATTTATTACTTGAGTAGGAAGATGGTTGGATGCGAAGAACGCTACACTGCGCTGGAGAAGATGTGTTGGGCTCTTGTTTGGGCGTCCAAGAAGTTGAGACACTACATGCTGGCTTACCCAGTGAAGTTGATTTTCCGGATGGATCCTCTCAAGTATCTATTCGAGAAGCCAGCACTTACTGGTAAATTAGCACGTTGGTTGCTCATGCTAGCCGAGTTTGATCTCGAATATGTCACAAGGAAGTCTGTCAAAGGCCGCGCTGTGGCAGAATTCTTGGCTGATCATCCTGTCGATGGGCCAGAAGACTCAGACTTTACGTTTCCGGACGAGGAGGTGCTAACAGTAATTGACGATGTGTGGACTCTCTACTTTGATGGGGCAGCCAACCAGAAAGGATACGGGGTTGGGGTCTTGTTGATAACACCCGACGGCTCTCACATTCCGCTGGCATTCAAACTCAATTTTGATGTCACAAATAACCAAGCCGAATACGAAGCCTGTATCGTGGGTATGGAGGCTGCTTTAACACTTGGCGTTGAAAAGCTCGAGGTTATTGGCGATTCTAATCTTGTTGTATCTCAGGCCAACGGGGACTGGAAGGTTCGGGAAGAAAGGTTGAAGCCTTACCATCAA
Source organism: Rhododendron molle (assembly GCA_025413875.1). Lineage (NCBI taxonomy): Eukaryota > Viridiplantae > Streptophyta > Magnoliopsida > Ericales > Ericaceae > Rhododendron > Rhododendron molle. The sequence continues at coordinate 12,335,690 of CM046398.1, read as the reverse complement.
GACTTGGAAGACCTCATTCCTCGTTTCAACAAGGTGACCTTTACCCACATTCCCCGTTTGAAAAATCAATTTGCCGATGCCTTGGCCACTTTGGCCTCCATGGTTGAACTTCCGTTGGGTGTCAAGCTTCGTCCTATCCTAATTGAACAGAGGGACTACCCTGCTTATCAACATATTAGCACCATTGATGATGTCAATGATGGTCTGCCTTGGTATCACGACATATGGAATTTTGTAGAAAGGGGTGAATATCCGGCTGAAGCCTCTAAAAAAGATCAACTCGCACTGCGGAGGATGGCTGCTCATTACATCATCTGTGGAGGAAAGCTTTACAGGAGATCTCATTGCGGAATGCACAAGCTCTGTGTTAACGGTGCTGAGGCCACCACGATAATGGAGGAGATTCATGAAGGAATCTGCGGTCCTCACATGAGCGGTATCATGCTTGCCAGGAAGATACTTCGTCAAGGTTACTTCTGGTCCACTATGGAATCACAGTGTGTGGATTATGTCCGTCGCTGTCACAGGTGTCAAATCCATGCTAATCTCATGCACGTTCCTCCTTCTAAGTTATTCGGTATGACCTCGCCTTGGCCTTTTTCTGTCTGGGGTATTGATGTTATTGGCATGATCAGGCCGTCTGCTTCCAATGGTCATCGGTTCATTCTGGTGGCAATCGACTACTTTACCAAGTGGGTTGAGGCTGAGTCGTACAAAACTCTGACTGCAGTTCAAGTTGCTCATTTCATTAGGAAGAACATTATCTATCGATATGGTGTCCCGCAGGCATTTGTGTCGGATAATGGAGTTCACTTCAAAGGCAGGGTTTTGGAGCTTTTCGATGAGTTCAAAATCCAGATTCACCATTCAACGACGTATCGCCCTCAGACGAACGGGGCAGTCGAAGCAGCCAATAAGAACATTGAAACAATTATCAAGAAGTCTGCAGAGTCTGCCAGGGACTGGCACGAGTAGCTACCTTTAGCCTTGTGGGGGTATCGCACGTCAATTCGAACATCAACTGGGGCAACACCCTACTCCCTGGTCTATGGGATGGAAGTAGTACTCCCTATCGAACTGGAAGTGCCATCTTTGATGATCATGACAGAATGTGAACTCACGGAATCTGAGTGGCTCAGCGGGAGGTTTGTTGAACTCATGCTCTTTGACGAGAGGAGGCTCCGTGCCTTGTATCATGTTCAAGGATATCAGCGAAGAATTGCTCAGGCGTTCAACAAGAAAGTCAAGTCTCGTGACTTGCTCGAAGGTGACATGGTTACCAAGGAAATCCGTGCTCCCATCTTTGATCTACGCGGGAAGTTCCGACCAAAACGCGCAGGACCTTACATCATCAAAACCATCCTTTCGGGTGGAGGCGGCTCAACTCATTGATACGGGCGACAACGAAGTTCAACACTCGTCAACTGGATCAACTCAAGCGTTACTATCCTGAGAGAAGCTCATTGGGCGAAAACCACAAGGGTGGGCGGTTCCAGGCAAAAATTAGAGCAAGCTGCTAGACTGAAAACTATGAAGGCAGTCTAGGCAAAAATAAATAGGCAACTATCAAAAGCTCGCTAGGCTGAAAACCTGAAAAGGCAGTTCTAGGCAAAATTTAGAGCGTAAAAGGAGAGGTAAACACACGAGTGAACCCTAGCCTGAACTACGTTTTGACCTGATTCCTTGAAAAGGGATACGTAGGCAATCTCTCTGTGAGATTCGGTCACAATCAATCAACTCGACCCACGGTTTCCTGTTCCAGTATACATGCTGACATACAAGACCGGCTTGGTGTTCAATACCTGGACCAAAAGGGGAAAATTCTTGACTTTTCACTTTTATTCAAACTATTATCTCTATTACATAGCTGAGCAAAGCCTTTAAAAACAGTTAAAGCGTAAAAACAGAACACATGCTTGAGGCCTTAACAGGCTCACGGTTTATTCTAGATCATGCGAGTCTTGGTAGGGTCAGTCTGCATTTTGTCTTCCTGCAACTTCTCTCTGTAGCCATGCTTTGTAGCGGCGTTGCAGGTTGGTGCTAAAATCTGGTTCTGCTCCTCCAAGCTGTCTCAGGCCCCAATTGTGTGCATACCCGATCAGATTTTGGGCAGTGAATACAGGAATGTGGAAGGCCTCCACCCCAGCTCGGTGCAACCCCTGGCTCATGCCTAGCTGCCGAAGGATACGGCCTGGGATGTAGAAAGTGAAACTGGACAGCCCGGCAATCACCATTCTTTCATAACCGGCAGAGCGTAGGGACATATCTGGAATATCCAAGGCCCTGTGTCTCCAGACAATTTCCTGTGGCGACAGGTCGCTCATGAATGCATACCAGTCCTCGGTAGACATTTCTGGATACAGCATCCCACGTTGATGCATCCGCCCAGGCAGGTGTGGCCAGTTTGCCTCTGGAGCTTCAATCAATCCCAGCTTGTCTGATAACCACAGCTACATGAGTGAAAAAGACAAGTAAGAAGCTACATAAAACTTGAGTGGAAAAACAAGTCAGAAACTCTGATATTGGCCTTAGCTGAGTGTTGAGGTAAAAACAGAATGTGTGAAAGCCAGAAAAAGGTGAGCTGAGTGAGTTTACCTGCAATAAGAGTGGGCTGCCGCCAAATACTTCTGTCTGGCCGGTAGCTACCAAGTCCAAACCCATGAGTGTTTCTGCAAGAACCAGTGGCACGATGTTCTTTCGAACACCCAGCTGGGTGGCAACATAAACCAATGAGGGATTAACCCGTCCATCTGGAGACACCAGCAGATATGCGGCTAGCACGCAAATTGTTAGAGCAAACCGTCGCCTGGCCTGCACGGCAGTATCCGTGAGATCACCTTCAGGGCCATACCACTCCATCAGGCGCATTGTGTTTATTTGTCCTCCGCTTAGCAGACCCTCTGCTGCACATTTTGAGATCTTCAGCGCGGATTTCAGGAGTTTGGACATGCTTTCTCTGTAGGGGGGTGTGATAATCACGTCGGACGCAAAACCTTGGAGGTACACTTGGAACTCCTCCACCGTGGGACATAACTCGTCATCACCAAATCGGAACACGTGGATGTCTGGATCCCAGAACCGCACTGCAGCCCATAGGATTTCAGGGCGTAATCTCACACTTCGGAGATAACGGAACGCGGCCAGCCCGTGGGTCCGGAATGACAGCCAATCACCCGCTACGAATGTTTCAAGCCATGGGCCAATCAAGGTAGGGAGGTGATTTGCCATTTCTTAAATGTTGGTTGGAGTTTTAGTCTGGAGACAAATGCCTTACGTTCACGGAGGTTTAAGCTTTTATAGCCCAAGGACGGTAAGATATTTCCCTTATTCAAAGAAAATATCTCTGGAGATTGGTATACGTCCTTTCAAGTCAAGGAGTATGCTTTGGAACTGTCTCAAACATTTTCTGAACAACCAACAGTGATAAGCAGGGCCTACAGCATCTCAACTTTCTGAAAAGGCTAAAACGTCAAATCTGGGCTGAACAACACCATCGCGCGACGCACTGATGCCATCGCGCGAGGGTCCTTGATTTTCACGTTTTAAATCCAGCTTACTGGATTATATGGAGTGTTTGTTTATGCTTCATTTTGGGCTGGCTTTTAGGGTTTTGTGCTTCCTTAGCAGGTTACTTCAGGTATTTTTCAACACAGAGATTCGAGATTTTCGTTTTATTCAGCGTGCCAAGCAAAAGGCACCTTACGACAGGTCCGAGGGACAAACAAAGTACAGAAAACTATTCGGGTGCCTAACGACTCTCGAACTTATTCTCAATTACAGACGGGATCCTTTTGCGTTCAGTAGTATCCCCCGGGCCTTGCTTGGATTTCGGCACGAAGCCATGCCACGTAACGGCCATCTAGCCAATCTACAAAATCTGGGCTAGGGCCCTCAAGCACCCCCTGTCTCCAAAGCCTTCGATACTCGCGCAGTGAGGACACATTGAAGTCAGGCAAGTGGAATTCCTCGATCCCGGCTTGGTGCAGCCCTTGGCTTATGCCTAGTTGGCGTAGGATGCGACCCGGGATATAGAAGGTGAAGCTCGTCAAGCCAGCGATTATCACCCTTTCAAGGCCTGTTGTATTGACGGCCATTTCGGGCATGATCAGCCATGGACATCTCCAGACAAAATCATCAGACTGCATGTCATGCAGGATCATACTCCATCCTGTTACGTCCTGTTCGGGATACAGCAGAGGTCGTTCGAGCAACCGCCTCGGGAAATTCTCCCAGCCTGCTTGTGGAGCTTCGAGTAGGCCAGCCTTGTCGGAAAGCCATATCTATGAGTGAAAAGACAAGTGAGAAGCTAGATAAAGCCCGAGCGAAAAGACAAGTAAGGTCCTAAAGTGATCCTTAGCCGAGTGTCGAGGTAAAATGCGAAAGTGCGGAAACCGGAAAAAGGTGAGTTGAGTGAGTATTTACCTGGAGCAACCGTGGACTGCCACTAAAGACATTGCTCTGTCCGCTTTTTAATAGATCCAAGCCCATCAGTGTTTCGGCCAGGACCGTCGGGATGATGTTTTTGCGAGCTCCCATTTGTGAGGCCATGCTCACCACACTAGGACTTACCCTTCCATTAGCAGGAACCAGTGCGTAAGCCGCCAGCACGCAAATTGAGAAGGCGAAGCGTTTGTGAGCTTCTTCAACGTGATCCGTCAGAATGCCGCTAGGCCCGTACAACTCAATCAAGCGCGCAATGTCCAGTTCATCATCGTGGATAATGCTGGCCGCCAGCCCTCCGGAAATGTTCAGTTTCATCATCAGTAAATGGCTCATGTTCTCCTGCACCGGAGGAACAGCAAGGACGTTGGGATTTGCAAAGCCGGGTAGGTAGGCTTGGAACTCTTCCACTGTTGGGCACATTTCGTTGTCATAATTACGAAAGACGTGCATCACCGGATCCCAGTGGATCATGGCAGCTTCAAGAAGCTCAGGACGTGGCCCCACGTATCGAAGATCTCTGATTGAGGCCAGCCCTCGAGTCCGAGGACTCACCCATCCCATAGTTTCGGTTCTTGCCAACCAAGGATCGAGCATTGCTGCTAGCGGACTCTCCATTTTGAATAAATGATAGTGTGCTACATCACTACCAGTGGATTCCATTTATGGGACTTTGGTTGGAAGTGTCGGTCGTTGTTTGATTGTGCTAAAGGAAGAAGTTAAAAGTTTTGGATGCTTTACACTTGGCAAGTGAAGGGCTCCCCAATCATGATGTTTTACTGTGTGCAGGCCGTGGGAGGACCCCTTGTGGTTTCTGGTACCTTTAAAAGACTTATTTCAGTCAAACAAGGACAGCCTGGCAATGGATGACCCTCGCGCGAGAGTCTAACTCTCTCGCGCGACAGTACTCTCTCGCGCGTGCATCTCACTCTCTCGCGCGACAGCAATAACTTGCGCGAGTGTCCCATTTACTCGCGCGATGGTCCAAGCTGCATATTTCACAGCTTGCTGCAGCTACTGATCTGAGTTGGTCATTTTGGGTTCCAGGGGTATTTTGGCACCTCTTGTGGTTTGTACAAGTCATGATAGGCATATATGACTGTACCCGAGCATCGGATCCGAAATATCACGTTTAACGAAGATTTTGGACCCTTGGCGGCCCGTTTCAAGCTAGAATCAAGGTTTTGGAGGTTCGAAATCCGTTCTGGAGGGTTTTGCCAAGTTCTCTCATGCCGCACAGGTCATATGGAGCATGTGTGACTGTACAGAGGTTCGGTTTCAGTCTGGGGCATATTTGAGTCTTGTTTCGCTGTCTCGTGTCCCTTTTGTGTCTTAGGACACTTTTTGGCATATTTCTCGCTTCGGGATGTATTTCTTGATTCCGTCAACTCGTGCAAGTCACGTTATGTGTGCTTTGCCTTATGAAAGTGTCAGTTTCAATCAAAGTCAAGTATTTCAAGTTTTGGCCGTTTAATGCCCAAAATTTCATTAAATTTTACCGTATCCTCGTATCCTGGCCGTGTCCTAGGGTACGTTTTCTATTTTCCTTCGAGCTAGTCACTCCTACATGCGTGTGTGTCAGTGGACAGTCTCGGTGTGTTATCAATGCAAGTTTGGTATTAGTGGTTGGCGTTTTACCTCTTTTATGCATATAAAGAGCGAATAAACCTTGAAAATGCAAATTTTATAAAACTATGCTGTGTCATACCAAGACCAAAGAGAAGTGCTGTGCATGGCACTCCGGCCAATCAAAAAAAAAACCACCAAAGTATACCCGGGGCACACTCGCCCACTATCCAAAAGGCACGCAGGCCTCCAAAAGCAAAGTATCAGAGTATCTAAGGCACGTCGCCTCCATATCTAAACTACTTGGGCACGCAGGCCCGAAATCAAATGCAAGTCATAGAAAGTAAAAGAGGCTCCTCAATGGTCCTCATCCCGTCCAAGCCAGTCGGTATCTCTCAAGTCCTCCTCGACGTCATCACCACCATTGTCATCATCACTATCATCTTCATCAGCAGCAGCAAGCTCGTGCGGGTTCTGCAAGTACTGAGGGTCATCGACAGTGTCGTCGGAGTCACTCCTAGCCTCCTCATCCCCCTCTTCTCTTTCCTCTTCCTCCTCTTCCTCCCGGGGCTGGACCAAGACAAGCTGCTTCTTGCGGGCCGGCTCGTCTTGGCCCGACCTATCTCGCCTCTCTATCCGGTACCTCTCCTCTGCATGCGCCGCTGCCTTCTTGGCTGTCTCCTTGCTCACCATGGCGGGCTGTGAGCTCCTGGTGTGTCGAGTAGTAACTAGAGGCGTAGTAGTCTGTGCTCGTGGCGGAGACATGTTGCATTAGTGTATGTTTTGCAATATGTTTGTCTATGAAATGTTTAATTAACAGGTACATTCTATCAATTGGAAGCTATCTATCAGCCGTTTATTGATGTCAAGTATTTTCAAAGCAAGCATGCATGTATCGAAAGCACACATGTATCGTACGTATTGAAAACAAGAAGGAAGCGTATCGTTTTGTATACCTGGGTCCTCCGGGATGCGGCCGCCCGAGCTGGCTGGGCTGCGGGTGCTGGGTAACGCAACTGCAATGGCATGCCTTGAGCTGCTCTCCTCACCAGATTCTCCAAAGCAAGCATACGCCGTAGGGCTTCATTCACCCACTCAGCGGGCACCTGTGAATGTTTTGCAATCATCAGATATTTCAGATACAGTTCAAGGGTTTTGAAGTTACAGAAATAGAAGTTGGTTTACCTGTACAGTCACTGCCGCAGGCTCTCTAAGTGCAGGCACAAGCTCCACCTCAGCGGTATTCCCCTGATGGTCCACTACGTCAACTTTCCAAAGCAGCTCCGGGGGCCCACCAACTACTGGCCTGCTCTCTCTACGCCTCACGCGGCGCTCTCCTCCTCTCTGTACTTCAGCAGCAGCTCTCCTCTCAACACCGGCCTGGCGTGCTTGCTCTTGGATCTCTCTGCGGGCTCTGATGCCGAACGGCCTCGCCAGGCGATCTCTCTGATAGGCTGCATAGTCCATCGTCGGACGCAAGTGGCGTGTCAGCGCAGCATCTGGTCTCGTGTACCTCTCCAACTCAGCCAGCGTGTAGTCTCCTGTGTGGGAAGCTCGTGGTGGGAGTGGCCCTGCCACCTGAAACTCAGGGTAACCGAGTGACTGGCGGACCACTCGATCCCCTAAATACCACTGCCAACCAAAGGCTGACTCCAACAGTACCCTGCTGGCTGTGACTGCCCTGCTCTGAGCCAGGTACTCTGGCTCTGGCCCGCTCGTCCTCCAGGGATACCACTCAACCTGCATAAAGTGATAAACAGTCAGTGTATACAATTGATCAGCGACAGCATTATGGAAAGCATGCATGATGGTTCGTTTGGGTTTTAATGTTATACCTGTGAAGCTCTCAGCTCATCCAGATACAGCCTGTAAGCATTAAGGCTGCCTCTCCCTTCTTTGGTACCCCTGTGCTCCCTGCTCCATATCAACGCGCGAGGAAGAGTACTCAGGTCAGGATGCTTGCATTCCGGAGGGTACATCCTCAGGACCTCGTATGCCCAAAGCTGCAGTGTTATCAAACATAGAAGTACGTCAGTCACAAGTGGTATAGTTATGCAGTTAAAGCTAGTAAACAATCTATGCAGTCAAGGAGTACAATGGAAATTATGCTACAATAATTGAAATCATACCTCCCAGACGCGCCAATAGCCGGCCATGCTCTGCCCATTCCTCGAGGCATCGCCAAAGAACTGGTAGGCGGTGCCGAGTGCCGCTCCGCCCCAATCAAACCGTGCGGCTGTCCTCAAATCCCTCAGCGCCGGCAAGTATGACAAGTGCACCGTGCTTCCCCTGCCTGGGAATAGCGAAGCTCCAAACATATACAACAGGTATGCCCGAGCCATCTGCGCCTCCTCTCGCTCATTAGCTGGCTTTTTCTTCAAATACGGTATGAATTGAGCGTATCTTGCCGCTCCTCTCTCAACCTGGGGCACCTCCCCCAAGAACCACTCCAGGGCCGCTGGGTCGGCATGTATCCCTGAGTCAAACGGGATGGGATCGCCCCCAACCCTCAAACCCGTGATCGCAGCGAAGTCTGATGGTGTCACCGTCATCTCTCCTGGAGGCAGGTGGAAGGTATTGGATGTATCCCTCCACCTCTCAGCTAGTGCGACGAGGACAGCGTGGTTATTCCTGACTGGTACTGTCAGGGTCAGTATGAACTCTCTGAAGCCTGCTGCGTCTACCAGCTCCCTCACTCTCGCCGGCAACCCTATGTATAGTGCCAGGGAACTACATGGCCCTCCAAAGCCCCGGATATCCCTCTGCTCCGCCTGTTTCAGACAACAAAGACAAGCAGCAGGGTATAATGTTAGCCTAAAGAGCTTTCATTTTCAAGTTCTAGGTGATCAATGCAGCAGCTTAGCCATGCATGACAAACAAGCAACAGGATATGATGTTAGCATGCAATGCTCTCATTTTCGAGTTCCAGGTAAGCAATGTATCGGCGTGACCACAGATGGATGATTTGTCTTATTTGTTCAAGCTCTTGTTCAAGTGATAGCATGCATGGGTTGCAGTATTAGGGTTATCTTGTCATTGCTTGGAATTCAGTCCCATTTTCAACAGTCGATTGGTTCAAGACTTTGCGTACATGGTGTTAGTTACAAGAGCTATGTCAGTACGTTTTGACATCTACGCGGGTTACCTTTAGATGGTTGGTTCAAGTTATGCTTTTTGTTCATGATGCAGTTAATGGATATTGGTAGAAATTATAGTGTGCATGGCATGTTATACGAGGTTCTTCTTGTCCTGGCATACCCTATATTCAGCCTACGTCAGATGCTTGGTTCAAGTTATTGCATGCATGGCATTCGGGACGTAAACATATATCGTTATTGCATGATTCAATTCGTGATTTTCGAAGCATGCAAGCATCAAGTTAAAGCACGGGGGGGGGTTAGAGATATACCTCAGCCCAAGTATTGGCAATATGCACCCCAGGGTCCCTCAGAATGAGCTCCGGGTCATAATCAGTCTGCTGTGGTGGCTTGTAGCCCGCAAACCCTAGTGGTACGAACAAGTGTGGTCTCGGGAGCACGTAAGTCTCCTCTGAAAACTTCGGGCGCTCCATAGCGCCTGCCTCAGCCACTGCACTCACTCTCGGCCCCAGAGCCTCCTCGGCCTCTGCCTCCTCGGCCTCTATATCAGCCGCCAGTCCCTCTGACTCGGCTCTCTCTCCCTCAGCCTCCCTCTCGGCCCTCGCCGCTGCCTCGGCTGCCTCAACCGCCTTGGCCCGGTCCTCCTTGGCTTTCAAGATATATTCCCCGATTTCGGGGTGCTGTTCCAGGATTCTGGCCAATATCTCGTCGGGCGTGTGCTCGGTGATATCATCGTAAGTGACGGGCACATGCCGGGATGATGTGGCCGCACCCGCCGGCGGCCTGAATGCAATATCCTCCTCCCGAATCTCAACGGGGGCAGCCTCTATCGTCTGCTCTCTCTCAATGTGCACTTCCTCGACGTGCTCCTCTTCGATGATAACACCCTTACCCTTCGCCGAGTCCCTCGGCGGGGATTCAATCGGCCCGGTGTCACCCCCAAGGGCTCCACTGCCCTCTGCATCGCCAGAACCCCTCTCAACCATGGGTGGACCCTCGGCCACCATACCTGGGTCACTCAGCTCACTACTGGACCCCACGGCCCCAATCTGGACCCTTGCGCGAGCCTCTGGCTCTGCCGCGCGAGGCTCCTCGCTACCAGCAGCCTCCTGCTCGCGGCCCTGAACGCCATCCCCGCAGTCCGCGGCCACTGCACCTTCAATTTCGATGGGCTTCGCCACTGTCAGGTCTGTTTCTTCAACCGCCATTGAACTTCCACGATCCTCTGGCCGATCTACTACTTCTCCCTCGCCACCACTGCCGCTGTGTTCTGCCATGGGGCGTTCGGTTGTGTGTGGGTTTACCGATTCCGTGGACGAATCAAGGATTTGGGTAGTTTTGGAGAAGATTTGGAGAGTTTGAGAGAGTTTTGAGTTTGAAACCGACTGGAACTTCCCTCTGTAACGTCCCCGCGACGTTTTAAAGAATGGAACGGTTTGGGCCGGGTTTGGGCCGGTTCTAAAGCCAGGCCCCGAGATCACTCCATCGCGCGAGGGAGTCATTGCCTCGCGCGAGACTCCTCTTGGGCTTCAGGCCCATTTTCCCAGCAGGCGGGCCCAATTCGTTTATTATCTATTAAAATTAAAATCCAGGGTTTTAATTGATGGTCTTAAAACACTTGTGGGATCATGTTGAAATAGTGTTGCGATCCGGAGTAATCTTATATCCCCAGCTATGGTCCGCCTACACGCTCCGGTATGCTCTATAAATCAGCGACGATCTATCCGTCCAATTTCAAATCAGCGACGATCTATCCGTCCAATTTCAAATCAACGACGATCTATCCGTCCAATTTCAAATCAGCGACGATCTATCCGTCCAATTTCAAATCAGCGACGATCTATCCGTCCAATTTCAAATCAGCGACGATCTATCCGTCCAATTTCAAATCAGCGACGATCTATCCGTCCACATTCAAATCAACGACGATCTAACCGTCAGTCAACGACGATCTATCCGTCAAATCTTTCTTCGGCGCACGGTATTTTTACATACTTGCGCGTTTTTTTTTCATTCATTAAATCGGCTTTTGGGTGGATTTGGTGGGTGTCTAGAAACCTTTGACGTTACCCGTACCAGTCAATGGTGCTCCGCGTGCCGTCAAAGGGGGACTACTGTAGACACCCCAATCTGAATCCCCCGATCGTTTTACGGTTTCTTGTTTCCCCGATGATGAACCGGATTAAAAAGCAGTCTTAAGGTTGGAAAGGATTGAACTTGGTGTGTGTGGCCCCTTTGAGCCCTTTTAAACCCTTTTAAAAGAAAGATAAAAATCAGTCAAACTTGGGTCTGGAGTTGACCCTCGCGCGTGGACGTCATTCCCTCGCGCGAGTGTCCTTCTTGCCAGGGGTGGTCAAAGTCAAACATTTGACTGTTGACCCACGCGCGACAGGTGGAACCCTCGCGCGAGAGTCTCACTGTCTCGCGCGGTGGTCCTGAGCAGTCCCTGTCACCTTTTTCAGCCAAGTTGGTGGCTTGCTAGGGGGACTGCAGGGCTGCTGAACCCCGTTTTTCTCCACAGTACAGTGGCAGAGCTGTCCTTGGGAGCATACACTCACACAACCCTTCCCATCACCTTTTTACCTAGCTTCACCACCAAGTTTGGCCCTAAGGGAGTGTTTGCCACCACCCTTAGTCCTCCACTCTTCCTATAAATACCCCCCTTTGATCTTTCATTCAAAGGGACTAAGTCACAAAAATTCACTAACTTTGAAAGTTTAGGAGATTGAGAACTCTTGCAAGTACAAAGGCCCTCAACCCTAGCTCACTTTCTATACATTTCTTCACTCCATTTTCCATCACAAACTTCTCAACTTGTTCAAATCTTTCCAAAACCTTCCAAGCAAAGGTATAAACACCATTTATTGCTTATTGTTTTGATTCCTGAGGGGGGCTGTCAGGGCCAGGATTGGTAATCAATACCAGTTCTGGTCCTAAAGTCAGCAGAGTTACAAGAAACTGGTTCGAGCATACCCTCGCGCGAGTGACTCACACTCACGCGCGACAGTCCACTGTCTTGCGCGACAGTCCTCGTGGGGTTTGGGGATGCTAGGTTTTCTTGTTTTTCATGTTGTTATTTATTTTACAGCTTTGTAAGCCTTTTAGATCACTGTTTTGCATGTTAAAACACATAGACTAGACTTTTATTGCTTACTTGTTCTGTTGGAATGCTTCTGGCTTGCTTCTGGACATGTACCAGAGCCCAGAGCATGCAAAGCAATTCCTGGAAGTCCAGTCAGGACACTCGCGCGAGGGACTCAGTGTCTCGCGCGAGGGTTCTCCTGAGACCAGAAACTGCCCTTACATGAACAGCTTAGCCCTTGGCCTCTGTTTTAACACCCCGCTGTTTAGGGGTTGTATTTCAATTAAATTGGCTTGTTTGTAATAATTAGGGATATTTATTTACTTCCAGTCCATATAAATTGCTTGGTTTGCCTCCTGGGTGTGCACTGGTCCTTCCAGAGCCCGAAGAGGATTAAAATTCAGCTGTGGTGAGTTAGCTCCCTTGCGCGAGTGTGTGAGTGTGTCGCGCGATGGTCCGCTTTGCATGCACGTTGATCCATGCATGCAAAGGTGGCCATGGTGTATGGCACATTCATTTCTTGGACAGCCTGGTTCCTTTCTCTCAGGGGGTTGGATTTTCCCCTATCTCCTTTTATTTCATCCATCCATGGCATATTTGAAACACATCTTGCTAAATCGTGTTACGCTTTTAATCCCGATTACTGTTCCCCGCCCTAACTAGCTTAAAATTGGTTAAAGAAGAAAATGAATCACAATATTTTACAAAATGCCTAAAGTAGAGACCGATCTGGATTGGGCGAGAGGAGTGCCTTAAAAACCTTCCTCTCTTGTAACCTGGCTCCCGAACCCGGATATGGTTATGACGGATTGGTTCCTTCACTTTTTCAAATCAAAATAGCGCGGCAGGTTCGAAATATGGTTCCTTGGGTGACGGACCTTCAAACCCAGTGGCGACTACGTGTTTCGGCGCTTTGCTGCTCTGCTCGTGCTCCCTCGATTATGGGCCCTTGCTTCGGGAAACGAAATTCCTGATGGCTCGCTTTGGAATCCGTAAATTCCAGGGCATGCTGCCCACACAAGACCCTGCTCCTTGTCACCTCCCGGCTCCTCGGAAGGAAGTCAACCTCCATCCTGGCCCATCGGTCCCAGTGAACCTGCATTTGGTATTCTGGCATCAGCAAGCAAAGGATTTCATTTTGGACAATACATGAAAGGAAAGAAAAGGTCGATGTTTGTACCGTAATCCCAGTGATGTTATCCAGCCAGCGCCGGAAAGTCATCACCTCTCCTCGTCGCTCCTTAGCCCTCCGGTAGTCCGTACTCCATGCCAGCGCACGTGGAAGCAGCTGAGGATTTGTGCAAGTGTTCTCGGGTGGGAACATGCCCAAGACCTCGTAAGCCCAAAGCTGCAAGTCATGAAGATCAATTCAATTCAAGTCAATGCGAGTTCAATTCAACAAACCAGTCGATCAATCAATCAAAGCAATTCAAAGCAATAACGTCGAGTCATACCTCTATCACCCTCGTGTCTACGGCACTACGCACTTGTTTACATCCTAAAATACGCCACCCAATAAGAAAATTACACGTGGCATCAAACAATGCTTTGGCCTATCAGAACATATCCCATTTTGGCCCGAGATACATGGAATCATAGGGTTAATGGCGATATTATTTTAGTACTAAACGGTATCGTTTTGATGGGAGACGGCAGCGTTTGAGTCCCAATTAAGGGTAATTAAGACGGTAATTAGGTTTAGCCGTGGATTACTTATTAAAACTCATCCAACGGTGATTGAATCTCTGTCTCATGGGGAATCAAGCAGGGAATCATTCAGAAGGAGTGATCATGTTCACGTTGCATAAAAAGAGGAAGCCCACGATCCAGAAAACAGCCATGATCAAGATTAGCAAACGTGGAGAGAGAAGAACTCTAGAGGGACCAGTTCAGCAACCGTTCGAAGACTCCACTCAGCCGAATTTCAAGGAATCATGGGCAGTTCGAAAAGGAACATGTGCATCAATTGAAGACGTGGAGTTCGAAGGCACACTCGGCGTCTATAAATAAGAGAAGAAGTTGAAGATAGAACCCCGACAAAAAACTCATCCACTGACAACTCATACTCAATATGATTGCTCAGGGATTTATCTTAGTTTAGGACGTAGTTTAGTTTACTTTGTAAGTTGAATAATTGTTTGCATGTAAGACTACTTTCGATTAAATTCAAGTTTCTTATTCCTTTCAGTCTTTCTCTTACCAGAGATTAGTCGTTTATAAGCCCTCTTCGATTAAATTCAGTGTGCTTATATTTCTGCTTAGTCTTAGAAAAATTCCAAGAGTGTTTGTGCACGAATTTGCCTTCGATTCGATTCAGGTCTGTTTGTGCTCGATCATCTCAATTGGTTGTAAGCTCTCTTCGATTAAATTCAGTGTGCTTATATTTGTTCCATTGGTTTCAGTAAGGTCTTAAGAGTGTTTGTATACAAACTTACCTTCGATTAGATTCAGGTTCGTTTGTGTTCATTCATCTTTTTTGATTTGAGAAAAGCCAGCCCGTAGTCTTGGTTCGACATTTTTAAGGAAAAATCCTCTTAGTTGAGGTAATTGAACAGATAACACAGTTGCCTGATATAAATTAGTTGTTTCAAATCACATTGGAAAGAATAATTTCATTTGTGAAGTTAGTTCTTTTCTGGCACGCCCGCACACAATCTTTTCCTTTGATTGAACTAATTCACCCCCAAACAATTTTTGGCACGCCCGGTGGGACCCAAAGGTGCCGAAATGCCAAGGCTCAGGAAGCAAATAGGTACACCTATTGGTGCTTTGGAGCCAGGGGAACAAATTGAGCCAGAGCAGGTTGCAGAACCAGGTACGCCTGCTAGCCTAGCTTTTCAGCCATTGGCTTTAGAAATGGAGGAGCCTCTACAGGAGGAGCCTTCTTGTGAAATGCCTCCTTATCAAGGGCCTATAGGTTTTCCTCCAAATGTCCAAGAGGGACAGGCTAGTGGTAAAGACTATGATAAGGACATGTTTAGAGAAATGATGATAGCTTTCAGAGAGATGGCTCAAACCTAAAGAGCCATGATCAAAAGCATAAAAACTAGATTGCCCAATCCAGAGTTAGCAAGGAACAGTCCAGCAAATATTGGACTGAACAACCAAGCTAACTCTAGCACTCACCAAAGTCCCTTCGAAGGAAGGCTTGGAGAGGATGTTGGACAGGGTAAGATAAAATCTAGACCAGGAAAGGAGAAAATGTTTCCTGAAGACATACCACAATCCTGGTATGAGCCAGTGAAACCAACAAAGCCATTGGAGATTCCTAGGCAATCTCATGGTATTACCATTGGAGTCCCAAGAAATACTGGGAATAGACAAAGCGTTAATCCTCTCTTCGAACCTGTTCTGGCAAGATGGGGGGATGACGTAGAGTTAGAACAAGGGTATACACCAGAAAGGAGGGATGTCAATCCACGAGACTCTCGTCAGGAGTTGCCAATGGCTAGGGGTCCCTTCCCCACTGTTCAAGAGAAAAATCCTAGGTATACACAGCCTCATGTTGCGCCTGAAAGGATGCAGCAACCACCATATGGGAGACCCCTAGGGAAAACCAAGGGGATTTCAGTGGGGTTCATGAAGATGATTTGGAAAGGCAAGATCAGCCTGTAGCAAATCAAGGACAGAATCTCCTCGTAGATAACCCAGTGTTAAGAGACCAAGTTATGGGTCTCATACAAAAGGTTTGTGGACCTCGAACTCGGGGGGTGCAACCTCAGATCTATCGAAAGCCATATCCAGAGTGGATAGACACCACATTTCAAATCCCTAGGGAATTCAAAATCCTAGATTTTACTTTGTTCTATGGGGATGGAAGGCAGTCTTCCGTAGAACACATTGCTAGATTTTCTGCCCAATGTAAGAACTTGGCCCAAAATGGCTTCATGAAGTTGAAGTTGTTCCCAAATTCTTTGTCTGGACCAACTTTTGCTTGGTATACCAATTTACCACCAGGATCAATAACCAATTGGTTTCAGATGGAGGAGGTGTTTCATGCACAATTCTTCCATGCAGAGCCTGAAGTCTCAATGGCAGACTTGGCTAGATTAAGGCAAAAACCAGATGAAAAGGTAGCAGACTTCATATCTAGGTTCAAAAGGGCCAGGACCAAGTGCAAACTCCAACTGCCAGAGGCAGAGTTTGTGAGGTTAGCCCAAGATGGGTTGGAAAGAGAACTTCGAAAGAGGTTCGATTCCACTGAGTTTAGAGACTTTGCAGATCTAACCTACAAAGTCACTAGATATGAGTCATTGCTGGAAGAAGATACAGATAGGCATAACTCTTCTTATTCCACGTATTATAGAGATCCCAACTATGAGATAGATGCTGCAGAAATCATTGAACATGATCCTTGTGTTTGTGAGCCTCTAGTCCAGAAGAATGTTACTATAGGGCAGAAATTCAAACAGAAAGAAATAAATAAAGTTTATTCTTTCGATGTAACAAAGGCTGATGAAATTTTTGATTACCTGTTAAGGAAAAAGATCATCAAGCTGCCCTCAGAAGTTAGATTACCAACTGCAGAAGAAAAGCATGGGAAAACATATTGTAAATGGCATGATTCTTGGTCTCATTCAACTAAGTCTTGCAATGTTTTTCGTGACAGAATTCAGGAACAAATCAAGAAAGGAAGGATCAAGTTCCCTGAAAAGGCCATGGGAATCGATGCCACTCCTTTTCCAAAGGTCGAAGAAGTAAACACCAACGTGCCCACTTCGTTGGCTCGAACTGTCAAAAAATATTGGCGTGACAAGGAAGCACCAGTGAATATGACTTCAGTCCAGCCCACAATGTGGAAGCCATATGCCGGTCATCCTCGAGGCATGGGGGTAAGACAAAGCCATTACAAATCAAGCAATGCTGGCTTATCTTCACAGGATGCTGGAACAAACCATCTGCCTATGCTCGAAGCCTCGTTTTTGGAGTGCTTATGCGTGGGTTGCAGAGCCAACTATTTGGTTTTCAAGGATCTGGACAGGAAGGGAGTCAGCCTGTTCCCTAAAGAGCAAGGGATGAAGCGAATTGCTCCAGCACTAGCAAAACCAAATGAGAGCAAGCCTTGGTTGGCTTCGAAGAGGAATATGCCCTCGAATATAGTCCCTTATGCTCAGAAAAGGGAAGTACCTCCTCTAAAGAAGGCCAATATTGGTCAGACTTCAGGGGTACAAGAGGAAGTCAAGCAAGACGAGTTTACTTTGGTAAAAGGCATCCCTGATTGGTTCTTGAAACAGGTTAAGCCTGATCTGTTTCAAGGATACAAGAATCCAGCCAAAGGGGGAAACAAGACCTTTAAGCCACCAAGCTCAAACTCTGGAAATTGGGTGTTGGTACGAGACCCCAAGTCCAAAATCCCACAGATGGTCCCCTTGCTCTCAAAAACACAGAAAAGGAAGCTCCAAAGGAAGTATTCACTCTTTCAAATGGGAGACTCCTCAACTGGAGAGGAATCTGGAAAGGGAACAAGGCTCAATCCAAGGTTCGACAGGGCTCAAAGGGACCCCGAGGAGTTTCGAATCCAGTATCGAGAGGGAGAAGCCTTGCAGAAAGTAGCTTCAGCGATGCTCGAAGAGGACTTCGATGCACCTTCCCCCAACTCATTGGCCAGTCTGGGCTGCTAGAAGCCATGTTGGTGGAACAAGAAGGGGTAGAAGGAAGCTCTTCTCCCATGGAAGTGTCAGCACAAGAGGCTGAATCCAAGGGGGAAGTGAGAGCAGAGGCAATTAACCAGACCAAAGAGGCAGCAAGCATTCAGTTTGGAAGCCAGCCAGAGGTGCAAGTTAACATGGTTTATCCGTGTTCGATGGACTCCTTCAAAATTGGCCAGGCGTCTAAAGATGAAAGCAATGCTTGGCTGGTCAAAGCCAGCTCCTCTGAAGAGATGCACAGTGATGAAGAACTGAACATCATATGCAATGACTGTGATCTGGAGGAAGTGGCCCAGATCGAGATGGATGAGAATCTGGTACGTGAAGTTGAGCAGAATCAGGAGAGTTTGGAGGTAAGTTCCAAAGAAAGTGCTTGTTTTGTACCAGATTCCATGTCAGACATCGAATACCCATTGGTAATAGATTTAAATTATGTGGAGCTTTCATATCCATTTAAATTACCTACCAATGCTATGCGACAACATTTACGTCCACTATATATTACTGCACACTTTGATGGAATCCCACTTAACAGAATTCTGGTGGATGGGGCTGCAGTGAACATTTTGCCTTTCCAAACCCTAAAAAGTTGGGTAAAGGAAAAGCAAAGTTGATTCCAACCAGCACATCCATTGCAGGATTCACAGGGAAAGCCAACATGCCAGGGGTATAATCTCCATTAGATTGGCAGTAGGTGGAATAGAAACAGACATTGCTTTCTTCGTAGTGGATACATATGCTAAATATAATGCTTTACTAGGAAGAGATTGGATTCATGTTAATGGATGCATTCCTTCTTCTCTCCATCAGGAATTGATGATTGTTAAGTATGACAAAGGCAAAGAAGTGGGTGTTGAAGGAGTCAAAGCTGATCCACATCCATTTAGTGCCACAGCAAATTTTGCTGAAGCAGAAATGTACAAGTCAGACGTAGTTCCACTAAGTGAACTACTCCAGGCAGCCACTTGCCCAACCAACGAGATGGAATTGGGAGAATTGGCAGAGCTAAAATCGAAGCTGAAACAAGCTGTTGATTATGAATCAGACACCCCAAAGGATGATGCTACTTGGATGTGAATCCAAGGAAGAGGTGGAAGGAGAGGCCAACTCATTGGCTTTAATAAGATATGTTGCTTTGGGGATTGAGCAGAAGATACAAGAGGATAACATGTGGGAAGACGTTCTGCAGGATCACAAGCCTCACAAGGAGGAAGACAGTCCAACGTCTCAAGAACATTTCGAAGACCAGATCTTTTGGAGGAAGTAAAATTGGGAGATGAAAGAAATCCCAACCCAGTGTTTATCAACAAACAGCTCGACTCAGAAATGAGGGCTAAGTTGATAGCACTACTGAAAGCCAATAAAGAATGTTTTGCATGGAGTTACAAGGAACTACCTGGATTGGACAGGAAATTGGTGGAGCATAGGTTGCCTATCAAGCCACAATTTAAACCTGTGAAGCAGCCAACCAGGAAGATGAGTCCAGAAACTATTGCAGGAGTCAAGAAAGAAATTCAGCGACTTCTAGATGCTGGATTCATTAGGACAGCCAGGTATGTCGAATGGTTGTCTAATGTAGTTCCAGTTCCTAAAAAGAATGGGAGTATTAGGATCTGTATTGATTTTCGAAATCTAAATACTGCCACTCCTAAGGATGAGTATCCTATGCCTAATGTGGACATGCTTGTGGACGGGTCAGCTGGACACAAGATGTTATCCATCTTGGATGGGCATTCAGGATACAACCAAATTTGCATAGCAGATGAAGATGTGCACAAAACAGCATTTGCATGCCCTGGTAACATTGGCATTTTTGAATGGGTCAAGATGCCATTTGGGTTAAAGAATGCTGGTGCCACTTACCAAAGGGCTATGAATACCATTTTCCATGATTTGGTAGGAGGTTTTCTAGAATGTTACATAGATGATATCATTGTGAAGTCAGACTCTGATGAGGATCACTTACAACATCTAGAAAGGACATTTCAACAACTAAAAATATACCAACTGAAGTTAAATCCAGAAAAATGTGCTTTTGGAGTATCAGCTGGAAAATTTCTGGGTTACTTAGTTCACGAAAGGGGAATACAGGTTGATAAGAACAAAGCAAAGGCCATTATTGAGGCCAAACCCCCTTCGAACAAGAAGGAGTTGCAAAGGTTTCTTGGTCAATTAAATTTCCTTCGTAGATTTATATCTAATACTGCAGGAAAGACTAAAATCTTCTCTTCTTTATTGAAATTAAAGGAGGGAGAAGAATTCAAGTGGTCTAGAGAGCATGATGATGCCTTCGAAGCCATCAAGAGATACCTAGCCCACCCACCAGTGTTGATGCCACCTATTGAAGGGAAACCAGTGAAGCTGTACTTAGCAGCGACTCATGATTCAATAGGAGCATTGCTGGCACAAGACAATGAGGATGGCAAGGAGAGAGCAATCTATTATCTTAGTAGGTTTCTAAATTCCTGTGAATGTAGATATGCTGCAATAGAAAAACTATGTTTAGCTTTATTTTATGCTTCCAAGAAGCTCAGGCATTATATGTTGCCTAGAGTGACTTATGTCATTTCTCAAACTGATGTAATTAAGCACATGCTTTCGAAGCCAGTGCTTAGTGGGAAGATTGGGAAATGGATAGTATCTTTAATTGAGTTTTGTCTCGAGTATCTACCCCAGAAATCAGTAAAGGGACAAGCGTTGGCCAACTTTTTGGCTGATCACCCTAATGAAATCAAGGTGCCTGAAACGCTAGAAGCAAGTCTGATTGATATCAAACCATGGAAGCTATGGTTTGACGGATCGAAGACTGCCCAAATGGCTGGAGTAGGTATAATTTTAGAGTCCCCTCAAGGTCTGAAAACCAAATTTAGATTTCGACTCAGTGAGGGGCAATGTTCAAATAATCAAGCAGAATACGAAGCTTTAATCATAGGGTTAGAGATCCTACTCGGATTAAGGGCAAATGCTGTTGAGGTCTTTGGAGATTCTCAGTTAGTAATCAATCAGCTGAATGGGCAATTTCGATGCACCAGCCCAGCTCTAGTGCTTTATTATCAGCATGCTAAAGTGCTGATGGATCGATTTTTCATGATCACTTTAACTTATATCCCTAGATTCTTCAATGAAGAAGCTGATGAGGTGGCTCAAAGGGCATCAGGATATAAAATTGTGTCAGAAAGTGAAAAAGAGTTCTGTCAGCTAACTCTAATGAAATCTTTACCTATGTTAAGTGACAGGTTGACTGATTTCGAAGTATTAGAGGTAAATCTTCCTCCCAATCAGAACGAGGATTGGAGGCAGGTGCTCATCGATTACCTAACCAAACCAGATGCTGAGACAGACAAAGCAACTAGGTTGAAAGCACTGAATTACATTATGTACAATAATGAGCTATTTAAAAGAGGGATGGATGGTCTCCTTTTGAAATGTTTGAACAAGGTAAATGCTTTTAAAGTAATGGCCGAGGTCCATGAAGGAATTTGTGGAACTCACCAAGCTGGCATAAAGATGAGATGGTTGATAAGGAGATATGGGTACTATTGGCCCACGATTCTTAAAGACTGCATCGATTATGCCAAGGGATGTCAAGCCTGCCAACGAACAGGGCCACTTAAACATTTACCAGTTACAGATTTACAGTATGTCATAAAACCATGGCCTTTTAGAGGATGGGCCATGGATATGATTGGGATGATTTATCCACCTTCTTCAGAAAAGCACAAATTCATTTTGGTAGCAACTGATTATTTCACTAAGTGGGTGGAAGCTCAAGCTTATGAGGAAATTAAGCAAACCCATGTTATTGAGTTTATAAAAGGGATCATTTATAGATTTGGCAGCCCTCAAACAATAACAGTGGATAATGGTTCCATATTCGAAGGGAAATTGGTTAAAGCTTTTGCTAGTAACCATGGGATTTCTTTGATATACACTAGCACATATTATGCCCAATCGAATGGCCAAGCAGAATCAACCAACAAGATTATCAAAAAGGGAATCCAAAGAATGGTGGATAAAAACCCAGAAACTTGGCATGAGTTGTTAATGGACACATTATGGGCTTACAGGAATACGAAAAGGACTAGCACTGGCACTACCCCATTTGCTTTAACTTACGGGCATGATGCAGTCCTACCCATGGAGATCACGGTGAGATCTCAAAGGGTAGCATTTCAAAATGATTTGGATACCCAGTCATACCACCAAGCCATGCATATGGAACTCGAAGACATTGATGAAGCCAGAGTAAAGGCTTTAAATCAAATCATGTTACAAAAGGCAAGAGTGGCCAGAAGTTACAATAAAAGAGTAGCTTTTCGAAGCTTCGATGAGGGTGACCTGGTCTGGAAAGTAATTTTACCCATCAGAGATCGAAGGGTCAGGATGGATGGATTAGGCAAATGGGCTCCAACTTGGGATGGACCTTTCCAAATTCACAGGGTCTTGAAAGGAGGAGCCTATCATTTGAGAAATTTAAATGGTTATGTCCATCGAAGAAAGATAAACGGGAAACATTTAAAGTCTTATGTCCCTTCCATATGGGAGTCGTTTCATAGAAGACAACTGTCTTCGAAGAGATGAACCCAGCTCGGGGGGTAGTTTCTCTAGGCGTTTGACTTGATGCAACCGTTAGCCTTTTATGGGTCACGATAAAAAGGGAGGAAGTCAAGAGGAGAGAGTTCCGTCATAGTTACTTATTTTGATCTCGACTCACGGTTACTTCGAAGTATGGATTAACAGTTAGGGTAAGTAAAACACGACACCCTGATAGCAAAAGTTTTATTCATTCATAAAAAGCACCTAAAGAGGTGCCGTTACAAAAGAAAAGAACAGACCCAAGTGGATCTGAAGCAAAAGAAAGAGAGACCTACTGTGATCTCTAAAAAAAAAAAAAAAACGGCCTATCCATGGCCTAGAAACCAAAATGAAGGTCTTCTGGTAACCCTCATAGTCCCAAAGGTGAGGTCCTACGAGGACCCACCCTCCGGAGGACTTTTGGCCTCATGAGCCGTGAGGACGTTGGTGAGATCGCCCCAACTCCTGGCCAAGCACAGACGTGAACATGTCTCCACGTCCACTAGCTGAGCCTGAAGCCGGCCAATCTCGCTTCGAAGAGCTCGAAGCTCCGTTTGCTGGTCCTCCTTAAGCTCGTCGACGAGTCTGGTCATTCTTCTGGCAAGCTCCTCCAAAAGTTCGGCAGGCTGAGGGGCTTGCGGGTTGGAAGCCATGGCAAATTCGAGGATAAAGAGAGAAGATGGGATGAATATTACCAGCTCTGGCTGATTATTTATAGTCCCAAAGGCATCAGCGTATCCCCATGTAATTATTACGGATATTAAGTCGAGGCCAGGTGCAAAGCCCTTGAGGAACGAAACGTCCAAAGGGGGGTAGCCGCCATCAGACTTAGTAATAAGTGTTACGGCTAACGAGGAGACTATTGGAGATCCCCTGAGAATAAACCGTACACGAAATCTGAAGTTATGATGTCTCGAAGTGTCGTTTGGATTATTAGGGCCAGTCACTAAGTATATCGAGGGAGCTTTCCTGTTCAAAATGGTGAATTTGTGATGAGAATGCCAATCGGTGCATCAGAATAAACGTAACAACGGAAAGAGTACTCTTTAGGAAGATTTCTGTTTGTTGCAACCTGTCATGGGTTCAGTTAATATCATTTGGTCTTAGAACATACAGGCTTCGAGACCAACAAAGCAAAAATGCATGAATGGCCCAGTGGTCATGCCATGAAGCTAGAACAGGGTTACAATAATAAGAATTTTCTCTGATCATTACATTCATGAGGAAAATTACATTCATGATGTCCACCTAAGAGATGGAAAACAAAACCCTAATTAACCATTGAAGTATCCCAGTCGTCCCAGAGTGGGTCTCCACAGGCTGAGATACAAAAGACTTGAGCAAAGCTCCATCGGTAGGTAGACGTACTGCGAGACCATCTCGTTAGATTCTTTGGTCGTCGAAGTCACAGCTCGACGAGGTTTCGTCATGAGAGCTGATGTGTCTATACCTAGGAGCCATAGCCCAAGAGGAAGGCGTCATGAGAACTGATGTGGCTATACTTCGAAGCCATATCTCACTAGATCTGGTGGGCGTGTCATGATTCCCATTCTTGGGATTGAAGTGGTGAAGTCTCGACCAAATAAATCAAGCTGGAGAAATTTTGGGAATCGAGAGAAAAGACATCAGAAATTAAGAAGGTTTGTGAGTTCCCCTGCTTAAAAGCCCTATTTATAATGGTAAAGGGGGAAGTTGATCATTCAATGATCTCAGGGGAGGTAGATAAGAAGTCTTATCGAGTTATCCCGAGTTAATGCATTGTGATACTTATCTATTGATGCATTGATGGCTATCCAGTAATTAGGTTGAAGTATTACTATGCGTAGGTAATCCAGCATAAAAAAAGGGGGCATTATATTACAAGTACTGTTCAATTACATGGCCAATATTGGACAGTATTGCTCGAAGGGAATTGAGATTAGCATCTAATAATGAAACTTGAGCAGTCTTTTCCTGACGCACAGCTCGAAGCGTGGGAATAAGCTGTGGCAATGTTTGCTCACCCTTCGAGGCCACATCCTTAAGTGCACAAGATTCAGCAACAACCTTATTAATCTCACCCGTGACCCTTTGCAGTTCTCCTTCGAGCCAGCTCTTTTGCCTTTGCAGCTCTTCGAGCTTGCTTGTTTGAGCATTGTGCAAGGAAAGATGGGAAGCAATCTTTAAAGCTTTAGCTTCCAGTGTTTTCTCCTCAAGGGTGGTTTTCCCAAGGCTTTTGGATAGGAATTGATTGTGAGCAAACAATTCACTAAACTGGCCAAAGTTTTCTTGAAGAGTAGAGTTGATGGGTGAAGGAAGCTTATTCGAGAGAAGTAGGGCTTTAAGGCATACTTCGAAATGGTAAACCAAACCATGCTCAAGGAGAGATGGGAGTCCTAGCCGGGTCAAGGCTCCTAAATGATGTTTTAACGTCAGGACATCATCTCCCGTAGGAATGCTCTTGATTTTAAAGGATGAAGAGCTGGGGAGTGTGGATGTATTAAGGAGTTGCTGGAGGCTTTCCAGTGGGTCAGCCGAAATGGTAGGAATGGGGTCAGCAATCCCATCACAGAATAGTCCCAGCTGATGTTTATACAGTGAAACATCAAAAGCCACTAAGGGGAGATCTGTCAAATGGGGAGGAGCTTCATCAGGAGTTGTGGATGAACTTAGGTCTAAGGACAGAGCTGCTCCCATATCATCAGTAGGGTTATCCACCTGAATCACAATAGGAGGTAAGGATAAACAGAACTAACAATTGAAATATCTAAAGGGGTGCTTAGAGCTAAAGTACCTGATCCTTCGAAGACGTTGGGACGTCAGGACCTGGTTTCTCGAAGCAAATGGGCAAAACAGGAGTAGAGGAAAGTGAGGGAGAGCCCTGTTCCAAAACCGTTGAGGAATGTGGAAGGGGGTCTTTTTCTTGAACCTCTAATAATTCAGCAACCTTCAACTGGCTGCTCGCAACGTTCCTAGGTGAAGGCAGCTCAGTGGTAATTGGAAATTCCTGTGGGAATTCAATACCAATGTCAGGCCTAAAGGTAGCTGTTAAATGTATGATAGTATTGAAAAGGTCCATTCTTGCCTGGGTAGGAATGGGAGGGATGGATCCAGCAAGAGATAACAGCAAAGTTATTATATCAAAACTCACTTGGACAGAATCTTGATGAGTAGAGATCTCTTGAGTAGGCATGCTGACTGGAGTCTCTCGAAGAGGAGTGATAGGCATGCTGTCCAGAGTCTCTCCATGAGGGATGTCAGGTAAGGAGTCTGAATCCTCCTGGTGAGTAATGAGGGGCAACTTAATTGGTGGCCCTTGAAGCTGTAAGAAGAATTAGAAGTCATACACTTGCAAATTAAAAGACATGCAAGGAATACTTGTAGTACACCTGGTTAGGGAAAGAGAGCTCTGCTGAGGCTTTACTCCCCTTCACAGTTTTTTCCTTTCTTTCATATACCAGGGCCTTCGACGTGACTTTTCCTTGGCCTGAAAGAAATAACAAGTTAGACTAAGAAAACCTGCTTGAGGGGTTTACTACTATCGAAATGGAAAGAACGAATTATACCCCTGGGAACTAAAGCCCCTGTGTCATCTTCAGTCTCTTCATCAACTGAAGAAGGCGTGGGTTCGAGCTGCTTGGCAGCTCTAGTTCCTTGTGGGGCTGCAAACAAGAGGAATGCAATATGTTGGTTCCGTGAATAGGGAAACACAAAGATAAAGTCAGGTGTCTGAGAGGAACAAACCTGATGGTGTGTTCGAGGATTCGATGTAGTGCTTGGTAGGAAGACTTCCTTAGGTTGAGAAGTCGTCTTACCCCTCTTCGAAGTCGTTGGAGGGGAAGAAACAGTACCTTCATATATAACCCACATCAGAAGGGTTTCTTAAAGAACGGAAATAAAAATAGCTGAAGAAGTTACCTCTTTTCTGAGGTACTCTAGAGGACTGTCTCCTGGGAGGGGGAGAAGGGATGACCATTGATATGGGAGAAGCTTCGAGGGGGACTGCTTTCTGGTCAACCTCATCTCCAGTGGTATCTTCAATCCCACCAATTTCTCCAAACCCCTCCGAGGAGAAAGGAGAGGAATCGTCATGAGTTGCATGCCCAAATGCAGATTGCTCATAACCAATGTGTGCAAGGAATTTCTTGAAACGGGGGCGCCCCACAAGAAAAGAGCAGTTGGCATGCCACCAATCGTTAAATTCAGGGGTAGTGTACACCGCTGGTTCTCGAAAATCTTGAACAATTGTTCGTCTTATCAGATCCCTGGATTTGTCAAACCACGTTCTGAAGTGTTCTGTGGAGGTGTTTGAACGCTCAGGCATGGAGACATTGATAAAACCACAATAGGGAATAGGAATGCCCTGAACCAAACCAAGCTGCCTAGCAAATTGAGCAGGGCAGTACACTTCAGCGTGTGCCACTGATCTGGCAATATTCGATGACGATATGAAGATCTCTCTGCCCGTAAGTATGTTACCCCATGCTTGAAGGGCTCGAGAGGATTTCCCTTGTTTATCTGACAAAATGTCCAAAAGCCATGGTGGTCCAATTGGAGCCTGGAAAGGATTGTACCATTCCCTGTCTGAAGCAAGCCCAGAGAAGAAGCAGAGATAGTGTACTAAAGAATGGGTGTCACTATCCTGTGGCTCAATGTAATTGTCGCCATGGACATTGGGATCCTCAGGGATTCCAATAGTTGACATAGGTGCTTTGAATGGACCTAGCTCCGGAAAGTAGGCGTGGAGCCATAGTTGTATGAACCACTGAGGGCCCCCTTGGGAGTTGTTTGGCCCCTTTTGGCGGAATTCAGAGCCGGCTTTGTACACATGGCCAAGGAAATAAGAGGCAAAGTCAAATACCTCACCCCTGGATAGTGCTAAGGCCAATGGAACGAACTCATTCATTACTCTTTTCCCAGAATGGCAAAGGATGTGCTTGCAGAGAGTGTAGAGTATGAAAGCAAAATACTCTGTCTCGGATACCTCTCCTTGCAATTTCCCTTCTCTGGAATAGAATTGGGAAAAGGATCCATTGTGAGCAGTCAAGCGAGTGAAACCCTGAGGAGGGTTATACTCTTGGGTAGGGTCAAATTGGGAGCCATCAGGATGGAGTCCCAACATTTGAGATACATCTAAAACCGTGGGTGCCATCATACCACAGTTAAATCGAAAGAAATTAAAGGAGAAGTCTCAAAAGGCTAGGGCAGCCTGGATTAGGGGCGGATTCTGGGTAATCCCCCTTCGAAGAAGAATGATGATATTCTTCAAACCCACTCTCTCAAGGTCATCTGATTTTGCTGCCAGCATTCGAGTAGTCCAAATTTTCCAGTCTCGGTCTATCGTAGGCCAGCAGGGAAAAGATTTTTTGGTAACATTGTGCCAGTTTATGGCTGAACAGGCTGTAATCTCAGCATCCCCTAATCGAGGGTAGTATAGAGAGAGAGAAGTAGGAATTTCCCCTACAAACTGAGGGCCCAAGATGCATGTACCTTTTTCTCTAGGGTTTGGGACGAGAACTCGATCGTCGAAACAGGAAATTTCTGTCGATTCCTGATCCTTCTTTTCGATGAACCGTCTTAGGGCAAGCGAAGGGGTCGGATGTTCCACGACGACTGGTCGACTGGAGGAGGCCATTGATTCGGTCCGGTTCGACGGTTTCTCAGAGAGGAGAGACGACAGAAGTTTTTTCAGTTTAAGAAAGCTTGAATGTGCTAGGCGTAGGGGTAGTTTGAATATTCTCTGCCTTTATACCCCCAATGTTGGGCCAAACTGTTGGTAGGCCCAAGTCGTGAGGTGGCTTATTCTTTGGGTTTATTATTTTTAGAGCCCAGAATTAAAACATAGCTTGAGCCAAGCACACATTGTTACGAAAAGAAATTTCATTTACATCTGCCAGGATTACATGAATGAAATTTGCATAATTACAAGGAAAAAGCAACAAAAGGAAAATATTAATTCCTACTGGCAGTTGGTCGAGAGCAAATTAGGCCTTCGAAGGGCCTCGGTGCTGAGCAGCAGCCTTCTTGTTCTCGAAGTAATGTGGGAAGGACCAAGTGACAAGGCTGTGGAACTTGTTCCAAGCAAATTGGAGGAACTTCAGCTCCATCTTCCTCATGTCTTCTTTGGCATCAGATTCCAGTTTCTTCTCCAGAAGTGGCCTAAAGCTAAGCACCAGGGCTTTGGCTTTCTTTTGGAGCTTGGCTTCTTTGGCTGGGC
Source organism: Rhododendron molle (assembly GCA_025413875.1). Lineage (NCBI taxonomy): Eukaryota > Viridiplantae > Streptophyta > Magnoliopsida > Ericales > Ericaceae > Rhododendron > Rhododendron molle. Next base: position 12,307,085 of record CM046398.1, on the reverse strand, counting down.
GCTTCATTTGTCTTCGTTTGAAGCACCTTCGAAGCTTCTTGTCCGCATGGGCAGGCACCACTTCGAATGATTCAGATTGGAAGCTTTGGATCTGGTTGTTGAGCTTCTCAATCCTGTCTTTAACCAGGGCATAATCCTGGAGGTCTTGGTCAAAGCAGTAGGCTGCTGCATTTGCCTCGAGCCATGCTCTGATCACTGGCAAGAAGTCCAAGAAGCAGTGAATTTGGTAGGATACCGTGGAGGGGATAGTGCACATGAGGATTGTTTCACAAGCCCATTTAAAATTGGTCAATGGGACTTGTTCTTCCAGGATGGAGACATCCAGGAAGAATAAAGCAGCAAGGAGTTGAAGGGCTTGTCCCTTGTTAGATGGATAGATAGAGAAGCCATAACACCATTGGAAATGAGGAGGGTTAATAGCAAGGTTTGACACCTCATTAAACCAATCAGTTTCTTCTGGAAGGGGAGCCAATTTGGTTGACTCTTCGAAGCCAGCAGGGAAGTGAGGAGTTTTCACCTCATTAAGCCAGAAGGCTCTCTGAGATTGGGCCATGCGTTTGAAGTCACAATAGGGAGCTGCCCCAAGGTAGTTCTCCTCTTGTTTCAAGTAAGGAGCATACTTGAGAGAGGAGTAGATGGATTCTAGCATGCCCATGTGAATGGTGTCATTGCAAGTCAGAGGCAAGAACTGACTTGCGAACAGGGTTCGAAAGTGATGAAACCTGTTAGGAGTTGGGTCAGGCTGATCGAACTTGACCAGGATGGAATTCGGACAGGTATGGGTAGGTGTGTCCTCCCATGCACTCCAGCCAGAGCCATTGGTCGTATTCGAACGGGTCAGGGCAGATTCCCAACCCGTAAGCAAAGGGACAGGAGTGCTGAAGGTTCGGTCAGAGAGGATCTTTCCTGCCAACAATTGAGGAGAGTTTGGAGGAGATGTGTGAGACGAAGGAGATTGTTGGTCAAGGTTATCAAGAACGAGATTGATTTCTGTGAGAGAGTCCATGACTGGAAGGTCTCTTAAGCAGGGAGAGATTATGCTTCGAAGAGGGTTAAGGGGTTTTGTGATTCGTTAAACCCTAACTCGAATCACTATTTATGGAAGAATTAATGCAGCTTTCTTTGAGAAGCTCAAGGGACATGCATGAAAGCAGACTCTTCCCATGACTCCATGCACCCGTGTTCCACCGCCGCACGAGGCGTCTCCTTCATCAGCTTCTCACATAGGTGAGACCCTTATCATGCGCGGGTGTTTACATCCTAAAATACGCCACCCAATAAGAAAATTACACGTGGCATCAAACAATGCTTTGGCCTATCAGAACATATCCCATTTTGGCCCGAGATACATGGAATCATAGGGTTAATGGCGATATTATTTTAGTACTAAACGGTATCGTTTTGATGGGAGACGGCAGCGTTTGAGTCCCAATTAAGGGTAATTAAGACGGTAATTAGGTTTAGCCGTGGATTACTTATTAAAACTCATCCAACGGTGATTGAATCTCCGTCTCATGGGGAATCAAGCAGGGAATCATTCAAAAGGAGTGATCATGTTCACGTTGCATAAAAAGAGGAAGCCCACGATCCAGAAAACAGCCATGATCGAGATTAGCAAACGTGGAGAGAGAAGAACTCTAGAGGAACCAGTTCAGCAACCGTTCGAAGACTCCACTCAGCCGAATTTCAAGGAATCATGGGCAGTTCGAAAAGGAACATGTGCATCAATTGAAGACGTGGAGTTCGAAGGCACACTCGGCGTCTATAAATAAGAGAAGAAGTTGAAGATAGAACCCCGACAAAAAACTCATCCACTGACAACTCATACTCAATATGATTGCTCAGGGATTTATCTTAGTTTAGGACGTAGTTTAGTTTACTTTGTAAGTTGAATAATTGTTTGCATGTAAGACTACTTTCGATTAAATTTAAGTTTCTTATTCCTTTCAGTCTTTCTCTTACCAGAGATTAGTCGTTTATAAGCCCTCTTCGATTAAATTCAGTGTGCTTATATTTCTGCTTAGTCTTAGAAAAATTCCAAGAGTGTTTGTGCACGAATTTGCCTTCGATTCGATTCAGGTCTGTTTGTGCTCGATCATCTCAATTGGTTGCAAGCTCTCTTCGATTAAATTTAGTGTGCTTATATTTGTTCCATTGGTTTCAGTACGGTCTTAAGAGTGTTTGTATACAAACTTACCTTCGATTAGATTCAGGTTCGTTTGTGTTCATTCATCTTTTTTGATTTGAGAAAAGCCAGCCCGTAGTCTTGGTTCGACATTTTTAAGGAAAAATCCTCTTAGTTGAGGTAATTGAACAGATAACACAGTTGCCTGATATAAATTAGTTGTTTCAAATCACATTGGAAAGAATAATTTCATTTGTGAAGTTAGTTCTTTTCTGGCACGCCCGCACACAATCTTTTCCTTTGATTGAACTAATTCACCCCCAAACAATTTTTGGTACGCCCGGTGGGACCCGAAGGTGCCGAAATGCCAAGGCTCAAGAAGCAAATAGGTACACCTATTGGTGCTTTGGAGCCAGGGGAACAAATTGAGCCAGAGCAGGTTGCAGAACCAGGTACGCCTGCTAGCCTAGCTTTTCAGCCATTGGCTTTAGAAATGGAGGAGCCTCTACAGGAGGAGCCTTCTTGTGAAATGCCTCCTTATCAAGGGCCTACAGGTTTCCCTCCAAATGTCCAAGAGGGACAAGCTAGTGGTAAAGACTATGATAAGGACATGTTTAGAGAAATGATGATAGCTTTCAGAGAGATGGCTCAAACCCAAAGAGCCATGATCAAAAGCATAAAAACTAGATTGCCCAATCCAGAGTTAGCAAGGAACAGTCCAGCAAATATTGGACTGAACAACCAAGCTAACTCTAGCACTCACCAAAGTCCCTTCGAAGGAAGGCTTGGAGAGGATGTTGGACAGGGTAAGATAAAATCTAGACCAGGAAAGGAGAAAATGTTTCCTGAAGACATACCACAATCCTGGTATGAGCCAGTGAAACCAACAAAGCCATTGGAGATTCCTAGGCAATCTCATGGTTTTACCATTGGAGTCCCAAGAAATACTGGGAATAGACAAAGCGTTAATCCTCTCTTCGAACCTGTTCTGGCAAGATGGGGGGATGACGTAGAGTTAGAACAAGGGTATACACCAGAAAGGAGGGATGTCAATCCACGAGACTCTCGTCAGGAGTTGCCAATGGCTAGGGGTCCCTTCCCCACTGTTCAAGAGAAAAATCCTAGGTATACACAGCCTCATGTTGCGCCTGAAAGGATGCAGCAACCACCATATGGGAGGCCCCCTAGGGAAAACCAAGGGGATTTTAATGGGGTTCAGGAAGATGATTTGGAAAGGCAAGATCAGCCTGTGGCAAATCAAGGACAGAATCTCCTCGTAGACAACCCAGTGTTAAGAGACCAAGTTATGGGTCTCATACAAGAGGTTTGTGGACCTCGAACTCGGGGGGTACAACCTCAGATCTATCGAAAGCCATATCCAGAATGGATAGACACCACATTTCAAATCCCTAGGGAATTCAAATCCCAGATTTTACTTTGTTCTATGGGGATGGAAGGCAGTCTTCTGTAGAACACATTGCTAGATTTTCTGCCCAATGTAAGAACTTGGCCCAAAATGGCTTCATGAAGTTGAAGCTGTTCCCAAATTCTTTGTCTGGACCAGCTTTTGCTTGGTATACCAATTTACCACCAGGATCAATAACCAATTGGTTTCAGATGGAGGAGGTGTTTCATGCACAATTCTTCCATGCAGAGCCTGAAGTCTCAATGGCAGACTTGGCTAGATTAAGGCAAAAACCAGATGAAAAGGTAGCAGACTTCATATCTAGGTTCAAAAGGGCCAGGACCAAGTGCAAACTCCAATTGCCAGAAGCAGAGTTTGTGAGGTTAGCCCAAGATGGGTTGGAAAGAGAACTTCGAAAGAGGTTCGATTCCACTGAGTTTAGAGACTTTGCAGATCTAACCTACAAAGTCACTAGATATGAGTCATTGCTGGAAGAAGATACAGATAGGCATAACTCTTCTTATTCCACGTATTATAGAGATCCCAACTATGAGATAGATGCTGCAGAAATCATTGAACATGATCCTTGTGTTTGTGAGCCTCTAGTCCGGAAGAATGTTATATAGGGCAGAAATTCAAACAGAAAGAAATAAATAAAGTTTATTCTTTCGATGTAACAAAGGCTGATGAAATTTTTGATTACCTGTTAAGGAAAAAGATCATTAAGCTGCCATCAGAGGTTAAATTACCAACTGCAGAAGAAAAGCATGGGAAAACATATTGTAAATGGCATGATTCTTGGTCTCATTCAACTAAGTCTTGCAATGTTTTTCGTGACAGAATTCAGGAACAAATCAAGAAAGGAAGGATCAAGTTCCCTGAAAAGGCCATGGGAATCGATGCCACTCCTTTTCCAAAGGTCGAAGAAGTAAACACCAACGTGCCCACTTCGTTGGCTCGAACTGTCAAAAAATATTGGCGTGACAAGGAAGCACCAGTGAATATGACTTCAGTCCAGCCCACAATGTGGAAGCCATATGCCGGTCATCCTCGAGGCATGGGGGTAAGACAAAGCCATTACAAATCAAGCAATGCTGGCTTATCTTCACAGGATGCTGGAACAAACCATCTGCCTATGCTCGAAGCCTCGTTTTTGGAGTGCTTATGCGTGGGTTGCAGAGCCAACTATTTGGTTTTCAAGGATCTGGACAGGAAGGGAGTCAGCCTGTTCCCTAAAGAGCAAGGGATGAAGCGAATTGCTCCAGCACCAGCAAAACCAAATGAGAGCAAGCCTTGGTTGGCTTCGAAGAGGAATATGCCCTCGAATATAGTCCCTTATGCTCAGAAAAGGGAAGTACCTCCTCTAAAGAAGGCCAATATTGGTCAGACTTCAGGGGTACAAGAGGAAGTCAAGCAAGACGAGTTTACTTTGGTAAAAGGCATCCCTGATTGGTTCTTGAAACAGGTTAAGCCTGATCTGTTTCAAGGATACAAGAATCCAGCCAAAGGGGGAAACAAGACCTTTAAGCCACCAAGCTCAAACTCTGGAAATTGGGTGTTGGTACGAGACCCCAAGTCCAAAATCCCACAGATGGTCCCCTTGCTCTCGAGAACACAGAAAAGGAAGCTCCAAAGGAAGTATTCACTCTTTCAAATGGGAGACTCCTCAACTGGAGAGGAATCTGGAAAGGGAACAAGGCTCAATCCAAGGTTCGACAGGGCTCAAAGGGACCCCGAGGAGTTTCGAATCCAGTATCGAGAGGGAGAAGCCTTGCAGAAAGTAGCTTCAGCGATGCTCGAAGAGGACTTCGATGCACCTTCCCCCAACTCATTGGCCAGTTACCAGTCTGGGCTGCTAGAAGCCATGTTGGTGGAACAAGAAGGGGTAGAAGGAAGCTCTTCTCCCATGGAAGTGTCAGCACAAGAGGCTGAATCCAAGGGGGAAGTGAGAGCAGAGGCAATTAACCAGACCAAAGAGGCAGCAAGCATTCAGTTTGGAAGCCAGCCAGAGGTGCAAGTTAACATGGTTTATCCGTGTTCGATGGACTCCTTCAAAATTGGCCAGGCGTCTAAAGATGAAAGCAATGCTTGGCTGGTCAAAGCCAGCTCCTCTGAAGAGATGCACAGTGATGATATGCAATGACTGTGATCTGGAGGAAGTGGCCCAGATCGAGATGGATGAGAATCTGGTACGTGAAGTTGAGCAGAATCAGGAGAGTTTGGAGGTAAGTTCCAAAGAAAGTGCTTGTTTTGTACTAGATTCTATGTCGGACATCGAATACCCATTGGTAATAGATTTAAATTATGTGGAGCTTTCATATCCATTTAAATTACCTACCAATGCTATGCGACAACATTTACGTCCACTATATATTATTGCACACTTTGATGGAATCCCACTTAATAGAATCTTGGATAATGGGGCTGCAGTGAACATTTTGCCTTTCCAAACCCTAAAAAAGTTGGGTAAAGGAAAAGCAAAGTTGATTCCAACCAGCACATCCATTGCAGGATTCACAGGGAAAAGCCAACATGCCACGGGTATAATCTCCATTAGATTGGCAGTAGGTGGAATAGAAACAGACACTGCTTTCTTCGTAGTGGATACATATGCTAAATATAATGCTTTACTAGGAAGAGATTGGATTCATGTTAATGGATGCATTCCTTCTTCTCTCCATCAGGAATTGATGATTGTTAAGTATGACAAAGGCAAAGAAGTGGGTGTCGAAGGAGTTAAAGCTGATCCACATCCATTTAGTGACACAACAAATTTTGCTGAAGCAGAAATGTACAAGTCAGATGTAGTTCCACTAAGTGAACTACTCCAGGCAGCCACTTGCCCAACCAACGAGATGGAATTGGGAGAATTGGCAGAGCTAAAATCAAAGCTGAAACAAGCTGTTGATTATGAATCAGACACCCCAAAGGATGATGCTACTTGGATGTGAATCCAAGGAAGAGGTGGAAGGAGAGGCCAACTCATTGGCTTTAATAAGATATGTTGCTTTGGGGATTGAGCAGAAGATACAAGAGGATAACATGTGGGAAGACGTTCTGCAGGATCACAAGCCTCACAAGGAGGAAGACAGTCCAACGTCTCAAGAACATTTCGAAGACCAAGATCTTCTGGAGGAAGTAAAATTGGGAGATGAAAGAAATCCCAACCCAGTGTTTATCAACAAACAGCTCGACTCAGAAATGAGGGCTAAGTTGATAGCACTACTGAAAGCCAATAAAGAATGTTTTGCATGGAGTTACAAGGAACTACCTGGATTGGACAGGAAATTGGTGGAGCATAGGTTGCCTATCAAGCCACAATTTAAACCTGTGAAGCAGCCAACCAGGAAGATGAGTCCAGGAAACTATTGCAGGAGTCAAGAAAGAAATTCAGTGACTTCTAGATGCATTCATTAGGACAGCCAGGTATGTCGAATGGTTGTCTAATGTAGTTCCAGTTCCTAAAAAGAATGGGAGTATTAGGATCTGTATTGATTTTCGAAATCTAAATACTGCCACTCCTAAGGACGAGTATCCTATGCCTAATGTGGACATGCTTGTGGGCAGTTCGGCTGGACACAAGATGTTATCCATCCTAGATGGGCATTCAGGATACAACCAAATTTGCATAGCAGATGAAGATGTGCACAAAACAGCATTTGCATGCCCTGGTAACATTGGCATTTTTGAATGGGTCAAGATGCCATTTGGGTTAAAGAATGCTGGTGCCACTTACCAAAGGGCTATGAATACCATTTTCCATGATTTGGTAGGAGGTTTTCTAGAATGTTACATAGATGATATCATTGTGAAGTCAGACTCTGATGAGGATCACTTACAACATCTAGAAAGGACATTTCAACAACTAAAAATATACCAACTGAAGTTAAATCCAGAAAAATGTGCTTTTGGAGTATCAGCTGGAAAATTTCTGGGTTACTTAGTTCACGAAAAGGGAATACAGGTTGATAAGAACAAAGCAAAGGCCATTATTGAGGCCAAACCCCCTTCGAACAAGAAGGAGTTGCAAAGGTTTCTTGGTCAATTAAACTTCCTTCGTAGATTTATATCTAATACTGCAGGAAAGACTAAAATCTTCTCTTCTTTATTGAAATTAAAGGAGGGAGAAGAATTCAAGTGGTCTAGAGAGCATGATGATGCCTTCGAAGCCATCAAGAAGTACTTAGCCAATCCACCAGTGTTGATGCCACCTATTGAAGGGAAACCAGTGAAGCTGTACTTAGCAGCGACTCATGATTCAATAGGAGCATTGCTGGCACAAGACAATGAGGATGGCAAGGAGAGAGCAATCTATTATCTTAGTAGGTTTCTAAATTCCTGTGAATGTAGATATGCTGCAATAGAAAAACTATGTTTAGCTTTATTTTATGCTTCCAAGAAGCTCAGGCATTATATGTTGCCTAGAGTGACTTATGTCATTTCTCAAACTGATGTAATTAAGCACATGCTTTCGAAGCCAGTGCTTAGTGGGAAGATTGGGAAATGGATAGTATCTTTAATTGAGTTTTGTCTCGAGTATATCCCAGAAATCAGTAAAGGGACAAGCGTTGGCCAACTTTTTGGCTGATCACCCTAATGAAATCAAGGTGCCTGAAACGCTAGAAGCAAGTCTGATTGATATCAAACCATGGAAGCTATGGTTTGACGGATCGAAGACTGCCCAAATGGCTGGAGTAGGTATAATTTTAGAGTCCCCTCAAGGTCTGAAAACCAAATTTAGATTTCGACTCAGTGAGGGGCAATGTTCAAATAATCAAGCAGAATACGAAGCTTTAATCATAGGGTTAGAGATCCTACTCGGATTAAGGGCAAATGCTGTTGAGGTCTTTGGAGATTCTCAGTTAGTAATCAATCAGCCGAATGGGCAATTTCGATGCACCAGCCCAGCTCTAGTGCTTTATTATCAGCATGCTAAAGTGCTGATGGATCGATTTTTCATGATCACTTTAACTTATATCCCTAGATTCTTCAATGAAGAAGCTGATGAGGTGGCTCAAAGGGCATCAGGATATAAAATTGTGTCAGAAAGTGAAAAAGAGTTCTGTCAGCTAACTCTAATGAAATCTTTACCTATGTTAAGTGACAGGTTGACTGATTTCGAAGTATTAGAGGTAAATCTTCCTCCCAATCAGAACGAGGATTGGAGGCAGGTGCTCATCGATTACCTAACCAAACCAGATGCTGAGACAGACAAAGCAACTAGGTTGAAAGCACTGAATTACATTATGTACAATAATGAGCTATTTAAAAGAGGGATGGATGGTCTCCTTTTGAAATGTTTGAACAAGGTAAATGCTTTTAAAGTAATGGCCGAGGTCCATGAAGGAATTTGTGGAACTCACCAAGCTGGCATAAAGATGAGATGGTTGATAAGGAGATATGGGTACTATTGGCCCACTATTCTTAAAGACTGCATCGATTACGCCAAGGGATGTCAAGCATGCAACGAACAGGGCCACTTAAACATTTACCAGTTACAGATTTACAGTATGTCATAAAACCATGGCCTTTTAGAGGATGGGCCATGGATATGATTGGGATGATTTATCCACCTTCTTCAGAAAAGCACAAATTCATTTTGGTAGCAACTGATTATTTCACTAAGTGGGTGGAAGCTCAAGCTTATGAGGAAATTAAGCAAACCCATGTTATTGAGTTTATAAAAGGGATCATTTATAGATTTGGCAGCCCTCAAACAATAACAGTGGATAATGGTTCCATATTCGAAGGGAAATTGGTTAAAGCTTTTGCTAGTAACCATGGGATTTCTTTGATATACACTAGCACATATTATGCCCAATCGAATGGCCAAGCAGAATCAACCAACAAGATTATCAAAAAGGGAATCCAAAGAATGGTGGATAAAAACCCAGAAACTTGGCATGAGTTGTTAATGGACACATTATGGGCTTACAGGAATACGAAAAGGACTAGCATTGGCACTACCCCATTTGCTTTAACTTATGGGCATGATGCAGTCCTACCCATGGAGATCACGGTGAGATTTCAAAGGGTAGCATTTCAAAATGATTTGGATACCCAGTCATACCACCAAGCCATGCATATGGAACTCGAAGACATTGATGAAGCCAGAGTAAAGGCTTTAAATCAAATCATGTTACAAAAGGCAAGAGTGGCCAGAAGTTACAGTAAAAGAGTAGCTTTTCGAAGCTTCGATGAGGGTGACCTGGTCTGGAAAGTAATTTTACCCATCAGAGATCGAAGGCTCAGGATGGATGGATTAGGCAAATGGGCTCCAACTTGGGATGGACCTTTCCAAATTCACAGGGTCTTGAAAGGAGGAGCCTATCATTTGAGAAATTTAAATGGTTATGTCCATCGAAGAAAGATAAACGGGAAACATTTAAAGTCTTATGTCCCTTCCATACGGGAGTCGTTTCATAGAAGACAACTGTCTTCGAAGAGATGAACCCAGCTCGGGGGGTAGTTTCTCTAGGCGTTTGACTTGATGCAACCGTTAGCCTTTTATGGGTCACGATAAAAAGGGAGGAAGTCAAGAGGAGAGATTTCCGTCATAGTTACTTATTTTGATCTCGACTCACGGTTACTTCAAAGTATGGATTAACAGTTAGGGTAAGTAAAACACGACACCCTGATAGCAAAAGTTTTATTCATTCATAAAAAGCACCTAAAGAGGTGCCGTTACAAAAGAAAAGAACAGACCCAAGTGGATCTGAAGCAAAAGAAAGAGAGACCTACTGTGATCTCTAAAAAAAAAAACGGCCGGTCCACCTAGAAACCAAAATGAAGGTCTTCTGGTAACCCTCATAGTCCCAAAGGTGAGGTCCTACGAGGACCCACCCTCCGGAGGACTTTTGGCCTCATGAGCCGTGAGGACGTTGGTGAGATCGCCCCAACTCCTGGCCAAGCACAGACGTGAACATGTCTCCACGTCCACTAGCTGAGCCTGAAGCCGGCCAATCTCGCTTCGAAGAGCTCGAAGCTCCGTTTGCTGGTCCTCCTTAAGCTCGTCGACGAGTCTGGTCATTCTTCTGGCAAGCTCCTCCAAAAGTTCGGCAGGCTGAGGGGCTTGCGGGTTGGAAGCCATGGCAAATTCGAGGATAAAGAGAGAAGATGGGATGAATATTACCAGCTCTGGTTGATTATTTATAGTCCCAAAGGCATCAGCGTATCCCCATGTAATTATTACGGATATTAAGTCGAGGCCAGGTGCAAAGCCCTTGAGGAACGAAACGTCCAAAGGGGGGTAGCCGCCATCAGACTTAGTAATAAGTGTTACGGCTAACGAGGAGACTATTGGAGATCCCCTGAGAATAAACCGTACACGAAATCTGAAGTTATGATGTCTCGAAGTGTCGTTTGGATTATTAGGGCCAGTCACTAAGTATATCGAGGGAGCTTTCCTGTTCAAAATGGTGAATTTGTGATGAGAATGCCAATCGGTGCATCAGAATAAACGTAACAACGGAAAGAGTACTCTTTAGGAAGATTTCTGTTTGTTGCAACCTGTCATGGGTTCAGTTAATATCATTTGGATCTTAGAACATACAGGCTTCGAGACCAACAAAACAACAAATGCATGAATGGCCCAATGGTCATGCCATGAAGCTAGAACAGGGTTACAATAATAAGAATTTTCTCTGATCATTACATTCATGAGGAAAATTACATTCATGATGTCCACCTAAGAGATGGAAAACAAAACCCTAATTAACCATTGAAGTATCCCAGTCGTCCCAGAGGGTCTCCACAGGCTGAGATACAAAAGACTTGAGCAAAGCTCCATCGGTAGGTAGACGTACTGCGAGACCATCTCGTTAGATTCTTTGGTCTTCGAAGTCACAGCTCGACGAGGTTTCGTCATGAGAGCTGATGTGTCTATACCTAGGAGCCATAGCCCAAGAGGAAGGCGTCATGAGAACTGATGTGGCTATACTTCGAAGCCATATCTCACTAGATCTGGTGGGCGTGTCATGATTCCCATTCTTGGGATTGAAGTGGTGAAGTCTCGACCAAATAAATCAAGCTGGAGAAATTTTGGGGATCGAGAGAAAAGACATCAGAAATTAAGAAGGTTTGTGAGTTCCCCTGCTTAAAAGCCCTATTTATAATGGTAAAGGGGGAAGTTGATCATTCAATGATCTCAGGGGAGGTAGATAAGAAGTCTTATCGAGTTATCCCGAGTTAATGCATTGTGATACTTATCTATTGATGCATTGATGGCTATCCAGTAATTAGGTTGAAGTATTACTATGCGTAGGTAATCAAGCATAAAAAAAGGGGGCATTATATTACAAGTACTGTTCAATTACATGGCCAATATTGGACAGTATTGCTCGAAGGGAATTGAGATTAGCATCTAATAATGAAACTTGAGCAGTCTTTTCCTGACGCACAGCTCGAAGCGTGGGAATAAGCTGTGGCAATGTTTGCTCACCCTTCGAGGCCACATCCTTAAGTGCACAAGATTCAGCAACAACCTTATTAATCTCACCCGTGACCCTTTGCAGTTCTCCTTCGAGCCAGCTCTTTTGCCTTTGCAGCTCTTCGAGCTTGCTTGTTTGAGCATTGTGCAAGGAAAGATGGGAAGCAATCTTTAAAGCTTTAGCTTCCAGTGTTTTCTCCTCAAGGGTGGTTTTCCCAAGGCTTTTGGATAGGAATTGATTGTGAGCAAACAATTCACTAAACTGGCCAAAGTTTTCTTGAAGAGTAGAGTTGATGGGTGAAGGAAGCTTATTCGAGAGAAGTAGGGCTTTAAGGCATACTTCGAAATGGTAAACCAAACCATGCTCAAGGAGAGATGGGAGTCCTAGCCGGGTCAAGGCTCCTAAATGATGTTTTAACACCAGGACATCATCTCCCGTAGGAATGCTCTTGATTTTAAAGGATGAAGAGCTGGGGAGTGTGGATGTATTAAGGAGTTGCTGGAGGCTTTCCAGTGGGTTAGTCGAAATGGTAGGAATGGGGTCAGCAATCCCATCACAGAATAGTCCCAGCTGATGTTTATACAGTGAAACATCAAAAGCCACTAAGGGGAGATCTGTCAAATGGGAGGGAGCTTCATCAGGAGTTGTGGATGAACTTAGATCTAAGGACAGAGCTGCTCCCATATCATCAGTAGGGTTATCCACCTGAATCACAATAGGAGGTAAGGATAAACAGAACTAACAATTGAAATATCTAAAGGGGTGCTTAGAGCTAAAGTACCTGATCCTTCGAAGACGTTGGGACGTCAGGACCTGGTTTCTCGAAGCAAATGGGCAAAACAGGAGTAGAGGAAAGTGAGGGAGAGCCCTGTTCCAAAACCGTTGAGGAATGTGGAAGGGGGTCTTTTTCTTGAACCTCTAATAATTCAGCAACCTTCAACTGGCTGCTCGCAACGTTCCTAGGTGAAGGCAGCTCAGTGGTAATTGGAAATTCCTGTGGGAATTCAATACCAATGTCAGGCCTAAAGGTAGCTGTTAAATGTATGATAGTATTGAAAAGGTCCATTCTTGCCTGGGTAGGAATGGGAGGGATGGATCCAGCAAGAGATAACAGCAAAGTTATTATATCAAAACTCACTTGGACAGAATCTTGATGAGTAGAGATCTCTTGAGTAGGCATGCTGACTGGAGTCTCTCGAAGAGGAGTGATAGGCATGCTGTCCAGAGTCTCTCCATGAGGGATGTCAGGTAAGGAGTCTGAATCCTCCTGGTGAGTAATGAGGGGCAACTTAATTGGTGGCCCTTGAAGCTGTAAGAAGAATTAGAAGTCATACACTTGCAAATTAAAAGACATGCAAGGAATACTTGTAGTACACCTGGTTAGGGAAAGAGAGCTCTGCTGAGGCTTTACTCCCCTTCACAGTTTTTTCCTTTCTTTCATATACCAGGGCCTTCGACGTGACTTTTCCTTGGCCTGAAAGAAATAACAAGTTAGACTAAGAAAACCTGCTTGGGGGGTTTCCTGCTATCGAAATGGAAAGAACGAATTATACCCCTGGGAACTAAAGCCCCTGTGTCATCTTCAGTCTCTTCATCAACTGAAGAAGGCGTGGGTTCGAGCTGCTTGGCAGCTCTAGTTCCTTGTGGGGCTGCAAACAAGAGGAATGCAATATGTTGGTTCCGTGAATAGGGAAACACAAAGATAAAGTCAGGTGTCTGAGAGGAACAAACCTGATGGTGTGTTCGAGGATTCGATGTAGTGCTTGGTAGGGAAGACTTCCTTAGGTTGAGAAGTCGTCTTACCCCTCTTCGAAGTCGTTGGAGGGGAAGAAACAGTACCTTCATATATAACCCACATCAGAAGGGTTTCTTAAAGAACGGAAATAAAAATAGCTGAAGAAGTTACCTCTTTTCTGAGGTACTCTAGAGGACTGTCTCCTGGGAGGGGGAGAAGGGATGACCATTGATATGGGAGAAGCTTCGAGGGGGACTGCTTTCTGGTCAACCTCATCTCCAGTGGTATCTTCAATCCCACCAATTTCTCCAAACCCCTCCGAGGAGAAAGGAGAGGAATCGTCATGAGTTGCATGCCCAAATGCAGATTGCTCATAACCAATGTGTGCAAGGAATTTCTTGAAACGGGGGCGTCCAAGAAAAGAGCAGTTGGCATGCCACCAATCGTTAAATTCAGGGGTAGTGTACACCGCTGGTTCTCGAAAATCTTGAACAATTGTTCGTCTTATCAGATCCCTGGATTTGTCAAACCACGTTCTGAAGTGTTCTGTGGAGGTGTTTGAACGCTCAGGCATGGAGACATTGATAAAACCACAATAGGGAATAGGAATGCCCTGAACCAAACCAAGCTGCCTAGCAAATTGAGCAGGGCAGTACACTTCAGCGTGTGCCACTGATCTGGCAATATTCGATGACGATATGAAGATCTCTCTGCCCGTAAGTATGTTACCCCATGCTTGAAGGGCTCGAGAGGATTTCCCTTGTTTATCTGACAAAATGTCCAAAAGCCATGGTGGTCCAATTGGAGCCTGGAAAGGATTGTACCATTCCCTGTCTGAAGCAAGCCCAGAGAAGAAGCAGAGATAGTGTACTAAAGAATGGGTGTCACTATCCTGTGGCTCAATGTAATTGTCGCCATGGACATTGGGATCCTCAGGGATTCCAATAGTTGACATAGGTGCTTTGAATGGACCTAGCTCCGGAAAGTAGGCGTGGAGCCATAGTTGTATGAACCACTGAGGGCCCCCTTGGGAGTTGTTTGGCCCCTTTTGGCGGAATTCAGAGCCGGCTTTGTACACATGGCCAAGGAAATAAGAGGCAAAGTCAAATACCTCACCCCTGGATAGTGCTAAGGCCAATGGAACGAACTCATTCATTACTCTTTTCCCAGAATGGCAAAGGATGTGCTTGCAGAGAGTGTAGAGTATGAAAGCAAAATACTCTGTCTCGGATACCTCTCCTTGCAATTTCCCTTCTCTGGAATAGAATTGGGAAAAGGATCCATTGTGAGCAGTCAAGCGAGTGAAACCCTGAGGAGGGTTATACTCTTGGGTAGGGTCAAATTGGGAGCCATCAGGATGGAGTCCCAACATTTGAGATACATCTAAAACCGTGGGTGCCATCATACCACAGTTAAATCGAAAGAAATTAAAGGAGAAGTCTCAAAAGGCTAGGGCAGCCTGGATTAGGGGCGGTGGGTAATCCCCCTTCGAAGAAGAATGATGATATTCTTCAAACCCACTCTCTCAAGGTCATCTGATTTTGCTGCCAGCATTCGAGTAGTCCAAATTTTCCAGTCTCGGTCTATCGTAGGCCAGCAGGGAAAAGATTTTTTGGGAACATTGTGCCAGTTTATGGCTGAACAGGCTGTAATCTCAGCATCCCCTAATCGAGGGTAGTATAGAGAGAGAGAAGTAGGAATTTCCCCTACAAACTGAGGGCCCAAGATGCATGTACCTTTTTCTCTAGGGTTTGGGACGAGAACTCGATCGTCGAAACAGGAAATTTCTGTCGATTCCTGATCCTTCTTTTCGATGAACCGTCTTAGGGCAAGCGAAGGGGTCGGATGTTCCACGACGACTGGTCGACTGGAGGAGGCCATTGATTCGGTCCGGTTCGACGGTTTCTCAGAGAGGAGAGACGAGAGAAGTTTTTTCAGTTTAAGAAAGCTTGAATGTGCTAGGCGTAGGGGGTAGTTTGAATATTCTCTGCCTTTATACCCCCAATGTTGGGCCAAACTGTTGGTAGGCCCAAGTCGTGAGGTGGCTTATTCTTTGGGTTTATTATTTTTAGAGCCCAGAATTAAAACATAGCTTGAGCCAAGCACACATTGTTACGAAAAGAAATTTCATTTACATCTGCCAGGATTACATGAATGAAATTTGCATAATTACAAGGAAAAAGCAACAAAAGGAAAATATTAATTCCTACTGGCAGTTGGTCGAGAGCAAATTAGGCCTTCGAAGGGCCTCGGTGCTGAGCAGCAGCCTTCTTGTTCTCGAAGTAATGTGGGAAGGACCAAGTGACAAGGCTGTGGAACTTGTTCCAAGCAAATTGGAGGAACTTCAACTCCATCTTCCTCATGTCTTCTTTGGCATCAGATTCCAATTTGTTCTCCAGAAATGGCCTAAAGCTAAGCACCAGGGCTTTGGCTTTCTTTTGGAGCTTGGCTTCTTTGGCTGGGCCCTCATTTGTCTTCGTTTGAAGCACCTTCGAAGCTTCTTGTCCGCATGGGCAGGCACCACTTCGAATGATTCAGATTGGAAGCTTTGGATCTGGTTGTTGAGCTTCTCAATCCTGTCTTTAACCAGGGCATAATCCTGGAGGTCTTGGTCAAAGCAGTAGGCTGCTGCATTTGCCTCGAGCCATGCTCTGATCACTGGCAAGAAGTCCAAGAAGCAGTGAATTTGGTAGGATACCGTGGAGGGGATAGTGCACATGAGGATTGTTTCACAAGCCCATTTAAAATTGGTCAATGGGACTTGTTCTTCCAGGATGAAGACATCCAGGAAGAATAAAGCAGCAAGGAGTTGAAGGGCTTGTCCCTTGTTAGATGGATAGATAGAGAAGCCATAACACCATTGGAAATGAGGAGGGTTAATAGCAAGGTTTGACACCTCATTAAACCAATCAGTTTCTTCTGGAAGGGGAGCCAATTTGGTTGACTCTTCGAAGCCAGCAGGGAAGTGAGGAGTTTTCACCTCATTAAGCCAGAAGGCTCTCTGAGATTGGGCCATGCGTTTGAAGTCACAATAGGGAGCTGGCCCAAGGTAGTTCTCCTCTTGTTTCAAGTAAGGAGCATACTTGAGAGAGGAGTAGATGGATTCTAGCATGCCCATGTGAATGGTGTCATTGCAAGTCAGAGGCATGAACTGACTTGCGAACAGGGTTCGAAAGTGATGAAACCTGTTAGGAGTTGGGTCAGGCTGATCGAACTTGACCAGGATGGAATTCGGACAGGTATGGGTAGGTGTGTCCTCCCATGCACTCCAGCCAAAGCCATTGGTCGTATTCGAACGGGTCAGGGCAGATTCCCAACCCGTAAGCAAAGGGACAGGAGTGCTGAAGGTTCGGTCAGAGAGGATCTTTCCTGCCAACAATTGAGGAGAGTTTGGAGGAGATGTGTGAGACGAAGGAGATTGTTGGTCAAGGTTATCAAGAACGAGATTGATTTCTGGGAGAGAGTCCATGACTGGAAGGTCTCTTAAGCAGGAAGAGATTATGCTTCGAAGAGGGTTAAGGGGTTTTGTGATTCGTTAAACCCTAACTCGAATCACTATTTATGGAAGAATTAATGCAGCTTTCTTTGAGAAGCTCAAGGGACATGCATGAAAGCAGACTCTTCCCATGACTCCATGCACCCGTGTTCTTAGGAGACGTGGGTGGATGCGTGCACCATTAACACTTATTTAATTATCTTAAATAAGACGTTAATGTGGGGGGTGTGTTTACATCCTAAAATACGCCACCCAATAAGAAAATTACACGTGGCATCAAACAATGCTTTGGCCTATCAGAACATATCCCATTTTGGCCCGAGATACATGGAATCATCGGGTTAATGGCGATATTATTTTAGTACTAAACGGTATCGTTTTGATGGGAGACGGCAGCGTTTGAGTCCCAATTAAGGGTAATTAAGACGGTAATTAGGTTTAGCCGTGGATTACTTATTAAAACTCATCCAACGGTGATTGAATCTCTGTCTCATGGGGAATCAAGCAGGGAATCATTCAGAAGGAGTAATCATGTTCACATTGCATAAAAAGAGGAAGCCCACGATCCAGAAAACAGCCATGATCAAGAATAGCAAACGTGGAGAGAGAAGAAATCTAGAGGAACCAGTTCAGCAACCGTTCGAAGACTCCACTCAGCCGAATTTCAAGGAATCATGGGCAGTTCGAAAAGGAACATGTGCGTCAATTGAAGACGTGGAGTTCGAAGGCACACTCGGCGTCTATAAATAAGAGAAGAAGTTGAAGATAGAACCCCCGACAAAAACTCATCCACTGACAACTCATACTCAATATGATTGCTCAGGGATTTATCTTAGTTTAGGACGTAGTTTAGTTTACTTTGTAAGTTGAAGACTTGTTTGCATGTAAGACTACTTTCGATTAAATTCAAGTTTCTTATTCCTTTCAGTCTTCCTCTTACCAGAGATTAGTCGTTTATAAGCCCTCTTCGATTAAATTCAGTGTGCTTATATTTCTGCTTAGTCTTAGAAAAATTCCAAGAGTGTTTGTGCACGAATTTGCCTTCGATTCGATTCAGGTTTGTTTGTGCTCGATCATCTCAATTGGTTGTAAGCTCTCTTCGATTAAATTCACTGTGCTTATATTTGTTCCATTGGTTCAGTAAGGTCTTAAGAGTGTTTGTATACAAACTTACCTTCGATTAGATTCAGGTTCGTTTGTGTTCATTCATCTTTTTTGATTTGAGAAAAGCCAGCCCGTAGTCTTGGTTCGACATTTTTAAGGAAAAATCCTCTTAGTTGAGGTAATTGAACAGATAACACAGTTGCCTGATATAAATTAGTTGCTTCAAATCACATTGGAAAGAATAATTTCATTTGTGAAGTTAGTTCTTTTTTGGCACGCTCGCACACAATCTTTTCCTTTGATTGAACTAATTCACCCCCAAACACCCGCGTGTGGCAGCTCCCAGAAAGCAGTAGAGCGTGCACAGAGCAGCACCGCCCCAGTCGAACCGTCCGGCCTGCCTCAGATCAGTTAGACCCGCCAAGTAACTCAGGTGAACCCGGGATTGCCTGAGCGGGAACAGAGAAGCCCCAAACAGTGCATGAATTCAGGCTCCTAGCCATCCGGCCGCCAACGCCGTCTGGCCGCTCATGATCCTGCGACACCATAAGCCGCCGTACTCGATACACCTTCGCTGGCGCGGGACCCGCCCAAGGAACCACCTCAGAGCTGCATCATCCAGTGTTATACTCGGGTCGAATGGAATCGGCTCACCTCCGACCGAGCCCCGTAATCGCCGCGCGAAGTCCGCGGCGTCACCGCCATCTCCCCGAAGCGGAAGTTGAACGTGTTGGTGGTGTCCCACCACCGCTTCCACTAGTCCGCTATCACCGCGACGGTCAACCTCACCGACGCCAAGAATCGGATGAACGGCTGAAACCGCCTCTCCACTCGGCTCCGTGACTCTCCGGGCAACGCCAAGAAGTGCTGCAATGAATGACCTGAGCCTCCGTGACCATAAATGTCTCTGGTGCGCTGTTTCAACAAAGCAAGGAAATAGCATCAGTGAACAAAGCAATGATTCAACGAAGCAAGTTAAATGCAGAAAGTAAAATATTAAACTCATACCGTGGTCCATCCTGAAGAGATGTGCGAGGCTCGATCTCGCAGGAGCATGTCCTCGGGGTAATCCATCCGTGCAGGGACGTAGCCAGTCATCCCCGTCGGCTCAAAGAAGTGCAACCGTGGTGCGTAAGTATCTGCCTTAAACCCAGGGCGCGCACGACCCAGGTAGGCCTTCGCCTCAGCGACTGCAGTGACTCGCTCCTCGATCACCACCTCCGCCTCCGGCTCCTCCCCAAACTCCCTATCCTCCATCTCCGACCCCACTTCGAGTCCTCCAACATCTGGTACCCTATCCCCACTGAGTAACGCTCCCAGTAGCAGCGCTGAGGCCTGATCCTCCGGAGTCCTCGTACCTCTCTAACCCCAGCATCAAGACCAAGGATGTCCAGTATGTCCTGTGGCCTCGCTGTGTCTAAAAAGTCTCCCTCCACGAATGGGACCGGCTCCGAAGCTCCAATCCCGCTATCACCAACCCGCGGCTCCACCACCGTCGTCCTCAGAACTGGTGTCGCGACGACGCGGCCGCCTACCACCACCTCTCCACTAGTATCACCCCTCTGCTCGCCGCCCGCCCGCTCTGCCGCTGCGAACAACTCCTCCACTGTCGGAGTGAGAGGAGTGCCCATGCCCTCACCCCTGCCACTAACCATCCCGTCTCTGCTACTCGTGGCGTCCGTGCCACCGTCGACCCTACTACTATCTCCCCCAATTTCAGCCTCACCCACATGGTCCCTCGTGTTCGGATCGCCGCCACCATCCGCCGTGGTCTCCCTGGCCATCCCATCATCATCCGACCTGCCCTCGCCGCTAGTGACACTCTCCATCACCACCTCGGGACCTTGGCTCTCACCCTCTACCGCCATGCTCCCTCCAGCACCTCCCCTCGCCGCTGGAACTCCAGCGTCGGCGGCCATCGCCGCTATATCCTCACCCCTGGCCCTGCTATCCTCCTCCACCGCCGCCGTGCTCGTCGCCGCCGCTGCCTCCTCACGGCTGGGCAGCCCCCGATCACCGTTACTGGCCATTCCCCTCTCCTCTCTTTCCCACGAGGCTTTTGGCCCCTTTCTTCGGATCTCGTGGCACACCACAGCCCAGTGGAAGATTGCGGAGATCTCGAGATCTCGGGCCCGATCCGTTTTGAGAGGATGAGAGAGTCTGAGATAGAGAGAAGAGAGAGAGATCGATCGTCTGAGAGAGAGAGAGAGATTGCCTGAAGAAGAGAGCGAGTTCGATCGAGCGTCAGGAGTGTACGGTTATTCTGGTTCACGAGCGCTCGAGAATAAGTTTGAACCCCAAACCTGATGAAGAAGATGTAAGGACGGTAGGCCCCAGCCAAGGTCTCGAGCGCTCGAGACCACTCCCGAGCGCTTGGGAGTGGTTCTGAGCGCTGAGGTCTGTTCCCAGCCTCTATGCCAACCCTCCTTCGTCCTCTACTTTGCCCCTCTTTCGAGACTTGCTTAGTTTCTTTTTTTTTTTTACAAAATCAATCTCAGTCCTGACTTTAACCGCGTCGAGCGAGACAGCAGGAAGCAAACACTAGTCGATGTTATGATTTTGAGCTCACGCTCCTTAACTTGGCATTTTACTTGGTAGTCGATTGAAATTTCGTCTATTTATACTAATCTCAACATGTTGACAGGTATTTCTACCCTACAGATGCTACTTTATCATCGTTCTTTCCGCCAAATAGAGCAACAGGTGGATCATTTACATGTTTATCTTATTAAACTCGTGTCGATCATTTCTCGTGCATGCACCGCACGTGCTTCTTTCCGCCAAACAGAGCAACAGGTGGATCATTTACATGTTTATCTTATTAAACTCGTGTCAATCATTTCTCGTGCATGCACCGCACGTGCTTCTTTCCGCCAAACAGAGCAATAGGTGGATCATTTACATGTTTATCTTATTAAACTCGTGTCGATCATTTCTCGTGCATGCACCGCACGTGCTTCTTTCCGCCAAACAGAGCAACAGGTGGACCATTTGCATCAAAATTGTGTCGATTCTTTCTCACGCATGCATTACACATGTTCGCATTTGCCCCGAAGAACTACGCTGGTCTGATCCCTACAGAAAAGGGTACGTAGGCAGTCCGAAAGGACGCGACCTCATGCATTGAATGTGCTGTTTTGCATTTGTTTGTGGAATTGAGAATTTTGACTTGGCTCGAATTGGGCTGTCTCAATCTTTGGACGTCACTCATATCCAGACATGATATCGAGCAACGCCCAAAGAGGGGCAACTGTAGACACCCCAATTTGGACAATTCAAATTTCCTTGATTCGTGGCCCGGAGGCTCCCCGATGATGAATATGGGATCGAACAAGCCTTAGACCAATGGAATGATGCTCCTTGAAGGACTGTAAAAGGGAAATAAAATGTCAAAAATCATTTTCAAGCGCTCTGGATCAATCCCAAGCGCTACAGACTTTTTCCAAAACCATTGACCAGTCAACTCTCGAGCGCTCGAGAGTGAAGTCCCAAGCGCTCGAGATCACTCTCAAGCGCTCGAGATTTTTGGACTGCCCAATGGATGAGGGAGCTTCCCCACTATCCATGCAGTCATCATTTCAGCCGTTCAAGCTGGTCTTTGCCTTAGACCATACTCAATCTCAGTCAGAGATGAGTCAGGGCTGAAGATTCCAAATGATATTTTTCCAAATTGAACCATAGGCTATGTTTTGCTATAAAAGGAGCTCTTCAGCTCAGAACCTGGAGGAGCTCTCTCTCTAGACCTCTTCTCTGAGATTTCAAAGTAGAAAAACCAGTTCTCACCCTTTTGCAAGTAAAAGTCCCATTTTCAAAAGCAAAAATAAGCCAAAAACCCAAGGTATCAAGAAGATGGAAGGGGTTCTGATCATCTCCACCTTCTGATCTCCTGAGACTTCCATCCCTCTCCCATTTTCCAAGCCCTTCTTTCAAGGAGCAAGGTTCCAAGTTAAAAGGTAAAAGCCTCACACTTTGGTGTCAACCAAAAGCAAGGCTGCTTCTTTCCTTCTGAGGGAGGCTTCCCAGCTCACTCTAGTCCTCAATACTGGAAGTGAGAAGGAAATGCCTTAGTGTTAAGACAAGAGCAAAGGGTCACAAGTGTTTTCCATGCATGCAGCACTCAAAACACTCCCGAGCGCTCGGGACTACTCTAGAGCGCTCGAGAGTGGTGTCAGTCTCATTTTTCATTTTTGCAGCATTTAAGCTAACATGCAAGGGATATAAAGACAAGTCCCAACCAAGAAGGGTTTTCTTAAAATGTTTTTGCTGTATCTGATCTGATTTTCACAAAGAAAAAAGATGAAGATCATTTTTCATGTAAAAGAAGTATAAAAACATGTTTTTCAGTAGGTTAAAAAGGGAATCTTTGACATGCAAAATGAACAAATAGATCAGTTGCATTAAGACATCAAAGCTTTGGTTGGTTGAGATCAGTCTGGGGTGCAGCTCACTCCAGAGCGCTCGACTCCAGAGCGCTCGGGAGTTCTCTGTATGCCATTTTATTCATGTCTTCCTTCATTTTAGTTCTTGTAATGCTCTTGCATGCCTTGCATGTGACCTTTTAGTCTTTTGATCTATAAAACCACCGTTCTTGGAAGGAAAGGACACATGACTTGATGGAATAGGGGCCTGACCCTGATCTACCAGGTCTCCTGTTGAAGCCTGTTCATGCTTGAAACCATTTTAGTTTACATTTTCAGTATTATATCCTATTGTATTCTGTTGTACTAACACTATTTGCAGGTGGGGCATGCAAAATTCTCAAGCGCTCGGGAATGCTCCCAAGCGCTCGAGAGTGTATAAGTGACAGGGTGTTTCAGCTTCTAGCATTTTTGTATTTCGTCACCATCCCTCATCTACTCACTGTTCACATGCACATTCTGTACTTCATGCAATTGCGGATACGTGCCAACTGCTTAATGAAATAAAATCCTTTGAAAAATCCCACGAATGTCTAGTAGAGACCGATTTCGAATCGGGCGAGGGGGGTGCCGTAAAACCCTTCCCCCCTCGTAACGTGGCTCCCGAACCCTTTTCAAACGAATCTCTGGTTTTCAATTCAAATCGATCATTTTCAAATCAAAACGGTTTCTCGGGTGGCAAACCACAAATCCGGGTGGCGACTCTTCAAATTTTTCAAATCAATTCTAAAAAAAAAAAAAAAACGGCGTCTGATTCATCCCCCGATATCCACTCGGCTGTGGTAGCCCACAACAATGAGCTACCACGTCCGGCCACATTGTGATTTCAAAACTTTTTCTCCTTTTCAATAACCACACCCTAGGTGTCGTGTTTCTACTTTCTCGATTGTTGTGTCTCGTTATCATGCATAGACTCCGAGGTAGTACTTTCTCATCATAAACCATTTAAATCATTCATTGTAATCTAACTAGTAAGATCATGCAAGCATTCTTATAAACAAGCTCATCACCATCCTTATACAACCACAAGTAATGCAAACAACATGTAAACAAGTTCATAACCTTCTAAGAGATTAAAATACGAATACTTCGAATAAAGCTTCTGATTTCTCTTGTTTTGAAATCCGTTCTTTCTTTCTTTGTGGGAAGTTCAAAAAGACCACATATGTTTATTGACGTAGAAATCATTTGTTCAACATGTCATACTTTCAAAAGCAAGATAGGTTTATTTTTAACATTCATTCGACGTCAAGCTTCGTACCATAGTTTTTAAGTTCAAGACAATCTACGTTTTAACATAACTATACATAGAGATAGAGATTAGGAACTTTCTACATATACTTAGAGATAGTGGGGACGGAAAATTCTACTTCATGCATCCCAAACAAACATCGTACAATATACTTAGAGTTAACGGTTACGAATAATCTACAAGATCATGCTTTCATTTTAAGAACATAAGCAACATAACTAGAGTTATGCTAGGGAAAGTAGATAGAAAAATCTACGTATACTTAAGGTTAGAAAGTATAGGAAAAATCTACCTTGATTCGAAACTAGTCGGGGCCGAATAAGCTAGTTGGAAACTTCTACCGGAGTTGAAACTCGCAAATCTGGACCAGACTTTGGATGGCCGTAACTCGGTCAATAAAGGGGGTGACAGTAAGCTGTCTGGACTGGAATCCGAGAATTTCACTGAACTTCGAAGGTCGATATCTTGGTTGTTTCTTAACGGATTAGGGTGGTTCTTGGGTCTAAGTTGAAGATCTTGAAGTGCTCTACAAGTTTCTAGAAGGAAGTTTATCCTAGAAACTAGTTTAAGCAGGAGAAAACTGAGGATTGGTGGATGGACAGTAGGCTGTCCAGAAACTGGTTTCTTAGAGATTTTAAAGAGAAGTGAGAGCTATGCTTGGAGGTGTGAGTTGAATGAAAGTATGGGGTGCTAGTTATAGCCAAACTTTGGTCTATTATCCAATAGACAATCTTTCCCCTAACAAATATTGTCCAATGGTTAAAAGATTGACTAGATTTGGTGGTACTTTGATGAGGTAAGAAATTGGTCAAAGATCTTGGACTAGGATTGTGAGTACACATGCACACATCACTCTCTCTCTCCCTCCTATGGCCGGCCAACTCCTCCCTCAATCTCCCATGGATTTTGTTCCATGGACTTGTCAAATCAAGTCCATAATCATGGCAAGCAACGTAAGTCTAGTCACATCAAGTCCTTTCTCTTTCAAATCAAATCTAGGTAATGATGAGGGTCCAAACAATGATGGAGGTGGTCATGGTGTAGTCTTGTCCTAGAATGGGTCTACTTGGAAGAAAGACTAGAATCATTGGCTAGGTTTTGACTAGAAATGGGTTGGCATGTAACAAATAGGCTTAAGGCTATTAGGTGGCTTGGACAAATGGCCAAAGACACATACACACACCTCACTCTCTCTCCTCACATTCGGCCTCCCTCTCCCTCTCTCTAGCCGATTTTCTCTCTTGGTCAAAGTACATATATGTATATATATATATATGTGTGTGTGTATGTGTGTGTGTACATTTGTGGAAAGAACAAGGAGGATAAGGACAAGGCCACTTAAATGCACACATGGTTAGGGTTATTCTCTTTGTAGGAGAATACTGATGAAAGGACACATGACTTGTCTTGTCATCCTATTTGGCAAGTCTAACACCTATTGTCCAAGGGGTAAAGATTTCCCTAGCATGTAATAACCAATGGTCCAAAGAAGTAATGATGAAGAAACACATGACTTGTCTTGTCATCCTATTTGGCAAGTCTTATATCCATTAACCAATGGATAACAATTATCCTAGCATGTAATAACCAATGGTCCAAAGAAGTAATGATGAAGAAACACATGACTTGTCTTGTCATCCTATTTGGCAAGTCTTATATCCATTGACCAATGGATAACAATTACCCTAGCATGTAATAACCAATGGTCCAAAGAAAAACCATCATGAAGTATAATGTTTGCTTTTGACTAGACTATTCCAACTACTAGTCCAACTACTAGTCAAACTTGGGTCTTCTTCCCTTCCATTGCCCAGTGGTCAACCAATTACCTAACAATCTTTTGTCCAATGGGCAAAGATTTCCCTAGCATGTAATAACCAATGGATAAATGTTTCCCTAGAACTTATCGTCCAATGGATAAAGACAAGAAGGTTCAATAGGGGTTCACAAGGTTCAAAAGTTTCTTAATGATTTATCTTAGTCAAATCTAGGCTTTCATTGCTCGAGTGGTAATTTGGTTTTATTTAGTAGGAGATCACCTAATAACGGAATATTAAAGCCCGATGGTGCCAAACGCCAAGGCAAGGCGTGAGCGTGGCCAAGGCAGCCTGCTAGCAAAGCGGTGGCCAAGCGGTGGCCAAGGCGTAGCCAAGGCAAGGCGTGAGCGTGGCCAAGGCAGCCCGCTAGCAAAGCGGTGGCCAAGGTAAGGCGTGAGCGTGGCCAAGGCAGCCCGCTAGCAAAGCGGTGGCCAAGGTGTAGCCAAGGCAAGGCCAGAGCAAGGTAGCCCAGCAACGCCAAGGCAAAAGCAAGGCGCGACCCAACGCCAAGGCAGAACCCAATGGCAGCCAAGGCAGAGCAACCCGACAGCGACCCGACGCCAAGCGCCTAGCGAGGCAGTCGACAATGACCCGACAAGCTTAGTGCAAGGCAGTTCGACTACCCGACGCTTTAGAAGTAGGCAGTTCGACAATGACCCGATGCTTAGGCGAGGCAGCCCCGACAGCGACCCGATGCTAGGCGAGGCAGGCCCGACAATGAGCCGACGCCAAGGCAAGGAAGGCCCGACAATGAGCCGACGCCAAGGCAGGCAGCCTGTCATGAGCCGACGCTAAGCAGCAGTTCACAATGAGCCGACGCCATAAGGCAAGGCCCGAAATGAGCCGACGCTATATAAGGAAGGCTCGACAGCGAGCCGACGCCAAGGCAAGGCAGGCCCGACAGCGAGCCGATGCCAAGGCAGCCTAGCCAAGCCAAAGCAAGGCAGTCAAGTCAATGGTCAAGGCAAAGACCAAAAATTTCTACTAACCACTTCGACATCGATGCAACACTCTAGGTTAGGGAAAAGTAACTAAACCAAATGGTAGTTAGGGTTTGCTTACTAATCGGTTAAAACTAACTATACTTGCTAAGTAGGATTTCCAGCCGAGAAATATAATTTAAAGATATTATTTACTTATTAGGAAAAATATACGAGTACATTTACAAGTATACTAGTCATGGGAGAAGGACTAGATTGTCCGAAGTAAAATGATTCAATTTTACAAGTTTCAAATCTAATTATGACGGATTATTAAAATTTAAAAGAAATTTTTAAAGCAATCCAAGCATTAAATATAAAATTCAAATATTTAACAAAAATTTTATTTACCAAAAATCAGGGTCGTTACATGGACTAAACTCTACCGAGGTTCATTGATGACTAAGAATCATCAGTCAAAATTGTTCATGGCAAAGGATTTTTATCAAATAGGTAGTGATCAGTTAAAATAAATGTGTTGTGAGTTCACAAAGAACTTGTTGCGACTTATTTTAGTACCATTCAAAAAGTAAAGGGACTTATTTTGTGAGTAAATACATTCATGAACACACATGCTCAATGGAATACATGAAGAAAGGAAAAAATTAGTATAGAAGAAATCATTATTACTGTATACCTCCTTCACCGTAGACAAAACCCAATGTTCTGATGAACCTTTTAGGTAATGACTTGCAGTAAGAAAAAACAAACATCAAAAATTGATTCAGAAATATTTCATACATAGACAACAGTTCACTCTTTCAATTGCAAAAAGTTCAGGAAATCTCAATCCAAAAAAGAAAAGAATCCATAACAAAGTTGCATATCAGGTCTTTTGGAAATTTCAATCCACAAAATCAAACATAAAAAATAGCAAAATCACAGCCCTTTATAATGCCATTAGGATAGTTTGTGAGATTGAAATTTTATGATTTCTCCCTCCCTTGTTATATAGATAGAAGTCATTCCTACTTCCAATCAATGTCATTTCCAGCCTAACATGCATATAATCACTCTAAGTGGTTCACAAACAAAGGGACATAATAATTGAGTATCCCTAATCTTGTTATTATCCATACCCCAATACCCTTCTCGATATTATTTTTCCTCACTAAGTTTGAAGAGAGTCCACCAAATTTCAATTATATTTTCCACGTATGCATTAATAAAATTTAGTTTTATATTCCAAAATTGACTTTCTCTAACACTAAATACCTAAAGAGAACAAACACTATCATCTAAAAACGAATATAATGGAGACACCCATTACTGAATAACGAGCACAAAAGCTTATGAACAACAAACACTTACATGTTCAATGGTGAAAAAATGACCACAATCAAATTTTCTTTACCTACACAAGTATGCACATGGGCACACCTCTAACCTCTAATTGCAAAATCCAAACCTTTGATTCTCCGATTAGGATTCTATGGTATTCCAACCTTCATGCAAGCAATCTTTTTTTTTTCACTAAGCTTAAGAGAGTCCACCCAATTTTATGATGTAGTGTCCCCACCCCGTTTTGGGAAAAAAGACATAGTAGATGTAAAAAAGGGGGAGGGGGAGGGGGAACTAAAACAGTGGGTGAGATTGGTGGAGACCTTATGTGGATGAAAGATCAAGAAGCTAGGACCTCGGTGATTTCAAATCTACAAGCAAATGACAGGATTAGATGCAAGTGAATCCGGAAAAATAGAAACCCTATTCAAAAACAGGATTGGATAGATTCGAAAGTTCAAAAATCCGTTACTTGCAGATTTAGTAGCAACTTTGGTATGTGGTGTCCCCTCAGAGAGAGAGAGAGAGAGAGAGAGAGAGAACTAGCATGAAGATTAGAAAAAGAATGCCTAAGAGCCTAAGCACATGGATAAGGTCACACTAAGACGTCAATTTTGGATCCAAATTTGAGATTTTTCTTATACAATATCATCATATCGTTAACGATCTTTTGAATTATATATAATAATAAGAATCTATTTTTTTAGTTCTATCCCTGGGTAAAGGCTAGAACTAAAAAATTTTATCCTAAAAACCGGTGGAGGTACCAAAAATTGGCAAAATACATTGCCTTTTTATGATGAGGCGAATTCAAAATTATTCTAATTGTGTAATCGTCAATTACTGACAGTGGCAAATGACCCAAAGCAATTTGATTATAATTCAATTCGTGACGATCATAAATAGAAGGTTTCTATTCTTCAGTCATTGATTGATTATACATAATCCGCAGGAAAAATTTCAAATACCCCCAACCTTTACACCAAAATTCAATTAGACTTCCAACCTTTTAAAAACTTCAATTTTACTCCCAACGTTATCTTCCGTTAATCAAAATGCCCCCTTCCATCTGAATAACTAACGGATTTTGTTAAAGGCTTCGTTAAATATCATCTCGATCGAATTTTGATGATCTGAGCCGCTCAATGTGTTCAAAACGTGATTTTAAGGGTACTAGTGAGAAATCAGCAAAAAAAATGATTGGGAAAGGCTTCATCTGAAAAGTTTTTTATTGAATAGTTCAATAAAAAAATTGCTCAAATCAAGCCTTTTCCTCTCATTTTTTTGCTGATTTCTTGCGGGTACCTTTAAAATCACGTTCTAATCACATTGAGCAGCTCGGATCATCGAAATTTGATCAAAAAAGGAGAGGTGCAGACCGAAGCAAAATCCGTCCAGACTTGAACAAAATCCGGATCAATCCGCACCTCCCGTTTTCCAATCGAATTTCGATTATCTGAGCCGTTCAATGTGATTAGAACGTGATTTTAAGGTTACTCGCGAGAAACCAACCAAAAAAATGATCGGGAAGAGCTTGATTTGAATAGTTTTTTATTGAATTATTCAATAAAAAACTGTTTAGATGAAGTCCTTTCTGGTCATTTTTTTTGCTGATTTCTTACAAGTACCCTTCAAATCACGTTTTGAATACATTGAGCGGCTCGGATTATCGAAATTCGATCGGAACGATATTTAACGGAGCTTTTAACAAAATCCGTTAGTCATTCGGACGGAACGGGGCATTTTGATTAACGGAAGATAACGTTGAGAGTAAAATTGAAGTTTTTAAAAGGTTGGGAGTCTAATTGAATTTTGGTGTAAAGGTTGGGGGGTATTTGAAATTTTCCCTAATCCGAATTAGGTTCTTTTTACAAACTTGATGTTGATAAATCCGCAAGTCTAGAAATTCATTTCGGACAATTGAACCTTCTCGAACTGTTTCTTTTTAAGAACAAAAAAAAATTGTGCCAAAACAACAGATGCTAAGAAGAATAAAAGGCCTTGAACTACTATTTCTGCATCTCCCTGACCAAATCCGCCTACATTAGGATTACTCCTTACTGGTTGATCAAATTTGATAGATTCCCCTTTGGAAACAAGAAGTTTGAACGTCCCTTTGGTGCTATGTGCAAGCCAAAAGTTCTCTTTTTTAAACCCATTTTTAGGAAACTCAATAAAAAAAATTAGAAAAAGGAAAAAGGAAAAATATACTTGGGAATTCGAAAAGGTTTCAAAGTTTTCAAAGAAGGAACAAAATGCTTTATAAAAATCTCAAAAAAACAATAAAAGGGGGAGAGAGAGTGTGTCACACCATCGATTTTCAACATAAATACGAAGGATTTCCATAAATAAAATCTTGCAATAATACATACAATACCCCCAAAGAGTTTGACATTTCCTTTCCATAATCATGCTTCAACATCCAAAAGTTTCCAAAAGGTTACAACTTTGGCTCCGAGGCCCGAATTTTCTTAAGTACCAAATATTCATAAGCTAAGGGGTTGCAATGCTTTTAAGTCAAAAGAATTATCAAATGAAGTTATGAATACATCTTCTCAAAAATAGATTACAAAGATGACTTGGTAACTCCTCTATGTTAGCCTTCAAAATAGTGTCCACATCCAAGCACACAAACATGCTGCTACTGCCCCGGGTTAGTACCTGAAAAAAAGTAAGGTTTGAGCTACACTAGCCCAGTAGAAAACTCTAATCTAACAATGTATGTGTATAAAATGTAGGAAACGATGATAAGGTGAACAACTATATCAAGAACCAATGAAAGATCAACAGTGACATTCCGATCCCAACACTCCTTTTCTAAAACCAACCACATGTTTCATTAAGCCACCTTTGAAAACCTCAAATGCCAAAACGTGTCTCGTTCAAGTGTCATGAGCCGAAACTCCTGCCGGGCCAGTTAAAGGACCCCGATGTCCTCTGCCAGGCACCTTGCCCAAAGGGAGTGTAGACACCCCAATCTGGGCTTCCAGATTAGTTTATTTACGGTTTTTGATTCCCCGATGATGAAACGGATCAAGAATACCTCGGAAATGTCGAGTGTTTGAGCTTTGAATGTTTGCAAAACCCTTGAACCTAACCTAGCCTAAGCCACTTCCAAAGGCCAAAAACCTTACTGACTTGCGCCAGGGCGCAACTGACCCGCGCCAGGGCGCACCATCGCGTGATGGACTGACTCCCTCGCGCGAGAGTCGACCTGGGTCAAAGTCAAAGATTTGACTGTTGACCCATGCGCGACAGCTGTCACACTCGTGCGATGGTCCCATTCCATCGCGAGACGGTCCCAAACCTGTCACATTCACCTTTGCGGCCGGTTGGTTGCTTGCACGAGGGTCTACGGGGCTATTTGAACCCCGCTTTTCTCCACAAGACAGCAGGCTTTGGGCATTACACCCTCACAACAACCTTTCCTATCACCTTTTGCAAGTCTTCACCACTAAGTTTTGGCCTTAGGCCATGTTTGCCACCCCTTGCACCCTTCCAAGTCTTCTATAAATACCCCCCATTGGTCTTTCATGAGAGGGGTAGAAAAAAAAGTTACCAAATTTCATTTTCAAAGGGTTTTTGCTTTGTACTCTTTTAAGCTAATAAACGAGATACAAAGACACCTCAAGAACATAGCTTGTTCTTCTTCTTCCCCTCAAACACCTCAATCAATCTCAACCTCAACTCAAAGTTCAAACACTTTTCAAACTAAAAGCCAAAGGTATAGCTTACCTTGCTTACGCTCTCTGTTCTGATCCCTGAGGGGGGCTGGCAGGGCCAAGGCTGATAATCAATACCAGTCCTGGCCCTAAAGCTGGCAAGGTTTCAAAAACCGTCATGGCTAGAACCAACGCGCGATGGACTCACTGTATCGCGCGACGGTCCTCTGTTGCTCGCGACGGTCCTCTGTTGCTCGCGACAGTCCACGTGGGGATTGGTGTCTTGCTATTTTATGTCTTCATTCTGTATAGAGCACTTGCAAGCATGTAAATAACCAATTTATTGCTTTTCCTTTGTTAGAACTGCTAGCTTGCATTTCAATACTTCGTTCTGTTCTGTTGGAGTACCCCTGGGACCTTTCTGAATATGTTTCAGAACCCAGAAACATGTAAACCAAGCACTGGTCTGGTCCAGTCCCTCGCGCGACAGACTGACACCATTGCGCGATGATGCGCCAGGGCGCATCCTAGCGCGACAGAGTGACTGTCTCGCGCGACTATTTGTCCCCGTCCAGTGGTTGGCCTTGCATGATTAACTTGGTTTTAGAGTGTTATTTTGTCCCCACTGTTTATGGGGTGTTCTCTCAATTTGTAGGGCTTTTTCAGCCTTTAAACTATATATTATAAACTGCTTATCAATTGCTTGGTTTGTCCTGGGTGTGCACTGGTCCTTCCAGAGCCCAGAGAGTTTGAGAATAAGAGTTGTGGGCTTAGGCTTACTGGCACGCGCAGGTCTTGTAGTAGCACGCGCAGGTAGTAGCACGCGCAGGTGTGACTAGCATGCATTGACTTGATCAATGCATACTAGTTTCTTCCTACGCATGACACTCCAAGACTGGGGCTTTCCAGTCTGCTTAAACTCCCACAGCAGTCTGTTTTCATCCTATACTAACTGCTCATCCATGCCATCTATCACATCTTGCAAAGTGTTACAATTTTAATGATTAACTGTTCCCCGCCTCTAATTGGCTTAAAATTGATTAAAGAAGAAATTGAATCACAATCATTTGCAAAATGCCTAAGTAGAGATCGATCTCGGATTGGGCGAGAGGGTGCCTTAAAACCCTTCCTCTCGTAACCTGGCTCCGAACCCAGATATGGTTATAATGATTTGGTTCCTTCACTTTTCAAATCAAATAAGCGCGGACTGCTTCGAAATACAGTTCCTTGGGTGTCGGACCTTCAAACCCGAGTGGCGACTCTGTATTTTTGCGAGCGCCTGCTTCTCCGCTCGCGCTCCCTCGATTCTAGGCCCTTGTGCTTTGGAATCCGGAAATTCCAGGGCATGCTGCCCACAGGGAGGTCCTGAAATATCAAATACGAGCATATAGCTCTTGCTGGGCCAATTAAAGGACCTCGATGTCCTCTGCCAGGCACTCACCCGTCGATGAGTCTTGAATGTTCTCGTCGCATTCGTAACGTTTCAAAATCCTTTTCCCATCACATTTGTACCATTTAACCCAACTTTGATACATAAAGCAATTTTCATGAAAACATGTCCAAACGAACATTAGAATCATGGGGACATTCAACGAGGTCTACGGATACAAGTAATCAAGTTAAGAATCGTTTCGTAAGTGTTTGGAGTAGATTAGAAGTGATCAAAACCCAAAACAATGGAGTAGGAATCAAGCTCACCAAAACTGTTCAAGTACAAGATGTTATCGATACCTTTGAAGAATGGTATCGATAACACATGGTCGGGATCAGTCAAAATGTAATGTTATCGATACCATGAAGGGAGGTATCGATAACAATCGGGTCAAGATCATTCCAGACGCAAGGGTAGCGATAACAAAGGCATAGGGTATCGATAACATTATTTTTTCTGGGTTTTGGGACAAAGTGTTATCGATTACAATGAAAATGTTATCGATAACAATGGCTTTCGAGCAGATTTTTAATAGACAGACATGGGTTTTTCAACAACAACAACAGCAACGATCCAAGGCGCAAATCAAGCTTCAAGAAACAAGTCATAAACATATATTGAGAGTTAGAACTCCCTACCTCAAAGATCGAAGAACGAAATCGATAGACTTCCCAAGCCCTATGTAGACACCCCAATTTGGACAACTCGAATTTCCTTGATTCGTGGCCCGGAGGCTCCCCGATGATGAAAATTGGATTACACAAGCCTTGGACCGATAGAACAATGCTCCTTGAAGGACTTTAAAAAGAGAAATAAAATGTCAAAAATAGCTTTCAAGCGCTTTGGACCAATCCCAAGCGCTCCAGACTATTTTCCAAAATCATGGGTCAGCCAATTCTCGAGCGCTCGAGAGTCAAGTCCCAAGCGCTCGAGACCACTCTCAAGCGCTCGAGACTTTTGTGCTGCCCAATAGAGGTTGAAGCTTCCCCACTATCCATGCAGCCATCATTGCAGCCGTTTGAACGGGTCTTAGCCTTGGACCTCACTCAACCTCAGTCAGAGCTGAGATTTTATTTTGATTTCAAATAATATTTTCCAAGAGGAGACCATATGTTATATTTTTGCCTATAAAAAGCCTTCTTCAGCTCAGAAGAAAGGGGGGACTCTCTCTCTAGATCTCTTCTCTGGCAATTCAAAGTAGAAAAACCAGCTCTCACTCTTTTGCAAGCAAAAATCCCCATTTTCAAAGGTAAAAACAAACCAAAAACCCAAGGTATCAAGAAGATGGAAGGGGTTCTGATCATCTCCAGCTTTTGATCTTCTGAAGCTTCCATCCCTTTTTCCATCTTCCAAACCCCTCTTTCAAGGAGCAAGGTTCCAAGTAAAAGGTAAAAGCCTCACACTTTGGTGTCAACCAAGAGCAAGGCTGTTTCTTCCCTTCTGAGGGAGGCTTCCCAGCTCACTCCAGTCCTTAATACTGGAAGTGTGAAGGGAGAGCCTTAATGTTAAAACAAGAGCGAAGGGTTACAAGTGTTTTCCATGCATGCAGCACTGCCAGCACTCCCGAGCGCTTGGGACTACTCTGGAGTGCTCGAGAGTGATGCTAGTTCCATTTTCCATTTTTCTAGCACTTAAATCAACATGCAAGGGGAATAAAGACAGGTCTCAAGCAAAAAGGGTCTTCTTAAAATGTCTTTGATGTGTCTGATCTGATTTTCAAAAGAGGATAAGGATACTTTTCATAGAAGTGCAAAAATATGCTTTTCAGTAGATTAAAAAAAGAAGAAGAAGAGTCTTGGGCATGCAAAACAATAAATGGATCTGTTGCATTAAGACATTAAGGTAAAGAGGCTTTGATTGGTTGAGATCAGTCTGGGGTGTGCAGCTCACTCCAGAGCGCTCAAGTCTACTCCAGAGCGCTCGGGAGTTTTCTGCATGTCACGTTATTCATGTTTCCCTTTATTTTTAGTTCTTGTAATGCTCTTGCATGCCTTGCATGTGACCCTTTGGTCTTTAGAACTATAAAATCACTGTTCTTGGAAGGAAAAGACACATGACTCGGTGGAATGGGGCCTGACCCTGATCTGCCAGATTTCTTGTTGAGCCTGGTTCATGCTTGAGATCATTTTAGTTTACATTTTCAGTACTATATCCTATTGTGTTCTGTTGAACTTACATGATTGGCAGGATGGACATGCAATACTCCCAAGCGCTCGGGAGTGCTCCCGAGCGCTCGAGAGTGAGATTAATCACAGGATTTCTAGTCTCCAGCATTTTGCACTCCATTTCCATTTCTCTCATCCATTCATTGTATATATGCACATGCATGCACTTCCCAACCTGATATATCTGTAAATAAATGCTAGATGCTTAATGGAATAAGATCCTTTGAAAAATCCCACAAATGTTTAGTAGAAACCGATTTCAAATCGGGCGAGGGGGGTGTCGTAAAACTCTTCCCCCCTCGTAACATGGCTTCCAAACCCTTTTCAAAATCTCTGGTTTTCAATTCAAATCAATCATTTTCCAAATGAAACGGTTTCTCGGGTGGCGAACCACAAATCCGGGTGGCGACTCTTCAAAAATTTTCAAAATCCAAGAAACGGCGTGGTGCCTCTTTTTCGGGCCGCCCCGATTCCACCAGGGGCTGTGGTAGCCCACACCCTAGCTCCAATCTTCGAAACTAAATGAAATTCGTCTCCACCAAGCTCAAACCAACACAATACGGGCTGCAATACGCGAAAGAGTGAAGGATTGAAGGTGGGTTTAAGTGGGTTTTGAGGTGATTTGGTGGGAAAATGGGTGAGTGAGAGTGAGCCGAGAGAGAGGAGAAATGGACGGGAGATGGAGAGAAAAGGAAAAAGGGAAATTTTATTCCCTACACACACATATAACATGTATATTACTAGACACATCTCACACTTTCACCCATCAAATGTAACACTTTACACATTAATCCCAATTCTCAATATTTCAATCCAATTTCCTCCTTTTTATTCCTTATAAAGCATTTAAATAAATTATACGAATTTACGGGTCTTTACAGAGAGAAAAGTTGCGTGTCCATTGGGTAAAAAGTTAGTAGGCTCTAGACATAACATTTTTTAGGGAAAGTTCAACATTAAAGTTCAATCTCAACCTTTTTTTTTTTAATTTTATTTTATGTGGAGGAGTTAGAAATTCATTGATGATTGAATAATACAACCTAAATCTCAGCCCTTAAAACACACAAAAGTTAGTATATTAGTGTCTACACAATTTGGAAAAGCCGCCTTGGATTGTTATATGGATGTATAGCGTCCCTAGTCCTTGCATATGCATCCATCTATGTACCTGAGTGAAAAATAAAAAGGTTTTAAAAAAAAAAACTACGTTTCTTCTCTGCCTTCTCTCTACTTTCTTCCCCTGCATCCTTTCTGGCACTATCTTCTGCCTCTGACACCTCCTCCCCCTTCCCTCTCCCCCACCCTCCCCCTTCAAAAAGGAGGAGCTGATTGCATAACAAAATAGTACATCACATAATTGATATAGTAGCTACAGTACTACATATAATTGCTGGACTTTTACTACTGATACTTTGACCATTACATTTATTACACACGTTTCAACATCAATTGCTATTACAACAGTACACCAATTATACACTTCTATGAATAGTACTCCACAGTAAATACTAATAATATCTTCCCCTGCATCCTTTCTGGCACTATCTTCTGCCTCTGACACCTCCTCCCCCTTCCCTCTCCCCCACCCTCCCCCTTCAAAAAGGAGGAGCTGATTGCATAACAAAATAGTACATCACATAATTGCTATAGTAGCTACAGTACTACATATAATTGCTGGACTTTTACTACTGATACTTTGACCATTACATTTATTACACACGTTTCAACATCAATTGCTATTACAACAGTACACCAATTATACACTTCTATGAACAGTACTCCACAGTAAATACTAATAATATCTTCCCCTGCATCCTTTCTGGCACTATCTCTGCGGTTCCAGCTTTCCTTTTCCTTCGCCCCTCAGTTGGGGGTTCTTGTGATGTGTGGTCGGCGACGTGGCCATTACCGGTGGCCTTTCGGCCTCTCTCATGCATGGTTCACTCTGGGCTGTCCATATCTATAGGTTTGTGGAGGTGGTGGCTGGGTCTTAGTGTCGTGGCAGTTTGGGTTGGGGTGGTGATGACAGCAGCGACAGTAGTCAATAATGGTGGGGCGTGGTGTTCGAGGGGTTTTTTTCTTCGTTCTTTCCCTGTCTGGTTTCCAGTGGGTTTTCCCTCCAGTGTAGGTCTCCCCTAGATTCGGTGTGTTACCGGTCTGGATCTCCCCCAGATCTGGTGGGTGTGGTAGGTGGGCGAATAAGGTGTGGTCTGGTCCAGATCTGCCTTATAAGGGTCGGGACTTGGCCCTGGAGCTTGGGTTCCATTCTTAGCTTTAGGGAGTATCTGAGCAAGGTAGATTCATTGCCATCGGCACTGTGGGCAGGTTCGATCGAAGTTGCTAGCCCAAGAGCAGATTTCTTCTTCGTCCTTCCATGCCCGGAGCTTGCTTGTGTCAGCGGGGGCTTGCCAGAGAGGTCTTTCCTCTCCAATGTCCGGTTCGAGATCCAGTGGGTGCCTCCATCTTTGGTGGTGGGTGGTCCTTCCTCGGCTGGGGCTTGACCGGGGTGCATCAGTGGTAGCTTTTCCATGGTAGCTGTGTTTTTTTCCTTGTTTGTAGATTATTCTTGTTTCCATCGGTTCGGTTTAGTTTGTTCTGGTCGTAGTTGACGATTCCAATCAGCTAAACACCTAGTTTGGGTCATCATCTCCAACATCCGAGCAAGCAGCAAGTTTGTGCCTCAAGCCAGGGCGGTTAGGGGATAGATTGAGGGCCCCCCGTGACCCGACCTTTTGGGCGATGAGAAGTGCTAAGGTCTATCATCTAGTTTATGCCGGTTTTGTCGGTGCCCCTTTGTCACCTGTTTTTCGTAGTTTTTTCTTCTGTGATGGCTTGTTGTACGTTTGCCCTTGCTCTATTTTCGGACGAATTCATTGTATTTAGCCATTTTTGGCTTTAAATGAAATGTGTTTCGGATGAAAAAAAAAAGAGAGTGAAAAATAAGAATGATTTGAGACACAAATGCAAACATGATAAAGCACAGGGGCCTCAAAGCAATCCCCATCTCTCTTACAAAAACCCTATTTGTAGGGCTTCAACACAGAGCCTTTTACGCATGCTTCTCCGTTGAACCCACATAGTTAGTTCAACCTTCTCTTCTCCCCAAGAAGATGTCCGCAACCGAGGCCGTTCCGATGGCCGCTGCTCTCGTTGCTGCGCTGTCGGACAGTTTCCGGCAAGTCCCGCCGGCGGCTGTACCTGCAATGTTGGATTGTGTTTTAGCTTCAACCGGCATATCTCCGTCCTTCCTTTTGTCTTCGCTTCTCGATGCTTTTCCCAGTCTCACCGAGGTACTACTGACTTTATCATGGCACTAGCTTTATACCATTGTATTATTCATTTATTTTTTTTAACTCACGTGTCCGGGCCGCACCTGGGCCCATCCCACAGCCTACATGCGGCGGGGAGCCAATTAAATTCGCAAAGCTCCGTATGGACGGCCCAGCCCAAAGGAGTTGGTAACCCGTGAGATGGGAGCAAATCCCTAAATCCCAAACCTTGACCACTAGCCCTTGCGGTTTATACCATTGTATTATTACCAAAACTCACTATTTACCTTTGTTCATCTTATGGTTTGGTTGCTTACAAAACTGAAAGAATTGAAAAAAAAAAAAAAAAACTAGTGACAAGTGATGAGAAAAAGGTATTTCTGCTAGTGTTTGGGTTGTAAATGAGCTGAGAAGTGAGTAATAGAGAGAAAGAGACTCTCTTGTTTAGCTAGTTTTGTTTCCCATGAAACACGGTGAGAATTGATGAGGAATAAAATTGATTGGTCGTGTATTATATAAACCTTTTTAGGAATAAGGGGGCGTTCCGATTACACAGTAAAAAGAACTTTTGAAAAAAGAAGGTTTTTCAAGCTCAAAAATTATGTGTTTATTTAAATAAATTTCTTATCAATATGGATCTTGTTTGATAGATCTCATTAAGATTTTTTAAACAGTGCAAAAAAAATTGAAAAAATATTTTTCATTTTCATTATATTTGAGTTTGACATTACATTCGTTTGAAAAAAAAGTACTTTTTAAAAAGGGGAACACCCCCTAAATAGCCATTATTCTCTTGTGTATAAATCCTATTGATTGTGTGTTGAGTTTTCACTGCGCCACTTTTTCATATAAGGGGAAAAAAAAGAAGCGAAACCCTTCAGCGCCTGTAGGGAGAAAATCTTTCCTCTGATATGGAGTCACGGAAATTAACAAGGCTAAAATGGAGGAAAGAGGCCAGTTTTGAAAGTATGACCACACTTCAAAATGCAAATGAAGGAAATGAAATGTCACCTATCTCTCTCTCTCTCACACACACGCACATGCGCGCACGCGCACTCATACACACACCGCGTACACACAGTTCTCTCCAATCCATCCAAACTTGATTGTGAGAA
This sequence comes from Rhododendron molle, assembly GCA_025413875.1. Classification (NCBI taxonomy): domain Eukaryota; kingdom Viridiplantae; phylum Streptophyta; class Magnoliopsida; order Ericales; family Ericaceae; genus Rhododendron; species Rhododendron molle. Next base: position 12,267,400 of record CM046398.1, on the reverse strand, counting down.
AATACAATCCTTTTTTTTTTTCCTGTCATCCACATGTGAGACCACATTCCTTTTATTTTCTTTTCTAAGCCCACTAGAAATAGCTTGACACGAATATGAGAGTGGTTGTTACTGTCTCTCTCTCCCTCTACGTAGGATAATTCTTTATCGGAAAAAGAACCCCACCAGAAAACAAGGCCAAGGGAATATCCTTGAGAGCCCAACACAATAACAAAGAGGAAAACAAATAAACCCAGATCATAGCCACACAAAGTGAAGAAAACCCTCAACAGAAGAAAGAAGAAAGAATTGGGTATAAACACGCAAATACCCAGTGTCCCAGTTCTCTAAGCAGTTATCTCTCTAAGAAACCTCTGTACATTACTCAAACGTTAATCAAAATTCTATTTTCACCCATATTCCATGGGAGCAACCTTCTTCCATGGTTTGCTCTCTTGTTGGGATCCCATTTTTCTTATTGGTCTTCATCTTGGAACCTTTAGTGTTACATAGGCATACATATATAATTCTGTGTTTTATTTAGGCCAAAGAGTGTAATTTAAGGTTTAGTAACTATTAAGTGAATGCTATCTTTTAGATTCTAAACTTCTAGAACTTTCTTTCGGTCATGTTTCTTAGCAGCCGAATGGAGTCTTTGTTTTATGTCAAGTTGTCTATTTGTTTAACTTCTAAGATTGGATATCATCCAGGGAAATGACAATATTGGTTTCAAGCAGCCTAATTATGTCAGATCATTTGTTGTTGCGCTCTGTCATCTTTTGAAGAAATCAGGTGAGTTACATCTCCATGTCCAGCTTTTGAACATGATCTATTTTCTTTGTATACGAAGACAGCATTAAGTTTTCTATATGTATAGAAGCAATCCATCTTGCTATATTCTCCTGGTACCTAAGCATTGGTCCTTGAGCTATATCATGGAACCTTATGGAAATGCATCAACCTTGTTACATGACCAAAACCCAGAGTGTTTTATTTATAATATCCTTAAGCAAAGCTGCTGTTATGGTCTCTAGAAAATGAAGCTATAGTACCCATTAAGGCGAGCAAATTACCCGACACCCGAGGGTCCGACCCGACCCGAAGGGGTCGGGCGGGTTCGAACAAGTGCTTCGGTCCGGTATGGGTTTGGTTTCCGTTAAAAATCGGTTTTCGGTTCGGGGTTCGACTTTATATATATGTGCTCATCTTCTCATTCCAGCTGCAGCAAACCAAAACCACATAGCCTTGCCCTACCCACTCCAGACCAAAGTCGAGATCTGGAGACCCACACGTGCAGATCGTGTCTCTCTCTCTCCTTCCTCACCCATCTTCACAGAGAACCAGAGATGACAACCTCACCGAAAAATACGGTAGACAGCAACCGACACCGGTAGATTCCTCTTCGTCTTTGTTTCCTCTTCTTTGTTCTTGAAATCTGTTTTTGTTGTGGTCGGTCAAAACCGACAACCGACCGACAATCTGATGATGTGGGATTGGTCGAGTTGAGAGCAGAGGTCGGCCGGCCGACGGGTGAATATTTTCCAACCCGATCTGGTTGGGTCGGGTGACGGGTCCAGGCCAAACCTGGCCCGACCCGTGCTCACCCCTAGTACCCATGTTTAGAATCACAGGAGTTCACAAAATTAAAATTTTGGAAGTATATTTTAGTTAATTTGGGGTATTGGAAACAATTGTGAGTAAGAACTAATGGTAGAGAGCTTGTAGAAAAAGTTAACTATGGGAATCCAGGAGAACACCACCACGTGGCACTTACTAGCGGACCCAATATCTTGCCGAGTAAGGGAAGTGAGCTCTGCTAGAATCATATGACTCCTCATTCCAGGCTAGCACTCTAGGCGTCATGGACCTCCATGTATCCATATAGAGACCTCCTCTGTGGAACCTCCAAAACATAGATTTGTGATGCTTGACGAGATCATCGTGGCATCCCCCATCCTCTGCACACTAAATATGTCTCTAATGAGCCTAGCAACACCTCACTCCATAATATCCTTGGTTGGGTGCAGGACCTGGGTACCTTGATTGGGACCTGAGGAGGTATTTGGCTCACCTCCATGTGGGGAGCTCTACCTAGACCGGCAATAGAGAGAAAGGTTGTGTCGCCGACTCACCTGACATGTGACTCCTTGGAAGGTGCATCACAACTACCACCTGACACTTGGGGAGTCGTATCATAACTACCGCCTGACTTCTATGATATGACTGTCCACATATCCATTCAAACTACCTCTTCGTATCTTATGAGATAGAGCCAGATACTGATTGCATGACTCAAAGAGGAGCCATGATGCCATGTACTAGACTGTATGGAGAGGCTTCACAAGACATTCAATACATGAATTAACTCTGTGGTTGAAGATTCTCCACTGCCATCCCCCTCTCTCTCTCTCTCTTAGGCTGCTCTGAGTTCTCTCTCCTCCACCTCCGGTGATCTCAAGCCTTTGTGCGCCAGCCATATTCTTGGGAGGCCACTTCAGGTACACTTCCCACTCCTTATGTCCACAGTAACTAAGTGTTCAAGTGGAGCAGTAGAAACTAGAAACAATGCAGAAAATGGGCATGTAAGATGACCATTATGCAAACCATATGTGGTAAAGCATTTACAGATTATGTAAAAATCCATTTTCTTCGTCCAAATAGTTAATGACTCTTTTAAGGCTTGTAGCTTAAAAGCAATTTGCAATGAGTGGAGAGGCTCACAAACAAGTATACTAACTTTTCGAGGTGCAACTAACCGATACAGGACAAGCTCTGGCCTCCCCACGTTTGCTCCCATAGCACGTAAAGAGGTAGATAGAAGAATTATTGGAAAATAAGGGGGAACCATATATATTTTTTTTTTGGGATTCAACCATAGGGGGGTCGTTCCTACGAGAATAACTTAATCTTGCCCAAAGCCCCCCAAAACCTAGTTGTGATACTATATTAAATTGTTACTAACCAACTTGTCTTAAAGCTTTACTTTGTTATTTATGTTCTCGATAGCCTTATAGGCAAACAACTGTATCAGCGAGATTCCCATGGGGAAGCGAGGTGATGATTAAGGAGAATATTAGAACCATAGACCATAGTTGTAAAAGGTGCGCCAAAGCACAAGGCACTTCAAGGCTCACTATTGGGACCTGGAGGGAGTAGAGGCAACGCGACTTGACAATGGTGAGGCTTAGGCGACCAAGTTGCTTGCCTTTGTAATTGGCGCAAGGCGTGTGCCTGGTGAGTCTCTTTGAATTCGCACCAAATTGAATTCTGAGAGGCAAAAATGTAACTAAGCCTAAAGGCTAAACATTCTCACACATCAGTGCACCGCGTTGATCTCTCATCTTTCAGTTGAACGACTAGAACTAGACGATCTCTCCCAGCTCTTTTCCATCGTCGATCTCAACCTCTATTTTAACGTTGATATCTCGTCTTTCTCATCGTCTATCTCTCTTTTCGTCGGAGTGACTCGAGCTCGATCTCTTCCAGCCAGCGACTCTTATCTCTTTGAACTTCCTAGGTATATCAATTTCTTCTTCTTTTCTTCCTCTCCTTGTTCCCAATGATTTCTTTTTCCTTTTGCCTCACCTTTTTCCAGTTCAGCCACTTTTTCGATTTCTTTTTCGTTTTTGCCTAACTTTGGTATTTTAGTTATTCTCTATGCATGGATTGTTGACTATTTGGCATTTCGTATGTCTTTATAGATTAAACTTTCTAAACTTTCTCATCTTTGTTTATATTATTTGAAATATCAGTATTTTTGCTTGCACCAGTGCGCCTCGCTTCAATAAGTCCGTGCCTAGACCCCAACATACTTTTCCGCTTCTATGCGTCTCTCGCTCTTAATATCTATGATTAGAACTATACCAACAAATTTTACAAAGAGGAGCTATACTTTGATTTGGATGATGGAGACCTAGTTTTGAGGTGTTGGGCTTGGTTGGCCTTTTGGCTGCTGATAATGATAAATTGAAACGACCTTCGTTAAGGCAAAATCACTTTGGTCGTTGAAGCTTACAATGCAACATTGTTTGTCCACTACTTCATTTTGAGGGAGTGATCAAGAAGTAGTGCAGTGAAGTATGATTATTGGACAGTGAAGTATGAAGGTTGAGTCTATTTGATAAAAGACATCATGAATTTACGTCACAGTTTTATGGAGGTGTTGTTGAAGGTTTCACTTTAGAGACAATAACTTGGTTAACCATGCTATTTGGTATAGATGGTTGGTGTGAAAGGATGCTTCACACAGCACTTCCATCACACAGTTTAGATGATTTGAGAATTTGGCCTCCTTTGGTTGGTACATGATTTTGTCTCTTGGATTCAGAGTTGTCTTTTGCTTGCTTGTGTATATCCCAAATGTATGTGTTCCCCTTCTGCTGGAAAGCTCTAATCACAAGAAGGGCCTTTTTGTTGTAGTATGATTCCCTCAATAGCCTTGTTGTTTTAATTCTAGATATAATAATGTTGCGTTTATGAACGTGGGTTAGCTATATATTATTTGTTTCTCATCGGCAGCAATGACATTCTATTGTTGATTGTTATGTTTGAAGTAGGACTGTAGGATGCTTATGGCAAAAATAGTGTTCATCTGCTTGGTCGTTCAGTGGTTTTTCTGTGCAGGGGCTGATCTTGGTGCTTTGAAATCATTTGTGTGGAAGATACTAGTCCCGTTGATGAAGTTGGTACATGCTCATGGTTGGGAAATAATTAACGAGGTAAAATGGAAAAAAGTCACACTATTATTGTTTTTTGTCGTGTATAGTTCATTCTTCAGTGTCTTGTTGGTATGCTTATGTCATATTTCGTTCTTTTATCTATATGATTTTGGGTTCAGACTGCAGATTCATTCTTTGATGTTGTAACTGAAACAAACACTTGGAATTACTTAGAAGCAACCATGGTGCCATTTTTGCTAAGATCAGTTGGTCTGTCTATGGGGATGCTTCAAAGTGAAGAAATGGCTATATATGGATGGAACGGTTGCTCACTAACTGATGCATACGTTAGTGAAGGCTCCATGATGTCTCAGTCTGGGTCTTTGCCTTTACATATTTCATGCCATATTTTATCGTCAATGTTGGATTCTGCTACTGAAAGTCAATGTGCCCATGGAAACCCATCAAAATCAAGTTTGGCTAAGGAGACATGTGAAGAAACGTTAGCAAAAAATTTGCTGTGGGATATTTGCAACATGGCAGTACGAATGCTTTTACAAAGTGTTGAACACCGGTTCTGTGCAATTCAAATTTTGCTACCAAACATATTAAAAGCATTTGTTGCTCACCATGCTTTCAAAATTTCAGTTCGTGGGCAGACGTATGTGCTTTGCAGGTGAAATGGCTACCATTTGTCCACCGGCATGTCTTAAACAGTGTGACACCAATTCAGTCCATCTTATTTTTCAATACTCGTAACTCCACACTTATGGATTTTCCAGGACATACTTCTTTAAGAAATTATGGGCATGCTGCAGAAAACTATTTACTCTTGGACCTGTAGAGAGAAGAGATTCGTACAGTCTGCTGTCTCTTTATTTGACTTCTTTCTCTTGTACTGATGGGCATGAAGCTGATGATGTGGGTGATAGAGAAGAACGATTTGATATAAGAGAAGATAATGAATTCTGGGAGGAAATGAAAAAGGGCCTGGTACTTGAGCAACTCAAACCTGTTTGATTTTACATCCTCTGACTTCAGGTACTATGGTTTGGGAAAATAAATGTTGTATTCTGTGTCTTTGATTTTTTTGAAATATTGGCTTGCTAGGTTGATAAGGAGGGCTTAGTGAGGAAACAGTCATTGCATATATTGAAGGAAATGCTGCAGATAAGTGCGGGAAGCCTTGGATACTCTGTTGTTTCGGAGACAGCATCAAGTAGGAAAAGTTCAATGCCTGATAGTTTGACAAAAAGGGGACGGTGGGCTGACGAGGAAGCCAAATCATTAGGTGTAGGGAAGATATGCGATTCACTCTATCCCTCTCTAAACAGCCAGGAGAGATGGGGGGCGTTCTTTCTTTTGTATGAAATGCTTGAAGAGTATGGTACTCACTTGGTTGAAGCAGCATGGAACCACCAGGTGGGTTAACCATTTTTTCATTGCACTTATCATAAATCATCTGTCTGAACTGTTATTTAGAAAAAAAATCTACATTCGTTTGTCATGTATTGGCTGCTGGACACGACCTTTATACTTTGATAGTGAAGTTTTCCTGAGGTAATGGCATTACATATGGGGAAGAAAGCAAAATTGAATTAACCGAACACAGACAAATCAGCCCAAGCACTGAAGTTGATAAGTCTAGGTGCGATCTAGCATTTTGATCTGGCTTGAATGTTAAGGTGCAATAATAGCTTTCCTGAAAATAGAGGAGGAAAGAGGTAATTATAATAGAGGGACAGATACTGGTGGAGTCTTCTTCTGTTGCCAGCACTCTTCCTAGCATATCAGCTTCTTCAAATGTGATTTTCCCATGTATATTAACTATGTTGCTAATGAAGATCCTGCACCTAAATATGTGTATATTTATTTGGAAAAGCATTACAGGGTTTTAAAAGGATGCCAAGTGGGCGCTGTGTTACACGTGCACATTTAAGAGTTAAAAGAAGAATATACACCTGGAAAAAGAAACGTTAAACCCTCCCAAAAATTTAGGTTCCTATTTTGCCAATATGGAAGACTCGCGAAACTCCTCCAACCGTAAATGAAAAGATTGTAGCAGCTTTATATGTCAACTTATGTGTAGCCAACTGTATGTCTTCAAGGTCCTATTTCCCTCTCTGAAACCCACTACGATAGGCACAAAGGAGCCACCTAACATACCTTCTTTGTCCTTTTCACATGAGCTGATGCTCCCAATATTCAGGAAGCGACAGCAAAGAAGGGTACATCATCAAACTTCATTAAATATAGACACATTTAGGGGCCGGTTATCTAAAGCGAAAGCAAAGAAGGGCACATCATCAAACTTCATTAAATGTAGACACATTTAGCGGCCGGTTATCTAAAGCTATTTCTTATGACCATTACTGATTTCCAGTGTCTAGAAACAGGAAGCAAAGTTTCTGAAAATGTACTGTGATGTACTACATTCGAGCAATCTTTATGGCTCGTCATTGTTAACTTATTTTGCTTCATCTTACTTTCTACATGCGACATATTGACTTCCGAAAGGGCTCAGTACTCAGAAGGAAAACATAAAGGGTATAAGACAGTCTCAATATATCACTCAAATGCTTAATCTACTTGTACTCAGCTAGCTTTACTATTTATCTGCTCATGAAATGCTTTTTGTCTTTGCAGATAACCTTGTTGCAGCATTCTTCATTCCCATGTGACGATTCCCTGAGTGGAGTACTTGATCAAAATCATATGGAGGCATCAATTGATATATTTGGTTGGTTATCTATTTTGTGGGAAAGGGGTTTCTTGCATGACAACCCGCATGGTACCAGTAACTTGCCATAATGCTTGTTAGTTAGATGGTGGAAATTGGTTCCTATAATTCATGTTGCTCATTTTACTCCGTTCCAAATATTTGCTGCCCTTAATGGTATGTTTGTAATACAGTAAGGTGCTTGATCATGGAGTCGTTTTTGGGCATTGATTGGAAGATCTATGGAAATTGCAGCGAATTGGTGCCTGAAGCCTTTGTGCTTGGTCCGTTTATTCAAGGACTGAATGATCCTGTGCACCATAAAGATTTTGGTAAGTTAAATTGTTTAGCTTCTTGCAGGCTGTGTGTTACAGAACTTTATCTAGTCTCATTCTTTAGTTTTATGGGGTACTTTGTCATACATGAGTTTAATCTTCTGTTCAAATGGTACTGAGAGAAGCACATGCATATTTGATGGTCCTAGATGGGCAAAATGGCTGCAAGGCTATACATCTTCCACTTTTGGCAGCTGAATTCTCGTTGGTCATTGCAATTAGGCCTCTTCCAGTGATCTTACTATGAAGTGAAGTCCCACATCGCCTATGTACCGAAGTAACTTGAAGTATATAACCGTGAGGGCACCCTCACTTCAATAGCTAGTTTTTGGGGTTGAGTTCTACCCAAGACCGTGTAACATGATATCAGAGCTAGGTACCAAAGATGGGTAGGGTGAGTGTCTCTACCCTACACGCAGCAGGTGCTGCCAATTGAGCATGCTGCGCATGAGGGAGGGTGTGAAGCGAAGTCCCACATCGCTTGGTTACCAAAGTAACTTGAAGAATATAAGCGTGAAGGCACCCTCACTTGAAGTATATAAGGTGGAGGTGGCTTGGTATTCGTGTGTTCTAATGGTATTGATTGTTTTCACGGGAATTAGAGTTTAGAGTTCACCGTAACCTTATTACTTAAACATCTGGATCTACCGATCTAGGATGGACATGTCCAAACCACCTTAATCTATTTTCTCTAATCTTAGCTTCAATTAGTACCCCCACCAATCTGCTGAAGTTTTCGTTTCTAATTCTATCTCGCAAAGTCTTATCAACATTCTCATTTCAAATACACTCATTTTGTTGTTTTGTTGTTTCATAGTAGCTAACACTTCGTGCCATATAACATGGCTGGTCTTATAGCAGTGCAATATAATTTTTCCTTCAACTTTGCGGGTATCTTGCCATCGCACAACATTTTGCCACCTGATCCATCAAACGGGTATTCTATGTGTCACATCATCCGAAATCTTTCCATCCTTGCTAAAAATTGAGCAAAGATACTTGAAACGCTTGCTTTTTGGTAATTTGTAAAGTTTTAGGGTCACTCTGCCTACACTAGCATTTTAACTACCCCAACTCCTTTTACTCCTACTGATCCTAAATTCTTTTGACTCCACTGCTCTTCTCCAAGTTTCTAATTCAGCATTAACACCTCTTGCAGTTTCATCTACTGAAACAATATCATCTGTGTACAACATTCACCAGGGATAGTATCCTGAAGTCATTTCATCCATAACTAAGGCAAAGAGGTAAGGGTTTCAAGCCGGACCCTTGGTGTAATCCTAGTGTGATTTGGAATTCACTTTTATAATGGTTCTAGGAACATTATCATGTGCTTGTATCAAGTTTATGAAGACCATGTGAAGGTCTTTCTTTTTCTCTATATAGTGTCCAAATCTTCTTAACAAGTAGATTGATTGCATACTTGATCCACCAGGCATAAACCTAAACTGATTATCCAATACCGTTCATAATTCTCAGGTGATGCTCAATAACTCGTTCCCCGTTCCCACAACTTCATTGTACTTCTCATCATCCTTGAAAAATTCAGGAAGGGGCAGATCTGTAAATGCCACACCTTTTAACCTTTGGTGGTTAGCTATGAAGCACCGACATCTCTAGAGGTCGAAGTATCGCAGTGTCGGGACACGGTGGGGACACGTATGATACACGCCATAATTTAATTTAAATTTTTTACGGGGACACAGCTGGGGACATGGGGGGACATTGATGGGGACACGGTAGGGCCAAATTGTAATTTTTATAAAATTTTGGAGGCCAAACTGTAATTTTTTAAAAATTTGGGGGTCAAACTATAATTTTTTAAACATTTTGGGGCCAATTGTAATTTTTAAAACATTTCTGGGTGTCAAACTAAAATTATTTATTTGTTTATGTAAATAAATAAATATACATGTGGCGTGTCTCCTGCCGTGTCCGTGTCCCCATTTTTTTGGAATTCCCGTGTCCTCTGTCGGTATCGGTGTCGGTGTCCGTGCCCGTGCATCATAGGTGGTTAGACATTTTGGGTCTGTATATTGCATTTTGACATCTAATGTTTTTTCAACGAAACTTCGGCGGTCATTTTCACATATTAATGGGTCATTCTGTGTTTTTTTGCAACTGCCTTACAAAATCCAGTGATGTTACGCTATGTACTCTTTTGAGTACTCAATTAAATATGTAGAACTTTACCTAAAATTTCTATTATTTCCCAAATTCTTGTTGTAAATTTATTGAATTAATCTTCCTGCTCAAAATCAAGCCATTTATTAGTCAATTCACTTTGTTCCTTTATATGGTCTTTGTGCTTATTCACTCTGACCATCTGAAATTGCTGTGGAGTTCTCAAAATTTCTTTCTCGTGTGTATATTGGTGCTAAAACTTGCTTGAAAGATGTTTCAAGGGTTCTGATTCTCTTTTTTGGATAAGGTTTCACCTATGTTACACGGATCCGTGATTTTGGCCGACGTACCCGTGTCGACACGACACGACACGGACACGGGTACGGGATCCCTTACCGGATTCGCCCAAAAAATATGGACATGTTAGCTAGAAGAAGAAGAAGGGGAGAGAGAGGAGAGAGGGAGAACCTGTCGATCTGGCCGACGTACCCGTGGTCGTCGCCTCGTCGGAGAACGAGCATCATCGTTGTCGCGTCGTCGTCGCCGGTGGTAGCAGCAGCTGCTGCAACGAGGAAGAAGAAGACGACGAAGAGAGAGAGAGGGGTACCGACGTTCTTCATCGTATGAGAGAGAGAGAGAGAGAGAGAGAGAGAGAGAGAGAGAGTTGGGCCGAGAGAAGAGAGAGAGAGAGGCTGCGGCCTTGGCAGATCTGATTTAGGAGATGGATTAGGTTAGAAAACGTAATATATAAATAAACCTGTAATTACAGTATAACACTTCTACTTTAAGAATAATAATTATGACCCTAAATTGTAAGAATAATACAATTTAACCCTATAATTTGGAAATTACTTTTTTTTGCAAAGAAAATATATTTTTATGAGATAATTTTGTATATTTATATAGAAAATATATATATTTTTATACATATATAAATATTCGGCGGATCCCACCCAGTATCAAATTAGGACACTATGAAGCAAACACTCACAAGGCGCCGTGCCCACGTATTGGACAGGGGACCTGGCGAGGACACGCGCTAAAACTACGTATGGGACACATGCGTGGGCGTGTCAATAGTTTATATTATTTTTGATAGGGGACCGCAGGGGGACAGTGAGGGACATAGTGGGGGTCAAAATGTAACTTTTAAAAATATTGGGGGTTAATATAAAATTATTTAAAACTTTTGGGTTAAACTGTAATTTGTTTTTAAAAACCTATATCAGGGGCGACTGCTTCTTTTTCATTTTACTCTTTCACAATCAATTCCAAGCCCTAGACAGCCGACAGACACAGGCGACGAAGAAAGCTCTCAGAATCCTCTCCTCTCTCTCGGGTATCTCTCTCTCTCTCTCTCTTGTTCCTCTCTGTCTCTCTCGTCTCTGCTCTGTCTTTCTCGTCTCTGCTCTGTCTCTCTCTGTCTCTGTATATATGTGTGTATAACTGTATATATATGTATCAGTATAACTGACTCTCTCTCATCTCTCCTGCATACTGTTTTCAGACTTTACTGTATATATTTGTATTTATGCCTTTAAAAGGACTGTTTTTTACCTGCGTTATGTTTTTTTATTTATTTTAACCATGTTAATCTCATACATTAATCATATAGGATAATAGGACATGTCTTCCTCAACGGGTGCTAGTAGTGCACCCAGAACTGTGGAGGAAAAAGTACTTTGGCAATATGTAACTAAATTGGATAAATTTGGTGGAAAAGGAGGAAATTTCAAATGGAAGTGCATCTATTGTGGTTTAACGAAAAATGGTTCATATACAAGGGTGAAAGCTCATTTGTTGAAAGTTTCTGGAGAAGGGGTAGCGGCTTGTGAGAAGCTAACAAGTAATGATGTTGCAAAATTTCGTAGATTGGTGGAAGAAGAGAAAGCAAAAGCGGAACAATCCCAACCAAAGAAAGTTCCATTGCCTCCTTCTACTGCCTCTCTTACGGGCATAAGTTTCAGTGAAACACAAGGAGGCTTGGGATCAAAAAAGAGGAGGGCAAACAGTAGTGAAAGTAATAATCCTGTCATTAAAGCATTCAATGTTGGGGCTCGGGACCACTTACATAGCGAAATTGCTCGAATGTTTTACTCCGGGGGATTGCCTTTCAACTTGGCAAGAAATCCACACTATGTTAGTTCTTAAATGTATGCTGCGAATCATAGCATACCGGGATATATACCACCGGGGTACAACTTGTTGAGAACTAGATTGCTTGAAAGGGAAAGGGCGAATATTGAACGATTGTTAGATCCTATTAAAGGGACATGGAAGGAGAAGGGCTTGACGATTGCAAGTGATGGATGGAGTGATTCTCAAAGAAGGTCTTTAATTAACTTTATGGCAGTCACCGGAGGTGCACCTATGTTTCTTAAGGCTGTTAATTGTGAGGGGGAAATAAAGGATAAACATTTCATTGCTTCATTGATGAAGGAGGTAGTTATTGAGGTTGGGCCAAAGAATGTGGTTCAAATTGTCACGGACAATGCTGCAAATTGTAAGGCGGCGGGACAAATAATTGAAGCCCAATATCCTCACATCTTTTGGACTCCTTGCGTAGTGCACACTCTAAATCTTGCCTTGAAGAATATTTGTGCCGCAAAAAACATTGAGAACAACTCACTTGTGTATGATGAGTGTAGTTGGATTACTATTGTCGTTGGTGATGCAAGTTGCATCAAGAATTTCATAATGAATCACTCGACTCGAGATTGGCTATTTTTAATGAGTTTGTTTCTTTGAAGTTGCTTTCGGTTGCTGAGACTCGCTTTGCTTCATCCATTGTAATGCTTAGGAGGTTTAAGCTCATCAAGCAAAGTCTTCAATCAATGGTAATTAGTACTCAATGGAATTCTCATAGGGAGGAGCAAGGGGCTTCATTTGTGAGGGAGACTTTGTTGAATGAGAAGTGGTGGGATAAGGTGGACTACATTCTATCATTTACAGCACCTATTTATGACATGCTTAGAGAATGTGACACGGATAAGCCTACTCTTCACTTGATTTACGACATGTGGGATAATATGATTGAGAAAGTGAAGTGTGCCATTTACAAGCACGAAGAGAAGCTTTTGGAAGATGAGAGCGAATTTTATGATGTTGTTCATAAAATTCTAGTGGATAGGTGGAACAAGAACAATACACCACTTCATTGCTTGGCACATGCTCTAAATCCAAGGTAATTGCAAGTTTACAACATAATTTACCATTTTTGCTAAGTCTTTATTGATCCATTCACCTCTTAGTTAATTATTTACTTTATAATTTAGGTATTATAGTGACATATGGCTTCAAGAGGATCCAAAGCGAGTTCCTCCACACAAGGATGAAGAGGTCACGAATGAGAGAAAGAAATGCTTGAAAAGGTACTTAAATGATTCCATGGAGCGTACCAAAGCCAATATGGAGTATGCTAAGTTCTCAACTAAGGAGGGGTCATTTTCCGATGTTGATTCTATTGAAGATAGATATAATATGGATTCTCATAGTTGGTGGGTAATTCATGGTGCATCTGCTCCGATTCTTCAAAATTTGGCCTTGAAGATTCTCACTCAACCTTCATCTTCTTCATGTTGTGAGAGAAATTGGAGTACATACTCCTTCATCCATTCATTGAGAAGGAACAAAATGACCCCTCAACGAGCAGAGGACTTGGTGTATATTCATAGTAACCTCCGTCTTTTATCAAGGAGAAGCCCACAATATTGCAGCGGGGTAACTAAGATGTGGGATATTGCGGGAGACCAATTTGGCTCACTTGATGATATTGGGATGCTTGAGGTTGCAAACCTCTCACTTGATGAACCCGAAATGGAGGTTGTAGTCTTCACGGACGATGGAGATGGTGACCAAGCCAATAGCGATGAAGAAGTGGACGTTGGGTCTAATTGATAGTTGGACACCTGGCTACTTAGTTTATGGAACTATGGATGTTTTCTCTTTTGATTGGGTTGTATTAAATCTATGACTATGGATGTTTTGTTTTGCTTTAATGGACCGATGTTACGATGTATGCATCTATAATCTATTATGTTAAAACTACTAATGGTTAGTATTTATGTGGAAATATGAATGTTAAGTTGTATGTTAAGTTGTTAACTGTTAAGTTGTTCATCATTTACATTTTGCAATGTAAGCATGGAAATATATATATATATACATATATATATATATATACATATATATATATATATATACATATACATATATATATATACATATACATATACATATACATATATATATATATATATACATATACATATATATATACATATACATATATATATATACATATACATATATATATATATATATATATATATACATATATATATATATATATATTAATATATGACACGTGGCGTGTCCCCAGCAGTAATCAAAGTATTTTCATTTTTAGAATTGAAGTGTCAGGTAATAAGGTAATCCGTGTCCACCTGTATCCGTGTCAATAAGTGTCGTGGTAAATCGCCTCGTCGGGAGAACGAGCATCATCGTTGTCGCGTCGTCGTCGCCGGTGGTAGCAGCAGCTGCTGCGAGGAAGAAGAAGGCGACGAAGAGAGAGAGAATGCAAGGCGTTCTTCATCGTATGAGAGAGAGAGAGAGAGAGAGAGGAGGAGAGAGAGAGAGTTGCGGCGAGAGAGAGAGAGAGAGAGAGGCTGCGGCCTTGTTGATCTGATTTAGGAGATGGATTAGGTTAGAAAACGTAATATATAAATAAACTGTAATTACAGTATAACCCTTCTACTTTAAGAATAATACAGTATGACCCCTAAATTGTAAGAATAATACAATTTAACCCTATAATTTGAGGAAATTACTTTTTTTTTTGCAAAGAAAATATATTTTTTATGAGATAATTTTTGTATATTTATATAGAAAATATATATATTTTTATACATATATAAATATTCAGCGGATCCCCGCACCCGTATCCAAATTCGGACACATATCCCCGAATCCTCTTTTTTTAACTTTGACGTGTCAGACCCTTAGATATGTACCCGAATCCTATTCGCGTACCCGTGTCCGTGTAACATAGGGTTTCACTATATCGGTGCTTCCATTTCATTCTATCTTTGAGCAAGCAAGTTCCAAAGGATGCATTTCTCCATTTGCTTTGAGCTTTATTTTTGCTATACCTGTATTTATAAGATGTTTAGAGAAAGCCTACAGAAAAAATGTAGCTCGCATAAAGGTATAACTATACCTGAGAGCACACATGTTTTACCTCCTGTTATCACTTTTTTGTTTGTTTGATTGTTTTGAAATGCTCATCTACCTAATTGACTGGAAGGACTATTGGAGTTTTTGACACCACGCGATTCATTTTTTTGTATTTCGTAGTTCTTCTACTGTAATGCTTCTTTGTTTCTTCATGTTTTAGGATCAAAAGGTATATACTCTTCAAGGACAATGGATGGTGCAACCAAATTTATGTGTCAATATGCTAGTAACCTATATTTGAGGTAATCTCATATTTGGCTAGTTCCGACTTATTATCGACCTAAAAGTGAGAAAGAAGTTATCCTCCCCCTCCTCTCTCTCCCCCGTTGCCCCGCCCCTAAAAGTGACACGTGCCCCTCACATTGCATTCTCATTTGGCTGCTTATGCCAGTGGATTATTTTTTTTTAGCTTCTGTCAATATATTCTGTATGGGTCCACCTGAACAGTATATTCAGGCCCTCGTATTCTTGAGATAATGGAATTCTTATTTGACTACCAGTTGTGTCTGAATGGAAACTACTTTTGTTAGCTTTCTACCCCCCCCCACCCCCACCCCACATTTGTGGGACAGTTACTTTTCTAAAGTTAGCATACAGATTGGCACTGGTTGGCTTATTCTGTGGGCCAAATCTCTCTTGCTCTTTCTGTTTCATGTCCATCCATGCATCAACCTTTGTTGATATTATTAGGCCCCGTTACGCTTTCTTTTTAAACCTTCCTTTCAAAAAGAAGATAATTTCGGACTCATATATTATGAAAATGATGTTTTGCATTGTTTAAAAGATCTCAAGAGATCTATCAAACAAGATCCATATTGGTAGGAAAATTATTTGCGTAAACACATGATTTTTGAGCTTGAAATTACCTTCCTTTTCCTAAACTTCCGTTTACTGTTGAAATGGAACGGCACCTTAGGCTCTCGATAAGCACTCCTGTTTCATCCAGTTCTCTTCTCACCCTACCAACTTTCTTGGACACTTTCCATGAACACAAATGCATGAAAGGGACCGACTAAGGCTGTGTTCCACAACTGAATTAAGAACTTATTTTTTGTGAAATAAGAAGGGCTGTTCCAGAAAAATAAGAAGGGTGGAAGAATTTATATTGGTTCCTTGAGGGCCGGCGGTCGGAAATCAACCGGCAGCCACGCCGGGCCGTCTCCGGCCACCGGATGGCCGATCCGAACCGTCCAAAAATTCTTAAAAAAAAAAACAAGGGGGCTCACGCGAGAATCAACGGCATCTGAGGTGCGTAGGGTGCTTGATCTGAGCAATCCTTATTCGTGTATGTATCAAAACATATTGTTACTCATATATACATGGAAAAAGATTGCTCGATCTGAGCACCTTACACACCTCGGATGCCATTGATTCCCGCGTAGGCCCCCTTGTTTTTAATTTTTAGAATTTTTGGACGGCTCGGATCGGCCGGAGATGGCCCGGCGCGGCTGCCGGTCGGTTTCCGACCGCCGGCCCTCATTTAGTGTACCAACAGTACTGTGTTTGTATAGGGCAACTTCCAGGTCAAAAAAAATAGGGTTACGCAAAAAATTTTCCTACCACTATGGATCTTATTTGATAGATCTCATTGAGATCTTTAATACGGTGCAAAAAATTTTTTTTTTTTTTTTCATATACGTTTTATTTGAGTTTGAAAATGTGAAAAAAAACTTTTTGTTTGGGAAAAATAAGAAGGGTGGATTATTTTGGAATGAGAAGATGCAAAATAAGTACTTATTTTTTAAGAAGCGTTCTGGAACGGGGCCTAAGAGATAAGGCAATGCCTGTATTACTGTAACCTTCCTGTATTATTTGTTTAGTTTCATAGCAAGAGAAAGAAGTCCTATAATTTGTTGATTCTTGCTATTGGTTCTGAGATCTCTTCTAGAAGTCCTTGTTGTACAATTTTGTTGGTAATTGTCAGCTGTGTTTTCTGCAATGATGCTTCAACATATACCAGGAATTGTACTATTGTGCTATTCTTGTAGGTCTACTAATTTGATTATGGCTGTTTCTTCTCCCACTCTTTCTCTGAGATATTTTTTTTCCTATCTGTGCACTTAAAAGTTTGGTTTGGGCGCTAAAGGTCATATCGGCATGCTATATAATTACAGGAAGGGTGTAGCATTTTTGACCAATTTAGCATCTGCTGCTAAAAAGCAGTCTTTGGGGCGAGCTGGATTATTGGGCCTTGCAGAATGCATTGCTTCAGCTGCCTGTGGGGTGAAAATACATTGTGAGAATGAAGTTGAATCCTCTAAATGTGCTCCCTTTGACCTGATGCAAGTGCCCTCTGCCACACCAAACTCTTTTCATTGTAGTAAAGCAGATTTACTGGCTGTTTTGAGGTTTATCATAGAGAGCAGCAAGCAACATTTTAATCATAACTATCGTCTTCGAGGTTTGCACTTAATATTCTGGTTTGTTTGGTATTATCGTATTCTGAACTCAACTAAATCATGAATTATGCTGGGTCATTAAGCTGAAACCTTCATTCTTCTTTGCCAGTATGTGAAAAAGTTCTGGATGCGGCTGCTTCAGTAGTGCACACATTTGATGTGTCTCTTGAGATTCTTCTACATTTCATTTCAGCTGTTCCAAGAGAATTTACTGACTTTGGTGGTACGCTCATTACATCTGGCATAATCTACGAAGTGCACTTTTCTTACTGTAATTCTTTGTTCTGTTAGGTGAAATTCTGTTCTCTCTCTTGAAATTCTAGGTTCTTTAAGAGCAAAAGTTCGAAACTGGCTTTGTGCTTGTGATGATAAACATTGTACCTCCAATTGCTGCTGTACTTTGGTGAAGCTTTTGAAGAGTCTCTGTGATTTCCCTAGAAATTTTCTAGGTCTTCATGGTTCAGTTAGTGTCTCTATTAATTATGATGATGAAGAATTGGATGCTTGGGAATTGGAAGCCATAAGATGGGCTAGAGTTGTATTTCTGGTTATCAAGGAGGATCATCATTTAGATCCCATACTAACGGTTAACCTTCTTTCCCTTCCTGCTAAGTATGAATGCTTGACTTTTCATCTGTAAAATTTCTGTGACATAGCTCTTGTTATCACTGGTTCGTAACTTATTTTAGTTATTGTTGAGCTTGTTTATGTTTCCATGTAATGGAATACAGACTGTGTTGTATTCCAATAGTTGACATTTTCTGTTTAATGAACCAAGACCAGGGGAGTCGGAATAATTTTTACTTCACTTCACTGCGGCAAAGTTTTATTCCTTTAGTTATCGGAGACAATGGCCTAGGTTACGATATCTGGTCGGTTGTATTACCTGTTTGGGCGCCTTTCACATTAATCCATATTTTTAGTCACACACTTATGCAGTAATTACGTCCTTGGAGCATCCTTTCTACTTCCATTTACGAAATTGATGCAACTCAATATTGTGACATCATTAAGAATACTTTGCTTGTTGATTTTAATCCTTTTTTTTTTTGGTGCTCATTCCGGAGATTATGTGGGCCATGTTCGTTTCGGGACTTGAGGGTGTTTTTTGGGGTAATAAGTGGAGAGAGACAGACAGAGATATGAGAGTAATAATTGGAGAAAAATTTTGTTGGGAACTGTGCGCAGAGAGAAAAGGTTCAGACTTGAGACCCAAAACGAACATGGTCGTGAGGTCTTTGTTGATATCATGTACTTACCGTACATATGATTTGTGCACATGTACTGAAAACAGATCATTACAGTTTTTGTTTCGAATCATATTTCTTCCCCTCTCTTGGCGGTTACCATTTTATTTATGTATGCATTTCATTTATGGCTTCTACACTGCGTGGTTGCTGTGATTATCATGAGCTGCATGATTGCTGATAGCTCAAGCAAATTTAAGATGTAGCTACTAAAGGAAAAGGTGTTTTTTTTATAGACTAATAGATAATTATTGGCTAGTGAAGTTGATCAACTTAGCTTTGCTCATATGAGCTAGGTGTAGTTGCGAGTTTACGGCATGTGTCATCAGTAGACTTTGGCAATTTGTTGAAATCTCTTTCTGCAGGTCATTCGAACATATGGCAATGATGTCTGCAAACAAGAAATTCAACTTGAGTGCGTGCCTGTGAAGTATCTCATCCTTCTCTTGAGCTTAATTCAGGAACTTCAGATAATGCAACAGAGAGTGGCTGAAACTCGCAAGAAAGGTAGAACCAAATTGGAACTTGACTTGCTATACAAAGGGGAACTCTTCAGTTCAGCAGAAATTCGTGTCATTGTTGAGAAGTTTGTGCAGTTATGCCTTTCTATACTGGTAGAGGCAGCGATCACACAACTGTTTAGTTTTCCCCACTCTGTACCGTCCGTTATAGTTTGCTGTAAATGAATATTATTCTGCCTGTGTAGGAGGGACTGGTTTCCTTTGCCACTTCATCTAGTTCTATATTTTGGTCTGGTGTATTGGAGGTCACCAATCTTCCTTGTTCCATAAAGGGAAAGCTTGGAGGACCAAGTGACCGTCGATTGCCGCTCTCTGCCACTACTGCTGTACTGCAAGCTGTATGATTCCTTGTTTTGTTTGACAATCATAAATTCCTTAATCTAATTGTTTGGAGCTTGAAGCATGGATGCACAAAATATATTTATCTTCCTTAAACACTCTTAGTCATAAGCTACTTGGAACATTTTGCGTTCGTTTTGGGCAAGTGGAACTCATCTATTTGTGACTTTCTTAAAGTTAGTTCATCTATAGCGGGGTTGCTTGCCCGCTGGAGCCCAAAAAATGGTTTACTGGTGAACAGTGGCTGTGATATGACGTGACCAAAAAGGTTATATTTTGTTACATGATCCACTATCCACTAGTGAAACACAATTTCTCTTGACCATCTCCTGTGAATTCTCTACTGTGTAGAAAATGAAATAAAATTTTGTTGATGCTTTTGCAGATTTTAGGCTGCTGTGATCATAGTAGGGATGTACTTGTAGTCTTGTAAAGATGAAAACTTTATAGCTATCAATGGGTGAAGTCTTGTTGATAAAAGATGGGTGGTTTCTTTCTTTGCTTGAGGTTTCATAATCATGTTGCCTACCTCCGAATATTGCATACTCTGTTGAAACATTCACTTCTGTGGCAATGAGTTTGTTTTCTTTTAGTTTTGGAGAATTTTGCCTCCTCGTCTTGGTTTTCTTCAGCTACTTGTTAATAAATAGTACTGGCACATGGTTTTTAATCTTTCTTGTGTTCCGTTCATTTGGATGAACAGATAATGTCGGTGAAGGCAGTTGCCATGGTCTCACTATGGTGTGTACAATCGGAAAGTGATGGTTTGCTGAATTTTGCTTTCAATTTTTTGTGGAACTTCTTTTGGAAGATTGTTTCATCGCCAACTTCTGATTCAGAGGTATGTTTGGCATGTAGTCTGAGGACTTGTTTGTCACTCTGGACATGTCAGTTACTGTTGTAATTTGTAAGTTTGAGTAGAATACTACCACTCACTAATTGACTCAAAATGCTCCAAAGGCTGAGGCAGAAATTCAGCTGGCAGCGTATGAAGCACTGGCTCATGTTCTGAAAGCAGTAGTTTCTGGGTTCTCTTCATTAGCTTTGAATCTCATAATGGAGAATCATATATCCTCATCCCTGAATGCAGAAGGCAAATCTGTACTAGATTCCTTGGTTCTTTCTTTTCTTCAGAATATCAACACTCTAATTGCAGTTGAAAAATTGGTACGAACTAGACGGGCAACTTTGATGAATTGGAAGGTGCTTTTTCCTCTCCCCACTGTTCTGTTTTCCATTTTTTCCTGTGTGAATATTGTGTTTGTAGGCGTGCAAGTATTTGTGCGGGGACTGTGTGCTTTACCATATAGCAATTTGGAGTCCTACGGAGCTCTGCCTTTTCTTCAAATTCCTTCTTTTGCTTTCTTTTTTTTCTCTCTGTCTGCTCTCTATGTAACGACCCTGATTTTTGGTAAATAAAAATTTCGTTAAAAATTTGAATTTTATTTTCATAACCAAAAATCCGTCGTTACTGACTAATAAAAATCTCATTTATTCAAAAATTCTTTAAATCCTCTTGGATGGCCCTATAAATTTCTTATGATTAGAGTTTTGACTTACAAAATTGGTTTTCACCCAACCGATCAACATAGTCATTTTCTAAAGACAAGTGTGCCTATAAAAGCACTAATATATTTTCCTAATAATTGAAATAGAGTCTTAAAAATATATTTCTCGGCTGGAAACCCTAATCGGTGAGTGGAACTAGTTTCTAACTAGTTAGTTGGCCTAACCTAAGTCTTACTAACTTAGTTACATCCTCCTAACATTCTAGGACCATTGGACGATAGAAAACAATCATGAGATTCCAAAAGTAATTACTTTTGGCTTGGTAATCATTACCTTTATGACAAGATTCCCTTTCTAGGAAATCATTACCCTTTGGATAATACCCATACCTTTTTGAAAGCTTACTTTTTCTAGTCTACCTATATATAGATATATATATTTACTCTTGTACTTTAGTCCAAGGAGGAGAGAGAGAGAGAGAGAGAGAGAGAGAGAGAGAGAGAGAGAGAGAGAGAGAGCCGAGAGGAGAGAGAGAGGAGGGAGGCCGAGAAAGAGAAAAGAGGGAGAGAGAGAGTGTGCTAGTGTGTGCTAGTGTTTGACCACTCCAACAAGCCACCTTCCTTGTCTTTTCTCAACCAAAGTACAACCAATTATGATTTCTTTCTTGTGCTTTCACAAGCAAAACCTATCTAGGACTAGACAACTCATAAAACCCCTCATGATAACCTAGGACTTAGCCTAAAATGGAAGTGACAACTCTTGGCATGCCTAAAGTACATTGATTGACCCATGAAGGAGAAAGTTTGCATGCTTTCAAAGCATGATGGGACAAAACAATGAGAGGAGGAGAGAGAGGAGAGATTTCGGCCAAGGGAGAGGGAGAGGGGCCGAAAATGAGAGAGAGAAGGTGAGGTGTGTGCTTGTGCTTGGATACTTACACAAGCTATCCAATAGCCCTAAGTCTATTCCTAGCCTTCCAAAGTACTACCTAGCTAATGATTTTGTGCTTTCTTCCAAGCAAAGCCCATCCTAGGACAAGACAAGTCCACAAACCCTTCATGATAACCTAGTTTTAGCTTGAAAGATTGAAATGACAAGGCATGGCATGCTTGAAAGATTAAATTGACAAGGCATGGCATGCTTGAAAGACTTGAAATGACAAGACCATGGAGCTAATTAATGAGAGAAAAGGAGAGAGAGGGGGGCTGGCCAAAGGAGGAGAGGGAGAGCCCAAAGTTTGCCTATAAATACCTCCATTCCATGCCATTCAACTCACACCTCCATTCTCCAACTTTTCTCTCGAAGAAAGTCTAGTGTTCTTACTTTGTTCTTGCTTTGTTCTTGAGTTGTTCTTCATTTGTTCTTCAAGAAACTCATCCCAAAACACCTTTTCAATCCATAAAGCCAAGTAGTTTTAGGTCAAGATCTAGTTTCGAGAGAATCCTTCTCTTTCGAAGCTACCGAAGCTCATCCGTAAGCCGTTACTCCGCTCGACGTACTTTCTTTCTTTCGTAGTCACCCTACCGCTAAGAAGAACGGTAGATTCTCCCTATCTACTACTCCTAAGTATATGTAGATTAATCTCTACTCATTTTCCCTAGAATAACTCTAGTTATGTTGCTTATGTTCTTGAAATGAAAGCATGATCTTGTAGATTCTCCAATACCTTCTATCTCTAAGTATATGTAGAGTTCTCCGAACCTACTTAATCTAAGTATAAGAAATTATGTGTAGCGTTTGATCTTGTAGAATCCTCGATCTATTTTTCTAGGAATACGTAGTTTACTTTGATCTTAAAAATACTTGAATGCATGATCTTAATGCTAGTTACTTGCTTTTGATAAATGAAGTCACTTTGATAAGCATATGTTGTTTTATTGAACTTCCAAAAAGAAGGAAATACGTTCTTACTTTAAAGATAAAGTGTTGTTTCAAAAAGGAAGTATTCGTATTTTGACCTTTTAGATGATCATGAGTTTGTTGGTATGTTGCTTGCCTTACTTGTGGTTATGAACAAGCATGATAAGATAGAGTTGGATGATCTTGTTAGTTGTGAATGCATGATTCATGTGAAAAGTCCTACCGCGAAGTCTATGCATGATACGAGACACGTGAAATTGGAAAGTAGAAACATGACACCTAGGGTGTGGTTGATATGGATAAAAAGGATTTTGAAATTACATAATGATCAAGTGTGAGGATCATTATGTGGTGTGTGTGTGTGCGCGCGCCAATGGGAACCCGGGACGGCGGAACCATTGTGAGGATACTCGGGAGACCGGAACGGCGGAACCGAGGTTGGGTGTGTTAAATGTGATTTTCAAAATGTTGATTTGGAAATGAAAATGAGACACGTTCTACGATGAGTCGTGTAGGAGAAACACATACAATGCAGACACCAACGTTAGACTAAGGAATGTGGATGTGTCATTGTTCATGCCTTGTTAAACATGTATGTATTATTCCGCTGCTTGTGCAAGAGTTGGTATGCTACTCTTATACTCTGATATTGGTAAGTTATGGGTTAGTGGGTATAAGATTATTCTGCCGAGCTCTTGTAGCTCATGGTGTTACCTTTGGTGACCCTGACATATTATATCGGTGGCGACGCTGGTATAATGTGTCAGATTTTGTAGATGATCAAGATGAACAGTACACCTTGAGGCTTTTGGAGCTGAGGAGCTGGCTAGAATGAAGCAGCAGGGCGGAGCTGTAGTTAGGAACCCTAGAACTCTTTCATTTGTATAAATATTGAACCCTAGTGGGAGTTATGATGTAATAATGAACCAGACTCCATTTGGTTTTATGAATAAAATGTCTATTTAACGAACCCGAAAATGGGGGCGTTACACTCTGGGCTGACAATAGTCTTAGTCTAACCTTTTTACCTTCTTATTATTTATTCGAATAAATTAATCTCATATTGTTGTCACCAATGAATGTACTCCTGCCTGGATTAGTTGCAGATGCTATGGTTTCTACTATTGTTGTGCCATTTTATCATTTATGTTGTTTTGTCCTAGTATAGGGATCCTATAATTTCTTCCAAATATTTTGATTATAGAGTAACTGATTCCAAGAACTTATGTGACCGTTTTCAGTGGATTTGCCTAGAGTATCTGTTGTCAATCCCTAGACATGCTTTTGAGAATGGAGTTCATATACAAACTAGTAGTTGGTTCTTCTCAGATTCCACACTCCGTTCGGTATTTCGTGATCTTGTCGATAGGTAAGGGGCAGACCAGATTACTTCTACAGAGTTTACATGCATTATGGTGTTGAATACTTGTTGCTGCAGTATGTTTGCTTTGAGTATTTGTAGGCATGATTTGGAAAGACTCATCGGCAAGTAGTTTGTGTTTATTCTCAATGTTCTAAAACTCGGTACTCGGTACTCGCTCGGCCGGCCACCTTGTACCTTGTAGGCCGAGTACTCGGCGATTACTCGGCGAGTAGAAATTACTTGGTTTTTTTTATATATATATGTTCCCCAAATGATATTCATAATGCATAATGAGGAGTTCAATGTTCATAGTTCAAACCAAATGAAACCAAGTACAAAATTACTAGTCCATTGCAAAGTTTAACGCTCAAACCAAATGAAACAAAGTACGAAATTAATAGTCAATTACAAAGTTCAACGTTCAAACCAAATGAAACGAAGTACGAAATTAGAAGCAGCCTATGTTACACGGACACGGGTACGCGAATAGGATTCGGGTACATATCTAAGGGTCTGACACGTCAAAGTTAAAAAAAGAGGATTCGGGGATATGTGTCCGAATTTGGATACGGGTGCGGGGATCCGCTGAATATTTATATATGTATAAAAATATATATATTTTCTATATAAATATACAAAAATTATCTCATAAAAAATATATTTTCTTTGCAAAAAAAAAAGTAATTTCCTCAAATTATAGGGTTAAATTGTATTATTCTTACAATTTAGGGGTCATACTGTATTATTCTTAAAGTAGAAGGGTTATACTGTAATTACAGTTTATTTATATATTACGTTTTCTAACCTAATCCATCTCCTAAATCAGATCTGCTACTGCCGCAGCTCTCTCTCTGTACGACACTTGAAAGTCCTCTCTCTCTCTCTCTCTCTCTCTCTCTCATACACGATTACACACACACGCATGCAGGTATGGGCACATTGGGCATGCAGCAGCTGCTGCTACCACCGGCGACGACGACGCGACAACGATGATGCTCGTTCTCCGACGAGGCGACGACCACGGACACGGACACGGATACGGCAGGGGACACGGACACGGACACGGGACACGGCAATTCTAAAAAAATGAAAATACGGACACGGCGGGGGACACGCCACGTGTACATATTAATATATATATATATATATATATATATACACATATATATATATATTTCCATGCTTACATTGCAAAATGTAAATAATGAACAACTTAACAGTTAACAACTTAACATACAACTTAACATTCATATTTCCACATAAATACTAACCATTAGTAGTTTTAACATAATAGATTATAGATGCATACATCGTAACATCGGTCCATTAAAGCAAAACAAAACATCCATAGTCATAGATTTAATACAACCCAATCAAAAGAGAAAACATCCATAGTTCCATAAACTAAGTAGCCAGGTGTCCAACTATCAATTAGACCCAACGTCCACTTCTTCATCGCTATTGGCTTGGTCACCATCTCCATCGTCCGTGAAGACTACAACCTCCATTTCGGGTTCATCAAGTGAGAGGTTTGCAACCTCAAGCATCCCAATATCATCAAGTGAGCCAAATTGGTCTCCCGCAATATCCCACATCTTAGTTACCCCGCTGCAATATTGTGGGCTTCTCCTTGATAAAAGACGGAGGTTACTATGAATATACACCAAGTCCTCTGCTCGTTGAGGGGTCATTTTGTTCCTTCTCAATGAATGGATGAAGGAGTATGTACTCCAATTTCTCTCACAACATGAAGAAGATGAAGGTTGAGTGAGAATCTTCAAGGCCAAATTTTGAAGAATCGGAGCAGATGCACCATGAATTACCCACCAACTATGAGAATCCATATTATATCTATCTTCAATAGAATCAACATCGGACAATGAACCAAAATTAGTTGAGACAGTAGCATACTCCATATTGGCTTTGGTACGCTCCATGGAATCATTTAAGTACCTTTTCAAGCATTTCTTTCTCTCATTCGTGACCTCTTCATCCTTGTGTGGAGGAACTCGCTTTGGATCCTCTTGAAGCCATATGTCACTATAATACCTAAATTATAAAGTAAATAATTAACTAAGAGGTGAATGGATCAATAAAGACTTAGCAAAAATGGTAAATTATGTTGTAAACTTGCAATTACCTTGGATTTAGAGCATGTGCCAAGCAATGAAGTGGTGTATTGTTCTTGTTCCACCTATCCACTAGAATTTTATGAACAACATCATAAAATTCGCTCTCATCTTCCAAAAGCTTCTCTTCGTGCTTGTAAATGGCACACTTCACTTTCTCAATCATATTATCCCACATGTCGTAAATCAAGTGAAGAGTAGGCTTATCCGTGTCACATTCTCTAAGCATGTCATAAATAGGTGCTGTAAATGATAGAATGTAGTCCACCTTATCCCACCACTTCTCATTCAACAAAGTCTCCCTCACAAATGAAGCCCCTTGCTCCTCCCTATGAGAATTCCATTGAGTACTAATTACCATTGATTGAAGACTTTGCTTGATGAGCTTAAACCTCCTAAGCATTACAATGGATGAAGCAAAGCGAGTCTCAGCAACCGAAAGCAACTTCAAAGAAACAAACTCATTAAAAATAGCCAATCTCGAGTGGAGTGATTCATTATGAAATTCTTGATGCAACTTGCATCACCAACGACAATAGTAATCCAACTACACTCATCATACACAAGTGAGTTGTTCTCAATGTTTTTTGCGGCACAAATATTCTTCAAGGCAAGATTTAGAGTGTGCACTACGCAAGGAGTCCAAAAGATGTGAGGATATTGGGCTTCAATTATTTGTCCCGCCGCCTTACAATTTGCAGCATTGTCCGTGACAATTTGAACCACATTCTTTGGCCCAACCTCAATAACTACCTCCTTCATCAATGAAGCAATGAAATGTTTATCCTTTATTTCCCCCTCACAATTAACAGCCTTAAGAAACATAGGTGCACCTCCGGTGACTGCCATAAAGTTAATTAAAGACCTTCTTTGAGAATCACTCCATCCATCACTTGCAATCGTCAAGCCCTTCTCCTTCCATGTCCCTTTAATAGGATCTAACAATCGTTCAATATTCGCCCTTTCCCTTTCAAGCAATCTAGTTCTCAACAAGTTGTACCCCGGTGGTATATATCCTGGTATGCTATTGTTTGCAGCATACATTTAAGAACTAACATAGTGTGGATTTCTTGCCAAGTTGAAAGGCAATCCCCCGGAGTAAAACATTCGAGCAATTTCGCTATGTAAGTGGTCCCGAGCCCCAACATTGAATGCTTTAATGACAGGATTATCACTTTCACTACTGTTTGCCCTCCTCTTTTTCGATCCCAAGCCTCCTTGTGTTTCACTGAAACTTATGCCCGTAAGAGAGGCAGTAGAAGGAGGCAATGGAACTTTCTTTGGTTGGGATTGTTCCGCTTTTGCTTTCTCTTCTTCCACCAATCTACGAAATTTTACAACATCATTACTTGTTACCTTCTCACAAGCCGCTACCCCTTCTCCAGAAACTTTCAACAAATGAGCTTTCACCCTTGTATATGAACCATTTTTCGTTAAACCACAATAGCTGCACTTCCATTTGAAATTTCCTCCTTTTCCACCAAATTTATCCAATTTAGTTACATATTGCCAAACTACTTTTTCCTCCACAGTTCTGGCTGCACTACTAGCACCCGTTGAGGAAGACATGTCCTATTATCCTATATGATTAATGTATGAGATTAACATGGTTAAAATAAATAAAAAAACATAACGCAGGTAAAAAACAGTCCTTTTAAAGGCATAAATACAAATATATACAGTAAAGTCTGAAAACAGTATGCAGGAGAGATGAGAGAGAGTCAGTTATACTGATACATATATATACAGTTATACACACATATATACAGAGACAGAGAGAGACAGAGCAGAGACGAGAGAGACAGAGCAGAGACGAGAGAGACAGAGAGGAACAAGAGAGAGAGAGAGAGAGAGATACCCGAGAGAGAGGAGAGGATTCTGAGAGCTTTCTTCGTCGCCTGTGTCTGTTGGCTGTCTAGGGCTTGGAATTGATTGTGAAAGAGTAAAATGAAAAAGAAGCAGTCGCCCCTGATATAGGTTTTTAAAAACAAATTACAGTTTAACCCAAAAGTTTTAAATAATTTCATATTAACCCCCAATATTTTTAAAAAGTTACATTTTGACCCCCAGCCGTGTCCCCGCCGTGTCCCCTATCAAAAAATAATATAAACTATTGGACACGCCACGTGGCGTGTCCCATACGTATTTAGGCGTGTCCCCGCCGTGTCCCCGTGTCCAATACGTGGGTACGGCGCCCTTTAGGAGTGTCGGTGCTTCATAGGTGTCCGAATTTGGATACGGGTGCGGGGATCCGCTGAATATTTATATATGTATAAAAATATATATATTTTCTATATAAATATACAAAAATTATCTCATAAAAAATATATTTTCTTTGCAAAAAAAAAGTAATTTCCTCAAATTATAGGGTTAAATTGTATTATTCTTACAATTTAGGGGTCATACTGTATTATTCTTAAAGTAGAAGGGTTATACTGTAATTACAGTTTATTTATATATTACGTTTTCTAACCTAATCCATCTCCTAAATCAGATCTGCTACTGCCGCAGCTCTCTCTCTCTCTCTGTCTCTCTCTGCCGCAACTCTCTCTCCCTCCCTCTCTCTCTCTCTCTCTCTCTCTCTCTCTCTCTCATACGATGAAGAATCCTTGCTCTCTCTCTCTTCGCTAAGCCATCTGTAGTTGCAGCAGCTGCTGCTACCACCGGCGACGACGACGCGACAACGATGATGCTCGTTCTCCGACGAGGCGACGACCACGGGTACGTCGGCCAGATCGACAGGTTCTCCCTCTCTCCTCTCTCTCCCCTTCTTCTTCTTCTAGCTAACATGTCCATATTTTTTGGGCGAATCCGGTAAGGGATCCCGTACCCGTGTCCGTGTCGTGTCGTGTCGACACGGGTACGTCGGCCAAAATCACGGATCCGTGTAACATAGGAAGCAGCAGCTCGAAGAAGAAGAGGAACAGCAGCAGCAGCTTCGAACAGCAGCAGCAGTAGCTTGAGTGGTGTGTTCACTCGATTAGGGTAACTGGGTAAGTATATAACTATACTGAAATTACACTAACGACCCTTCAAATTTAACATATTATGTATTTTACCCCATTTTTTCAGTTTTTTTACGATTTTCTCCCCACTGCCGAGTAATCTTGTTTTACCGAGTAATCGGTACTCGCCGGGTACTCGCCGGGAAATGGCCGAGTAATCGTCTGGCCGAGTATTTCCACCGAGTAGCCCTAAATCTACTCGGCTAGGCACCGAGTACCGAGTACTCGCCGAGTACTCGCCGAGTATTTCCGAGTTTTAGAACACTGTTTATTCTGTTTAACAAGTAATTTTTTGCAATATTCAATCGGCATGCCAAAATGTTAGGTTTTTTGATCTAGTCTGGTGATATTCTTCTTTTTCTTTAACATATAGAGGCACGAGGTGCCTATCGACATATGATGCCACCTTTTGGTGCTTTTTAGTGATTTGAGTCATTTGACTATCAAAAAAAGCGGCCTGAGGCCTCGAGAAATAACATGATTAACTTGAACTAGATACCATTTCATATGAATTAAGTTACTACATATTATCCTTTGGAAGGAAAGGATCAACCGTTAACTATTTTGTGGTTACCTAGTATGCAAAATCTGGTTCTGAGCATTTCAGTATCTATAGTAATGCATTTTCTGGTCCTCAAGATTCTTTATTCGAATTATTTCTCCCCATAATGAACTTTTAGCCTTGAGAATGCTGGGGAGGCGTCTACTTTGCCCATGCTGAGGTCTATCAGATTGGTATTGGAGCTGTTTAATCCTGGAAGGATGTGTTCAGCTGTCTCCTCAAGCGATGGCATTGATGTGCAGGTTGGTGCCATATTTGGCTTATCGATTGTTGTATGCATGTGTGTGGATCTTCATGTTACACCTCGATGAGTTTGACCAAAGGTGGACACTTGTATAACAGCATTTAGTTTTGATGGTGTTCCTTTCTGTTAATATCCCCTGTATTCTGTCATATTCTTCATAGATAGTGATAGGTTTATGCATTACATGAGAAAACAATGAAGTGGCAGACAAGTACTATGCTGCATGACCAATTCCTGTCAAGCGATAATAGCTCCAAGAATAACACAAGACAGTATTGTTCCTCCGAAACAGTTATGAATCTAATGATTGAATCCAAAAGTGTTGAGGACCTGACTTCCATCCAAAATGTGAAGGCAATTAGTTTAAAGGCTGAAGAGATAGCTGACAGAGTGAGACACATTCATTGATAACTGTCAACACGCTGATCCTATCTATGTGAAGTTCAAGAATATGCAGTCTGGACAGACATCACAGGAGACTTTGGCCGTCTTGACTCTTTGCTGAGATTTCCTTTAAGCTGAGGAGAGCAAAATTTCAGAGGATGACGTTAATGTTGTAGAGGCAAAAAATGGTTAGGATTTTACCAGCTTGGAGGTAAGGAAGAGGTAAGGAATCAGCCTAGTTGCTTGAGATGAGTGAGAAGATTCGCTAATACTAAAATTTTGATTTGTTCTAGATATACATTTAGGGATCACACGGTTATCCTATATTTGACGTCCTACAACTGACTAGTTATATGTTGATTGAGCAATGATGTTGAGAAATTAAAGACAACGTCATTCAACACCAAACATGGGTGCACATGATAAATTAGGAACTCTCTTTCTCCGCTTTTGTTGGTCCATTGTTCCATTTTTGGCCATCCTGCAATGTACGTCCATTTTGCAAAGTCAAAGATGTAAATTTTGTAGAGTTGTCCCTTTACCCTTCTCTTTTGAATTGAAGTAAATTACTCCACAAAATTATACAAATGCTGAAGGGCTATTTAAAAGTGCAACTATTATCATCCCTCAAAAAGTTTGATACCGAAAAATGGACCAACAAAAAGTTTTTGAGTTTTCTGTTTTCTTTTTCTCTGTTTGCATACAATTACACGTTATTCAAGTTGAAGGAATAGCTGCATTTGTTTGACAGTTTTTTTTTTCCTGGCTTTAAACTCTTTGCAGATGATGTGGCATTTGGTCCGTTCTTCTTGGATAATGCATGTCAGCTGCAATAAGCGGAGAGTTGCACCTATTGCTGCACTTTTATCTTGTGTCTTGCATTATTCTGTGTTTGACAAGGAGTGCATGCATGAAACTAACAATTCACCTGGGCCTCTCAAATGGGTGTGTGGTTCTTTGTATCTCTCCCTCATCCCGTTGATTCCGTTCTGATAACTTTGTACTTATTTTCTACACCCTTTCTGCAGTTTATTGAAAACATTCTCAAGGAAGGCACTAAAAGTCCACGTACCATCCGTCTGGCTGCGTTGCATTTAACAGGGCTATGGCTCTTAAATCCCAAGACTATCAAGTACTATATGAGGGAGTTGAAATTGTTAACACTCTATGGTTCTGGTGCATCACTCACTCCTTGATTTTTAATTAGCTTTCGTCCAAGTCTTTAACAAACTGAGGATGGAAAATTTTCAGTATTTATGGTTGATGAGGAGGAGTCTTTAATTTAATCCTTCACTTTGATATTCTTCTCCAGTTGCATTTGATGAGGATTTCGAAGCTGAACTGGCTGAAAATCATGATGTGAGGAGAGAAGTATCATTATTGGCGAAAAGCCCAGACCTTGAGCTGACTGAAGTAAGATAATTTTGATCTCAGAATTGTGATATCTATTTTTTCTTTGGCATGTTCTGTTATTCTATAGTTCGTTGATGACATACTCTTTGAACTCAATAAAACCTAGTTTTATGAGATTCTCTACGAGAAATTGGGATTTCAATCTGGTAGTTTGCCTTGGCTTGTCAATCTAAAGGCTTGAAATCATTATAGCTCGTAGAAAGCTCCTATACAGTTATTTAATTGGAAGGAAACTAAATTGTTGCTACTCTAATGTATAGTATGTTGCAACCCAAAACCTACCTTGGAGGTCATGACCGGCCTGGCAAGTGTTAAACCTGCCCAAGGCCTACACGAGATATAGATTAGGTACTTCTGACGTTAGTTAAATTTTATACTAAATAAATCAAAGTAGACTGAAGTGTAAGATAATTAACATAATCCCAAAGCTTCTAAGTATAGAGTTAGGACAATTACAAACCATAAGATACATTATGTGAGTCCATGAAGCACAAAGCGAGCATCAAAGAGTTAATGCCCATATTCACCAAACATTAATATTTCAACATATAATTTTCGACTTTTCATTTTAGTCCAAGAGAGATAGGTCCAATCATCAATTCATACAATGATTCAAGAAAATACCATAATCTAATGATTTTCTGCCAGAACAGTTTGGAGAGATACCCCTCACGGAGAGATGGTATGATATTAGGATCCAAACGTTGCCTGATAGGTGGTTATGGTAGGTGGTTTTTTATTGCTATTTTGCCCATAACAATTATTTAATGGCAAGTTAAAAATAGTCGTAAGTACTTAATTTTTAGATGGGCAATTATGGATTTTGCTTTAGGGATGGGGCTTCAGAAATGGGAGACACCAAATTGGTGTTCTACATTTATATATTAGAATACAAGAATAGATGTCACTTGACTGTTGTAACATCGCATAGCACATGGTTCACCATTCAAATGAATCATAATACAACAAAACATGAAATCCATATATTCCAAAACATATTCTCATGGTGTAAGGACAACTTGGAATTAATGTGAAATACTAATTATGGTTTTGTAGCACTTAGCCCTAGAGGTGGCTCTCACTCTTTTGTGTAGCACTTCACCGTAACTGCGCACTTTACACTCTAGAAGTGGCTTTCTTTTTCCGATAATTCACAGTTTGTATCATTTAAGTTGATTATGTAGTACAACAAATGATTTACATCTCCCAGTAATTTTAGGAAAATGATTTTAACATTCTTGTTTTTACCAATGGCACTCCTCCTTTTGTGTTTTAGTTGGGTGAATTTACTAAACTACCCCTCAATGCATGGACTGTTTTGTAAATTCACACACTACAAGACAAAAAAGGGTGTGCTATTGGTAAAAAGGGGAGTGTAAAAATCCTATCCCTACTTTTAAGCAAATAGCATTTCATCTCAAACATTATAAAATGCATGTGAACCAAGTATTGCGCAACACACCGAAAAGTAGTGCCTAACTACTTGTTGTGCGACCCGAGTGGTGGAGCCATAATAGGACCAGTGGGGGCATGGGACCCCACGCCATTTTCAATAATTTCAATTTTATCCCAAATTATAAAGGTCATGACAATTTATATAAAAAATTATACACATTTTTCCTCTTATAACACTTACATCTGTAGTATCTTTGTCAAGTTTCCAAAAAAGTTACTCCTGTCTTTTACGTATTTGTTTTCCATAAAGACTCATTATCTATATGTATATTGTAGCAAATTTTATGTTTTAAGTTCATTTATTTTATATTATGGTTGTTTACTATAAGTAAAAGATAGAAAATTCTAAGACCATGTTTAATGGTGCCCCCACCAACCTAAATTTCTGGTTACGCCACTCTGTGACTAGACTACTCAAAATACCTACACATGGACGTACTAATGATCACTAATGCGATAATATTAGTTATTAGTTAAGTTAGTCGTATTACTAACTTGTGGGATCCAAATATTATTTTCTGAAATGCAATTAGAGACTGTTTTTTGCCATACTTGTACTCGTTGGGTACTTTATGATAAGTAGATCAATCTGTAGTAACTAAAAGTGAGGGATACAAATTCTAGTTGGGGCCTAATTTCATCATCTTCACAAGAAGTGGGGGTTCTAGTGTAAATATAGATTTTCATAAACTTTGAAGGATATTCTGGCGACTGCACGGTGGTCTAGCCGATGGGATTTCCTCTGAGCTTCCTAATTGGGGCAGTAATGGAGCAATTGAGGAAAGAGATTAGTGAGGGAAAGGGAGTCCAAGAGTGTTAAAGAGTTTTGCTGAGAGAGGGAGAGGGCGAGTGTCTTCGGCTTGGGTGATGAGAAAAGTGGTGGGGTAGGGGTAAGGAAAAACCTGTGAGAGCCAACAAAAAAATTGACCGAATTGGTCCAATCCGATGATATGCGGGCCGTTTTGAAATAGGCAACTGTCGGCTACGGCTTCAAATGTTTGGGAATAGGTCACTTTCTGGCGGATAGCGGGTTTGGAGGCTGCAAACTATGAGATCCGGCCGACAGTCCTACACATGTCCACACGCAATGACCTTGCCTCTTTTTAACCTAGCGCCGCTTCACATTTTGAGTCTTAAAACTTCAGACTTCTCTACCCCCTTCCCTCTCTCATTCTCCTCCCTATCTCCCTCTCTCTCCGTGACCCCTTTGACCTCACTCTTGGATACTAAGGATCTGCTCTCCCCCTCTCTTAGATTCCAACGCTCTCCTCACTTTGAGTTTCCAGAATTCCCACAATCTGTCTGTTTTCAGTCCCCCACGGGCCCCACCATCTGAAATTTGTAAACCCTAGCATTTCCATTCAGATACTGATTTATAAACCCTTTAGATCTTTAGGTCGCACACAATCTGGGGTAAAACAAGGATGTATGATACTATGGATGATCTTTCAGGGCTTTTTATTTCAATTTGTCACAGATTTGTTGAACCCGCCCCTAACCTGATCGTAATTAGAGAAGCAATGGCGGACGTTTTCGACCTAATGGTCGTAATCGGTTTCCATTTGAGATCACTTGACCAGTTCGGATAGGGTGGAGGGTTGAGGCCAAACCCGTTATGATCTGACCCGTCGTGCTTCAAATTCCATCTATGTCTCTCAAATTCCAAACCCATTATTTTTCATTGGAAGGTTTGCCGATGTCAGATGAGCGTTTCAAAGCGTTTCAACTGCATCAAACGGCGACTAGGGAGCTCGATGGTGGCGGTTTTCTCTCTCTCTCTCCTGGAGGTAGGATGGACAGTTGGTCAGATCTAGAATACCTCGTACACGGATGGTAGATGTAGGTAGCGGCTCCCCTAGGGTTCCCTGTCTGGGATCCTTGGGGAAGAGGATCAAGTTTGCCCTCGCAAACAGCTTGATGCATTATCTCCCTTCAACCCTTAGAGCGAAATGCTGCAAAATAAGTAAAATCCATGGACCATCCCCATCATCTCCACCCCGTAGAAACTACGACATCACCCCAAGGATTCTGAATTTTTCCTTTTTGGCAAATGTTTGGCTGTCAGAGCATCTTGTGGGACTGTTTTTGAGTTGGATTGCGGCTGGTCTGTGGGTCTCTCATTGGGTGGTGGTTTTAGCGGCATTCATAGGGGACGCGGGCCATGCAACTCCCATTCTTCTTCATTTCTTTCCTTTCCTTTCGTTTTTTCTTCTTCCTCCTTTTTCGGTTGCCATTTACTGACATTTTAGGTGGGTTAGGGGCTGAGGGATGGTTGTGTGGTGGAAACGAGTTGCCATCGGTGGGTCTTGGTGGTGGTGCTCGGTGATGAAATGGGGATGGTGAGAGGTGGTTGCTGCTTATGGGACTGTTTGGGATGGAATTTCTGTTGGGTTGAGGGCTGTGGAGTGGGGCAAAGCATTGTAGAGGATGAGAGGTGGTGCAACCGTGGAGGGGTGTGGCTGCGTGGTTGGTTTTCCAGTTGGGTGCGGTGGAATGGGTGATGCATGGGAGGGGGGCTGGTGAGGTGGATGGAAGGATGGAGGTGTTAGAATTTGGGTAAGGCTAAGGACAAAAAGGATGATTGAGGCTGATGAATGGTGAAGAAAGAAAATAGTTAGTGATGACCGTAGCTGGTGACTGACTAATATTGTTGAAGATGATCATGGTGGATAGAGTATGGCAATGAGGAGGTGATGCTCTCTCTCACCTAAAGAGGATAGATATAGGAAATAAAGGATTTTTTGTTTGTTTGTAGGAAGTGATTCAGTTAATTATGTCAAGTTGAGGCCCATATATAGACAGTGAGGTGGGTTGTGGACATGAGTTTGAGTGTTGGGGTAGTGTTTGAGTGCGTGTGTGTGTGTGTGATGTGTGTGGGCAGCAGGCAAACATATGGCTTTATAAACGAGGTTAACCTAGAGGTAAAAGGTACGCAATACATTACCATTCGACTTTCCCAATGTTCTAAAAAGCGCTCGGCGCTAGGCGGGCGGCCGACCACCTTCAAGCTTCGAGACCTTTTAATCGGCCATTAATCGCCTTTTAGCAATTAGTCGGTTTTTTTTTTTTTTTTTTTAAATATTCTACAACCTCCCTAGAGTCCCTACCATTAATAATCACTATTTTTCTAGTTGATGTGATAAATCTTCTCTCCTAAAAAATTTCTTAGTTCTCTTTGGCTATCGGATACTCAATGTGAACTTTCAAAGCATCCAATATATGCTCTACTAGGAAGATTACTAGTCAATTACAAACTTCAACGTTCAAACCAAATGAAAACAAATACAGAAAATAACTAGTCAATTACAAACTTCAACGTTCAAACTTCAAACCATCAAGTACGGAATTATTAGTCAATTACAATTACTCATCCTCTTCTTCTCCATATCCATGCATAATTTCATCTCCATCGGACTCACACTCAAAATCCTCATCTATCTCTTCTTCGGTATCATCCTCCGACACGAAATCTTCCTCATGGAGTTCTCGTACTCCAATATTTCTAGTAGTCCTTCTAGGTTGAAGGACTTCATCCACTCCCGAAGCTTCCCCAATTACCTCCCATGTGAGTCCCGAAACCGGGTCAACTTCCTCGTCGCCACCTTCAACCAGCCATCCTTGTGCATGGGTTGATTCTTTAGTACGTAACACATCCTTCCCCTTTTTGTTGTTGATGAGTTTGGCATTAAATTGGACATAGACTAGATTGTTCAACCTTGTCGCATCTAGTCTATTTCTTTTCTTTGTATGTATCTATACAAAAAAAAAATCCTAAGTTAGTATAATTTCTTATGCATATATATATACAAAGAAAGAGAGAGAGTGTATGTACTTACTCCCTCAAAAGTACTCCAATTTCTCTCACACCCCGACGAACTTGAAGTCAAAGAGAGAATTCGAGTGGCCATTCTTTTCAAGTTTGGTGTATGATTCCCATAGTTAGACCACCATCCAACTAGTCATGAAAGAAAGCACACAAAAAAATAGTACTAAGTAACTAAGTAACTTAGCAAAAAAAATAATACTAAGAAGGAAAGTAACTACTTATTTACCCGGGTCATAAGTGTCATTGTTTGTCGCACATCCCATTGCGGCTAATGGTCTTCCAAATCCACCTTCTTTGTTCTTGTACTTCAACAACTCTCTATTGATGACTTCATCTTGAACATTGACATCATCGGGAAAGAAAGCTTCAACACAAGTAAGAACCCCATCCATAATGATAGGATCATCTTGAATGGTAGAATTGTTGAAGAAGTAAAAAGGATTCAAAAAGTAAGCTGTCAAATGCAATGCACTATCTAGCCGACCCTTAGCTTTTCCATCAATGACATCTAGTATTGGCCGGTAGTTAGTCTCAACTTGCTTGTATGCCGCTTTGATCTCTTCTTTTGCTTTTGTGAGCTCTCCATACACAAAGCCCATTGAGGGCTTTCGATCCCCATCAACAAGTCGAAGAACCATCACCAACGGACCAAACACTTTCAAGCATAAGGTTACGCCATTCCAAAATGCTTGACTCATCACGGTAGCATATGCCGTTTTTCCCTTTGGGCTCTTAGCCCATTTACTCTCACCCCATGCATTGCTACTAAACATCGCTCGCAATTCTTGTTTCTTTTCCATCAAACTTTGTAAAGTCAAGAATGATGTAGCAAATCGAGTAACACCCGGCCTCACTATGTCTCTCTTCTTCGTATATTTTCTCATCATCGCCAATGTATTATGATGAGCATAAACAAATATAGTGAACGCTTTGGCCTTATCAATAGTTGCTTTAAACTTGGATTGCTTACCAATTCCTTCAAGCATGAGGTTAATTGTGTGGGTGCCACATGAGGTCCAAAATATGTTAGGCCTCTTGATCTTTAGCAAATCCGCCGCGGCCATATTGTTGGATGCATTGTCCGTCACTACTTGAACTACATTTTGTGCCCCAATATCTTCAATGAACTTGTCAACATAGTCAAAGATATACACCCCCGTGTGTGATGCCTCCGAATCTTCCTTTGAAGAAAGAAAACAAGTCCCATGCTTACAATTAACGCACAAGTTCATAATGCTTCTCCTTTTTCGGTCGGTCCAAGCATCGGTCATGATAGAGCAACCTGTCAAAGCCCACTCTTCTTCTTGCTTTTTGAGTAATGTTTTCGTTCTCTCCACCTCCTCCTTCAACAATGGTTCCCTTAGTTGGTATTGGCTTGGAGGTTGGTAGCCCTTGCCAAATATGCCCACCGCCTCAACAAAGCGTTTGAAGCTATCATTGTCTATGGCATGAAATGGAATGCCGGTTTCGTACACCCATCGAGCCAAGTATTGACTCACTTTATGACTCTTCTCCTTCCACACTGCATCATTTATGTTTGGTTGTCTCGTCTTCTTAAATCCACTCGTGTCAGAAGAATCGGGATCGACACTTGTATATCTATCCATGGGACCAAGAACATAGGGCCTCTTCTTTGATCCTACTGCCACATTTTCAATCTCATCACCTTCGGATTCATCACCTATTATATTCACTTCCTCCCTAATTTCCACGGCTGCTTTCTTCTTGTTTTTCTTCTTAGCTGCATTATCATCAATTGCCTTCTTACACTTTAATATATCTTCCTTACTTGCCTTAGTGCATGAGGCAACATCTCCCCTAATTTGAGCTATGTGTCTTTTCATCCTACTAACCCCTCCAGTATACTGATTCCCACACAAAAGGCATTGTAGGCGGTCCTTATTGCTAGGATCCACAATAACTCCATAATCCCATCCAACATCAACTGAATTTCTTTTCAATAGCGGCGCAGAATTAGAGGCCTCCGAAGATGGGATATGAGTGGGATTCATTGACATTTTATATCAGTATAGCTGTATAGACTACACCAGTAGCACACAAAAAAAAAAAAAATTACAGTCAGTCAATCAATACAATGTCCAGAGTTCAGCCGGGTAGATTAAAAAAAATTACTACACTTTGTTTTAAGATTAACAATACACCAAAGTACCAAACAATACAGTCAATACTTCAACAACTCACTTTGTTTTAAGATTAAAAAAAAAAAATTTACTCCACTGTGGCCACAGGCCACTGTCCAGTGTCCAACTCCAAGAGTCCAGACGTGGCCATACATGGACTCATGGTCCATGGACTGTCAAAGTAAAAACAGAAATTACGAGAGAGAGAGAGAGAGAGAGAGAGAGAGAAAGAATCTGTGAGAGACAGAGAGATCATACGAGAGAGAGACAGAGAGAGAGAGAGAGAGCTTACAGCAGTGCGGCAGCAATGGCAGACGGCGGCGGCGTGCGGCGTCTTCACAGTCGGCGGCGACTTCACTCGAAGTCCAAGATCGCCAGATCGGTCGAAGCCCAGTCGACTGCAACGAAGCCCTAATCGGCTAATCCTAATGGCTAAAAGTGTAGCCGAAGACCCTTTAAACTGGTATGGAATATAACAGTTACGTCCTTCATTTTCAAAAAAATTCTGATTTTACCCCTATTTATCGCCTTTTAATCGCCTTTTAACCGATTAATCGCCTTTTAACGATTAATCGACTAATCGCAAATTAAACGCCGACCGATTAAACGCCGATTAATCGCCGCCGAACTCCGATTAACCTCCCGAGCGCCAAATCGATCCGCCTAGGCATTAATCTCATCGGAGAGGGCAAAAATCCGATTAATCGCCGGTTAATCCCGCCTTTTAGAACACTGGACTTTCCTACTGATAATTAGGGTGATGAGGAGTTCGATTTCCTTTACGTTTGTGCAATTGATGACGGAGATTTGTGGCTAGAAATGGGCCAAGCCCTGCCACGTGACTGGGAAGTTGGAAGAATTGAGCCTACACTGTCCTGTATGCTTACGAGGCGGTTTCCATGAGATAAACGAGGAGAGTTATAGGAATGGGTTGGTGGTTGATGTTGCACCCTCACGTTGGTTTGGGCTAGTGTTGGCCCGGGGTCATCAAGCAAGATATCGCATGGATCAAATCGCACTTGCGATAAAGGAAAATAACATCAATATAACAAAGTGGAGAAATCACATGAAGATCAAATGACCGTAAAAGCTTCGTTGAGTGTTGGTGCAAAGACCTCGAGCATTGTTAGTGGCAATGGTGGCCATGCACAGGAGATTGGTGATGACGGCGATCGGTGTGCGTCGGTGGAGGAAGGGCGTACGCCGGTTCGTGGTCCTTGGAC
The DNA here is from genome assembly GCA_025413875.1 of Rhododendron molle. Taxonomy (NCBI): domain Eukaryota; kingdom Viridiplantae; phylum Streptophyta; class Magnoliopsida; order Ericales; family Ericaceae; genus Rhododendron; species Rhododendron molle. The sequence goes on along the minus strand of CM046398.1, from coordinate 12,226,730 downwards.
TTTGAAGCTTCTGCAAAGCTGTTATTTGATCGGGGTTCGCTTCTATCCCTCTTATGGTCACGAGGTGACCCTTTACCTAGCCTGGGCTTAGGGATTCACCAGCAAGGGGTCCCGGAGTTCCCTATCTTTCCTTCCTTTGAGGGCCGCTTGTGGGGACTCAGGCATTCGACCACTCAAGGAAGATGGGACTCCTGTTCTAGGAATCCTGCATGGTGAAGAAGACGTCGACCTCGGGGGTTTCTCATTCGACACTTCCGGTTCACTCTTGGTCGGGATTTATCACCCTCCCCACCCAGCTGGTTCTTTGGATCAAGCGGTGTTTTCGAATCTTCTTCCACCATGGTCTTTTTTTCAAAAGGATCTCTTTCGTTTCCTTCAAAAACAGAGACATAATTATTTAAGCTAGACTAATACATATGAGCTAGTTGGCCTTGGGTTCGTTTTATTTACAGTTTATGCATGCTAATCGTAGGATTTTAACTCTCTGTTAGTTGCTTAGTCTGGTGTGAGGAAGAACATCAACTCAGGTTGAGGCCCATATATAGACAGTGAGGTGGGCTGTGGACATGAGTTTGAGCGTTGGGGTAGTGTTTGAGTGTGTGTGTGTGGCGGAAGTGGACTATGTGGTTTGTTGAGTGATTTAAAGGATTATATGAAAGATCAGAGGTGCTTGAATCTTCAATTAATGGATTTGGTTGATGAAATTCTGGTTACGTATTAGCAGGAAGGCATAAATATACAGACACAGTTTTCAAAAATACCAACGAAATAATTATATGTTCATTTTTGTTAATGATAAATTAAAGTAAATCATAACTAATGCCTAATCATATATTTATAATAACATGCAATATTACAAACAAGTGTCGCTGGTTTAAAGTCTAGCATGTACTAATTCAAATTAATAGTTAGATATAATACGTATGGTAAATATATAGATTCCATTTGCACGCCACTACACATGTCCTACTTGCTAACCCATTTTATACACTTGAAGGGAAGCCATTTTAAGTAATTTTCTTTGATGGTTAAAGTATCTTATGTGAGATAATTATCTGATATACAATTTCTCTTAGGTCCATGGTTTCTCCACGTTCCAAAACCCTACTTTTTGGTTGGTGTCCTTCTATACCTTTCCAAGGGGTTTAAGAGGAATAGGTCTGATGTTGAATAGGGTTTGTAGATGTTTTGCGCAGGAAGATGGCTATATCAATTTGTTGACACTTTATGGGATTGTGATGTGAAGTCTAACTAGGCAAATTATGTTGGTCTGGGTGCTTGGTTGAACAGTGTGCCAGGCAAGACATCACCTTGGCTGAAATACGTTTCTCATTGGGAAGGAGAGAGAGTGAATGTTTCGCTAATTGATTGGTGCTATGTTCCTGTGACGTTTTATGCTGCCCCTGTGGGAGGGGCAAAGCATAGATTTTGGTGCTTGGAAGCTTTTTGAAGTTCTGCAACTACATGGTTATTTATAGTTTGGCCTCATCATGTTTGGGTGCTGGAAGTATGGCTGGCTGCTTGTATTTAGCTGAATGGAAGTGCTGTGGCCTCCATTGGAGTGGGTTGTGATCATCGTTTATGCTCTAATAAAGATTGAGCTTACTTTGAAGCGAGAGACTTCTGCTTTGCCACTACATATCTGATCCAGCTTGATAAATTCTTTTGACCGTCAATGTCTAGGATGCAGTCCTGCGTGGCTATTGGTGGGGGTGTAGATGTGCCAATGGTGGATCTTAGGCTCATCAGTGATTACGTCGCATGAATGCATGAACGGGGCGGTTCCGAGGACACCAAAAAAAACACCCCAAATCTCAATCTCATAGTTCCCGATCAAATTTGATGATCCGAGCCGCTCAAGCCGCTCAATGTGTTCAGAACGTGATTTTAAGGGTACCTGCTAGAAATCGGCCAAAAAAAAATACCGAGAAAGGCTTGATTTGAGTAGTTTTTTATTGAACCGTTCAATAAAAAATTGTTCGGATGAAGCCCTTTTCGGTCATTTTTTTTGCTGATTTTTCGTGGGTATCCTTAAAATCACATTCTGATTACATTGAGCCAGTGATTTAAATACGCGAGGTGACAAAGCCCTCATAGAAGCGAGGCGAGGCGAGGCGAGGCTAGCGCCTCATTGAAGTGAGGCGAGCATTTAAAAAAAAAGAAATGACCAATATTCACTTCCACCATCAAAACAAGAATAAACATCACCATATTGCATAATAACCGACAATCCAACATACGAAATATATATAATATATGATCAACGACACTAGCATTAATATATACAAACAACAAAGATTAATCATTAGAGTTTTTATTCATTACTATTACTAGTTACTACTGTATATACTGTATAATATATATACTGTAATACTGTATAATATTAAATTATTAATCATTAACACTAAATGTCTAAATTATTAATCAGTATATATTGTATAATATATTTATACTGTGTGTATCAGTGTATGTGTGGAAAAAAAATACTTAGCAGGGCCAGCACTAGCAGCAGCTGCAGAGTGCAGCTGACTGACCCAGAAGGGTCGAGAGAGGGTGCGAGAGAAAGAGAGAAGAAGGGTGCGTGTGTGACTGTGTGTCGATCAGAGAGAAGACGAAGAAGAAGAATTGTGTGTGTGTGTTGTGTGTCGATCACAGAGAGAGAGGGATACCTGTTATGCCCAGAGGAGAGACGAGAGAGCCCAGAGGAGAGTCGATAGATTTCTGATTGAGAGGCAGATTTGTGTTTTAATTGAGCTGTTTTGCCCTAACGACGCCTAGGCACCACTTTTTCACGCCTCATGCCTCGGCGACTCAAAGCAAGACTAGTCGGATCATCAAAATTCGATTCATTGAAATTTGATCGGGAACTCGGGGGGGGGGGGGTGTTTTTTTAGGTGTCCTCGGAACCGCCCCACTATCTCAATCTCATAGTTCCTGATCTAATTTGATGATCCAAGCCGATCAATGTGTTTAGAATGTGATTTTAAGGGTACGTGCGAAAAATCGGCAAAGAAAAATACCGGGAAAGGCGTGATTTGAGCAGTTTTTTATTGACCCATTCAATAAAAAACTGTTCGGAAGAAGCCCTCCCCAGTCATATTTTTTGCGGATTTCTCACGAATACCCTTAAAATCACGTTCTGATTACATTGAGCAACTCGGATCATCGAAATTCGATTGGGAACTTTGGGGTGTTTTTTTTTAATGTTTCTTAAGGTGTCCCTGGAACCACCTCGTATAGCGTATAACTAATTGTCCAGTTTTCTTTGTTCCGGCTATGCCATACAATTAGTTCCTATGTTCCTATTGTGTGTAAGATGAGCTTTTGTTTTTGGGATGTATTTTCACGCATGGCTTTTGGGTGTTCAACCTAGGTGTACATGCGGTCAAATAGAATACAAGTTGAGGTCTCGTCTCTGTCCATCTATTTTTAATGAGTCGGATGCTATGAAGCATCAACACCTCTAGAGGTCGACGTATTGCAGTGTCGGACACGGGGATTCGGCGGGGACACGTATGGTGTGTCCCATAATTTAATTTAAATTTTTGAGGGGGACACGACGGGGGTCAAAGTGCAATTTTTTTTAAAAAATTGGGGGTCAAATTATAATTTTTTAAAAATTCCCAGGGGTCAAATTGTAATTTTTCAATAGGATTGTATTGAACTTATGGATGTCTTGTTTTGTTTTAATGATATTGGAGCTATGGATTTTTTCGTTTTGTCCACATTTTGCCATTTAAACTTGGAAAAAATTGAAATAAATAAATAAATATACACATAGCGTGTCCCCCGCCGTGTCCGTGTCCCCAATTTTTTAGAATTCCCCATGGCCCCGTGTCCGGGTCCGTGCATCATAGGTCGGATGTATCTAACTTTGACTTGTTATATGGATGAGCAAATGATGCAAGACTACATCTGTGTGCTTGTCTTGTATCTTTTTGGGCATGCCACTCGTTTACGATTACCCATTTGCCACGTAAGGTGGTTGTATTTCCGTGAGCCTTGTGTACAGCATGCTGTGTCACACTTTGTGTGCCAAGTGTTCCAGCATGTGTGCCAGTCTCTTGGCATTGTGAGAGGTTTTTGTTTTGGCCAACTTCATCGTGTTTTATTTCAGCCTAGCATCTCAAGCTATAGTAGTTTTAATTTATGTATGCTTCACCTGCATTTTCCTCTTTGACGGCGGGGTTGTCTTTGGGCGTGCTTGAGCTTTTGTTCATTTTCAAGGAAACAGCCATGTGGAAATGTTTTGAGAATTTTTTTATATTAATTTACTGCAATTACGGTATTAGGCTATGGACATTGTAATATATTTCAGACTCCATTGTATTGATTTCTGCATTTATTACAGGCATTCATCAACACAGAGTTGTATGCACGTGTATCTGTTGCTGTTCTGTTTTACAAGCTTGCCAATTTGGCGGTTATGGTTGGATCGAAACTTGAAGATAGTAATTGTCAGGCTGCTATGGAATCTGGAAAAATGTTTTTACTTGACCTTCTAGATTTTGCGGTACTGAATCTTCTCATTGGCATCAAAATTCTTAGCCAAGCTCTGATAAATTTAATTGATTAGCAAATTTGTACGTTCAGATAGCTGGTATTGTTTTTATTCCATTCTACCTTTCATATCAATGTACTTGTGCGTATCTTCAGCTCATTTGCAAATAGGTGTTAATGGCTTTGCGTTGCTGATGCAAAGTCTTCTGATTCTTCTCACATCTAATGAACATATATCACCCTAATGTTGGTTGTTACAGTCAGGTTTTAGAACTGTATGTATGAATGAATCAGTAATGGCTTGAAAGATAGCCTTTTTTGAGGTTTTATTTTGCTATTAAAGAGTGTAACGGTCTTGTTGCCGATTCATATGTGTCTAAAATTTGAGTAGGTAGAACCGTAGAAGATTAAGCGTTCGGAATCATTGTGTTGACTGAATAAAGATAAGTGGAGCATCAAGGACATGTATGCCCATTTAGGTGGATGTACTACTTGAAGCACTATCATGGACTAAGACATTCCATTGACTAAGGTGGATTTAGTATTTGTGAAGTTTGAGTGAGTGTGGGTTTGAGATTGTTTCTCTGGCTGCTGCTGTATAAATTGAATTTCCTAACCAAATAATCTTTGGAACTATACATGTTGCCTGGGATACTCGTCTACATTTCATTATGTAGGATTGGTGGACAATTCGTTTGTCCTCCTAACTAAAGAATCCAAAAGGTCCTATATGGTCCTATATGTTCGTTTCCATCTAAAAAATAATTACATGTATGTAGCCCACAATATGGTACTTGGTGCTATTGCATGAACCAACAAATTATGTGAAGCATTGGGTGAGTTCACCCTTCTTCCTTCATGTGTTATCGTTTAGGCATTTCATATTTGTTTCTCTTTTATGGGACTTATTCTAGTCTTGACCTTGCTGGTACAATATTTTGACGAACATGACAAGATGTGAGGGACATCTCCACCTAATAGCTTTAAGCTTTTGGGTTGGACCCAAAGTTTCTATGTTGATTGAGAGCTAGGCTTTCATAGTCTTTTGGGCAACACTCTCTTGATTGATTTTTCCGTTGTATGTGCCACAAGGGCACTTTGTTTTGTAGTGATCCCTATGTTATAAATTTGTGGTTTACCTCTTCACGTTCAGGTCTGGGGTAAAACGTACATATTAGTGTTAGAACTTGGCGCACCTTGATGTAATTATAACCTCAAAAACTAGTGTATGAGCCAGGACAACCTCTCCACTTATTGCCGTTTGGTTTTGAGTTGCATGCTTTAACACGGTACAATTAAATGTTTGGTCTCTCGTATCGAGTTAGTTTTGTACTTTCAAAAGCCATAGTGCTTCTGGAAAAATGGTGTTCAAAAGATATTTCATATGTTTTAATTTGGTCAACATGCGTATTACATAAGCGACATGTGAGCTATTTGTCATGTCATGCTTAATATTATTGATTACTACATTTGTGAATTCAGGTAAATGACAAGGATCTTGCGAAGGAGCTGTACAAAAAGTACAGTGGGGTGAGTGCAATTTCCTCCAATTATAGAACTTGAGGTGAAGATTATCCATTATTGGAATAATTCAAAGTTTGATGTTCCTTTGTGTTGAGTACTATGATGCAGCTAGAGCTAGAGCCTAACAACTTGACCCAGAATGCTTAGGCACAAGTAGCAAGTAATAGTTTACATGGTTGGTTATATTTTCACTTTTCATGGTCACCTATGTAGATTGTTGCTGTGGGATGGGGTGTTAAAAACTCCCCACCTATATACTCTCCCATCCCCGCGAAGTTGAGCACTAGAGTAATTACAGCCTTACCCGGGTCTTTTCCTTGGGTCTTTTCTTTGGACTTAACATCGGACTCGCTGCAGGCTACTAAATTTCCTCGAGTCAATGCAGTCATGTACACATTTGCTCTGATACCATCTGTTATGCCCTATGTAGACCGTTGACCTTGTAATTCACTGGAGCCTAACAACACAACCCAAAATGCTTAAGCCCAAGTTACTAGTAGTAGTCCACATGGTTGTCGTATACCTAAGATCATCCAGATTGGACGTGGGGCAAGGTGTTGCAATGAACTTCTGTTGTGGGACAGGGTATTACAAACTGTCCCCACCTTAATATTTCACATCTTCCAGCGGGATTGAGAACTAGAGTCACCGCGACCTTACCTGGGTCTTTTCACTAATAGCTAGAGTAACCGCAAACTAACCTGGGTCTTTTCCTTGGGCTTCACTTGGACTTACCACAGCGGTTGAACCATTAAACTTTCTTGAGCCCTTATGGTCTTGTACACAGGTTGCTCTAATGCCATTTATCCTGCCCCATGTAGACCACTAGCCCCGTAACTTGTTGAAGCCCAACAATATGGCCCAAATTGACCGAAGATGACTACTGGCCATATATCTTGTTCCTAATATGGCCCATATTGACGAAAGTAGCCCGCTAACTGCGTAGCTGATATGAGAATATGGAGATGGATGAGCTAGTTTTACAAAAAGGAAATGAATCCCCTAGGGTGAAGTTAGAAATTGATATCAATTGGCAATAAAAAGAGGAAAACTAATTAAGATTGTGTGAAGACCAATCAATCTATGATAAGCAAGAACATGATCCATGTGCAATGTGGGCCTATAAAATGGACTTATTTGATTCACCTGGACTTATAAGGTGGAGAAATTTGATCCATGTGTAAGGTGGTACGAAAGTGAGAAGGTTGCCCAGCAGAATAGGGTGGGGCAATAAGAATGGACATAATTGTATGACACTTAAGGATATTGTAGAAATATGATGAACCAGAGGAAAATTAGAATGAATGTAGCCAACCCTGACTATGGGAATAAATCTTGTTGCATTGGGTTGCCATATACAAAGAACTCAAATATATTCCCCCTAGACGAATTTTACCAGTTGATGACAACATTCAATTCTAGTTATCCTGATTTATATTTCCTTCTTTTTCTATTTCTTGGTGTTTACAGGTCCATAGGCGCAAAGTTCGTGCATGGCAAATGATATGCATTTTGTCACCATTTGTTGATAAGAATATAATGCTGGACGTTACATGTAGCTTGCATGCAGCCCTATATGTAAGTAGACTATGCCCAAAAAATTTGGTAAATTGCGTGTGAGTTGTTGAATTATGTTTTTGCTTTAGTTTTCAGCTTTCTTTGCTATATTTTGCCATCACTGAAGCATTACTTGAAGGATGACCTAGATATAATTTGTCCTAAATTTCTCGGTCAATTCATTGAGATTATTCCTTCCCATCATTTTCTGTAGATATACTTAGATTGTACATGAGTTGCACTTCTTGATGTCCTCATGGTTTGGATTTGTTCAGATGTACTTCATGGCCTCCATCTGCGGATATAAAATCTATGCATTGCTTTATGATTGATTATTTTAATGTTTCTGTGATACATGGTCTTCACGCAGATAACTAAAGATGGTTTTCCAAAGTTCGTATTGTTGGGTCTGCGATCTGATTTAAGCTACAGTTGGTTCAATTTCCTTAAAATCAATAGTTCCATAGAATGGCAGTGCATCAGAATACAAGGCTCTGTTCATATACTGAAGATTTAATTTAGCTATTATGGTTTGTTACTACCATGGACAGGATACACAATGCCAATCCCTGGATAATCGTTGGCTGTACAGTGTTCACTGCTACCTTTGGTCTTTTTAATTTCTGCGTTGCAGATGCTAGTAATGTCTACTCCTATTTCTTTGCAGCGAAACAACTTGCCAGCTGTTCGCCAATACTTGGAAACAGTTGCAATCAACATATACATGAAATTTCCATCACTGGTGAGGAATTCTTGCACTTTTGTGAAGACTACCCCTTCAACTTCGACGCTTTGCATTTGAATAAATTTTCTTTTCTTGTTTTATATGTTGCTGTACAAGATTTTTCTATCTTTATCTTTTTTTGCCTCCCTCCGGTAGTGTTAGTTTGAGCTTTGTGTATGTTATCATGTTTCTGTTACAGGCTAGGGAGCAATTAGTCCCTATCTTCCAAGATTATGATACGAGGCCACAGGCAAGTATTGTATTTAAAGTGATTTGGTTGTTTTTCTTGAATTTAGTTTCCCCTTACTAGTAACATTTTTGTGTTTTTGGAAATTCCCTCTGAATTGTTGGGCACTGACAATGGAAGATTTGCTAAACTTTAAGCAGCCAAGTGGTACTTATTTTTCTGGAGGTTGGAAAACTTTGTGGGAGTGATATGTTTTGTGTTGAAATTTTGAATACTGTTCTTCTATGAAGCATGGGTACTTTAAAACTGTATCATACCTGTATCCGTAATGTACTGGGTACCGGTAACTTTGTCGGTACTTATATATGTCTACCGGCTTCCTAAAACATGTACCAGAACTTTTCTCACTAGATTTTTCTGTAACCTAGAAGTACCCAATCAAGCCACACCTTATCTATTTTGTATCTTATGCAGAGATGGAACTAACTTAAGTTACTGAACAAGTATTTTGTTATGCTTAGCTTGCTAACTGAATTAGGATTTTTGGTCTATAGTTTTCTAGTGTAATGACATTGCCCTCTGGTTTGTACTTCTAGTTCTATGGTTGGCCATAAACTATAGTTTCTGTGTGATTCCTATTCGCCTAAGGGTTTTTTTATTTTTTATTTTTTTATACTATTTCCTTCATTTTAAGTGCAATTATTACATGCAAAACATTCCTCTCTTTTTTAAAAGTACATTTGTTACAGCCGCACATGTACCCTATTTTCTTAGAATTGATGTACCAGTGCCCCTATCCATACTCGTACGTGTACACATGCTTCATAGCTGTAACTCAACTTAAAGCTACATAACTTAAGTATCATGGGAAATTGAGACATACTGATATGATCATTGAGTGTCAATGCGTGATTATTGAACTCTGTTCATTCACTATTACTACTGAGCTTTCCAATGCAGAAATTCTCACTATTACAATTATGCTTTCCAATGCTGAAATTTTCACTGGTTCTACTAAGCTTTCCAATCCAGAAATTTATCTTTCGTTATATCTATTTCCTTCACCTTAAAATGATGTTTCATGGAGTTGGTATTTAGTTTTCAACAAAGTAATGGCTATCCAAATTAAGCCTAGTAACCATAGTGGGTAAATTTATTGGACATTGCCTTTTATACTTATCGACTGATAATCTTGTCCTCAGCATTTAATAGTTGGCCATTGTTTGAGCAGTTATAGTAATTTTTGGGCATTGATTGCAGGCTCTGTCTTCATATGTATTTATAGCTGCTAATGTCATCCTCCATGCATCAGCAACAGTCCAATCTAGTCATTTGGTGGAATTACTTCCTCCTATAATTCCACTATTAACCTCACATCACCACAGTCTACGGGGTTTTTCCCAGGTGCCTCCCTTTTCAACTTTTGACAGTTGTTTCTTCGTTACCATGCAAAGGCATTTCAACATGACAATGTGGAGCCTTATATAACATCTTTCTACTTTTCTTTTGCAGTTATTGGTTTACCAAGTTCTTAACAAATTATTGACTCCTTTGGAATCAAATTCTCATGAAATCGTGACTTTGGAAAGAAGGTGCTTTGAGGATTTAAAAAGATACTTGGCAAAGAATTCTGATTGTGCACGGTATGATGTTTATATGCATTTGCTGAGACCTTATTCAGGAAGTTAGTTTTCCTCTAGAATTGTGGCTTTCGCTAGTTTGATTTACTAGTGGACTCATAAGCCAGTGAATTCTGTTGCTTTTACAATGTGCCTAACTTAGTTCTTGATGTACGTACCTTAATTCGGGTGGTTCTCAATTTCTAAGCTACTTATGGACTCGTAAGCCATGGAGTTTCTGTTGCTTTTTCCAACTGTATGCCTATCACTTTTCTATGTTGAAGCATACATGACAAACTAATTTGTAAGCTAGTAAAGCTCAAGGATATATTGTTTATGATGTGTGCTCTGATTAGGATCTAGTACTTGTTGGAGTTTGTCCCACATCAGTTAATTATCTCCTCCAAAACTAGTATATGAGCCTGGGCGGCCTCTCCACTCTTTGCCAATTGGTTTGGAGTTGGATGCTTTAACATGGTATCAGAGCTAGGATTTCGGAGGCTTTTCCCCTTTGTCTGTGCCATAGTTGCACTTTCTTTCATTGTGATCCGTGTGTTCCGGATCCTTTGTGTACCTCTCCACGTGTGAGTTGGGGATCGCACGTGCGGGGGAGTGTTGCGGTTTGTCCCACATCAGTTAATTATCTCCTCCAAAACTAGTATATGAGCCTGGGCAGCCTCTCCACTCTTTGCCAATTGGTTAGGAGTTGGATGCTTTAACAGTACTTAGTATCTTATATGAAGTTTAGTGCTTATGCATTTACTGTAAATGTCTTTTGAGGTTGTTTGTACTTCTTTTCGTCACTTAGTCTTTGGCATGATATCCAAACTTTTACAAGCAACTTGCCAATCAAAATTGGCTTTCATTTTTGTGGGTTGTTGATCATTTGTGCAAGTGGATGTGGTCTCCCTGTAACAAACATTTCTGGATATTCTTTTTTGAATGTGGAGTGCCAATAAATACCCGATGAGATATTGGTATTTGATTAGAGGTGTTACCTTCATGCATTCTTTTTGAAAACTATAAATCTTTCATGCATTGTACATGCTACCAAAAGATAACTAGAAGATGTGCAACAGATCTGAACTATTTACTAGGATTCAACCCTGAATGTTTGAGCTTCCTTATGAGTTGTGGAGTTGCATATTAGCTGATGAAAAATTCCACATTGGTCGTCTATAACCAAATCTAAGTGGGAAAGCGTAGACTGTTCTGCTAGTTTCTGATGATTATGAGTTCTAACATATGTCGGGGATGTCTCTGAAATCTTATACCTTGACCATCCATAGCTACCAAGGGCAATAAAGGTGAAATATGAACTATGTCTGCATATAAAGGTACACAGAGAGAGAGAGAGAGAGAGAGAGAGAGAGAGAGAGGTATATGCATCTATTGCTGGTGATGGTCAACCTTAGTTGCAGGGAGCTTCCAAAGTGGCTGTGCTCCTGAGATGGGAGCTCGAATTGGCTCTCCCAAGTAAGGAGTGCGTTCCTGTCTTGCTCTCATCGAGTCAGAGGTAAGCTCCTAAATAGGATGGAAGCTTCCACACTAATCTCAAGAAATTTGGACTTCTCTTTGCAAACATATGCAAGGAAGAAGAAAAAGAAAGAAGTAATAGAGATTTAGGACTCTCGCCTCTTATTTTACTTATCTATGTGTTTTGTCCATAGATTAGATATAAAAACTATATTGAGTGGTCTTATCTCACTCAGTTTATATATAACAAATACTTATATACATGCTCCTTTTGGCGCTCCCAATTTAGGATCTTTTACATACTTTCCGTCTTGCTCCCGTTCCCACTTCGTGCAACTAAGTGGTCAACTCTTAGTTGCATGAAGTGGTAGCGGTGGAGCGTGGGATTATACAAGCTCCCAAGGTTGGGAGCATGGAAGGAACGTGTACATATAATGGAGAAAATAATGTAGCATAGAATGTAGACTTTAAAAGTACAATCATTTTAGGGAGTAAAAATATGTGCCAAGTCCACCATTAGTGTAAGAAATAGATAGTGTTACAATATATGGATTTCTTTTCAAGATATCATGACTTGGGCCTACATATATGAGTTCATCAAATACCAGTTAATAAAGTCAAGTGATAAATCCTTGCTTTTCTATACAAGGATTGTACAAAAGCTCACATCTTCGTAAGGAGTGTGCTTCCATCTTAATGGTAGCGGGCTCCCGTCAAGCTCCTTAATTGGGAGCGCATGAGCGCGCTCCTAAGGTGGGAGCGTCACCCCTTTAGAAGCTCTCTGCAACTAAGGGTCAACTATAGCTCTTACAATGTACATTTTCCCAACGACATGCTTAATTTTTGCCATCTTTTCCTTTTGTGCATGGTTTTCAGAATGTTGTCCATGTGCTAAAAGAATTAATTTCCAGTTCAGCTTACGAGCATCAATGGAAGGTTATCTTGACGCATTTAATCCCAAGGAGTCAGTGACCCCTGCTGGAATATTCTCTAGTCGGGTTGAGGTTAGAGATGCAATCAAATTTGATCCCCTCACGCTTGCATCACTTGTTTGTTGTATGTGGAAGCTTTCATTTTGAATACATTAACACTTCTTTATGGTACTTCCTCTGTGATAGATGAATCCCCTCCTTCGACGTTGCTACTTATAACCCGATAAAATCCCTCGATTTGTCATGATCTTTACGAGAAATTGCTTGCTCAACTAAGGAAATTGATAGCAAGTCAATCACTTTCTATCTTTTTAACTTTAAGGCTATTCCATCCTCTAAATGTAAGGATTTTATCAACGTTGACCGTAAGCCTTTCCTCATTTGAACTGTGCCCTTTACAGATTCGAAGCTAATGTTTTAACCAAGTATCAAAACAAAAATTTCAGTAAGTTTACGTACCTGTAATTACCAAAGGCCAAAGGGTTCCAAGGTGTTGGAAATCATTTGGGAAAGTTGGGTTATTGTTTGGTAAAAAGGTTAACAAGATTAAAAATAATGCTCAACTAAGGATAGGGTTATTAGTTGAGGCATGTTGATAGATGCTAGATGTGTGCTCTATCAAGCTGGGGATGAATGCTATGAGCATCTGTTTTTTTGAGTGTGGGTACTCTAGACTTGTTAGGGGCTACATGTTGGGGAAGTGTGAAGCCAAGTCCCAAATTTGCATGGGTACCAAAATATTATGATGTATGTGAGGGCACCCTCACTTAAAAAACTAGCTTTTACCCAATACCATGTAACAAGGTATCAAAGCTAGATACCGGGGTTGGTAGGGTGCGTGTCTCTGGCTTGTACTCAGCATGTACTGCCGAATGAGCACGCTGTGAGGAAGGGTGTGACGTGAATTCCTACACAGAATGGGTTCCAAAATAAAATAAAGCTCGAGGGCACTCTCACTTTAAAAGCTAGCTTTTGGCGTTGAGTTCTACCCAAAGACTGTATAACAGAAAGAACATTGATAGGCCTACTTGTGGGTTTTCAAGGGAGATGGATTGGGTGGTGGACATATTATTCGGAATTCCAGCTGAAAGAGTCTACAAGCAACCCTTGGCTGCAGCAATTTATTGTGGCTTTGAAGGGAGAGGAATAGCAGACAGTTTCAGAGTAAGGGTATTACTGCTGATACTGATAGAGAAAGAGATTAGAGCATGTATTTGCTCTTTGAGGAATTTGAAGAAGTCTGACAACAATAGGCTGTTGGCCTCTCTATGTTCTTGCAGTGCTTTGCAACAAGTTTCCTGTTGCATTTTGTTTTGATTGGTTACTTCAGGTCAAGTCCTGGATTGGATGTTTGTTTGGCTACACCTATTGATTCTGGTTTGTTTGCATAATGAAATTTGATATGCCAAGAAAATAAATTAATGTTCAATGAAGGTCAATGAATATTTGTTAAAAAGGTTTCGATAGTCTACCAATCAATCCTGCCAATGGCAACAGAATTTGGTCTCTAAATATCATCTTCAAGTGAAGATCTACTTTGGTGAACTCCAATTCTGGTGACATGGCCTGTACAGTCACTTTTGTAATCATGTTGTGCTTTGTTTCTGTTGTAACAATCTGGGACGTTTCCTCACTTATAACTACCAAATATTTGTTTCATTTTTACTTTGTAACTTCTGACTTGTCCCTCTTTTTGGGTTACATATGGTGTCTATTGAAGGAACTTCAGTTTGAATGCGTTCCAACATCTCTCATGGAGCAAGTAGCTGCATTTCTCAATGTAAGAACTTGCTCAACTTCTGCTTTCTCTTTTTATTTGTTGGTGTCTCATGATAAAGGTTGTGCAGGATGTTAGGGAAGACCTCAGATATTCCATGGCTAAGGATGCTGAGACAATAAACAATGAGTGCTTCAGGATTAATGAAGATCCATTATCTGTGAAAACATCAGTGAATGCGGAGAAAGAGAAATTGCCAGCCATGCGGCCTAAGGATTTACCATTAGATTTCCAAAAAAAGGTTACTATCTCCAAACATGGTAGGCAGGACACAGACTCTGAGATTTTATTGGGGAAAAATGACACTTCCAAGCCTCTTAGAGGTATGTCAACTCTAGCATTAACTTCTCATGATTGCACAGAATTCTTTAGAATCACGTCCAATTATGGTTTCGAAGCTTATGTATTCGATCATTGGTCCAATGGTGTTATATGGCCTAGCCCAAGCTGAATGTAAGTTAATACTTCACTTTCTTATTTTTTGGATTAGGGGCGGACGGCCCAATAAGTTATGGGGCTGACGACCGTGTTAATGGCCTGACCATGCTTCCAACTCTTGATCGAGTATGGGGCCAACTTATGAAACCAGGCGAGAGCAACTTTACCTAAACTCGAAGGGAACATCCTGCTCAAGAGAGCGTCATCTCCCATGTGCATGAACATGGTGTGCTGGTAATGCTGGATATGTGCCACTAGGTCTGTACTCGTTTCGTAGAGTACAAATGCACTGTGTTTCAACTCGGAGGCAGCGCTTCATGTATACTCCTTGAGAGTGGTGAGGCTGCTATTCGGCTAAGGGCTATACGTGCTGATTCTCGTGCAGTCGTGCCCTCTTCCCGACGACCAGGCCTCCTCTCATCCGCTCTTTCCCTGTCAGACTCAGATCTCTCGTATCTGTCTCTGTGATGCTTTCTGGACCTCTCTTTCTCCAGAGTAGGGCTCCTATCTCTCCTTTTTCGTGGACACTCACCCCTTCGCCTGCGTGAGTCTTGCATTCCACCCTTCCTCTCTAGTGCTCGGTCCTTCCTCCTGCATCTCCATGTAGAGCTGTCAAACGTGTGTGCCGTGCCGTGCCATTCAACTTCCGTGCCAACCGTGCCGTGCCGTGCCTGTTTGCTTAAATCGTGTCGTGTCGTGCCATAGCCATTCGTGCCGTGCCGTGCCGTTCCGATTTACTTAAGTCGTGCCGTGCCGTTCCGATTTACATAAGTCGTGCCGTGTCATGCCGTGCCATTTTTCAATCGTGTCGTGCCGGGCCGGGCCCATTTACTTAAATTGTGTCGTGTCGTGCCGGCCCATTTTTTAATCATGTCTTGTCTTGCCGTTTTTCAATCGTATCGTGCCGGGTCCATTTACTTAAATTGTGTCATGCCATGTTGGCCCGTTTTTTAATCGTGTCGTGTCGTGTCACAAGTTCCATAAGACTTGGTCACTTGGGTTTGATTCACATGGAGGTTTTTTTCTTTAAAACTCGTTTCTTTTTTCTTATTTATTGTTGGTTGTTCCAATTTAAAAGCTTATTTTTTTATAAA
The DNA here is from genome assembly GCA_025413875.1 of Rhododendron molle. NCBI lineage: Eukaryota > Viridiplantae > Streptophyta > Magnoliopsida > Ericales > Ericaceae > Rhododendron > Rhododendron molle. The sequence continues at coordinate 12,210,902 of CM046398.1, read as the reverse complement.
TAATGAAACAAAAATGCCTTGTTTTGTAATTGAAATTATTGTTAATTAATCACATTATATTTATGAGTCACAAGTCAAATTATTTCATAACTTTTTTCCCGTATCTTGTGTCGTGCCCTTTCGTGCCTGTCAACCCGTGTCATGCCCGGCTAGAACCGTGTAGTGCCGTGTCCGTGCCATGCTAGAACTGTGCCGTGTCGTGCCCTGCCCGTTCAACTACCGTGTCGTCCCCGTGCCTGGCTAAACCGTGTCATGCTGTGCCGTGGCAGGCCAACTTCCGTGCCCGTGTCGTGCCCGCCCACTTCCGTGCCCCGTGCCAATCCGCGTGCCCACTAAAACCGTGCCGTGCCCGGCCAAGACCGTGCCTGTGCCCGTCCACGTGCTCACTAAGACCGTGCCGTTTCGTGCCGTGCCAAGGCACGACCGTGCCTGTGCCCGTGCCATGCCATATTTAACCGCGTCGTTCCCGTGTCGTGTCGTGTCGGCACGGCCCGTTTGACACCCCTATCTCCATGAGTGCTTCTGGACCTTTCCACCCGGGCCATGCCCTCTTTGAGCCCTCTGATCATGCTCGCGCTTTTTCATAAGCATAGCAAGCTGTTCAAGATCTTGTTCTTTGCTCTCGAGACTCTCTTTGAAGCCCCGAACATTCTTGGATTGCCTGTCCTCCGGTCTGTTACCACGGTGAGACTTGGATTCCTGCTTTCTGTCTCTGTGTGCAGACTTTGAACCGCCTTTTCTATCTTTGGAGCCATGAATTTCTTGCAGCGACTTGCTTGGATCGTCCTCCATTCATTTTTGGGTCTGCGGATGTCATTGATTGATCTCAAAGAACTTCTCGTTTCCCACAGACGGTGCCAATTGGACGGGGAATAAATCTGCATAATGTTGATGAACGTCCTTTGAGATCAAACAGCATGTGCGCATCGCCGTAAACCTAGTTTCTGCAAAACAAGACACTGTGAGCGCACATTTGCCTAGAAACCCTAATTCATGTATGTAGTGCTGTATTGAATAACAATGTACCTTTTTCTGTAGGTACATAGAATGATTGAGTTTGTAAAAAAAATAAGTAAACTTCTCACTTGTTGCGTGCTTTGGGACCGAAAACTAAGAAATCCAATTCCAATACGTTCTAATAAAATCATAAAATGCGAGTTTTCGAATAAAATTTTTTCCTGTAGAACTCTAGTCAAAATAAGAAAATTTAATAAATAAAAAGTTTTGAGGCCTGGATCCCCATTAAAAGTCAGTACTTGAGTACATCGGGTTGAGAATAGTGTTTGAAACCCTTTTTTTTCCGGTGCATTTAAATCAATGCTCCAATCTGCTATAGATCAAAATTTTATGATCTCTGTTAATCAAAATATATAGAGTTCTCAGCATATGTGAGGTTGAAATAGAAATCAACTCAAAGGAAAATTGATGCTACTTGCAGCATAAAAGTCATAAATTTTGACAGGCGGCCATGTCAATCTGTTATCCCGGAGATATTTTGAGAACTCAAAGGAAAATTGATGCTACTTGGTTATAATTACAGTATTCTGGTTATCCTGGAGATATTTTGAGAACTCTATATATACCCTGGAAAACTCCTTCTATATACCCTGTCAGTACTTCGGTATTGTACTTATGGCTATCTTAGAAATAAAATGAAACTCGATGTGTTGTTTTGCTTTTCGTCTTTGATCTTTGTATTTTCGCTTAAAAGTTAAATTTTCTTAGCACTGCATTGAAGTGGTCGAGGTGATTTCTTTCTGGGTATTTCACGAGAAAGATGAAGTAAATACTTAGAAAATTGGCCACTTCTGTTTGTTGAGGACTGGTTAAATCTGACTATTGTTCTTTATTACTCTTATTATTAGTAGATTAATTTTTCTTCTTATTACTATTCTTGGAGTTACTAACAACTAAACCCGGTACCTCCGTGGAGACAGAAATGGAAAAGGAAGATCGGCTTCTTGATGATTTGTTACATTCAAGAAGTTTAGCTGTGGAAAAGATAAGAGGAAATCGACAGCACTTGATCCTTGTGGCGTCACTACTTGATCGCATACCCAACCTTGCTGGACTAGCACGGACATGCGAGGTGTAACTACATGTTTGTGTGATTATTATCTAAAGTGTTTTAAAATTCATCTCACGCCACATTTTTTTGGAATCAATAATGGTTCCAACAGGTGTTTAATGCAGCAGGTTTGGCAATTGCGGATGCAAATGTTGTAGATGACAAGCAGTTCCAACTAATCAGGTTATGATATTCGCTGATTGTTTACAAAATTACACACAATACTTCTGTTAAGTTGCGTCGGAAGTGTTACAGTTGGCACTTGGCAGGTAGTTGACTCATGTTAGCTTGCACGAAATCTCAACATACAAAAAATTTGACTAGGTCCGAATTGGTGAGATTAGGATTTTGAGGTATGGACCCCGTTATATTAAGGTCCAGTAACGGTTTCTCCTTTTCTTTTCAAAGGAGATAATACATACTTTGTTGACTGTGCTTCTCCAGTGTTGATTTTCTCTAGTAATTGTGTGAAGAACAACAGGATTGGGCATTTTAGATAAATCCTTGGTCGATCTCGAAACTTGTTACAAGTCCGTATACATGTGAAATAGGAGATTCAGTTCTACAAAATTATTGGTCCACTCTGAGAAATTGAAATTGTACTGAATTGCTGTTCTGACTCAGTCGAGATCAGCTGAGGCTTAATGCAGATGCCTTCTCATTCAGCAGAACCTCTAGGCTGCAGTTGCTAAGGTTTTAGTGTCTCTATTAGTGTCTTCGAAATTCGAATTGTAATATGGGGGCTTTAAAGGCATTCACGTGAAACTTAATAGGGGATTAAGATGGAAAACCAGGAGCATTCAAGCAATATAACGATGGGGAAGAGTGTTATATTCCTGAACTGATTGCCCAAGCTTTCTTTAGAAAGTAAAAACATTAACCTACAGGATCTTTTAATATTCTATGTAAAAATCTTAGGTTGGAAAGTTTAAGTTCAGTTGAGATATTTGTGGACCTGTTTGATTTGCTGGATCAGACATTGGATTGCATTGCGAATCCAATGCGTTCGCCTATTAGTCGAGGATAATACACCTGTTTGGCAACCTATCTCACAAAACATGAGGTTGTGGGGTATTGAATCCTCTCAATATTAGTCCAATAGGATTACTTATTTGTTAACCGACCAATCAAAGAGGGCTTCTGTGTGCATAACTGAAAGTTGGGAGTAGACCATCTGTAGCCGTACTATTTAGTTGTTATTAATTATTAACAAGCTTTGTTTGTCCTTCCAGCGTGACAGCTGAGAAGTGGGTCCCAATCATTGAAGTTCCGGTGAGTAATCTGAAAGTTTTCCTACACAAAAAGAAGAGAGAGGGTTTTTCTATCTTGGGTCTGGAGCAAACTGCAAACAGTATACCTCTTGACCAGTACGACTTCCCTAAAAAGACGGTAAGTCATTACAAGGACTCTGAACCATCAGTTTCTTGTTCTAATTGCATGATGGCATTGCATCAGCATATACTGTTTTGCATTTTGCAGCTGCATCTGTATTATGTAAGCATTGTACCAATCAACCATGCAGAAGTGTTCCTAGTCTCTTAAACAATTTCATTTAATTTACGCGTTTGCCTACAGGTCCTGGTTCTTGGCCGTGAAAAGGAGGGTATACCAGTGGAGATAATTCATATTTTGGATGCTTGCATTGAAATCCCTCAGCTGGGAGTTGTCAGGTCACTGAATGTTCATGTCAGTGGTGCCATTGCTCTCTGGGAGTACACTCGACAGCAGAGATCGGTATAACCCTTCATTCTTGCTGCTGGCACTGGAATGCCTCTGTTTCAGTTATTAGGTCTCTCAATATTCATGCCAGCGGGCCATTGCAGTCTGAAAGTATACCCGACAACATGAACCAATATGAGCTCATAGTTTCAAGATAAAAGCATCATATGTTTGGTGTTTTGGATCCTTGCACTGGAATCCCCCAGTGGGGAGTTAGGCTCTCACTTCGGTGTTTTGGATCCTTGCACTGGAATCCCTCAGTGGGGAGTTAGGCTCTCACTTCTCAACAATGTCCATGTCATTGGTGCTGATATGCTCTGGGAGTATAAGCTATTAGCACCTATCTTCCTATGCATCCTCCTTTGGACCCAGGCTTAATGCTTTAATTTTCCATGCATCACAAGGCAGGCACTTGGTTCCCTGTGTAATCTATGTAATATTCAGTTGAATGAATTTGGGATATGATTTAGGCCCAACTCTTTTTGGGATATGATTTTCGTGGAATTAATCTGGTGTGCTGCTACTAACATTCAGTTCCTTGAGAAATTTGGAATAATGTGTTTACCATTTTTAATTGTATTGTTTGGGCTCTAGATTTGCCGGCATGATATGTTTTTTTATGGAAGTTTGCTCTGCATTTTTGTGGACACGAAATCATGCAAGGCAGATAATCAATTCGTTGGTGATTTAATTTCACTGATGAGAAACAGCTTGAAATGGCTTGAAGTTAATTTTTTTTTTGGTCACACTTTATATATCAATGGGGGTTAGCAAGATGTCAATATGTTAGTCAACGGGGGGTTTAGAAGCTGTCTATAGTAGTAAACTCCAAACCCGCCCCTCGTGAACCAACTTCAACAAGCTTGGAACATGATTTTTTTAATGCCTTTTGTGCTTACCCATAGAATTGCTAAAAAGAAAAGTAAAGTGGGATATAATGAAAGAAGACAAAACGTTAAATAGTACCTCTTAAAAGGAGGTGGTGTCATGATCGTGTCGTTTCCGTATAAAAAATAATTAGTAAAACAGAATAATTACTACTGTCTAAAAGATAGCGGTTAGTACTCCGAGTATCATCCTCAGGGATTACAAAGGTTAAGTTGCGGTTATTTCAATTGATTTCTAAATTAATTCGGAAAGAGATTTGATTATTGGATTTCGAAAATAATACAAACGAAATTAAATAAAGCAATTCAGAAGTAGAGAGAGTTTATGAGAGAAGATCTAGAGTTTCGAATTCACTCGATCCGTTGTAACAATATTTATGTGAAGATAACGGTTGATTATTTGAATCAATTCGGATATCATTAGGGTTCGTGGACACTCAAGGTATCGCCTAAAGATATTTATGAATCACTGAATAGCATGGGGTATCGCCGCCTAGCACGAACCACTAGTACGACCAGTCTCTATGGCATGGATCGTCTAATAGTACGGCGCGTCTTATGGAGCATAACCCATCTTACTTTGTTGTTACAAAATAATTAAGAACCGTTGTATGAACGTGCATAAATCCTAGGAAATCATACACAAGATTTGATGTGAAAAATTAACAAGATAAATAAAATCCTCAAGTCATATAACCATTATTCGAATAATAAAAACACTGAATCAAAACATAAACATTGTTACTCAGAAGTGCGAGCTTCATCTACGTCCTAGAAGAGGGGTTAGCCGGCCATGAAGTCGTCACATCCTCCGATGGCGTCCGTCCCCGAGTGTTCTCTGCTGTGCGTCCAAAAAGACCGGGCCTCTGTTGTGCTCGTCATCTTTTTATATGCCGTCGTAGCCGACCTTCGGTAGCAGCCCTATTTTCCAAACATTGTGGGCCATGGGCCCATGCCCATTGTCCGAGAATTGGCTTGGGCCAATTCTTTTCTTTTGTTCCAAACTTTCTCAGTTAAAATAAAGGGAATTTTTAGGCCGGCCCAAAAAATTAGGCTCGGACTTAATTTAGTCCTGCACAATTGTTTTTATTTTTTATTCCAATCATGCCCCTTCACGCGCATCAGCGCACGGAACTAAAGAGCATCTAGTATAGAAAAATTATCCAATGCTCCATGAACATTGGTGCACCATTAAAACATTGTTTAAATTTCAAAAAGTCATATCTTTTGTTGTAGTTATTCATTTTTTTAAAAAATTATATTTTTGGAACCTACTCGTCGATATCTACTAAACAAGATCCATATTGAATATGAAATTATGTAAGATTAAAAAAATACTCTTTTTTTATGAAAACTCTCTATGAGAATTGTTTCTATGAGAATTGTCTCTATGAAAAGTGTCTATGATTATTATTTCTATGAGAACTGTTCCTGAACTATGGTTATGAGAACTGAGGCTATGAGAACTATATTTTTAGAATCAATTCCTGAATCATATTATTTCGGACAAAGATACCATTGGATATGTAAACTGACTATGAGAACTGCCAAGTCTCATAATCAGTTCTATGAGAACTGCTGAGAACTAGCTTTGTGAACTGAATTATGAGAACTGACTATGTGAACTACCAATTCTCATAGTCAGTTCTATGAGAATTGCTAGTTTTCATAGTCAGTTATATGAGAATTGGCTATGAGAAGTAATTGTTCTCATTGAGAACTAGCTTTGTAAACTGGTTATGAGAACTAGATTATGTGAACTAAAAAATACATACTTCACATAGTCTTACCATACACTAAAATACACAGTTCTCATAAAAAATACACACTTCTCATAGTAAAAACACAGTTCTCATACAAAAAATACACACTTCTCATAGCAAAAACACAGTTCTCATAAAAAAACACCCTTATCATACACAGTGCTCATAGAAAAATACATACTTCTCATAGAAAATACACACTTCTCATATGCTTTAAAACAGTTCTCATACAAAAATAAATATTTCTCATAGAAAAATACACACTTCTCATATAAAAATACACAGTTCTCATATGTTTTAAAACAATTCTCATACAGAAATACACATTTCTCATAAAAAATTACACACTTCTCATAGAAAAATACACACTTTTCATAGCTTTTACTGCAACTATGCTTGGATTCCCCAATTTTTCAACTATCTTGAAGGAAAAGCAAAGCAAAGCAATTCTAATTTGCCTTCTAATATACATGTCAAAATACTTGCGTATATATGCATCCTAATCCAACTATTTCGAGCCCATTGGATCTGTTTTTGTGGTAGAAGTCGGTGAACTTGTTCAGATCGATGGTGCCGTATCCGTCTTTGTCGATCTCCGTCATCGCATTTTGCTTCTTCTTTGGCGACATGTCTACTCTAAACTGTTGAAAATGGATCTCATTCGAAGTGTGAAATTTTACCGTCGTCGTTGGACGATTTGTTGCAGAAATTTGTTCCAAAATTTTTCTGTTTGGTTTGATGAAGAAGAGGAGTTTAACTTCACGATGTCCCCTTATCCAGTTGGCAATCACGATCTCCCTGAGAGCGGCGAAGGAGTAATAGTCGGCATCGGAAAGAGCGGTGGTGGTGGCGTGACGGCGAAGGTAGCGGCAGTGGAAGTCTTCTTCATCATTCTCGTCCAACTTGTCGTCGTCAATCTCGCCATTGGAGGCTTCGTCAAGAACTGGTGGGTGTAGTTTGAGAGAGAAAGTGAGAGTGTGATAGTGATGGTAGGGGCACAAAAGTCATGAACCAACATATTCGAGCCTGTCGAGGTTCGAAAAAAATATTTCAGGGTTGGTTTCAAACCGAGGCTAGAAAACGGGGGCGGCCTCTAATTTACTATAAAATAAATAATAGAAGTAGCCTTTTGGGCCCACCGAAACATGCATCAACAGGAGCAAAAATAATATGGCTCAATCCATGATTTAGTTGGCTTTAACGTATTACGATTCCAAAAACCTAAAATACACAAATTAAACATTAAGCTCCGAGTAACAATATAAATTGATTTAACAAAAATAAATTAGGGGGCGCGTATGTGAACATTTATGCGCCTACCATGCCAATTCACAAGATGAAAGTGATTTTTTTTATTTTCTTTTTCTTTTGTGTAGAGGTGATACCGGTCCGGTTTCGACCGGTTTTGGCAATTTTTTAGGTCGAAATTGGTTATCCGGTTTGAGGATTTTTGAAATCGGAACCGGTTGAAATGAAACCGGTCCGGTTTCGACCGATTCAACCGGTTCCGGTCCGGTTTATCCGGTTTCATGCATGGCTACATTTTGGGTCCAACATATCAAAAAATTCACAATTCAACCCACAAAATATCAAACAAAGATCCATAATTCAACCATTTTTTTGGGCCCAACAAAAAAAGATCAATTTTGAGCCCAATACATCAAAAAACCCATAAAAATATAATTAAGCCCATTACACAATTTATAGGCTTTTAAATTACAAATCAAGTGCCAAGCCCAACAAGAAAAATAAAATGAATGTTCAACACTTTTAGTTCAACAACACTGGCGTAGAATGAAAAATTAGGGCTCAATTGGTAAAGGGGTATATATATATATATATCCGGTTTATCCGGTTTCGACCAGTTTTTAGAACACATAAATCGGAACCGGAATCGAAAAACCGATTTCTAAAAATTTTAAAATCGGAACCGGATCGAAATTATTCAACCGGTTTTAAAAATTCGGTTCCGTGCGATTTTTCCGGTTTCGGTCGATTTTCCGGTTTCGGCTAACACCCCTACTTTTGTGAGAAGGAAATTTGTGGGGACGTAGTGGTGTTATGGCAATTGGGGTGTAACGCTCCCAAAATTGGATACGTTAAATAAACATTTTATTGGATAAACTAGGTAGAGTCTGACTCATTATTACATCAGAATCTCCTCAGGGAGTACTTATATTACACAAAAGGGAAGGACAGCTAAGGTTATCTACAGCTCCGTCTCTTCGTCCATTGTAGCAAGCTCCTCAGCTCTGAATGCCTCCAAGGTATACAGCTCTCCTTGCTCATCTATAAGGTCTGACACATTATATCAGCGTCGCCACCAGCATAATATGTCAGGGTCACATAAAGCAACACCGTGAGTTTATAAAACCCAATAGAATAACCCAAACCCACTAACCCTTAACTTACACATTGCAAGTCAATAAGTCATGATAGTAACCAAACTAACACATGTGCATTCAATAACTTCGCATTTAGAGTTATACAATAACACATGCACATTCATTACTCATCTAGCGTAAGTGTCATTAGAGTCTCTCCTACGCGGTGTTTCGTAGACCGTGTCACCATTTCACTTTTCATTTTCAAATTAACATTTCAAAAATCAATTTTAACACACCCATCCTTGGTTCCGTCGCTCCGGGTTTTTGAGTATCCGCACAATGGTTCCGCCGCTCCGGATTCCTATTGGCACACAATTTGCATTGGCTCCTCTCCACGGATAACCAAGCCATACCTCACCATGGTTCCGCCGCTCCGGGTTTCCATGGGAATATACACAACCTCACAATGGTTTCGCTACTCCGAGTTTCCATTGGACACACACACACACACACAATTGTTCTGCTGCTCCGGGTTCCCATTGGACATACACACTCACCACATAATGATTATCACACTTGATCGTTATGTAGTTTCAAAAATATTTTTATCCATGTTAACCACACCTTAGGTGTCATGTTTCTATTTCTCGATTTTCGTGTCTCGTATTTATGCATAGACTCCGCGGTAGGACTTTCACATGTATCATGCATTTACAACTAGCAAGATCATCCAACTCTATCTTACTTAACACATGCTCAAATAACCACAAGTAATGCAAGCAACATTCCAACACGCTTACGATCATCTAAAAGGTCAAAATACGAATACTCCTATTCACGTGTATACCTACAAAAAAATCCGTTCAATCTTTTCTTGTGGAAACTTTAAAACAACATATGTTTATTGACGAGGAAATTAAACTTTAGAAGTTTCTACAAAATCATGCAATCAACATTCTCAAGATTAAAGTATACCATGTAAAACAAGATCATTGTAGACACCCCAATCCGGACCTCGGAGAGTCTTTGTCCGCCCTAATGATGAAATAAAAGAAACAATACCTTTGTGAGCTTGAAAAAGGATTTCCTCTAAGCCTATGAAAGCCAAACTAACCTAAAAACCCAAAAAAATCCAAAAGCCCATATAAGCCCAAACAAAAGCCCAAAAGACCCTGGACCGAAAAAGGGGTCGCCGCGCAGAATGGCACCGGAGCGCACCGCATGATGAAATTCAAGTGGCCGTGCGTGGCCAACATGCACCGCACGACACCATGAGAAAAGTTCTGACTGGCTTAGAAAGCTGTTGGCCATGCCAGTTTGAGCCACAGCTGATGAATGGCTCAGTCGAAAGTGCACTTCTGGCCCACCCAGAAAATACCTCCACTATTTGAAATTCAAAATCCTTGGCCATTTGCCTATAAATTAACCCCTCCACTCAAGGGAAAGGGGCCTTTCTTTGAGCTCTCCTTTTAGCTCTCTCTCTCTCTCTTCTTTGCTTTTGGGCATTCTCTCTCTAGTTTTTATACCCACTTTCCCATTTCCATTTCCAAGTCTTAAAGAATGTCATTCCCAAAAGACATTCTGTAAGCACTTTCACTCACTCCCTTCTCACCATTGAAGTTGATCTCTCATCAACTTCAAAGCCTCGTCCCCCAAAAGACCTAACCTTCTCTCACACCCATACCCCCTTTGTCTCACTCAATCTCCTTCATCCACATCCGTGACGATCCATCCTCATTTTTGCATCAACGACCCTTGATCAAGCTCTACACCAAAGGTAAAAACAAGTTTCTTTGGGCTAGACTCAGTTTTGGTCTTGAGGGGACTTTTCTGTAGTTAGATCTAATCTCTTTTGGTTAGATCCTAACTTAAAACTCATTTTTCTAAAACAAAACCAGTACTGTGTTAAGGTTGGGGAACCGTGGCTGGTCGATCAGGCGCGCGGTACCTTGACCATCGGCGCACGGCACAATATACATTGATATTATTGTAGGCAGGCTGTCTGGATCCGGGTTATCTTCTGTGGTGGCTGTCTGCATCTGCTGTTTACTATTTCTGTTTCTTTCAAAACAAGACCATATCTACAAGCCATGTTTTGGCTATTTAAAAAGGTTTTTTAGATCATCCCAAATGATCAAGTGTGTTAAAAGTTGTTTTGGGCTAATGTTTTGAGAAAATAACGACATCTTTGGGATGATCTGAATGTCATGAGGTTCCTGACGAGCTTTTCAAAAGATGTACGGAGAAAATAAGGAGCTAGATGACGTTTTGATAGTCTGTGATAGTCTGACAGCAAGGAAGACGCCCCGCACGGCATGTTGAGGTGCCGCGCGAGGCAACCCAACGTGCCGTGTACTGTATGACAAAGGTCCAGACAGTTTGCTAAATGCTATTTATTCTATTTGTTCACATCATTTTATGTGGAGACTTGAGAATTTATTTTAATTTCGAAAATCGTTTATTGCGTAAAGTAGTTGTATTATTAGTAAAATCGCTCGTATGTTGTGGGGTGTACGGAGATACGTATACGGGTGTATATTGGACTCTCGGAGGATAGAAAAATATTTGTTTGAGGTTGTAACGATGTTTGGAAGTGTTGGTATTAGGCTGGGTTTGTTCCGGAATTTGATGAAAAAAATTTCATTTTTTGTCCAACTTGAACCAGTACTGGTTGTCGCCCAGTACCGGTACATAATGTCCAGAAGTTGTGTTTTTGGCATTTTTGGAGGCTCTTGAACCGGTACTGGGAGTCGCCCAGTACCGGTACATAATGTGTTTTCAGCACGTTTTTTGGACCACTATAAATACCCTTTTTTGTCATTTTTCACTTCCAAAAGCCACGAAACCAGATCTCAAAACCCTCTCTCACCCACCCCACTCCAATCTCACTCAAAACTTTCGATTTCAAGCTCGAATCTTCAAGATCCAAGAATTTCCAACCTCAAATTCACAAGATTCTTGCATTTGGTGAACCAATGGTGAGTTTTATGTTCTTGTTCTCACACTTTAAGGCCTACCCACGTTTTTTTCTCTCTCCTCTTGATTATTGGTTGATCTTTGCTTGTTATTCATGTTTTTGGACTTTATTCACTCTAGATCTTGCATCCAAGCTTGGGTGAGGCTTATTTTTGGAGGATTCAAGTTCAATCCACTTGTTAGACCTAGGGTTTTGCTCAAAACCCATCTTGGTAGGGATTTCTCTCCTTCTCTACATGTTATGTGGTGAACTCGTGTGATATTGGTGTTTGTTTGCTATATATATATGGTTCGATGGATTGTTTGTGGCTTGAGGGTTACGTATTTCCCATAAACACTACATGCTTGTCTTGATTGTATGATTTCTGAGTTATTGGTGACGTATTGGATAGTAGTTGGTACGTGTGGAATGGGTTTGTACTATCGGTATTGATAGTAATGGTTTTGTGCGTATTGTTGAGAAGTTGAATGTGAAGTTATTGTGACGCAAGGGGTGGAAACACAAATACGCAAGGGGTGGTGGTTGTTTGTGACGCAAGGGGTGGAAACACAAAGCGCAAGGGGTTGAAATTTGTTGGGAGAAGAGTGTGTGTGTGTGTGTGTGTGTGTGTGTGTCTATATTTGAAAATGCTACGATACCAAAAATGGTGTTCAAATGTGATGCATTGGACTTGCCACTTAGCGTGAATCACAGTAACCATGTGTATCATCTCATCTACATATAGATTTTGTAGAGAATTTCCTACTGGGCTCTAGTAGCTCAACAAAATCCTTCTTTTTCAGGTTCGAACACAGGGCAATAGGTTGCACGACTTAGCATAGTTGGAATCGAAGCTTATTTTGGAAGCTTATTTGATTTAGTTATTTGCTCATCTCAGATTAGACTTTTTTTTTTTTTGATCAAAGATGGCCTTGTAACTAGTTCTACTCTTGAATTATCTTTTGACTAAAGTTTATAATATTCGAAACTCCTTGGTACTTGTATTTAGCTTAATTTGGGCCGTGGGGCCAAACATGTAATTGATGTAGACTTTGGCACTTTGTTTGTAATTAAGCAGGTGGGAAACTCATTTTGGGTATTATCTATTTTATGCGCGAATCTTTTATCGAAATGATTTATATATTTATGTTTAAAATCGAGGGCATGACAAATTGGTATCAGAGCGTCTAGGTTTGAATACTTTGAGACCGTGGGGAGACTTCTAGTCTCATGGGTTCAAAAGTCACGCCATTTGCATAACATATGTGTGTTTATATGCTTTGACCGTCACTTGGCTTCCGTGGCTTTACATTTGATATGATATAGTGGTGTTGAGTTGCTTTGGCCCGTGTCGGGATGATTGGGGGCTTAAGACCTCATTAAATAATGTTATCGTTGATAAGTTTCTCTCTCTTATAACTTGTAGCTAGATGCCTCCGAGAACGCGTGCTAGAGCAAGTGAGGCGGAGAGTCGGGGTGGTCGTGGTCGTGGCCGAGAGGCATCGATTGAGGATGAGGTTCTCCATCATAGTGAGAATCTGGGGGAAGGGGCTGGTCATGGTCAAAGAGAGGAAGAACCGATCGTTCAAAATCCCTTTGCTCTGGACTTCGTTGTGGCTGTAGACACCTCCCAAATGGGGCATCGCCATACAGTTGTATTCTTTTCTATGTTTGCTCGATTGGTTGCTCGCTTCATAAACCAAGATCGAGGATATCTCATGGCTAGAGGTATCGCCACACGATAGCGGTTATCATCAAAACAGAGTCGCCACCTAGTTTGTTAAAGCTAGGAAAACAGATAGAGATTCTGGATACGGAAGCCAAAAGTACAGTAAGGGGAAGGTATTAGGCACCCCTTTCTGCCTAGCCGTGAAGCTAGCCCATAATCATTCAACATAAGACATGTAGATGCTTTATCTAACTCATACACGTAGTCTGTTTTTACGCCTTAAACAGTTAATAAGGTGAGCCAGGACTGTAAAGAAACATGCATCTGAAAGCAAGAAACAAAACAAAACTGTGCCAGCAGATCGATCACTCGGCCGGCGAATAGATGTCGCGGCCGAGGGATCATGCTGATATCAATGTACCGGCCGAGGCATCGAAGCCCCGGCTGGTGTTCTTCCTCACACCAGACAGAAAGTTTACAGACGATCAGAAAAGCTATGATTGTGATTATAAGCAAAAATTAAAACAAACCAGAGGCCGTTGGGCCTCACCACCTTGATCCCTCAGTTGCTGGATTGCTTTGGATCGATCGGGATTGACTGATTGATTGCTTTTTGGATGAAACCCTAGGGTTAGGGTTTGAACTCCGGGGTTGGATCGTTGGATTGACGGCCGCCTATGGAAGGTTGAGGCTTTTGTAGAGAGGGTTTTTGTGAGTATAGGGGCAGAGTATCATGACTGATTTGAGGGTGTAGGTCTATCAATTTCTGTGTGTTTCTTTTCGAATCCGAGGGTCTCTTTATATAGGCAAAGGGGTGACTCACTCGGTCCAATCAAATCACGGGGATGCAATTGCAATTGCATTGCAATACAAACTCTTCGTTGCAATCCCTGAACGTGGCCCGAACGCATCGGAGAGGCGGTGGGATTGGATCAGACGACCGACAGAAGGTTCGAGAGTTTGGAAAAAGGCCGATCTGGCGGCCGAGCAAAGGATGTTGCGGCCGAAGAATGGATGTGGCGGCCGAACCATTGATCTGGCGGCCGAGGTTTCGATCTCTTAGGGAGATTTTGCTAGCAACAGGTTGCTCGGGTGAGGAATGGATGTTAAGGCCGTGGAATCAATGTTGCGGCCGATCGATGGATTTTCCTAACACACTATGTTTCTATCTGAAAGGCTATTTGGCTCTGGATTGGGTCCTCTAAGTGGCTCAGAGTTCGTACCATATGTCCATGGGTTTCACAAGAAAGCAATCAGCAATCATCAAATCCGTATCATCATCGGGATAGTCCCAAAGTGGGAGTTGAAATAATCGTTAGGCCAAATTGGGGTGTCTACAGTTGCCGCTCTTTGACTGAGCTCAGACGGATCGCGAGACATGTTTGAGTAAAAGTCAAAGCTGTAAAAGCAGCTCAATTTGGTCCAACCACTATTCCAAGGGTTTTTTTTTTTTTTTTCCGAAAAGGTTTTGTTATGGTCGGGCCGGGAGGCTGCCTACGTATTCCACAGGGGAAATTCAGACCAATCGTAGTTCAGAGGGGCAATAAAAAAGAAAAAGTTTGGAGGATTAGAGACAGAAGACGTACCTTCGGGCTTAAAAGTTGTAGTGCAGTACCTGTGTAGAGCCAGGGTTTTGGCGAAAGTAGTTGAAGGAGCGCGGGGCCGCCGGGGAAGTTTTGCGGAGAGTTACCTTTAGTATTTTGGGGTAGATCATTACCACGGCAGGTGTGTTTGCTTTTCTTGATCATCCTTACTTTGACCGAGGGGAGCTCGAGAGTAGCCTATCCTTGCGAATGAGTGGAAGGAATTGATGTAGTTGGGGCGGAATCCAAGCCATCTGAGGATGAATTGGATGCCGATTTTGAGATATGGGGGCACAAAGTCATCTTTCTGGAGACGAGTTGGATGCCATTGCAGGAGGTGTAAAGGCTAGTAACCGGGGCCTAGAGTGCTGAGATGAAGGTACCGAGGCACGGAGCCGGTTGTGATCATGAGGTGAGAGCCTGAGGTTTTGGAGATTTGAGCTTTGATCGGGCCGAAGCGCGGAGCTGGTTTTGATCATAAGGCGAGCGCTTAGGAGGTGGAACCGAAGCACGGAGCTGGTGTTGATAGTTCAAAATCTTTGCCTTCCGGAGGTAAGAACTTGAAAGGTCAGAGCTTCGAGCTTTGGCGTGGTTGAAGTAAAGCGAGAGTCTGAGGTGTTGGAGCTTTGAACCGAAGTGCGGAGCTGGCATTGATCATCAGTCTCGAGTAGTCAGGGAGGTTGAAGCTTTGAGCTTGATGTGATTGAACCGAGGCATAGAGCCGGTTGTGTTTTCATGATTTGTGCATGGAGCTTTCTCATCATAAGATTTTGGCTTCGAGCCAGAGGATCGAGGCACCGGGCCGATCATAAAAACCGAGGCATGGAGCCGGTTGATTGCAAGATTGACCTGCGAGTGAATGAGATATGCAAAACATAGCATGTATATATGATGAGTGTTTGTTAGATGTGAGCAAATATGATGATGGGGATGGTTATGCAGATCGATGTGTTTGATGCAATATGTGCGCGGGCCCGTGCGTGTGTGTTTGATATAAGCTTAGAGCTTCTTTTAAGTTCCGGACTTGAGCATTCGGGGCGTAGAGCTCGAGCATTCGGACAACAGAACCGAGCGTTCAAAGTATAGGCTTTGAGCATCCAATAACACGATGGTTGGGCATTCAAGCGTAGAGCTTGTGCATTCAAGTTTAGAACTTGAGCATCCGATACGTGGTTGGGCTTGATAATTGTTGTTGACGGCGTAGAGCCTGTTTGGGAGTTATTACGGCTTTGAGCCAGGTTGAATTGGTTACGGCTTTGAGCGGTGAATGGTAGGTTTCAGCTGAGTCGATAACAGGCGTAGAGCCATTGAGTAATAGGCTTGAGCCGCATGAGTGGTGCTATGGCGTAGAGCCGGTTGGAGTAGTCATGGCTTCGAGCGTTGATTACGGCCTAGAGCCAGATAGTTATGGGCATTGAGCCGAGTCGATAACAGGCATGGAGCCGTTGAGATTATAGGCTTGGAGCCTTTAAAGTGGTGAATACAGGCTTAGAGCCATTGAGATGGTAGATATAGGCATGTAGCTGCTGAGATGGTAGGCTTAGAGCCACTGAGTAGCTTGAACATGGGCTTTGAGCCGCTGGATGATAGCGAGCTTGGAGCTGCTGCTTTTGCAGGCTTGGAGCCGTTGAGTGAGCATAGAGCTTTTGCCCAATGATAGCGAGCTTGGAGCTGCTGAATTTGCAGGCTTGGAGCCGTTGAAGTAATGGGCTGAATGGCTTAGAGCCTGTTGAATGAGCGTTGAGTTGTCAAGGTGATTAATACAGGCTTATAGCTGCTGAATTCGATAATAGGCCTGGAGCCGCTACGGTAATGGGCTTCGAGCCACTGAAATGATAGGCAAGAAGCCTGTTTGCTCGGAGCCGCTGATGATAGGTGGATACAAACGTTGAGCTATTGGTTGTTTGACAGAAGTGAATGCTGCAAAGCTGTTGAGATGTGGATAAAGCTGGCGAGCATAGGCATAGAGCTACTGATTTTGTTGGCATGGAGCATGTCGAACTCAGAGTTGTTGATCTTGCTTGATAGCGATAAGCTTTGGTCAGCAGTTTGTGGAGAGAGAGCCTCCTTGTGTTTAGACATGCCCCCAAGGTTGGTTTTAATCACGTTGTTCATGACTCAGGGATGTCCCCTAAGGTTATTCTGTTGGTCGAGAACCCAGAAATTCATAATGGCTTGAGTTAATGCAATGAGCAAGGCCTGAAGATTGCTGAGAAGAATGGATTTTGGGGCCAGTGGATCGATCCGTCGGCCGCAATATTGACTATTCGGCCGAGGTATCGTTTCCTCGGCCGGCAAAACGCTTCATTTCCAGCACTCTATAAAAAACAGAGCCTTCGGCGTCTTTCTTTTCATTTTCTTCTCTCTTTCCTTCTTTGTTCTCTTTCCCGCGAGGACCGTACCGAAGACTCATTGCCTTCTTCGCTTTGCCTTGCTCTCGTTGAGTTCGAGGGATGGATGACGCGTGGCCAGCGATCGCAGAGGAAGCCCGCGGTGCTTCTGGTGTTGTCTTGCTGCTTGATTAGAGACCCTTGCATGGGTGGCTTGTTTCCGTGACGTGGAGCTTCCGGGGTAGCGCTTGTGCGCGGTATGATGATTTTTCTGGGCTGCGTGATGCCTTTTCTGCACCGCAGTGCTTCTTTGGTACACGTTGCCTCGGGGGTTTCTTTTTGCAGCTGGTTTCTGGCATTTGGATTGCCAGAGGGTTCGGCATCCTCTTCTGCTTCTTTTTGTCTGCCTGCATAGGTTAGTTTGACAGGAAACCGATGTATAGCTTTGTTTAGGAAGTATGAGATGATTCACCTTGTGATGTAAAAAGTTTTTGTTATATGAAACAAAATCTTTTGCTCTGTTACATGATTGTATACGCTGTTGTTCACCGTTTGTGTATGATAGAATTTGATATTTTGCTTAAAAATCCAGTGAAAAGGACAGAACCGTGGAAGGGTTGTAAAAACGGTCGTTTTGGCGGCCGAGCCATCGATGTGTCAGCCGAGGAATCGCTTCATCTGCCAGATTTTGACTTTGAGTCAAGCTTGATTTTCAGGGGCCATGGAATCGATCTTGCGGCCGTTTATTCGAAGTGGCGGCCGAGATACCGACCAAGTTACTGATGAATTTAGAATCCGATTCTGATTCAAACTAGGACTCATCCTAGCTTATAAGTATACGTTCTACGAACTCGATGGTACTTGTCAGCAACGATTTCATGGCACAACCAGTCCTTGATCCGTGGTTGGATTCTTTTAACGGCCTCGACCGTTTGCACTTTAGGTCCTTTGGTATGGACTTCATCTTCTCCCTTCGCAAAATTCCCGTGAACTTTGCTTTCATTCGGGCAGCCACTAGCTTGTGGGACCCTGTTTTCCATGTCTTTCGATTTAGAAGAGAGGAGTTGTGTCCTACTGTCGAGGAACTTGCAACTATCATGGGTCATTCGGATAGAGAAGGTCTCATTATTCCTAATCCTTTGTTCAATCAGGGCAATCTCTTGAAGGATTTGTTCCAAAGTCAGAAACATGAAGTTAGGTTTTTCATGGTAAATGGAAGGTTAGAAACCCTACAATTTATTCAGCGCTTTGGTACCGCTGAAGCTCATCGTCAAATTCCTCAACAGAAAGCATGCTTCCATGCGTTGTGCGTTTGTCTCCTTCATTACTACTTGCTTGGACCTTCCTCTGGCCGTGCTGATTCTATGCTGCTTGACTTTGCCCATCAAGTGGGAAACCGTGTAGGTTTTGCTGGTTTAGTGTTGGCAAAAACCTTGATGGGCCTTGACATGGTAAAGGGTGATCCTACGGCCTAGTTTTCAAGCAGTCCTTTGTTGCTACAGGTTCGCTCTTTACCTGTTTTTCTTTTGCTAAATTTATCTTTTCGCTCGTCTCTCTTTTGTTTTGACTCACATGTTCTCACAGCTCGCAATTTTCCCTTGTTTTCCATAGGTATGGCTTTATGAGAAGCTGAGGGTGTGGGATGTGCCGGAGCGGCTGCCCTATAGTTTAGATCACTGCGTGGAGCGTCGTGTGATCAAACAATTTCCCACTGAAGCTGCTTGGAAAGCATGGATGGAGACTAGAAAGGGGGATAGGATCCAATGGGTTTGCCCCTGGTATGGTATAAAGAGCATGACTGTAAGTACCATGAACCATTTTGGTGTAGCAGTGATTGGCGTCACTCGAGTTACCTTCTATTTTCCTGCTCGTTTCCAGAGGCAGTTTGGGGCTGCACAGGTCCAAGTTTTGGGTGACCCAGAGTATGCTGTTTCTAAGGTTCATGACGCCAGTCTTCGTCGCAATGTGCTTCGTTTTTGGTCAAATCGAGTAATGCAAGAGGTTGCTGAAAACTTTGCTGACAAGCTATCGAGCTCGTATAAGCGTTGGTTAGAGAAAAACCTTTTGAAGGACAAGAGTGCAAAGAGAAGGAAGACCTAGAGATTGACACTTTGTTTATGCTTTTTTGAAAGACTTGTTTTATTCTAATTTCCATAGATTGAGAATTGTTTGAGCTTACTTTCCTTTTTCCTTGGAAATAATAAAACATTTGGTTGTTTCATTTTGAGAATGTTGTTGCCATGGTTGGACTTTTAACATGCTTTAGGATAGACCTAGAAATTTGGAAGTGATAACAATAGCAGTGGCCGAGTCTCGATTCAGAGATTGCCTACGTATCCCGTAGAGGGAATCAGGCCATAAACGTAGTTCCAAGATGATTTGTTTTGTTTTCGGTTGGGGTTCACTCGAGTATTTTTCCTCTCCTTTTATGCTCTTGATTTTGCCTAAACCGCCCTTGTGGGTTTTTAGTCTAGCGAGCGCTTTTATTTGTGCCTTAGTTTTTGCTTAAGCCACCCTTGCGGGTTTTCGACCTAGCAGGCTGCTCTAATTTTTGCTTGGGTTCACCCACCCTTGTGGTTTTTGACCCAACGAGCATCTCTCAAGGGTAATACTTCCTCAGCTTGTCAATGTTAACTGGCGTTGCGAATTCCATTCCATCCAAATCTGCAACATAGGCTGCTCCTCCAGATAGTACGCGCTTGACAAGGTAGGGGCCTCCCCAGTTTGGTTTAAACTTGCCCCTTGGGTCAGAAACATGGTGGCGGATGGCCTTGAGTACCATATCCCCTACTTTGACGTCTCTTGGTTTCACCTTTTTGTTGAATGCTCGTGTGATACGACGTTGATACCCTTGCACATGGTATAGTGCCCTCAGCCTCCTTTCATCCAGTAGTGCTAACTCATCATAGCGGTTTTGAACCCAGTCCTCTTCGATCATTCCAGTTTCAGCTAGTACCCTTAGTGAGGGCAACTCTAATTCGATAGGTAATACAGCCTCCATTCCCTAGACCAGAGAGTAAGGGGTAGCCCCAGTTGAAGACCTTTCGGTTGTGTGGTAGCCCCACAATGCTAGCGGTAACATTTCTGGCCAATCCGTATAGGTGTCAGTAGTCTTACGTAAGATCCGCTTGATATTCTTGTTTGTAGCCTCAACTACTCCATTGGTTTGAGGTCGATAAGTAGATGACCGATGATTTTGTATCCCAAATTCGGCGAAGAGCTTCCTCGTTGCCCCTTTGAAGTGTGATCCATTGTCGCAGATGATCTCGTGAGGTACACCATACCGATAGATGATATTGGTGCGGGTACACTTGGCCACGTGAGTAGCTTTGAGAGTAGCATAGGAAACTGCTTCTACCCATTTAGTGAGGTAGTCGATGGCCACTAGAATGAACTGGTGCTTGTACTTTCCCTTTGGATTTATGCTCCCAATGACGTCTATCCCTCAGGTGGAGAATGGCCAAGGGGATGTCATGCTATATAGTTCTGTAGGGGGTATACGCATGCGATCAGCGTGTGTTTGGCATTTGAAACATCGACGAACATAGTCAGCACAATCAGCTTCCATAGTAGTCCAATAATATCCTTGACGCAGGATCTTCTTTGCCATCGTTGCTCCATTCATGTGTGGCCCACAGATTCCTTCATGTATTTCCTCCATGATCTTGTGGCTTTCTTCCGTGGTGACGCAAAGTTGGTTGGGACCCAAATGCGCCCTTCGATATAGCATTCCTCCGCAGACTATAAATCGAGCCGCAAACTTCCGCAAAGCCATTTTGTCCTTTGTGGTGGCTTCAGAAGGATACTCCCCCTCTTCTAAGAATTTCTTCACATCTTCATACCAGGGCTTACCATCATTTTCGCCTTCTTCAATGAAAGTGCACTCTCACGCTGGTTTGATCTTCTGCTCGATCATAAGAGGTTGCATTGTGAATCCCAAGGGTATTTCGACCATGGAGGCTAGTGTTGCCAATGCGTCTGCGAATCTATTGCTTTCTCTAGGAGTGTGCGTGAAGATGACTGAGTCGAATTGCGGAATCAAGTTCTCTAGTACAGAGTGATATAGTTTCAGCGTATCTTCTTTGACTTTCCAATCTCCCCTTGCTTGGGATACCACTAGGTTTGAATCTCCAGTGACTTCTATCCTTCTTGCCCCTAGCTCCAGGGCTGCCTCCATTCCAGCGATGCAGGCTTCATACTCAGCTTGGTTGTTGGTGACTTCAAACCTTAGTTTATATGACAAAGGAATATGAGAGTCGTTTGGGGAGACTAGCATTACCCCTATGCCATATCCACATTGGTTTGATGCTCCATCGAAATAGAGCTGCCAGGTGTCGTTTAGGAGACACAAGATGTCTTCATCAGGGAACATGAAGTCCTCTACCTCGGCCTCTGTCACGGGATGATCTGCCAGGAATTCTGCCACAGCCCTTCCTTTCACTGATTTCCTTGTCATGTACTTGAGATCGAATTCTGCAAGCAGCAGTAACCATCTAGCCAGCCTTCCAATAAGTGTTGGCTTCTCGAAAAGATATTTGATTGGGTCTAAGCGAGAAACCAGCACTACCGGATGTGCCAATAGGTAATGCCTTAGTTTCTTTGTGGCCCATACTAGCCCCCAGCAGGTTTTCTCGAGGGGAGTGTACCTTGCTTCATAATCCATCATCTTTTTACTGAGGTAGTATATGGCACACTCTACTTTGGCATCGTTTTCTTGTGCTAGCATGCATCCCATGAACGTATCTGTCACTGAGAGGTACAGAATCAATGGCTTCCCAGGAATAGGTGGTGATAACACAGGTGGATTTTGAAGATACTCTTTGATTGCCTCGAAAGCTTGTTGACAGTCTTGACTCCACTCGAAATCAGTACCCTTCTTTAGAAGCTTAAAAAGAGGCTCACAAGTGGCTGTGAGTTTAGAAATAAACCTACTGATGAACTGTACCTTTCCCAAGAAACTCCTTACTTCCTTCTCTGTCTTTGGTGGTGATATCTCCATGATAGCCTGTATCTTGGAAGGATCTATTTCGATTCCTCTTTGAGTGATGAGAAACCCCAACATCTTGCCAGTTGTCACCCCAAAAGTGCATTTTTGAGGATTAAGACGTAGCTTGTATTGCCTAATCCTCTTAAAGAACTTTTGAAGTGCTTCATAGTGTCCTTGTCTTTCCCTTGACTTGACTATCATATCGTCGACATAGACCTCGACCTCTTTGTGCATCATGTCGTGCAGCAGGGTTGTTGCCATCCTTTGGTAGGTAGCTCCAGCATTCTTCAGTCCGAATGGCATCACTCGGTAGCAATAGGTTCCCCATGGTGTGGTGAAGGTGGTCTTCTCTCTATCCTCGGGAGACATCAGAATCTGATTATACCCATAAAATCCATCCATAAAAGATAGCAGCGCGTGCCCTGCAGTGTTGTCCACAAGCTCGTCTATGTGTGGTAGTGGAAAATCATCCTTTGGACTGGCCTTGTTGAGATCTCGGAAATCTACACAGACCTTGATACCCCCAGTTTTCTTTGGTACTGGAACGATATTAGCTACCCATTGTGGATACTCGGTGACTATGAGGAAACCGGTGTTGATTTGTTTGGTAACCTCTTCTTTTATCTTTAAAACCCAATCAGGGCGCATGCGTCTTAGCTTTTGTTTAACAGGTTTTGCATCAGGATGGAGAGGAATTTTATGGTGAACAATTTCGGGGTCTACACCAGGCATGTCCTCGTAAGACCAGGCAAAAACATCTTTGTATTCTTTTAGCAAAAAGATTAGTTTTTCACTTTCTTGAGAAGATAGTGTTGTGCCAATATTTACTATTTTAGGCTCGCCTTCAGAGCCTATGTTTGCTGTGATTATTTCCTCGGAAAAAGGTTTAGCGTGCCTTTCTTCTTCTCTCTCGATGAATTCCAGAATTTCTTTTGGAATTTCTTCCTTGAAAATTGGATTGTCGGAATCCATGCAGTTAATCATAGACAAAGTGAAATACTCTAAATCTTCCTTCCCATTGCTAAAATTGTCGAAAGACATTTTAGAATTAAACTCAAAACAAATGTTATGCTTTGGTATTTTAACCAGGTTTTCCTCACTAGACCCAGTAGTTTGAGAAAATGAAACACTAGACTCGGATTGAGTTGACTTGGAGTCGGAATTGGAATCGGGATCGGGAAATCAGCATTTTTATTTTGTATTTTAAAGTGTGTTCCACGGTCCAGTTAGGGTAGGCCCCTTTTCAGCATCTACAATCAGCTCAGAGCAGTCCTTTTCATCACCAAGGTTGAGCATCAGCACTTCACAGTCACTTTGATTCGCACTTTCATCACTATCACCCTGCAAATCTTGGAGGGCCATTTGATTTGCTATTGCTGTTATTTCCTCCAATTGAAGCTTCAATTTCCGCTTCGTCGCTGTTGTCGATTCTTCGTGTACCAACAAATCCCCACCAGTTACCAAACCTATCCGTGATGGGGTGGATCACCCTCATTTCATGGTTGGTGACCCTTTCATCCAAGAGTAGGTTTAGTGATATTTCATCCGGTGGATCATTGTCAACAGACTCTTCTTCCGTGGCTTCGTCAGATTCAGAGTTGTGGACTTCATCGATTGGCCAATAGTCATCGGTGGGTGCGTAAGGATCATAGAAATAAATTGGAACCCTGCCAAATCCTTCTTCCACTTCTTCTTCATAGACTGTTCTTGCGAACATGACATGGTTGTCTTCAATGATGGCTATCATAGGCCTTGGTTGGCCCTCCGGAGTGATGTATTTGGAGGGATCGAATTCCTTGACAGCAAAGTAGGGCAGACTAGACAGCTTAATGACAGTTTGAAAGTGCGAATCAATCATGAACTGTGATGTGGCCATTTTTTTCTGAAAAGATTTTTGTTTAAGTTAGCTTAGTTTAACTTACCACTTTCATTTGATAAAAGACCCTTAAGGTTTCAACCTGCAAAAGAGAACTTTACAACATACATATGTACAATGGGTGTGAGGAAGAACTCTCATAAATATATGCAAGTAGGTTCCTAGTCGGTAAGTTCCTGCCTTAGTTTGATAGGTTCTATGGGTTTTCTAAACACATGTAAGGTCTTGGTAGTCTCAGGGTGCTCCGTTGTCAAAGGGCACCAATCCTTTCACCATCCCATCATAGGCGGCAATTGGGTGATTCCCTTTTTGATATACCATAAGGTACAAGTGACTGTGGAGTTTGCTGGAACCCCTAACATAGCTCATGTCATGCCGGGATATTAGGTGAACTCAACGAGGCTTGCCTGCTCGATGCATATGATAAATGAATTAAATAAGGCATGTATTAGTCTAATGTTGAACTTTTTGGTTATGGCTCTCACGTCCCCAGCAGAGTCGCCAGAAAACTGTAGACACCTCCCAAATGGGGCATCGCCATACAGTTGTATTCTTTTCTGTGTTTGCTCGATTGGTTGCTCACTTCATAAACCAAGATCGTGGATACCTCCATGGCTAGAGGTATCGCCACACGATAGCAGTTATCATCAAAACAGAGTCGCCACCTAGTTTGTTAAAGCTAGGAAAACAGATAGAGATTCTGGATACGGAAGCCAAAAGTACAGTAAGGGGAAGGTATTAGGCACCCCTTTCTGCCTAGTCGTGAAGCTAGCCCATAATCATTCAACATAAGACATGTAGATGCTTTATCTAACTCATACACGTAGTCTGTTTTTACGCCTTAAACAGTTAATAAGGTGAGCCAGGACTGTAAAGAAACATGCATCTGAAAGCAAGAAACAAAACAAAACTGTGCCAGCAGATCGATCACTCGGCCGGCGAATAGATGTCGCGGTCGAGGGATCATTCTGATATCAATGTACCGGCCGAGGCATCGAAGCCCCGGCTGGTGTTCTTCCTCACACCAGACAGAAAGTTTACAGACGATCAGAAAAGCTACGATTACGATTATAAGCAAAAATTAAAACAAACCAGAGGCCGTTGGGCCTCACCACCTTGATCCCTCAGTTGCTGGATTGCTTCGGATCGATCGGGATTGACTGATTGATTGCTTTTTGGACGAAACCCTAGGGTTAGGGTTTGAACTCCGGGGTTGGATCGTCGGATTGACGGCCGCCTATGGAAGGTTGGGGCTTTTGTAGAGAGGGTTTTTGTGAGTATAGGGGCAGAGTATCGTGACTGATTTGAGGGTGTAGGTCTATCAATTTCTGTGTCTTTCTTTTCGGATCCGAGGGTCTCTTTATATAGGCAAAGGGGTGACTCACTCGGTCCAATCAAATCACGGGGATGCAATTGCAATTGCATTGCAATACAAACTCTTCGTTGCAATCCCTGAACGTGGCCCGAACGCATTGGAGAGGCGGTGGGATTGGATCAGACGACCGACAGAAGGTTCGAGAGTTTGGAAAAAGGCCGATCTGGCGGCCGAGCAAAGGATGTTGCAGCCGAAGAATGTATGTGGCGGCCGAACCATTGATCTGGCGGCCGAGGTTTCAATCTCTCAGGGAGATTTTGCTAGCAACAGGTTGCTCGGGTGAGGAATGGATGTTAAGGCCGTGGAATCAATGTTGCGGTCGATCGATGGATTTTCCTAACACACTATGTTTCTGTCTGAAAGGCTATTTGGCTCTGGATTGGGTCCTCTAAGTGGCTCAGAGTTCGTACCATAAGTCCATGGGTTTCACAAGAAAGCAATCAGCAATCATCAAATTCGTATCATCATCGAAATGGTCCCAAGGTGGGAGTTGAAATAATCATTAGGCCAAATTGGGATGTCTACAGCGGCTCTTGCGGCTGCTAACCTTTTAAACCCCGCACCAAGGGAAGGTACCGAAAGTCGTGCCTTGTCGGCTATGAGGGAATTCAGCCGTAGGAATCCACCGACGTTTGATGGGTCGAGCAGTGACCCTCTGGTAGCCGATCATTGGCTAGCTCAAATTCGAAAGCTTTTCAGGGCTCTTGGGATTACAGAGGATGACTTGCGAGTCAACATTGTGGCCGTCCAACTTACCAGGGAAGTGAATGAGTGGTGGGAGTCGGTCCTAGAATCGAGAAAGGATGTGAGGAGGGCGGCGAGGACCGCGACTCAAGCGAATGAGCCGGATGTGGAGAATTTAACTTGGGCTGAGTTCGAAATGCTCTTCGAGGAGCAATATTTTCCACAAACTAGCTTTGACCAATTGAGGGATGAGTTCGAAAAGTTAGAACAGGGGAATATGTCAGTCTCGGAGTATGCTCTAAAGTTCCAATCCTTGTCCCGTTTCGCAAATCTGATGCACTGACGGAGTCTGCTTGTAGTTGGAGCCGTTCCAATCTCTGTCCCAAGGGTCTGGTCCAGGAGGGTATGATGTTCGTCTTTTCGGCCCAATTGCTCAGAACTGACAGCAAAGCCAAAAACTTAAGCTCAGACGCGGTTCCTGCTTGTATTTTTATGAAATTTGTGCATGATTTTAGAAAATGAGTGCCTCATCGTCACCGTCATCGACTCCGATTTTTCAAAAAACGATTGACTTACGGGAGGTTGCCTCAATCCTCGGATTTTTGGGGTGTATCCTCATTTAGGAACAGTCGATTCCCAAAAGATGCTAAAATAAGCTAAGTTTTTGGCTAATATTCCATCGGCAATTCGATCATTGATTCGGAATGACTCGAGGTGAACAATGTGATGTGATAACCGAGGTGGCGTAAGCGGTACACTTGCTTTTAGCCTGAATGGTGTTGGCATCGCAATGTTCTGCCCCCCTATCATTCCTTTTCTTTGATTAAATTCCGATCAAATGCTTAGTCAAGGACTTAGTAGAATCTTAGTTTCCTCAAGGTCCGGGTTCGAGGACTAATGAGATTCATCAACACGCATTAGGGTGCGTGACTCTTCATCGGGTCTTGGCAACCTTCCGAAGACTGCGCGAGCGAGTCTCGAGAATCGTGGCTGACAGCATGATGATGATGCAAGATGCGATGCATCATTTAACAGATTATAGCACATAGTCCTACCCTGCAGGCTCCTGTCCTAGCTTGGAAGGTTCTATTGCTTTCTAAACATGTACAAAGGCTGGGTTTTGGCTTGAAGAGGGTTCCCCAGACTAGAGTCAAAGTATACCTCCCATTATCGAGCGTACACCCAATAACGGTACAAACGGTAAGGATGACCCATCACGGTCGAGGGTTGCTGAGCATTCCGGGATTCCCTATCACCGGCAAGCCGGGTAGGATTGCCGAAACACAACAGTGGGGCTGAACAAGATATATACAAAAAATAAAAGTCAAAATAAAATCCTTTAAAAATCCCACAAATGTTTTTCAAGCTTGGCTCACTAATTTAATTAATACTTAAGGAAATTAGGGCATTTTATCAACATACCAACTTTTCTCAAGTATCAATTAAATCTTCATCCCCAGCAGAGTCGCCACTGTGGGCTACCACAGCCCCGGGTGGAATCGGGGCGGCCCGAAAAGAAACGCCTCGCCTTTTAGAATCGATTTGAAAAATTTGAAGAGTCGCCACCCGGATTTATGGTTCGCCACCCGAGAAACCGTTTCATTTGGAAAATGGTTGATTTGAATTTGAAAACCAGAGATTTGAAAAGGGTTCGGAAGCCACGTTACGAGGGGGAAGGGTTTTACGGCACCCCCCTTGCCCGATTTGAAATCGGTCTTTACTAAACATTTGTGGGATTTTTCAAAAGATTTTATTTTATTAAGCAGCTAGCATGTATTCAGAGATATATCCAGTACAGAAGTGCATGCATGTGCATATGTATAATGAATAAATGAGAGGTATGGAAATGGAGTGCAAAATGCTGGAGACTGGAAAGTCCTGTGATTAGGCTCATTCTCGAGCGCTCGGGAGCACTCCCGAGCGCTTGGGAGTATTGCATGTCCACCATGCCAATCATGTTAGTTCAACAGAACACAATGGGATATAGTACTGAAAATGTAAACTAAAATAACTTCAAGCATGGTACAGACTAAACAGGAGACCTGGTAGATCAGGGTTAAACCCCATTCCACCAAGTCCTGTGTCTTTTCCTTCCAAGAACAGTGGTTTTATAGATCAAAAGACTAAAGGGTCACATGCAAAGCATGCAAGAGCATTACAAGAACTAAAATAAGGGAAGACATGAATAAAATGGCATGCCGAGAACTCCCGAGCGCTCTGGAGTAGACTCGAGTGCTCTGGAGTGAGCTGCACCCCAGACTGGTCTCAATCGACCAAAGCCTTGATGTTTTAATGCAACTGATCTATTTGTTCATTTTGCTTGTCAAAGATTCCCCTTTTTAACCTACTGAAAAACATGTTTGTGTACTTCTTTGACATGAAAAGTGATCTTCATCTTTTTTTTTTTTTTTGATCAGATACAGCAAAAACATTTTAAGAAAACCCTTCTTGCTTGAGACTTGTCTTTATATCTATTGCATGTTAGCTTAAATGCTGCAAAAATGGAAAATGAGACTGGCACCACTCTCGAGCGCTCTAAAGTAGTCCCGAGCGCTCGGGAGTGTTTCCAGTGCTGCATGCATGGAAAACACTTGTGACCCTTTGCTCTTGTTTTAACACTAAGGCTTTCCCATCACATTTCCAGTATTGAGGACTGGAGTGAGCTGGGAAGCCTCCCTCAGAAAGGAAGAAACAGCCTTGCTTTTGGTTGGCACCAAAGCGTAAGACTTTTACCTTTTCTTTGGAACTTTGCACCTTGAAGAAAGCTTTGAAGGATGGAAGGGAAGTGAAGATTTCAGAGGATCAGAGGCTAGGAATGGTCTGAACCCTTTTCATCTTCTTGAGATTTCTTGGTTATTTTTCTTTTGAAGAGGGGGGGGGGGGTCTTTTTGCTTGAGAGTTCTTCTTTTTGCTTTGAAAAGACAGAGAGGGAGCTTCTAGAGAGAGAGAGTTCGTGGTTGTTTTGAGCTGGGAGAAGCCTTATATAGGCAAAATATCATATGGTCTTATCTTGGAAAAATATGATTTGGAATCCAATAAAATCTCCAGCCCTGACTCACCCTTTGACTGAGGTTGAGTGTGGTCTAAGGCTAAGACCCGGTCAAACAGCTGCAATGATGGCTACAAGGATAGTGGGGAAGCTCCAACATCCATTGGGCAGCACAAAAGTCTTGAGCGCTGGGGAATGGTCTCGAGCGCTTGGGACTTTACTCTTGCGCGCTCAAGAGTTTGTCAAATCCCAGGTTTTAAAAATGGTTTGGAGCGCTTGGGATTGATCCAGAGCGCTTGGAACTGATTTTGACATTTTTATTCCTCTTTTTAAAGCCTTCCAAGGAGCATTGTTCTGTCGGTCCAAGGCTTGTTTAATCCAATTTTCATCATCGGGGAGCCTCCGGGCCACGAATCAAGGAAATTCGATTTGTCCAAATTGGGGTGTCTACAAAGGTATGTTTTTTTTGAAAGCATCATTGCTTACTTAAACACTCTCGCTTTACTTAAAGCACCGCAAAGCATGGGTTTCTTGAACGAAATCAAACACTGGCCGCCTCGTCGGCAATTGAACTAGGGATTGCTTTAGCTATCTTTGCTTTGCGAGGCTAAAGGAAAGAGGTAGTGTAAAGTAGTAGAACAGATTATGGATGATTGTATGCAAGGTCAAGGATATTATAGAACTTGCAATACTTATTTCTCCATGGTTGATTAAGCATGATAAGTGTAGGACTTTGGTTCCTATTTCCAAATCGGCCTAGCAACCTATCGTTCAAAATTCAAAATTTTGAGCATGCTTAGCACAACGAGCCGGTAAGATTTAGGAGTTTGTCAATGTACTAGCAAATAATGAAGTAGATTTCAATTACCTCAATCATGTTTTGCGAAAGAATCCTCCCTATCCAAGAATTGAAAGAACTTACAAAACTTTTTGCAATGCCTAGTCTAATCCTCAAATGAGAAGTTTTTCTGAAACATTCAAATAGCCGCTAGCATAGCGATGGACTCCGTGTCTACTTTCTGTTATAATCATATGCTCAACCTTTTCAATTTGTCTCATAATATGGATTGGCTTGGAAATGGGATCTTAAGTGGCAGCAACGAGTCTTAAGAATCATCCATATCAAAAATGGCTGGCCATCTATAGTATCCGATAACCTCATGCATACAAACGAATTGCAATGCATGACTCATCCATAATCTGTGTAAGTAGCTGTGGTGCTATATGTATACATATCGTTTTGCTTGCCTCTTTCTAACTATGCAGGGGCCAAATCAAAAGAGGAGTCCATCCCCCTGTAGACACCCCAATTTGGACGTTTCGAAATTCCTTAATTTGTGGCCCGGAGGCTTCCAAATGATGAATTTGGATTGAAACAAGCCCTTGATCAGTCAGAACGATGCTCCTTGGAAAACGTTAAGAGGAAATAAAATGTTAAAATCAGTCTCAAGCGCTCAGGAGCACTCCCAAGTGCTCCAAACCATTTTCAATGTGGTAGCCCACAGCAGTCCCAAGCGCTCGAAACCATTCCCAAGCGCTCGAGACTTCTGTGCTGCCCAATGGATGGCAGGCCTTCCCACTACCCATGCAACTCATCATTGCAACTTCTTTGAGCCGGCTGAAGCTTAGTCTACACTCAACCTTAGTCAGAGGAAGAGTCAGGCCTGAGGATTTTATTTGATTCTAAATTATATTTTCTAAAATGAGACCATAGGTTATTTTGCCTATGTAAGGCCTCATTCCAGCTCAAAACAGGCACGAACTCTCTCTCTCTAGAATCCCCTTGACTATTCAAACAAAACCAGTCTCCATCTCTTTCAAAAATTTCATTTTTCAAAAGGGGAAGGCAACCAAAACTCAAGGCATCAAAACAGGCAAGGAGTTCAGATCATCCACAAGCTCTGATCTTCCTGATCTTTCTTTCTCATTTACCTCTCACAGCTTTCCCAAGGAGCTAAGTCCTAACTAAAGGTAGAAGTTCTCTACCTTAGTGTCATACACAAGCAAAACATGGCTGTTTTCCTTTCTGAGGGAGGTCTCTTGGCCCTCTCAGTCTTTAATACTGAGTGTGGGTTGAGAGACCTTGGTGTAATAACAAGAGCAAAAGGGGTACGAATGTGTTTCTATGTTTAGTCTACTGGAAGCACTCCCGAGCGCTCGAGAATGCTCTGGAGCGCTCGAGAGTGGCTCCGGCCCCGCTTTCTTCTTTTGAACGTTTAAGTGGACATGCATGGGGAGTAGGATGTGTCTTAAAGCTATTTTAACTCTTTTGAAGTGTGTTGATACTAACGATCTGCCTTTTTAGAGGGAAATAAAAAAAATGAATTTCATTTAAGGACATGCAAAAGAGTTGTGGTCTAGATCTAAAAAGAGAAACCTTTTTCATACTTCAAAGATAGAGGGTCCAGTGTACCAGCGTGCTACAATGACGGCGTTACTTGGTTAAAATCAGTGTTGGGGTGTAAACCACTCCCGAGCGCTCGAGATCACTTTGGAGCGCTCGAGAGTGTTTGCATGCAATTGCAGTCTGTTTTTTTCTTCCAGTTTGATACTCATACTGCCTTGCATGTCCATGCATGCATCCCTTTCGGCCTCTTAAAACTGTTAAACCTCTTTTTAGAAGGGCAACGATGCATGGCTAGAAGGAATGGGGCCTGATTCCAGTCTAATAAATCCCTTGTTGAGCTTGTATCATGTTTGAGATTACCTTAGTTTGCATTTTTCAGTATTGTATTCTGTTATATCCTGTTGTACTAACAAGATGTGCAGGTTGGGCATGTGACACTCCCAAGCGCTCGGGAGTGAAATCAATGACAGCATCCTCCAGCTGCTAGCATTTTGCATTTCATTACCATTTTTCAATTATTTACTGTACACATGCACATGCATGCATCCCCTATACTTGATATATATCTGTGGACACTTGCTAAATGACCTAATGAAATAAAATCTTTTATAAAATTCTATAAATGTTTAGTAGAGACCAATTTCAAATCGGGCGAGGGGGGTGCCATAAAACCCTTCCCCCCTCGTAACGTGGCTTCCGAACCCGTTTCAAAATCTCTGGTTTTCAATTCAAATCAATCATTTTCCAAATAAAACGGTTTCTCGGGTGGCAAACCACAAATCCGGGTGGCGACTCTTCAAAATTTTTCAAATCGATCCTAAAAAAAAAAAGAAACGTGGCGTTTCTTTTCGGGCCACCCCGATTCGACCCCGGGGCAGTGGTAGCCCACAGTGGCGACTCCGCTGGGAAAGATGATTTAATTGATACTTGAGAAAAATCAGTACGTTGACAAAATGGCCTGATTTCCTTAAGCATTGATTAAATTAGTGAGCCAAGCTTGAAAAATATTTGTGGGATTTTCAAAGGATTTTATTTCACTTTTTATTTGTTGTATATATATCTTGTGCAGCCCCGCTGTTGTGTTTCGGCAATCCTACCCGGCTTGCCGGGGATAGGGAATCCCGGAATGCTCAGCAACCCTCGGCCGTGATGAGTCATCCCTACCGTTTGTATTGTTATTGGGTGTACGTTCAATAACGGGAGGTATACTTTGACTCTAGTCCGGGAAACCCTCTTCAAGCCAAAACCCGGCCTTTGTACATGTTTAGCAAGCCATAGAACCTTCCAAACTAGGGCAGGAGCCTACAAGGTAGGATTACGTGCTATATTCTGTTTACATGCTGCATTTTACATTGGCATGCTATCAGTCACGATTATCGAGACTCGCTCGCGCGGTCTTCAGAAGGTTGCCAAGGCCCGATGAAGAGTCACGCACCCTAATGCGTGTTGTTTAACTCATACAAGCCCTCGAGCCCGAACCTAGGGGAAACTAAAATTTTGCTGAGTCTTCGACTAGTATTTAATCGGGATTTAACCAAAGGAAAGGAATGATAGGGGAGCAGAACATTGTAATACCAACACCATATAGGCTAAAAGCAAGTGTACCGCTTACGCCGCTTTGGTTATCGTATCACATTGTTCACCCCAAGTCATTCCGAACCGATGGTCGAATTGTCGACAGAATATTGTCCGAATACTTAGCTCATTTTAGCATCTCTTGGAATCAGCGGTTCTTAAATGAGGACACACCTCAAAAATCTGAGGATCAAGGCAACCTCCCGTAAGTCGATTGTTTTGAAAATAGAGTCGATGACAATGACGATGGTGCACTCCTTTTCTAAAATCATGCGCAAATTTCATAAAAATAGGGATAGGGACCGCGTCTAAGCACGGGTTTTTGCTTTGCTGTCAGTTCCGAGCAATTGGGCCGAAGAAGAAGAACATCATACCCTCCTGGACCAGACCCCTGGGGCAGAGATTGGAGCGACTTCGACTTGGGTCAGATCCTAGCAGTGTTTCAGACTTTCAGGAGGAAATGGATTTATTGATCGGGGGCCTGAATCCAAACTCAAACGTTAATCCAAACCCGAGCGGAGACAACCTGAACCCAAATGCTGGCAATCCGAACCCCAATCCGAACCCAAACGGAGGCGAGCCAAATCCGAATTCTAATCCCATTCCCAATCCCCATCCAAACCCTAACCCTAACCCAAACCCGGGAAATCTGAACAGAGAAACGGCTCAGATTAGAGAAGATATCCAATGCCTGGGCGAGCGCACTGACAACCAAATCGCCCAACTCATGATGATGATTACTGGGGTTGCACGATGCCTTCCACACAAAACCCGAATCCCGGCCCAAATCCAATTCCTATTCCTAACCGGAATCCGATTCCAAATCGAAACCCAATTCCCAATTCAAACTTCAACCCTAACCCAAATCCGAACCCGGAGCAGCTGGTCTTTGATTCGGAAACCCCGCAAAACCCCGAGATGGCAGCAGTATTGGCAAAACTCACCCAACTAGAGGAGTCTGTTGCAAGAAACAAGCGTCGACTGGCTTTGACATCAATAAGCTTTGCCTGTTTCCTAATACAAAGCTCCCGGATAAGTTCAGACCAATCGACTTCGCTAAGTTTGACGGAACAGGAGATCCAAAGGCACACCTGACGGGATACATCGGAGCACTTTCCATGTGGGGAGTCGAGAAGGATGCTATGGCACAGATGTTTTCACAGACTTTGGTGGGACATGCTCTACACTGGTTTACCTCACTGGATGAGAGAAAGAAGCGTTCGTGGGAGGATATATGCGCAGCTTTTGTGGCGCAATACGATTATAACATTCAGTTGGAGGTGACCACCCGTGAATTAGAGTCAACAAAGATGGAAGCAAAGGAGGCCTTTGCCGATTTCGTGAAAAGGTGGAGGGCAAAGGCGGCACAGATGAAAGACAAACCGAGCGACAGGGGAGTCAACAAAGATGGAAGCAAAGGAGGCCTTTGCTGATTTCATGAAAAGGTGGAGGGCAAAGGCGGCACAGATGAAAGATAGACCGAGCGACAGGGACCAAATCCGGATGATTGTCCGTAACCTTCAACCCACTCTTGCAAGGCATATGGTTATGGCTCAAGCATGCTCAGACTTTAAAACTTTCTTCGACACATGCTTAGCCGTCGAAGAAGCAGTTCAATTGGGGATCCTTGACAAACCCGAGCCTGCTCCCAAGCCCAAGAAGGTTTACTCTGGAAACAGCAACGCTCTCTTTGGCAACTCGAACTACACCAACCTTCCCAACGCCTCCACAAACACAGCTCAAGCTGAGCCAGTGAACCAAATTGCCACCCAAACCAGCCAACCGCATACCCAACCCCGCACTTTTGCTCAATTCTCAGCACCGCTCTCTGTCGTGCTCGAGATATTGTTTGAAAGCGGCACCCTCAAGCCACTTACCCCTACTCCCTTGCCTCAAAAGCTACCCGCATCACACAACCCTAATGCATACTGTGCCTATCACCAAAATGTGGGCCACCTAACCAACAATTGCTTCCGTCTTCGCCATGCAATACAGGATCTAATAGATAACCAAACCCTCCCTATGCCACCACAAAAACCCAACACCGTCTCAAACCAGCTCCCAAAGCACTCCAATGCCCGCACCAATCATATCTCTATAAGCCAACCCTTTAACCCCAGCCTCTACATCGTTCCTGATACCCAACCTAAGCCAACCGTCGAGCTGCCAGTTGAGGATGCCGTCTGTGCATTGGAAACCGTGGAATGGGACTTTCAGAGAAGGTGGGAAGACCTGGCGCAAGACTTCTTGGCGGTAGAAGACAGGGCTCTTATCACTGGAGTCTGGCCCGTAGCACTTAATCCCCACCAAGTTGAGGAATTGGAACATGGAGAATGGAGGCAGGATTGGGAAGAGATGATGGCCGATCCCTTGGATGGGTATTCCCTATTTGCACTGTTCACGGAACCTGAACCTGTCAAGGAGGAAGATGAATGGGAATGGAAGCCCGAGCCCAACGGATGACACTGGACGGACGATTCTGATCCTCTGGATGAAACATATTGGCGTACCTTTTTCAAGAAGAGGAAGTGGTGGAAGAAATGGATCTGATGAACCCTCGTATGTTCTCAGGGCTCACTGTCGGGACCATTGTCAACCTCACTCGAAATTTCAACGCTTTGGACCACGCCATGGACTATCTTTTCCTCCCGCAGGAATACATTATCAAGGAGTTCTTCTCCCAACCCGTAGTTGAAATCCCTGATGAGCCCAGCATCTGTGTATTGGATCCAGAAGATCTGTGGGGAAAATCTGAACTGGTGAACGTGTGGATTGATGGTGAGGAACTTACTGTCAATAAGGCCATGTTGGATGAAGGATCTCTGCAGATTGGCAATGATAACCGCAACAACAACAGCAACTTCTGGAATTCTCTGGAGGAGGAGAACATCTGGCACGCCCTGGAAATGGAAACTCTCAATGAAACTTTGGAGAAGACAGCACTTGACAAAGGGAAACGTAAGGCGGACGACTGCGACTTTGACTTCTCCGATTTCTGGGAAGGTTCTTGGTGGGAGCCCATTCCCAAAACAGTTAGCAACCTTACCAGGAGTGGAAGAGTCTACCAACCTACCAACCTCCAGCAGGGTAGCTCGTCCCGAACCCCTCCGCCGCAGCAGAATACCCCTGTCAACCCCACAAACCTGAACACCCCCGTCCAGCAAGCTCCATAAAGCAACCCTCCTAGCTCCACTAAATCTAACCCGCCTTCTCAGCCCAAACCAATCATTGACCTCAACTCTCTCCCCGACTCTGACCCTAAAGCTTCTGTCGACCCTATCATCCAACAACTTCGTGAAACCCCGGTCAACATGTCCATGTGGGGTGTATTGGCATCTTCCCGTGTACATCGCCGAAGACTTGTCAGTACTCTCTCCAAACTCGAGGTTCCCGCAGATATCACACCTGAAGCTATAATAGCCCTCATAACCCCAAACCTTGCCCAGCACACCTTATCCTTCACTGAGAAAGACCTACCGCCTGAGGGAGCTGACCACAATAAGCCCCTTCACATCACCATGAAGTGTATGGGAAAGTGGGTCCCGGCAATCCTCGTTGATAACGGCTCCGCCATTAACGTGTGCCCTCTCCGCACCGCCTATTGTCTCGGCCTCAAAAATAAGGATTTTGCGCCGTCAACCCTGGGAGTTCGTGCCTACGACAATACCCGTCGGGATGTTTTGGGAACGATCAACTTGGAGCTAGCAACCGGGAAGTTCAAGACCACTATGGAGTTTTGCATTCTGGAGATCCCTGCCTCATTCAACCTCCTGCTGGGGAGGCCGTGGCTACACCGCTCAAATGTAATGGGGGTACCGTCCATGCTGCACCAAAAGCTTATTTTGGGATTGGATTTCGGGACTCTCATAATTCATGGAGACTCTAGCATCCGTCCTCATTCTGAAGACAACTCCCCGTTGCTGGAAATTATGCATGGAGAGGGGGATGAACCTATGGGAGGTTTTGCTGTCATAACTTCAAAGGTGTGCACTATCCGGATTGATGAAGGCTTCTTGGTTAGCTCTACGGCCTTAGAGATCATGAGGAGGATGGACTACCTGCCTGGCCTGGGCCTGGGTCGCAACCAGCAAGGTGTATCTGAGTTTTCTCATTTTCCTGGGAGTGTTGATCCATACGGTTTGGGTTATGAGCCCAAAAAGAATGACCCTGCGAGGAAATGGCGCAATCGCGCCCGAGCCCAAACTGCTGAGATAAAGTTTAGAGCTGGTCCCATGATCAACGAAAGGGAGAAGCTGTACCAAGGAGAGCCGGAGCCGTTCATCGATCTGGAAACGAAGATGAAGTATCCAGGGTTTGAAATCTTTGCAAATGACACTTGGGAGAGTAATGAAGAATTTGCAAAGGTAGAGGAACTGTCTGAAGCACTGGATTGGCTCGAAGCTCTTGAAGAAGGCCACTTTCAATCACTGTTCGGGGGTGAGGAATTGGGGGGTATGATGGAAGATCCTGCTGTGCTGATGCTAGGAGAATAAGAAGAGATCGAAGACTCTTCCTTGCTCATTGTGGACGCCGAAGGCATTTATGATAATTGCACTTTTGTACCACATGTAGCTCGCACTCACAGCACCTGCACTGAGTCTGAGTCCGAATCCGACACTGAATCATCGTCTAGCACAGAGTCGGAGCTTGTGCCCATTGGCTCTCCACATCGTACTTTTTACTTCGAATTTGAGTCAACCGCTGTATTCCTCCCGTCTGATGAACTGGTTAATGAAATGGACGATGTTTTCGCTTACTTGCCGATTTTTGAAATAAACTGTTTAGATCCCGACGATGAAGGAATAGATCTCGATGGGGACATCCCCAAGGAGATCCGTTCCCTCATCGATCGCGAAAATGAAAGGCATGCTCAGCCTTTAAAAGAAGAAATAATCTCAATAAACTTGGGTGATGAGGAGAACCCTCGATTGGTTCAGGTCGGTTCCGGGCTGTCTCCCAGTGAGCTTCAGGAGCTCACGGATTTGCTAAAAGAATTCAAAGAAGTTTTTGCTTGGTCCCATGCGGACATGCCCGGAATCGACCCGGAGATAGTCGAGCACAGGATCCCTCTCTACCACGACGCGAAGCCCGTTAAGCAAAAACTAAGAAAAATGCGGCCCGATTGGGTACTAAAGATAAAGGAAGAACTCACAAAGCAAATCGACGCCGGTTTCCTAATCGTAACAAAGTACCCCACTTGGGTAGCCAAAATCGTACCCGTCCCCAAAAAGGACGGAAAAATCAGAGTGTTTGTCGATTTCAGAGATCTGAACAAAGCGAGCCCTAAGGACGATTTCCCATTGCCGCACATAGACATACTTGTTGATAACACTGCGAGGCACGCTCTACTCTCCTTCATGGATGGCTTCTCGGGGTACAATCAGATTCTCCTAGCTCCGGAAGATAGGGAAAAGACCACATTCATCACCGAGTGGGGGACATATTGCTATCGGGTTATGCCTTTCGGGTTGAAAAATGCCGGTCCCACGTATCAGAGGGGTGCCACCACACTGTTGCATGACATGATTCACAAGGAGGTCGAGGTTTACGTCGATGACATGATAGTGAAGGGAAAGAAAAGGAAGGACCATCTCCCAGCACTGAGAAAGTTCTTTGAGAGAATTCAGAAGTACAAGATGCGTCTTAATCCGCAGAAGTGCACGTTCGGGGTCACGGCTGGAAAGATGCTCGGATTCATGATCACAACCAGGGGGATCGCGGTGGATCCTTCTAAGATTAAAGCCATTCTTGAGATGGAGCCACCTCAATCTGAGAAGGAAGCCCAGTGTTTCTTGGGGAAGATTCAATTCATCAGTCGATTCATCGCCAAGTTGACTATGACCTATGAACCATTGTTTCGTCTCCTCAAGAAGGACGTGAAATTCGAGTGGAATGATAAGTGTCAAAGGCTTTCGAAGCAGTGCGAACTTATCTCCAGAATCCGCCAATCTTGATGCCGCCCATCCTGGGAAAACCTTTGATCCTGTACTTGTCCCTCACGCCCTCGTCAATGGGGTGCATGCTCGCGCAAGAAGGAGATGATGGGGTTGAAAGGGCAATCTACTACCTGAGCAAGAAGATGGTTGGAAGCGAAGAGCGGTACACTTCATTGGAGAAGACATGTTGGGCGCTAGTATGGGCCACCAAAAAATTGAGACACTACACGCTGTCTTACTCGGTGATACTGATTTCTCGGATGGACCCCCTCAAATATCTATTCGAGAAGCCAGCACTTACCGGTAAGTTAGCACGTTGGTTGCTCTTATTGGCCGAGTTTGAAATCAAGTACGTCACCCGCAAGTCAGTGAAAGGAAGAGCAGTAGCAGAGTTTTTGGCAGATCGCCCGATCGAGGGGCCAGAACACACGGAGTTTCAATTTCCCAACGAAGACGTAATGACTGCTGTCGACGAAACATGGACGTTGTACTTTGACGGAGCTGCTAACCAAAAGGGCTTTGGGATTGGCATACTGCTGGTCTGGCCTGAGGGGTCACATATTCCCCTTGCTTTTAAGCTGAACTTCGAAGTCACGAATAATGAGGCAGAGTACGAAGTGTGTATTGTGGGAATGGAAGCCGCACTAGAAATCGGAGTCAAGGTGCTGGAAGTCGTAGGGGATTCCAACTTGGTTGTATCACAAGCAAACGGGGAGCGGAACGTCAAAGATGAGAAGATGAAACCGTATCATCAGCAGCTCGATGAGCTTATCCCGAATTTTCAAAAAGTGACCTTCACACATGTCCCGAGAATGAAGAATCGCTTCGCAGACGCACTAGCAACCTTGGCATCCATGCTGGAACTTCCGATTGGGGTAAAGCTAAGGCCTGTCATGATTGAGCAAAGAGGCAAGCACGTGTATGGCTATGTCATGAACATCGACGAGCCTGATGATGGGCTTCCTTGGTTTCACGATATTTGGAATTTTGTCGAGAAGGGGGAATTCCCTCCAGATTCAACTAGGAAGGATCGGATTGCTCTGCAGCCGCTCGCGTCCCAATACATCATCTGCGGTGGAAAATTGTACCGGCAATCTCCTTACGGGGTTCACAAGTTGTGTATTCACGGTGACGACACAAGAGCTGTAATGGAAGAGGTTCATGAAGGAGTTTGTGGGCCGCACATGAATGGGATGATGCTGGCTAAGAAAGTTTTGAGGTTGGGCTACTATTGGTCGACTATGGAGACAGATTGCATCGAGTATGTGCGCTGGTGTCATAACTGTCAGACTCATGCTAATCTTATCCGTGTCCCGCCCTCGGAGTTGCACTCAATGGCGACACCGTGGCCATTCTCCGCCTGGGGCATTGATGTCATCGGAAGAATCACGCCAGCGGCTTCTAACGGTCACAGGTTCATCTTGGTAGTAGTCGATTATTTCACCAAATGGGTCGAAGCAGCTTCGTACAAGACTTTGACGGCAATTCAGGTGGCTCACTTTATCAAA
The DNA here is from genome assembly GCA_025413875.1 of Rhododendron molle. Taxonomy (NCBI): domain Eukaryota; kingdom Viridiplantae; phylum Streptophyta; class Magnoliopsida; order Ericales; family Ericaceae; genus Rhododendron; species Rhododendron molle. The sequence goes on along the minus strand of CM046398.1, from coordinate 12,170,323 downwards.
AAAAACATCATTTATCGGTATGGGGTTCCTCAAGCTTTCGTGTCTGACAATGGTGTTCACTTCAAGGGAAAGGTTCTAGAACTCTTTGACAAATTTAAAATTCAAGTGCATCACTCAACCACTTACCGGCCACAGACGAATGGGGCAGTCGAAGCAGCCAATAAGACTATCAAGTCAATTCTAGAGAGGACTATCGAATCGGCTAGGAATTGGCACGAGCAGCTACCACTAGCTTTGTGGGGATACCGAACGTCTATCCGCACACCGACAGGGGAAACACCCTATTCCTTGGTGTACGGTATGGAAGCCGTTCTCCCCATCAAGCTAGAAGTTCCATCGCTCAGAGTCATGGCTGAACAAGGAATAGATGAGGCCGAATGGATCAGTGGAAGGTTCGAAGAGCTCATGCTGTTTGACGAAAGGAGACTGCGAGCATTGTACCACATTCAGGGTTACCAGCGGAGAATCGCCCGAGCATTCAACAAGAAGGTGAAGTCGAGGGACCTGCAAGAAGGGGATATGGTAGTCAAGGAAATCCGTGCTCCGGTTTTCGATTTGCGAGGGAAGTTCCGACCAAAGTGGGCAGGACCGTACATCATCAAGACTATCCTTTCCGGAGGGGCACCATCAATCATCGACCTCGACGGCAACGAATTTTCGAACCTTGTCAATTTGGATCAGCTTAAACGATATTACCCTTGAGAGAGCTCGCTGGGCCGAAAACCACAAGGGCGGGCAGTCCCAGGCAAAATTTAGAGCAAGCCTGCTAGGTCAAAAATCCGCGAGGGCGGCCTAGGCAAAAGTTAAGGCAAAAAGTCGAAGAGAGCTCACTAGGCCGAAAACCCGAAAGGGCGGTACTAGGCAAAATTTAGAGCGCAAAAAGGAGAGTGTTAATACCCGAGCGAACCCTAGCTCGAACTACGTATGGGCCTGATGTAGACACCCCAATTTGGCCTAACGATTATTTCAACTCCCACCTTGGGACCATCCCGATGATGATACGGATTCGATGATTGCTGATTGCTTTTTGATGAAACCCATGGACTTATGGTACGAACTCTGAGCCACTTAGAGGACCCAATCCAGAGCCAAATAGCCTTTCAGACAGAAATATAGTGTGTTAGGAAAATCCATCGACCGGCCGCAACATCGATTTCACGGCCTTAACATCCATTCCTCACCCGAGCAACCTGTTGCACCCAAAATCTCCCTGAGAGATCGAAGCCTCGGCCGCCAGATTATTGGCTCGGCCGCTACATCCATTTCCAGGCCGTGACATCCTTTGCTCGGCCGCCAGATCGGCCTTTTTCCAGACTCTCGAACCTTCTGTCGGTTGATCGATCCACCGCCTCTCCGATGCGTTCGGGCTACGTTCAGGGATTACGTTGAAGAGTTCGAGTTACAATGCAAATGCAATTGTAACCCCGTGATTTTATTGGACGAAGTGTGTCATCCCTTTGCCTATATAAAGAGGCCTTTGGCCTTCGAAAATAGAGACCACAAGACAACGAAAATCCTCAGATCTATACACATTCAAGCCACGAAATTCTGGCTATACACTCCCAAAAACCCTCTCTGCAAAAGCCCCAACCTTCCATAGGCGGCCATCAATCAGACGATCCAACCCCGGAGTTCAAACCCTAGCCCTAGGGTTTCGTCCAAGAAGCAATCAATCAGTCAATCTCCATCGATCCAAAGCAATCAAGCAACTGAGGGATCAAGGTGGTGAGGCCCAACGGCCTCTGGTTTGGTTTATTTTATGTTTAATTTACTAATCGTAGCCTTCTGATAGTCTGTTAAACTTTCTGTCTGGTGTGAGGAAGAACACCAGCCGGGGCTTCGATGCCTCGGTCGGTACATTAAACCAGCCCAATTCCTCGGCCGTGACATCCATTCACCGGCCGAGTAATCGATCTGCTGGCACAGTTTTGATTTGTTTACTGCTTTCTGACGCATGATTTATTTACAGTCTCGGCTCACCTTATTAACTGTTTAAAGGATAAAAACAGACTACGTGTATGGATAGATAAAGCATCTATATGTCTTATGTTGAATGATTATGGGCTAGCCTCGCGGCTAGGCAGAGAGGGGTGCCTAACACCTTCCCCTTACTGTACTTTTGGCTTCCATACCCAGAATCTCTACTTATTTCCTAGTTTTAATAAACTGGGTGGCGACTCTGTTTTGATGATAACCGCTATCGTGTGGTGATACCTCTAGCCATGGAAGTATCCACGATCTTGGTTTATGAAGCAAGCAACCAATCGAGCAAACAACGTGATGATCCAACTGTATGGTGATGCCCCGCCTGGGAGGTGTCTACAGTTTTCTGGCGACTCCGCTGGGGATATGAGAGCCATAACTAGAAAGTTCAACATAAGACTAATACATGCCTTATTTAATTCATTTATCATATGCATCGAGCAGGCAAGCCTCGTTGAGTTCACCTAATATCCCGGCATGACACGGGCTATGTTAGGGGTTCCAGCAAACTCCACAGTCACTTGTACCTTCTGGTATATCAAAAAGGGAATCACCCAATTACCGCCTATGATGGGCTGGTGAAAGGATTGGTGCCCTTTGACAACGGAGCACCCTGAGACTACCTAAAACCTTTCATGTGATAGAAAGCCATAGAACTTATCAAACTAAGACAGGAACCTACAGGATAGGCACCTACCTGCATTTTGCTTCCAAGTTCTTCCTCACACCTTGTATATGTTGTTTTAATAGCTCTTTCTGTGCAGAAGGGTTGGGGCATGAACTAAGAGCCCTAACTCTTAAGTCTTTATAACTAAGCACTGAGGCATGCCATTGCCTGCAAGGTATGTTTTTGGCATCTTGAAAGCATCATTGCTTACTTAACATTCCCGCTTTACTTAAAGCACCACGAAGCATGGATTTCTAGAACGAAATTAAACACTGGTTGTCCCGCCGACAATTGAACTAGGGGTTGCTCTAGCAATCTTTGCCTTGCGAGGCTAAAGGAAAGAGGGGGTGTAAAGTAGTAGAGCAGATTATGCATGATTATATGCAAAGTCGAGGATATTATGGATAGAACTTGCAATACTTATTTCTCCATGAATGATTCAGCATGACAAGTGTAGGACTTTAAGTCCTACTTTCAAATCAACCTAGCAACCCATCTTTTAAAATTCAAAATTTTGAACATCCTTACTGCAACGAGTTGGTAAGATTTAGGAGTTTGTCAATGTGCTGGCAGGTAATCATAGGAATCCCAATTACCTTGATCATGTTTTGAGAAAGAAGAAAAAACTTGTTGAATGAGTTTCTGAAAGACCAACCTCAATGTGTTTTGGTGAAAATAAGTTTTGATAAGCACTTACTAAAAAAAAATAAAAATAATCCAAAGCTGGTAAAAGGTCGTGTTAGCATTATGTGGAATGAAGGAATCTTCCCTAATCAAGAATTGAAAGAACTTTCAAAATTTTTTTGCAAAACCTGATCTAATCCTCAAATGACAAGAATTGTGGAACATTCAAATAGCCGTCAGCACTGCGATAAAACTCTAAGTCTACTTTCTGTTGTGGGCATCTGCTCAACTTTTTCGGTCTGTCTTATAGTAGGATCTTCTTAAGTGACATGCAGTATTTGTAAACAACGAGTCTTAAGAATCATCCATATCAAAAATTGCTGGCTATCTATGGTATCCAATAAACTCATGCATAGAAACAAAATGTTGTACATGACTCATCCATAATCTGTGAAAGTAGCTATGGTGCTATATATGTCATTTTGTTTGTCTTTCTCTAACCATGCAGGGGACGAAACCAAAAGAGGAGTTCATCACCCTTATTTCTTCTCATAGCACATTGCATGACCCTGTGCTAACATCGAGTATCATTTGGTTAAACCACCCCATCGTGCTAGATTTGCATTTTAAGGGCAATATGTGTGTTTAATGTGTGCACTGCATAGACACTTGATTTTAGACATCTCAACCTGAACGTAACTAAGTTCTTGCTTTTCTTAAATTTTGGGTTTTGTTCAAGACGTGACAACAATGGCTGACGAGAAGATTGAAGCTCTGGCTGCTAAGGTTAATGTATTGATTGAATCAATGGCTGCCCTGACCACCATTGTTCACAGTTTGTGAAGAAGCTCTCCACAAGCTCCACCTCCATCTCCCCCTGCTAGATGGACCGAGAAAACAGTTCAAAAGGAAATTCATTTTACCAAGAAAAGACAAGGAAGAACAATGATGAACCTGCAGGCTCAACATATGGAACAAGTCGAGGGAGAAATCACCAAATCCAAAAGAAGCCGTCCCAACCATACCATTGTCATCAATACCAACAGTGCTATGTTTCCACTAAATTCATCCCAAAGCACCCCTACTCACTAGAACCCCACTTCCAGAAATCCTAAACGTCGTGCACTCCGCCATCGCCAAAATCTTAACTCATCCCCATCTCAAGCCCTGGCTACTCTGGTCGAACAAGGACTCCTTGAACCTTTAAAAACTCAATCACCTCACCCACCATTTGGCCCAAACTATGATCCTACCAAGCACTGTGCCTACCATCAGATTTCTGGGCATGAAACTGATCATTGCATCCAATTGCAACATGATATCTGTGGGCTACCACAGCCCCGGGTTTTGAATATCGGGGCGGCCCGTAAAAGAAGCGCCTCGCCTTTTTGAAAATTGATTCGAAAAATTTTGAAGAGTCGCCACCCGGATTTGTGGTTCACCACCCGAGAAACCGTTTTGATTGAAAATGATTGATTTGAATTGAAAACCAGAGATTGTTTTGGGTTCGGAAGCCACGTTACGAGGGGGGAAGGGTTTTACGGCACCCCCCTCGCCCGACGCGAGATCGGTCTCTACTGAATATTTGTGGGATTTTTGAAAATGGTTTTGCTTCAAAGGACAAATAGCAAGTATTTACAGTTATATCAAGTACAGAAAAGTGCATGCATGTGCATGTAAACAGTGAATAAATGAGGGAAATGGAAATGGAGTGCAAAGTGCTGGAGACTGGAAAATCCTGCCATTAAAATTACTCTCGAGCGCTCGGGAGCATTCCCGAGCGCTTGGGAATGTTGCATGTCCCAACCTGCAAATAATGTTAGTACAACAGAATACAGTAGGATATGGTACTGGAAATGTAAACTGAAATAACTTTAAACATGACACAGGCTCGACAGAAGGCCTGGTAGATCATAGTCAGGCCTTCAACCCACCAAATCATGTATCCCATCCTTCCAAGAGCAATGGTTTTCCAGTTTGAAAGACCAGAAGGTCACATGCATGGCATGCAAGAGCAGTACAAGAGATAAGAAAGAAGGAGATTTGGATAGAATGACATGCAGACAACTCCCGGGCGCTCTGGAGTAGACTCGAGCGCTCGAGAGTGATCCACACTCCCAGACCAATTTCAACCAACAAAAGCCGTTACTTGAGTGTTTTGATGTAACAGATCTTACCCTTTTATCTTGCATTCAAGAGGTTTCTCTCTTAGGTCTACTAAGGAAAATGCTTTTGCATTTCTTTCATATGGAAACGATTCTTATTCTCCTTCAAAACCCAGATCAAGTACATCAAAACACTTAAGAAGGCTCTCTTTGCTTGATACCTGTCCCTATCTCCCCTGCATGTTAGTCTAAATGCTACAGAAATGGAAAATGAGGATGGCACCACTCTCGAGCGCTTCAGAGAAGTCCCGAGCGCTCGGGAGTGTTCCCAGTACTGCATGCATGGAAAGCATTCATGGCCCTTTGCTCTTGTTTTGATACTAAGGTCTTCCCTTCACACTCTCAGTATTGAGGACTGGAGTGAGCTGGGAAGCCTTCCTCAGAAGGGAAAACAGCCCCACTTTTGTTTGAAATCAAGGTATGAGACTTATACCTTTTGCTTGGAACTTTGATCCTTGAGGAAAAACTTGGAAAGATGGAAGAGGAGTGAAGATTTCAGAGGATCAGAGGTTTGTGATGAACTGAACTCCTGTCCTCTTCTTGAAATTCCTGGGTTATTTTGCTTTTGAAAAGGGGGTTTTTGCTTGAGAGAGAATGAAACTTGTTTTCTGCTTTAAAAATCAGAGAGAGGGGTTCTAGAGAGAGGATTTCCTGCTCTCAAATGAAGACCAAGCCTCCTTTTATAGCCAAAACATAACCTATGGTTTAAAATGGGAAAAATGAAATTGGGAATCCAGCTGAGATCTTCTGCCCTGACTCACCTCTGACTGAGATAGAGTGTATTTGAAGGCAAAGACCAGCCAAGAACGGCTGAAATGATGATTGCATGGATAATGGGGAGGCTCCCCCATCCATTGGGCAGTACAAAAGTCTCGAGCGCTTGGGAGTGGTCTCGAGCGCTTGGGACTCTCGAGCGCTTGAGAGTTGACTGGTCAATGATTTTGAAAATGATCTGGAGCGCTTGGGACTGATCCATAGTGTTTGAAAATGATTTTTGACATTTTATTTCCTTTTGAAGTCCTTCAAGAAGCATTGTTCCATTGGTCTAAGGCTTGTTCGATCCCATATTCATCATCGGGGAGCCTCCGGGCCACGAATCAAGGAAATCCAAATTGTCCAAATTGGGGTGTCTACAGAATGCTTCCAAGGCCAGTTCTGAGTATGCTTAGATACGAGTGACGTCCAAAGATTGAGACAGCCCAATTCGAGCCATATCAAACCCTTAATTCCACAATCAATGCAAAATGGCACATTCAATGCATGAGGTCGTGTCCTTTCAGACTGCCTACGTACCCTTTTCTGCAGGGATCAGACCAGCGTAGTTCTATGGGGCAAATGCAAGCACGTGTGATGCATGCACAAGAAAGATTGACAAGATCTCGACAAGATAAATATGCGATGGGTCCACCTGTTGCTCTGTTCGGCGGAAAGAAACACGTGCGGTACATGCACGAAAAAAAAAAAAAAGATCGACACGATTTTGATAAGATATTCATGCAAATGATCCACCTGTACTCTGTTTGGCGGAAAGAAAATGCAAGCACGTGTAATGCATGCACGACAAGGAATCGACACAATTTTGATAAGATATTCATGCAAATGATCCACCTGTTGCTCTGTTTGGCGGAAAGAAAATGCAAGCACGTGTAATGCATGCACGACAAGGAATCGACACAATTTTGATAAGATATTCATGGAAATGATCCACCTATTGCTCTGTTCGGCGGATGGAATGAGGATAAAATAACCTCTGTAGGGTAGAAATACCTGCAAACGCGTCGACATTAGTATAAAGAGGTAAAATTTCGATCGACTACCACGCAAGATACCAAGTTGCGGAGCGCGAGCTCAAAATCACAACACCAACTAGAAATCGCTTCTTACAGTCCCGTTTGACGGGGCCAAAGCCAGGACTGAGATTGATTTTGTAAAAAGGGAAGAGAAACTAAGCAGGCCTCGACAACGAGAAGAGGTACGGGACGACGGGGGTTGGCTCGGCGGTTGGGAACAGACTCCAGCGCTCAGAACCACTCCCAAGCGCTCGGGAGTGGTCTCGAGCGCTCGAGACCTTTGCTGGGGGCCACTGTCCTTTCGTCTTCTTCATCAGGTTTGGGGTTCAAAACCTATTCTCGAGCGCTCGAGAACCAGTCCACACACCGTACACCTTCAACCTCGATCAAACTCACTGTTATCACTCTCACACTCGATCTTTCTCACACCTCTCTCGATTTCTCAGCCTCTCTCGACCTCTCTCTCGATTCCTCTTCATCTGTCCGAATCATCTCTCTCTCAAAACGGATCGGGGTCAAGATCTCGACCTCCCTTCGATCCTATACTGGGCAGTGGTGTGCTACGAGGTTCGAAGAAAGGGGCCAAAGTTCTCGTGGGAAAGAGAGGAGAGGGGAATGGCCAGCAGTGGTGATCGGGGCAGCCGCGAGGAGGCGGCGGCGGCGAGCACGGCGGCGGTGGAGGAGGATAGCAGGGTCAGGGGTGAAGATACAGCGGCAATGGTGGCCGATGCTGGAATTTCGGCGGTGAGGGAAGGTGTTGGAGGGAGTACGGCGGTAGAGGGTGAGAGCCAAGGTCCCGAGGTGGTGATGGAGGGTGTCACTGGCGGCGAGGGCAGGTTGGACGATGATAGGATGGCCAAGGAGACCACGGGAGATGGTGGCGGCGATCCGGTCACGAGGGACCATGTTGGTGAGGCTGAAATTGAGGGAGATAGTAGTAAAGTCGACGGTGGCACGGATTCCACGAGCAGCAGAGACGGGATGGTTAGTAGCAGGGGTGAGGGCACGGGCACTCCTCTCACTCCGACAGTGGACGAGTTGTTCGCAGCGGCAGAGCGGGCGAGTGGCGAGCAGAGGGATGATACTAGTGGAGAGGTGGTGGTAGGCGGCTGCGTCGTCGCGACAACAGTTCTGAGGACGACGGCGGTGGAGCCGCGGGTTGGTGATAGCGGGATTGGAGCTTCGGGGCCACCCCATTCGCGAGGGAGACTTTTAGACAGCGAGGCCACAGGACATCTTGGGACGTCCTTGGTCTTGATGTTTGGGTTAGAGAGGTGTTGATGGGAGCGAGGACCCGGAGGATCAGGCCTCGGCCAGCTGCTTCTGGGAGCGCTACTCGGTGGCTGAGTATCAGTCTGGAGAACACGGAGCGGGGACAGAGATGGAGGGGGAGGTAGAGGAGAGGGAGCCGGAGGCAGAGGTAGTGATCGAGGAGCGAGTTACTGCAGCCGCTGAGGCGAAGGCCTACTTGGGCCGTGCGCGTCCTGGGTTTACGGCCGGTACTTACGCACCACAGTTGCACTTCTTTGAGCCGACGGGGATGACTGGCTACGTCCCTGCACGGATGGATTATCCCGAGGACTTGCTTCTCCGAGATCGAGCCTCACACATCTCTTCTAGCTGGACCACGGTATGATTTTAATGCTTTACTTTCCTGCTTTAGACTTGCTTTCCTGAATCACTTATTGCTTACTGATGCTGTCTCTTTGCTCTGTTGAAACAGCATACGAAGGACATCTATGGCCACGGAGGCTCAGGTCATTCATTGGAGCACTTCTTGGCGTTGCCCCGGAGAGTGCGAGAGTTGGTAGATGAGACTGACTTCGGGCCGTTCATTCGGTTGCTGACGTCGGCGAGAGTTGACCGTGCGGTGATGACAGCACTAGTGGAGCGGTGGTGGGATACCACCAACACGTTTCACTTCCGTTTCGGGGAGATGACGGTGACGCCTCTTGACTTTGCAGCGATTACAGGGGTCGGAGGTGAGCCGATTCCATTCGACCAGAGTATAGCACTGGATGATGCAGCCCTGAGGTGGTTCCTTGGTCCCGCGCCACGAGGTGTATCCGAGTGCGGGCGGTTCACGGTGTACTAGGATCACGAGCCAGCGGATGAGTCGAGGCCGCCCAGATGGCCAGGGCCTATTTGTCGCACTATTCGGGCATCTTCGTCTCGCCAGGCGATCTCGGTTCACCTGAGTTACTTGGGCTGGTTGATCTCGAGGTGCAGCCGATACGATCGGGGAGAGTGCCGCTCTCAGGCACTCTCATCGCTTTGAGCCGCCACACGCGGGGTGGGGGACACTATTGGCGGATACTGGCGGGTGATAGAGGTATGCTTCAACATTACTGCTTTGAATTGCTTTGATAGATTGAACTGAATTGAATTTGAACATGTATCTGACTTGAATCGACTTGATCTTCATGATTTGCAGCTTTGGGCTTATGAGGTCTTGGGCATGTTCCCGCCCGAGAACACTTGCACAAATCCACACTTGCTTCCACGTGCGCTTGCATGGAGCACGGAGTATCGGAGGGCCAAAGAGCAGAGGGGGCAAGTGATGGTTTTCCGGCGTTGGCTGGATGACATCACTGGGGTTACGGTACAAACATCAATCTTTTCTTCCTTTTCCTGCCTGCGCTTTCTTTTACCAGATTTGATTATTAATGAACAACAACTGAATGCAGGTTCACTGGGATCGGGGCGAGGGTGGAGGGTGACTTCCTTCCGAGGAGCCGGAGGTGACCAGAGTCGAGTCTTCTTTGGAGTGTCCATTGGCCGGCAAGTGGTACTTAGGAGATCGGGTGACTCGGCGATGCTCGGTGTTCTGAGTTCATTGTGCCAGGCCACTCCTCCACGGGTGCAGTGGATCGAGACCTACATTCGGCCGAGCCGAGCGATACACGGTGCGACACCGACTTGGAGCGGTACTTGCGGCGCACATTGGACTATCACCTACAGAGACAGTACGGCCACCACTGGGTGTAGAGGCGGAGCCGAGGAGACGGATAGCCGGCCGAGGCCGAGAGGCTGTGAGGGAGACCGGAGGTGCAGCTTGGAGACGAGGTCGGGGCGAGCTGGGAGGTGAGGTTGAGCCGAGACCAGAGGCGGGCCGCGGTGGTTGCTCTTCACGTGGTAGGGGCGAGGTGCTAGACCTGCTGCTGCTCTGGGAGACGTGTTGGTTCTTTAGGACGAGGCGAGAGCAGTACCGGGGCTCTAGCAGCTGCCACTTCTGCTCTAGTCGGGCTGCCGACATTGGACTGGACGATAGGGGTGAGAGACCCTTCTGGAGCACGTGCGTTGTTGGACATTCCACGCCTTCCGCATCTACCGATGCGACTTCCAGCACAGGTATAATATGACTTTGCATCTTTCGATACTTTAAATGTTTCTTGTACATGCATCCACTGTTTTGATCTTTGAATTATCATGCAGGTGCCGAGAGAATGGGCTGAGCAGGCCATTATGCTGATGGTAGGGATGCGGCAGCTGTTGAAGGACTGCGCGAAGGGGAGGATTCTCCAGACCAGACCCGTTCCTGAGCCTGCTTTACCTGTTGCTGCACAGGTATGAAAATGCAACACATGCACATGCATTTCATTGGATTTTAAAACATGTACCAAATGTATGAATGCTTATGATATGCAGGTGCAGCCACGACGCTCAGCCAGGACACAGCCGCAGGTTACCACGAGCCTTCCAGCTTCCACCAGCACGAGAGGCCAGGGTAGACGGAGAGCGGGGGCTGGACAGTTCGAGGTGGTTCCGAGGGCAGCGTCTCGGCGTAGACCCGCTCCTGAGGAGTCAGAGGAGGACACAGAGGAGTCGCTCGAGTCACGAGCCTTAGGGTCTACTGACTCGAGTAGCGCCTCAGGCCCTTCCGATGATGACGATGATGATGACGAGGTCGAGGTCGAGAGTTCTGAGTCCGAGGGACATCAGCAGAAGAGGACCCGTCTGAGCTGAGCTTTCAGTTTTTTTGCTTTCATTAGCCTTTTCTTTTACATGGGCCTGCGTGCCGACATAGTTGTAGTTCCTGGGCCTGCGTGCCTTGATTTTTTGTTTGAGTCTGCGTGCCCCGGTAGGTAGGATTGGGCGTGTGTTTGCCCCAGTTTATGTACTTCCTCCCTTATCCATTGTAGATACCGTATTGATTTATGAAAATTTGCACTTTTATCCATTTGCATTTGTTCGCACTCCCTTTAAGAATTGTATTTTATGAAATATATCTGTCTAGCTTTGAAAGAAAGTAAAGAGCACGCGAATTTCGACCGATACTCTTAAAACAGGATAAAACTTGACATAATCGACTCGACTCATAGAAATTGTCTTCGAATGACAAGAACGCCCTCAACGTGGAATACGCAAGCACTAAGGCAAATAACAACTACACTTAACCGAGACTGGACACGGAAATGGGACACGAGAGCACTTATTCCGAGGGCATGCCTCTAACGCCACTACAATTAGTGAAATAGGGACGTTGGGAGGTGGAAGTTGATTTCGTAAGCTTTGGTGTGCGTTCGACTGTTCCACAAAGTCACCATCATGTATTAAGACATGCGTACACCATTGGAATTGGACAAATGCTCTCGACACGAGTTTTGACACGTCGACGGGAAGGAAACTATTAAAATTTTGGGATTTTGAATATTGAGACAAATGGACAACTGGACATGCTGCATCCCCTCAAGAACAGACTGGAATTTGTTGCATAGGAGGAATAGAGCTTGAGGTGCCATCTTGAGACTCAAAACCAGAGAACAAAACTTGCTGTCAATACAGCAGAACTCTCGAGCGCTCGAGAGTATTGTCGAGCGCTTGGGAGTTAAGTCTCGAGCGCTCGGGACTTCTGTAATCTGCAGACTCCTGCAACTTCCCAAGGTCATTTCCTAGCTTTAGCCCGCTGCTTTCTTCTGTGTACACACTTCCCAGACACCTTGTAACTTGCCCTATGCTGCTTCCCAGGGGTCAGTGGCTTCCCAAAGCAAGTCTAGTGCTTTTCCAAAGCTTTTTCAAGCTTTCCAAAGTTTGAATTCCAAAAGGGTTTTGGAAATGATGAGTTTCAAGGCTGGTGGGGAAGTGGTGATGCCTCCCCTAAGCTTCTATAAATACCAGACTCACTTTGGTAAGTCCTCACACCTCATTCCATCATCCATCTCTCAAAAATCCCATTTCTCATGGCTTTGTTGAACCAAGCCTTGCTCCGCCCTTGGTTGGACAGCCTTGATGGCATCGATTGGCTGAACTTCCGAGGGCATCGCCTCCACGCCTTGAAATATCTCCGCGAGATTGTTATCCGTCCTGTCTTGCTGCATGCGGCGGCACGCTTTTGGGATCCCGAAGTGCATGTCTTTCGCTTCGGTTCACAAGAGCTATGTCCCACCGTCGAGGAATTTCATGCCTATCTTGGCAGCCATGACTCCGCCGAGCCAATTGTTCCGATGCTTAGGGAGAGCATGAAGAATATCGTAAAAGCTAAACTGGGTGTCAGTGGGAACGTTGCTGAGTTCTTGACCCGGGGCAATGCCATCAACATCGTGCAGCTGTACGAGAAGTTCAGTCCACCTGGAGACTTGACGGATTTCGAGTACCAAGATCGCCGGATGACAGCCTGTTGCATTTGCCTCCTGGCGGCTTTCCTGCTGGTTCCATCTGTCGGCCAGCCCAGTTCTCTGTTGGTCGGAATCGCTGTTCAGATCGAGGCTCGCAAGGATGTTGCGCCCTTGGTCCTTGCTGAAACTTTGATGGGGTTAGATGCCGTTCATGCAGGTCGCACAAGGGTTTTCGGTGGTAGCCCGCTGTTGCTGCAGGTTAGGGACCTCACTCAGCTCTCCTTTTTCTATTTCTCACATTCATTTTACCTCGACGCTTGGTTTAGGCTTTATCTGGCTCCTTACTTGTTTTCTCTCTTTTTTTGGATAGATGTGGCTTTGTGACAAGTTGAATATGCTGACCCCTCCGGCCAATGACTGGTGGTACCGGGCTAGCGGATGGAACCGTCCTTTCCAGGTGATGTACAGCAGTGAAGATGACTGGGCTGATTTCCATGCGACAGAAGAGGAAGATGACATCGCTTGGCGATGCCATTGGCTGAGGCTCCCTGTGATGACTGTGAGCAACATGGGCTCGATGCATGTGTTTATGGCTGGCTTGGCAGGCTTCACTTTCTACTCGCCTTTCCGCATCCTTCGTCAGCTCGGACTTAGTCAAGAAGTGCCGCCGCAAGGATCTGAAGTGCTTCGTCTCCCTCCCTTCACCATTCCGGGCCTTCGGAGTTATGTTCGAACATGGGAGGCTCGTAGGACTGAGCCAAGTGATCCTCTTTACTCCATTGCTTCAACCGGAAGGTACCGCAAGTGGCTAAGGAGAGATGTGGAAGCGAGAATGGGTTGATTGCTTATTTTGCCGTTTTTTTGAAATAAAAGTTAGGTCTCGTTGTGCGTTTTCCGTTTTCATGCTCAGCTTGTAATAAAGAAATCATCGGAATAAAATTGACTGATTAAGGGTTTCCCCCTTTCGGTTCATTAATTGCATGCGCCCTGACTTGTCAATTTGGATTTGAATTTTTGGAATTTAGGACCGAACCTCAAAGTGAGATTGCCAACGTATCCCTTAAGAAAGGGAATCAGGCCCATACGTAGTTCGGGCTAGGGTTCGCTCGGGTATTAACACTCTCCTTTTGCGCTCTAAATTTTGCCTAGAACCGCCCTTTCGGTTTTCGGCCTAGCGAGCTCATTTTCAACTTTTGCCTTTACTTTTGCCTAGGCCGCCCTTGGGTTTTCGACCTAGCAGGCTTGTTCTAATTTTTGCTTGGTACCGCCCGCCCTTGCGGTTTTCGGCCAGCGAGCTCTCTCAGGGTAATATCGTTTGAGTTGGTCCAAATTGACAAGATTCGAGAATTCGTTGCCGTCCAGATCGATGATTGAAGCTGCTCCTCCGGAAAGGATCGACTTGATGATGTACGGCCCGGCCCACTTTGGTCGGAACTTCCCCCGTAAATCAAAGATCGGTGCATGAATTTCCTTGACTACCATGTCTCCCTCTTGCAGGTCCCTCGACTTCACCTTCTTGTTGAATGCCCGGGCGATTCTCCGCTGATAACCCTGAATGTGATACAATGCCCGGAGTCTCCTTTCATCAAACAACATGAGCTCTTCGAATCATCCACTGATCCAATCGGCCTCATCTATTCCTTGTTCAGCCATGACCCTGAGCGATGGAACTTCCAGCTCGATGGGGAGAACGGCTTCCATACCGTACACCAAAAAATAGGGTGTTGCCCCTGTCGGTGTGCGGATAGACGTCCGGTATCCCCACAAAGCTAGCGGTAGCTGTTCATGCCAATCCCTAGCTGATTCGACAGTCCTTTCGAGGATCGACTTGATGGTCTTATTGGCTGCTTCGACTGCCCCATTCGTTTGTGGTCGATAAGTGGTTGAGTGATGCACTTGAATCTTGAATTCGTCAAAGAGCTCGAGAACTTTCCCTTTGAAATGCACACCATTATCAGATACAAAGGCTTGAGGTACCCCATACCGATAAATGATGTTTTGCCTGATAAAGTGAGCCACTTGAATTGCCGTCAAAGTCTTGTACGAAGCTGCTTCGACCCATTTGGTGAAATAATCGACCGCTACCAAGATAAACCTGTGGCCATTAGAGGCTGCGGGCGTGATTCTTCCAATGACATCGATGCCCCAGGCGGAGAATGGCCATGGTGTCGCCATTGAGTGTAATTCCGAAGGCGGGACGTGGATGAGATTAGCATGAGTCTGGCACTTATGACATCGGCGCACATACTCGATACAATCTGTCTCCATGGTCGACCAATAGTAGCCCAACCTCAAAACTTTCTTAGCCAGCATCATCCCATTCATGTGTGGTCCACAGACTCCTTCATGAACCTCTTCCATTACCGCTCTCGTGTCGTCGCCGTGAATGCACAGCTTGTGAACTCCGCATGGAGATCGCCGATACAATTGCCCACCACAAATGATGTATTGAGACGCCAAACGCTGTAAGGCAATCCGGTCCTTCTTGGTTGAATCTGTAGGGAATTCTCCTTTCTCGACGAAATTCCAAATATCGTGAAACCAAGGGAGTCCATCATCAGGCTCATCGATGTTCATGACATAGTCGTACACGTGTTTCCCTCTTTGTTCAATCATAACAGGCCTTAACTTTACTCCGATCGGGAGTTCCAACATAGATGCCAAAGTAGCGAGCGCGTCAGCGAAGCGGTTCTTCATCCTCGGGATGTGCGTGAAAGTTACCTTCTGGAAATTCGGGATAAGTTTCGTCGAGTTGCTGATGATACGGCTTCATCTTCTCATCTTTAACCTTCCATTCTCCGTTCGCTTGTGACACGACCAAGTTAGAATCTCCCACAACCTCTAGTACTTTGACTCCAATTTCCAGCGCGGCTTCCATCCCAACAATACACGCTTCGTATTCCGCTTCGTTGTTCGTGACTTCGAAGTTCAATTTGAAAGCAAGGGGGATATGTGACCCCTCGGGCGAGACCAGCAGTACGCCAATTCCAAAACCCTTCTGGTTTGCAGCGCCGTCGAAATACAACGTCCATGTTTCGTCAACTGCAGTCATTACATCTTCGTCGGGGAATTGAAACTCCGTGTGTTCTGACCCCTCAATCGGGTGATCTGCCAAAAATTCTGCTATTCCTTTTACTGACTTGCGTGTGACATACTTGATTTTGAACTCGGCCAATAAGAGCAACCAACGTGCTAACTTACCGGTAAGTGCTGGCTTCTCGAGATATTTGAGGGGTCCATCCGAGAAATCAATATCACCGAAGTAACAGGAAGCATGTAGTGTCTCAATTTCTTTGTGGCCCAAACAAGCGCCCAGCACGTCTTCTCCAATGAAGTGTATCGCTCTTCGCTTCCGACCATTTTCTTGCTCAGGTAGTAGATTGCCCTTTCAACCCCATCTCCTCCCTCTTGTGCTAACATGCACCCCATGGATGAGGGCGTGACAGACAAGTATAGGATCAAAGGTTTTCCTGGAATGGGTGGCATCAAGATCGGCGGATTTTGTAGGTAGGTTCGGATTGCTTCAAAAGCCGTTTGACACTTGTCGCTCCACTCGAATCTCACATCCTTCTTGAGCAGACGAAACAACGGTTCATAGGTTAGAGTCAGCTTAGCGATGAATCGACTGATAAACTGAATCTTTCCCAAGAAACACCGGACTTCCTTCTCGGATTGAGGCGGCTCCATCTCGAGAATGGCTTTGATCTTAGAAGGATCCACCTCGATCCCCCTGGTCGTGATCATGAATCCAAGCATCTTTCCGGCCGTGACCCCGAACGTGCACTTCTGCGGATTGAGTCGCATTCTGTACTTTCGAATCCTTTCAAAGAATTTCCTCAACGCTGGTAGATGATCCTTTCGCTCTTTTCCCTTCACTATCATGTCATCAACGTAAACCTCGACCTCCTTGTGAATCATGTCGTGCAACAGTGTGGTAGCACCCCTCTGATACGTAGGACCGGCGTTCTTCAACCCAAACGGCATGACCCGATAGCAATATGTCCCCCACTCAGTGATGAACGTGGTCTTTTCTCTGTCTTCCGGAGCTAGGAGAATCTGATTGTACCCTGAGAAGCCGTCCATGAAGGATAATAGAGCGTGCCCTGCGGTATTATCAACAAGTACATCTATGTGCGGCAATGGAAAATCATCCTTAGGGCTCGCTTTGTTCAGATCTCTGAAATCAACGCAGACTCTGATCTTTCCGTCCTTTTTGGGGACAGGAACGATGTTGGCTACCCAAGTGGGGTACTCCGTTACAATTAGAAAACCAGCGTCGATTTGTTTCGTGAGTTCTTCCTTTATCTTTAAAACCCAATCAGGCCGCATTTTTCTTAGTTTTTGCTTAACGGGCTTTGCGTCAGGGTAGAGGGGGATTCTGTGCTCGACTATTTCTGGGTCGATTCCGGGCATGTCCGCGTGGGACCAAGCGAAAACCTCTTTGAATTCTTTTAACAAATCTGTGAGCTCTTGAAGCTCAGTGGGAGACAGCCCGGAACCTACCTGAACCAATCGAGGGTCATCCTCATCACCCAAGTTTATTGAGATTATTTCTTCTTTTAAAGGCTGAGCATGCCTTTCATTTTCGCGATCGATAAGGGAACGGATCTCCTTGGGAATGTCCCCATCGAGATCTATTCCTTCATCATCGGGATCTAAACAATTTATTTCAAAAATCGGCAAGTAAGCGAAAACGTCATTCATTTCATTAACCATTTCAGCAGACGGGGGGAATACAGCGGTTGACTCGAACTCAAAATGAAAGCTACGACGTGGAGGACCGATAGGCACAAACTCCGACTCCGTGCTAGACGACGAGTCAGTGTCGGACTCAGACTCAGACTCAGTGCAAGTGCTGTGAGTGCGAGTTACATGTGGAATGAAAGTGCAATTATCATAAGTGCCTATAGCCTCGACAATGAGCTTGGAAGGGTCTTCAATCTCTTCTTCATCTCCAAGCGCAAGCACAGCAGCATCTTCGACCATACCCTCCGGATCCTCGCCCTCGAACAGAAGTTGGAGACTGCCCAAACCAAAAGCTTCCAGCCAGTCGAGTGCCTCAGACAATTCTTCCACCTTTGGAACCTCTTCATCACTCTCCCAGGTATCATTGGCAAAGATTTCGAAGCCAGGATACTTCTTTTTCATCTCGATGTCCACAAATGGTTCAGGTTCTCCTTGGTACAGTGGTTCTTTCCCCTTCGACTTCATCTCAATTGCACGGGACCGGGCATGATTGCGCCACTTCTTTGCTGGATCACTCTTCTTGGCATCATAGCCTAGACCAAAACGTTCGTTACTCCCAGGGAAGTCAGGGAATTCGGGGACACCTTGAGCGTAAAGCCCCAAGCCCATGCCTGGCAGATACTTCATCCTTTTCATAATTTCCAGTGCTGCGGAGCTTACCAAGAAGCCGTCCTTGGCTCGGATAGTACACACCTTCGAAGTCATGACAGCAAAGCCTCCCATGGCAACATCTTCCTCTCCATGCATAATCTCAAGCAGCGGGGAATTGTCCTCGGAGTGCAGGCGAATGCCTGAGTCTCCATGAATGATGAGGGTTCTAGAGTCCAAACCCAAGATCAGTTTCTGGTGCAATGTTGAGGGTACACCCATAACATCCGGACGATGTAGGCAAGGCCTTCCCAATAGGAGATTGAAGGATGCAGGAATTTCCAGTACGCAGAATTCGACGGTGGTCTTGAACTTGCCAGTTGCGAGTTCCAGATTGATTGTCCCCAGAACATCTCGGCGCGTATTATCATAAGCGCGAACACCCAAATTCAATGGCGCGAAGTCTTTGTTCTTAAAGCCCAAGCAATAAGCAGTGCGGAGTGGACATATGTTAATGGCGGAGCCATTATCAACAAGGATTGCGGGAACCCACTTTCCGAGGCACTTCATGGTGATGTGAAGGGGCTTGTTGTGGTCAGCTCCTTCAGGCGGCAGATCTTTCTCGGTGAAGTTCGGGGTTATGAGAGCAATGAGAGCTTCTGGGGCAATATCAGAGGGGACCTCAAGTCTGGAGAGGGTGTTGACAAGCCTGCGACGGTGCTCGCGGGAGGCAGCTAACACTCCCCACATAGACATGCGAGCAGGGGTTTCCTGGAGTTGACGGATAATAGGATCAGCGGAGGCTTCAGGGTCGGCTTCAGGGAGGGAGTTGAGGTCGATGGATAGTTTGGGCTGAGAAGGTGGGTTAGTTTTAGTGGAGCTTGAGGGGATATTTTGTGGAGCTTGCGGGATGGGGATGTTTGGGTTTGCGGGGTTGAGAGGGTCATTTTGCTGAGGTGGAGGGGCTCGGGATGAGCTACCCTGCTGGATGTTGGCTGGCTGGTAGACTCTTCCGCTCCTGGTAAGATTGCTGACTGTCTTGGGGACGGACTCCCACCAAGTACCTTCCCAGAAATCGGAGAAGTCAAAGTCACAGTCGTCTGCCTTACGCTTCCCTTTGTCCAGTGCTGTCTTCTCCAAAGAGTCATTGAGGGTTTCCATCTCCAAAGCATGCCAGATACTATCCTCCTCCAGCGAATTCCAGAAGTTGACATTGCTGTTGTCATTGCTGATCTGCAGAGATCCGTCATCCAACATGACCTTATTGACAGTCAGCTCTTCACCATCCATCCATACGTTCACCAATTCAAATTTTCCCCACAGATCTTCTGGATCCAATACACAAATGTTGGGCTCATCAGGGATTTGAACCACGGGTTTGGAAAAGAACTCCTCGATGATGTATTCCTACGGGCAGAAATAATAATCCGTGGCGCGCTCCAGAGCATCGGAGTCTCGAGTGAGGTTGACAATGGTCCTAGCATTGAGCCCTGAGAGCATGCGGGGGTTCATCAGATCCAACTCTTCTACCACTTCCTCTTCTTCTTGAAAGAGATACACCAATGATGTCTCATCTAGGGGGTCGGAATCATCCATCCAGTGCCATCCATTGGGTTCGGGCTCCCATTCCCATTCCTCTTCCTTCTCAATAGGTTCAGGCTCAGTGAACAGAGCAAACAGAGAATACCCGTCCAGTGGATCAGCCATCATCTCATCCCAGTCTCGTCTCCATTCTCCTTGTTCCAGTTCCTCGACTTGCTGCGGATTAAGCGCCACGGGCCAGATTCTAGTGATAAGAGTCCTTTCTTCAATCGCCAAGAAATCTTGTACCAGGTCTTCCCACCTTACCTGAAAGTCCCATTCCACTGTTTCCAGTGCGCAGACAGTATCTTCAATTGGCAACTCGACGGTCGGCTTGGGTTGAGAATCAGGAATGATGTAAAGACTGGGGTTAAAGGGTTAGCTTGTGGAAATGAGGTTGGTGCGGGCATTGGAATGCTTTGGGAGTGGGTTTGAGATAGTGTTTGGTTTCTGTGGAGGCATAGGAAGAGTTTTGTTGTCTATGAGATCTTGGATTGCATGGCAGAGACGAAAGCAGTTGTCTGTTAGGTGGCCCACATTCTGGTGATAGGCACAATAAGCATTAGGATTGTGGGACGGGGGTAGCTTTTGAGGTAGAGGAGTAGGGGTAAGTGGCTTGAGGGTGCCGCTCTCGACCAATTTCTTGAGCACGGCAGAGAGCGGTGCTGAGAATTGAGCAAAAGTACGGGGCTGGGTACGCGGCTGACTGGTCTGTGTGGCTATTTGGTTCACCGGCTCGGCTTGGGCTGTATTTGTGGAGGTATTGGGAAGGTTGGTGTAGTTCGAGTTGCCAAAGAGGGCGTTGCTGTTTCCGGAGTATACCTTCTTGGGCTTAGGAGTGGGCTCGGGCTTGTCAAGTATCCCCAACTGAACTGCTTCTTCGACGGCCAAGCCTGTATCGAAGAAAGTTTTAAAGTCTGAACATGCTTGGGCCATAACCATGTGCCAGGCGAGATTGGGTTGGAGGTTACGGATAATCATCCTGATTTGATCCCGGTCACTTGGCCTATCTTTCATCTGTGCTGCTTTTCCCCTCCATCTTTTCACAAAGTTGGCGAAAGCCTCTTTTGCTTCCATCTTTCTTGACTCCAGCTCACGGGTGGTTACCTCCAACTGGATGTTGTAGTCGTACTGCGCGACAAAGGCTGCGCATATGTCCTCCCAGGAACGCTTCTTTCTCTCATCCAATGAAGTGAACCAGTGTAGTGCATGTCCTACCAAAGTCTGTGAGAACATCTGTGCCATGGCATCCTTCTCGACTCCCCACATAGACAGTGCTCCAATGTATCCCGTGAGATGTGCCTTCGGATCCCCTGTTCCGTCAAACTTAGCGAAATCGATCGGCCTAAACTTTTCTGGAAGCTTCGCATTAGGAAACAAGCAAAGCTTATTGATGTCGAAAGCCAGTCGACGCTTGTTTCTTGCAACAGACTCCTCTAGTTGGGTGAGTTTTGCCAATACTGCTGCCATCTCGGGGTTCTGCGGGGTTTCCAAATCGAAGACCAACTGCTCTTGGTTCGGATTCGGGTTAGGATTAGGGTTGAAGTTTAGGTTGGGATTTGGATTTGGGTTTGGGATAGGAATTGGGTTAGGAATCGGATTTGGGTTAGGGATAGGAATCGGGTTCTGGGTTTGTGGTGGAAGGCGTCGTGCAACTCCAGTGATCATCATCATGAGTTGGGCAATTTGGTTATCGGTACGTTCGCCCAGGCGTTGAATATCTTCTCTAATCTGTGCCATTTCTCCATTCAGATTTCCCGGGTTCGGGTTAGGGTTAGCATGGGGATTGGAAACAGGATTTGGATTCGGCTCGCCTCTGCTTGGGTTTGGATTCGGGTTGGGATTCGGATTTCCAGCGTTCGGGTTTGGATTGCCTCCGTTCGGGTTTGGATTGCCTCCGTTCGGGTTTGGACCGGGATTCAGGCTTGGGTTTAAGCCTCCGATCAACAGATCCATTCCGACCCCCAAATCTGATGCACTGACGGAGTCTGCTTGTAGTTGGAGCCGTTCCAATCTCTGTCCCAAAGGTCTGGTCCAAGAGGGTATGGTGCTCTTCTTCTTCGGCCCAATTGCTTAGAACTGACAGGAAAGCAAAAACTCGTGCTCAGACGCGGTTCCTGCTTGCATTTTTATGAAAATTCATGCATGATTTTGGAAAATGAGTCCACCGTCATCATCACCGACTCCGAAAAGATTGGTTTACGGGAGGTTGCCTCGATCCTTAGATTTTTGGGGTGTATCCTCATTTTGGAACGGTCGATTGCCAAAAGATGCTAAAATAAGCTAAGTATTCGGCTAACATTCCATCGGCAATTCGACCATTGGTTCGGAATGACTTGGGGTGGACAATGTGATGCGATAACCGAGGTGGCATAAGCGGTACACTTGCTTTTAGCCTGGATGGTGTTGGCATCACAATGTCCTGCTCCCCTATCGTTCCTTTCCTTTAGTTAAATCCTGATCAAATGCTTAGTCAAGGACTTAGCAAAATCTTAGTTTCCTTTAGGTTCGGGTTCGAGGACTAATGTAATTCAAACAACATGCACTGGAGCGCATGACTCTTCATCGGGTCTTGGCAACCTTCCGAAGACCGCGCGAGCGAGTCTCGAGCATCGTGGCTGACAGCGTGACAATGCAAGATGCAATGCGGCACGTAAACAGGCTATAACACATAATCCTGCCCTGTAGGTTCCTGTCCTAGTTTGGGAAGGTTCTATGGCTTGCTAAACATGTACAAAGGCCGGTTTTGGCTTGAAGGGGGTTCCCCGGACTAGAGTCAAAGTATACCTCCTGTTATTGAGCGTACACCCAATAACGGTACGAACGGCAGATATGACTCATCATGGTCGAGGGTTGCTGAGCATTCCGGGATTCCTTGTCACCGGCAAGCCGGGCAAGATTGCCGAAACACAACAGCGGGGCTGAACACGATATAAACAAAGAATGGAAAAATGAAACAAAACAACTTTGAAAATCCCACAAACATCTTTCAAGCTTGGCTCACTAATTTAATTAATATTCAAGGAAAACAGACCATTTTGAAAATATGCGAATTTTCTCTTAAGTATTAATTAAATTTCTCCCAACAGAGTCGCCAGTGGGCTACCACACCTCGGTTTTGAATATCGGGCGGCGTTAAAAGAAGCGCACCTTTTGAAAATTGATTCAAAATTTTGAAGAGTCGCCACCCGGATTTGTGGTTCACCACCCGAGAAACCGCTTTGATTGAAAATGATTGATTTGAATTGAAAACCGAGATTGTTTTGGGTTCGGAAGCCACGTTACGAGGGGAAGGGTTTTACGGCACTTCGCCCGACGCGAGATCGGTCTCTACTGAATATTTGTGGGATTTTTGAAAATGATTTTGCTTCAAAGGACAAATAGCAAGTATTTACAGTTATATCAAGTACAGAAAAGTGCATGCATGTGCATGTAAACCGTGAATAAATGAGGGAAATGGAAATGGAGTGCAAAGTGCTGGAGACTGGAAAATCCTGCCATTAAAATTACTCTCGAGCACTCGGGAGCATTCCCGAGCGCTTGGGAATGTTGCATGTCCCAACTTGCAAATAATGTTAGTACAACAGAATACAGTAGGATATGGTACTGGAAATGTAAACTGAAATAACTTTAAACATGACACAGGCTCGACAGAAGGCCTGGTAGATCATAGTTAGGCCTTCAACCCACCAAATCATGTATCCCATCCTTCCAAGAGCAATGGTTTTCCAGTTCGAAAGACCAGAAGGTCACATGCATGGCATGCAAGAGCAGTACAAGAGATAAGAAAGAAGGAGATTTGGATAGAATGACATGCAGACAACTCCCGAGCGCTCTGGAGTAGACTCGAGCGCTCGAGAGTGATCCACACTCCTAGACCAATTTCAACCAACAAAAGCCGTTACTTGAGTGTTTTGATGTAACAGATCTTACCCTTTTATCTTGCATTCAAGAGGTTTCTCTCTTAGGTCTACTAAGGAAAATGCTTTTGCATTTCTTTCATATGAAAACGATTCTTATTCTCCTTCAAAAACCAGATCAAGTACATCAAAACACTTAAGAAGGCTCTCTTTGCTTGATACCTGTCCCTATCTCCCCTGCATGTTAGTCTAAATGCTACAGAAATGGAAAATGAGGATGGCACCACTCTCGAGCGCTTTAGAGAAGTCCCGAGCGCTCGAGAGTGTTCCCAGTACTGCATGCATGGAAAGCATTCATGGCCCTTTGCTCTTGTTTTGATACTAAGGTCTTCCCTTCACACTCTCAGTATTGAGGACTGGAGTGAGCTGGGAAGCCTTCCTCAGAAGGGAAAACAGCCCCACTTTTGTTTGAAATCAAGGTATGAGACTTATACCTTTTGCTTGGAACTTTGATCCTTGAGGAAAAACTTGGAAAGATGGAAGAGGAGTGAAGATTTCAGAGGATCAGAGGTTTGTGATGAACTGAACTCCTTTCCTCTTCTTGAAATTTCTTGGTTATTTTGCTTTTGAAAAGGGGGGTTTTTGCTTGAGAGAGAATGAAACTTGTTTTCTGCTTTTAAAAATCAGAGAGAGGGGTTCTAGAGAGAGGATTTCGTGCTCTCAAATGAAGACCAAGCCTTCTTTTATAGCCAAAACATAACCTATGGTTTAAAATGGGAAAAATGAAATTGGGAATCCAGCTGAGATCTTCTGCCCTGACTCACCTCTGACTGAGATAGAGTGTATTTGAAGGCAAAGACCAGCCAAGAATGGCTGAAATGATGATTGCATGGATAATGGGGAGGCTCCCCCATCCATTAGGCAGTACAAAAGTCTCGAGCGCTTGGGAGTGGTCTCGAGCGCTTGGGACTTCACTCTCGAGCGCTCGAGAGTTGACTGGTCAATGATTTTGAAAATGATCTGGAGCGCTTGGGACTGATCCATAGTGTTTGAAAATGATTTTTGACATTTTATTTCCTTTTGAAGTCCTTCAAGAAGCATTGTTCCATTGGTCTAAGGCTTGTTCGATCCCATATTCATCATCGGGGAGCCTCCGGACCACGAATCAAGGAAATCCAAATTGTCCAAATTGGGGTGTCTACAATATCCAAGAACTCATTGATCAATGGGTGTTCCAGCCAAATTGAATGTTTGAGCGGCAACAGCCAAGTCTGTCATGTCTCAGTCTGAATGTTGAGTCAATGTTTTAGCACAATCTGAGTCTTGGGTTTATTTTCTTTTAGGAGTTTGAGTCTTGAGTTTATTTTCTCTTAAAATTAAAGTCATTTTGTTCATCATGGTTTTTGACTAGCTTTTTACACTCGATATGAAATGTAAATCTCTTCCAAAATGAGAAATCTCCTTACAATTGAACTACGAATGGCCTGATTCTCTTTTTGGGATACGTAGGCACCTTATGGTCGGCCACAATTTTCAAACTATTTTCCCATGTGCTGAGTTGCTGCTATAGAATGTTCATGATAACGTCAGAAGTTGAAAAACGATCCTTAGGGATTTCAAAGTGATCTCATGATATCTTTTTGAAACATATTATAAATCACTCAAGTTGTCAAATGCTAAGAACGAGTTTTGAAATCTATGATCCATATCATTTTTGTTGGGCTAAGAAGGAGTCAAAACGTTTCTGCACCCTTGCGGAATTCATTTGCAAGCAAATCGTGCTGTATGAAGAGTAGTAAAAAGGAGGAAGAAGAGGAAGAATGAAAAACAAAGAAAAAGAAAAGGAGTGAGCTCGCTAGATTGAAAACCCGCAAGGGCGGTCTAGGCAAAAGTTAGAGCACAAACAAAGTGAGAAATTCGCCATGTTTCCATACATCTGCTATGTGTCTCAAAGGATTCGCTTGGTTAAACATCGAAGCTCTTAATCTCTTGGCTAGGATTCCTGTCACTTTGTCGTATGTTTCAAGATGAAGAAAGGCATTCATTTCTCTATCCCAAACACTTATCCCTTGCTAACCACGTCGAGCCTCTGGATAATCTCTTTGAAAAGCCTGCTAGGCAGCCATCCCCTACACTGGGGCAAAAAAAAAACAAAAAAAAAAAAAACAAAAAAAAAATACAAGGAGAGATGAAAGAAAAATCAAATGAAAGAATGAGCACCCGGTCATACAAGGGGCATGTTTTTAAGGAAACATCTCTTCCAATCCATGCAAAGGCCATTTTTGAAGAAATTAACTCTTTCACATAAAGTGATGGCAAGAGACAGCAAGAGTTGATAAAAATGTTGAAGATGGCTGCTAGCTTTTAAAACTCAAGCATAAGTAGAAATTAGGTTTGAGCCTTTACATCCGCTTCTTTCTCAAACCAAAACCCAAGCCTACATTATGGTCCATAACAAAGTCCTTTCAGATTGAGAAATATGACTTAATAGCAAGGTCCTAGACACTAGGGGGCATCACCAATGTGGAACTTAGCACGAAAGGCAAGAATCGTGAAATTTGCACCATCTTGGCAAATCAAACAACATGGAGAGTTACGTGAGACAATGGGGTATGCCTATGTTTCCCTTTAAGCACCTCTCTCAAAAGTATCCAACCTCTTATATGGGTCTCAGTGGGCGCTTATCAATCCAACTCAAGTCAACAAAATCAAAGTTCAAAGCGACAAACTCACCTAATTGACTAGGGGCATAGGTTTGCAAAATAGTTCTATATCTTTTGATGATTGAATGACGTAAGTGTGGAGCATGGATGCAATGATATGACCTTGAAGTCCTCAAGGAAAAGCTTTCAAAGTTATTTTTATCCTAAACATTCTTGACACAGCAATACAAGCACAATTGCTTTTACAAATTTTCGAGGAGATAAAATGAGTTTCTCATTTCATGATGAGTGTAGCTATATGGGCCCTTGGTCAAACAATATTTTCAACAGTGTCACCAGAGTATTGTAGTCTATCTTGTCGTAGTCAATTAACTAGTTTAAAGTCATTCTTGGTCTCCTTAAATCAAAGAGAAGCATTAGCTTAAATGCTCGAAAGTTGAGATGTCCAGAATACATTGTGGAATTGTTTGCATATCATTATCACCCTGTCCTTTGCATCCTAGTATTTCATGCGCATGTCATTATGACTGCTTAATGAAAGTAGTTGTCTTGGTTGCATGAGCTAACCCCAAGTGTGAGTTGTTCTTATGCTCAAGCAAGGCAGGTTCATCAAGGCATCATGGCCATCATCTCTATACAAGAAATAAAGGGCAACCAAGGGATGCACTGTAACATCTACCTCCCTGCCAACACACTTAAAGAAAGCTCAGCTTGAGAAGCGTCATATCCTGGGGAACACCTCAACTCTTTTGTGGAATGCTGTCACACAGAACTGTCAAGGGCATGCCAAGATCTCCGCCAAACAAAAACGTTTCACTCACATTCATTGTTATTTACACCGCATGCTAGGGGCAATAAGATCATTGTCATCATGCACGACTGAGCTAGGGTCAAGCATTCATGGCCTAAACAGGGGGCTTGCGTTTCTTTTTAAATACTCCAAATTAACATGCCTATGTGTTGCATTGCAATCTATGTCACCCAAAATCGTTCAAGCTTTTGAACTAGGGTTCTTCAAGTGTAGTGGTCCTGCCAGTCAGCATAAAAGGACTTCGGCCCGTGGTCGACTCCAAGCCTGTTGCATGATATTTTCCTATCCATTGCTGTTTTCTAAACTATTCAAATGTGGATTGCAGGATTCTCTTGGATTTCCGTCCTTGAAGCGATCAGGATCAACCACATCAAGTTGTGTATCTATGATCGACAAAGCCAAGTCAAAGAAGCGGAAGATAGCTTCATAACTAGTCTGAGCCAACTCTACAATTGGCACCATATCAACAACATTAAAGTGGCTTCGAACTTTGCATCTCCAAAGCTCCTTGCTTCATGCTTTCATCTCCATATCAGCAACTCTACACTCAGACAGCCTCGCGCTCAAAGCCAACAGCCAACAAGAAAAAGCACCTGCATGAAGCTTACAATAACCTAGTGCACACTTCAGCTCTTCAAAAGGCATTCGTGTTACTAAAGCTCTCCAGAAGGCATTTGTGTAGCCAGCTTCCAGAAAGCATTCAACCTCCGGAAGGTACCCCATTAATGGAGGCGATGGAAATCTCTCAAAACAAGTCGAATTTGCCAAAGGAGGCAATGGAAATCTCTTAGAGCGTATGTGTGAATCACCCCGTCAGTCAAGGTGATGAAAATCTGTGAAGGCCATAATAGCCGAAGCATTTCACAAGCCTTATGGCATTTTGGGTCAACAAGTCGACAGAATTGAAGTGGAATAGGGTCAAGATCTAGCCTTGGGGGGAGTCCCGAGCATACTAAGAACTAGCCTTGGGGGGAGTCCCGAGCATACTCAGAACTAGCCTTGGGGGGAGTCCCGAGCATACCAAGAACTAGCCTTGGGAGGAGTCCCGAGCATACTCAGAACTAGCCTTGGGGGGAGTCCCGAGCACACTCAGATCTAGCCTTGGGGGGAGTCCCGAGCACACTCAGAACTAGCCTTGGGGGGAGTCCCGAGCACACTCAGATCTAGCCTTGGGGGGAGTCCCGAGCATACTCAGAACTAGCCTTGGGGGGAGTCCCGAGCATACTAAGAACTAGGAGTCCCGAGCATACGCAGAACTAGCCTTGGGGGGAGTCCCGAGCATACTCAGAACTAGCCTTGGGGGGAGTCCCGAGCATACTCAGATCTAGCCTTGGGGGGAGTCCCGAGCATACTCAGAACTAGCCTTGGGGGGAGTCCCGAGCATACTAAGAACTAGCCTTGGGAGGAGTCCCGAGCATACTCAGATCTAGCCTTGGGGGGAGTCCCGAGCATACTCAGAACTGGCCTTGGAAGCATTCCAAGCAAGAAGAACAAATCAAACCCCGTGGAAGATGGAAGATGGAATATTCAACAACTCAACAGTTCTACAAACTCACTACTCAACAACGCCATATCACCTGATCTCAAAGCCTGTACTTTGAATGCTCAAGCCTGTACTTGAACGCACAAGCTCTACGTTTGGATGCCCAACCACTGTGTACTGGACGCTCGAACTCGACGTTCGAATGCTTAAGGTTTATACCTTGAATGCACAATCTCTACGTTTGGATGCCCAACCACTGCGTACTGGACGCTCAAAACCTGTACTTTGAATGCTCGGATTCTGCCGTCCGAATGCTCGAGCTCTAAGCTCCGAGTGCTCAAGTCCGGAACTTGAAAGAAGCTTTATGCATAAATCAAACACACACGCACGGGCCTGTGCACATATTGCATCACCATTGTTATCATCGAGTCTGCATCATCATATCTGCTCATATCTAACCACTATCATCATATACATATTCTGCATATCTTTTATTCATGAAACAGGTCAATCCTGCAAATCAACCGGCTCTAAGCCTCGGTTTTATTGATCGGCCCGGTGCCTCGATCCTTTGGCTCGAAGCCAAAATTTATGACGAGAAAGCTCCAGACCATTAGAATGCAACCGGTTCTACACCTCGGTTCAAATCACGTCAAGCTCTAAGTGCCGACTCCACTCTCACCTTACCAGCTCCGCCCTTCAGTTCCATCAAGCTCATTCGTAAGGATAGGCTATTCTACCGAGCTCCCCTTAGTCAAAGTAAGGATGATCAAGAAAAGCAAACGCCCCTGCCGTGTATTAATCTACCCCAAAATACTAAAAGAAGCTCTCCGCCGGCATCCAATTCATCCCCAGCAGATGGTTTGGACTCCACCCAATTACATCAGTTCCATCAAGTTAATTCGAAAGGATGAACTACTCTACCAAGCTCCCCTCAGTCAAAGTAAGGATGATCAAGAAGAGCCAACGCACTTGCTGTGTACTAATCTACCCCCAATACTAAGGGCGCCTCCGTAACAATTTCCCGGCAGCCTCGCGCCCTTCAACTACTATCCGCCAAAATCCTGGCACCATCCAGGTACCCGCACTACGGCTTTTAAAGCCCGAAGGTACGTCTTATGTCTCTAACACTCCAAACTTTTTCTTTTATTGCCCTGAACTACGATTGGTCCGAATTTCCCTTGTGGAATACAGCCGCCTGGCCCGACCATAACAAAACTTTTTTTTAAAAACCCTTGGAATAGTGGTTGGACCAAATTGAGCTGCTTTTACAGCTTTGACTTTTACTCAAACATGTCTCGCGATCCGTCTGAGCTCAGTCAAAGAGGGGCATCTGTAGACACCCCAATTTGGCCTAACGATTATTTCAACTCCCACCTTGGGACCATCCCGATGATGATACGGATTCGATGATTGCTGATTGCTTTTTGATGAAACCCATGGACTTATGGTACGAACTCTGAGCCACTTAGAGGACCCAATCCAGAGCCAAATAGCCTTTCAGACAGAAATATAGTGTGTTAGGAAAATCCATCGACCGGCCGCAACATCGATTTCACGGCCTTAACATCCATTCCTCACCCGAGCAACCTGTTGCACCCAAAATCTCCCTGAGAGATCGAAGCCTCGGCCGCCAGATCAATGGCTCGGTCGCTACATCCATTTCCAGGCCGTGACATCCTTTGCTCGGCCGCCAGATCGGCCTTTTTCCAGACTCTCGAACCTTCTGTCGGTTGATCGATCCACCGCCTCTCCGATGCGTTCGGGCTACGTTCAGGGATTACGTTGAAGAGTTCGAGTTACAATGCAAATGGAATTGTAACCTCGTGATTTGATTGGACGAAGTGTGTCATCCCTTTGCCTATATAAAGAGGCCTTTGGCCTCCGAAAATAGAGACCACAAGACAACGAAAATCCTCAGATCTATACACATTCAAGCCACAAAATTCTGGCTATACACTCCCAAAAACCCTCTCTGCAAAAGCCCCAACCTTCCATAGGCGGCCATCAATCAGACGATCCAACCCCGGAGTTCAAACCCTAGCCCTAGGGTTTCGTCCCAGAAGCAATCAATCAGTCAATCTCCATCGATCCAAAGCAATCAAGCAATTGAGGGATCAAGGTGGTGAGGCCCAACGGCCTCTGGTTTGGTTTATTTTATGTTTAATTTACTAATCGTAGCCTTCTGATAGTCTGTTAAACTTTCTGTCTGGTGTGAGGAAGAACACCAGCCGGGGCTTCGATGCCTCGGCCGGTACATTAAACCAGCCCAATTCCTCGGCCGTGACATCCATTCACCGGCCGAGTAATCGATCTGCTGGCACAGTTTTGATTTGTTTACTGCTTTCTGACGCATGATTTATTTACAGTCTCGGCTCACCTTATTAACTGTTTAAAGGATAAAAACAGACTACGTGTATGGATAGATAAAGCATCTATATGTCTTATGTTGAATGATTATGGGCTAGCCTCGCGGCTAGGCAGAGAGGGGTGCCTAACACCTTCCCCTTACTGTACTTTTGGCTTCCGTACCCAGAATCTCTACTTATTTCCTAGTTTTAATAAACTGGGTGGCGACTCTGTTTTGATGATAACCGCTATCGTGTGGTGATACCTCTAGCCATGGAAGTATCCACGATCTTGGTTTATGAAGCAAGCAACCAATCGAGCAAACAACGTGATGATCCAACTGTATGGTGATGCCCCGCCTGGGAGGTGTCTACACCTGATTCCCTTTCTTAAGGGATACGTAGGCAATCTCACTCTGAGGTTAGGTCCTAAATTTCAAAAATCAAATCCAAATTGACAAGTCGAGACACTTTCTTTCAAGGCACACGCGATTAACGAACCGAAAGGGGGAAACCCTTAATCAGTCAATTTTATTCCGATGATTTCTTTATTACAAGCTGAGCATGAAAAAGGAAAACACACAACGAGACCTAACTTTTATTTCAAAAAACGGCAAAGTAAGCTTTTAACCCCTCCTCGCTTCCACATCTCTCCTCAGCCACTTCCGGTACCTGCCAGTCAAAGCAATCGAGTAAAGCGGATCGCTTGGCTCAATCCTACGAGCCTCCCACGTTCGAACCTAGCTCCGAAGGCCCGGAATGGTGAAGGGAGGGAGACAAAGCAGTTCTGAACTCGGGGGTGGCATCTCCTGGCTGAGTCCAAGCTGGCGCAGAATACGGAATGATGGATAAAAAGTGAACCTAGCCAAGCCTGCCACGAACACCTGTGACGAGCCCATGTTACTTACAGTCATCGCAGGGAGCCTCAGCCAATGGCATCACCAAGCATTATCATCATCATCTAGGGAAGCAAAGAAGTCGACCCAGTCATCCTCACTTCTATACGTCACCTGGAAGAGACGGTTCCATCCGCTCGCTCGATACCACCAGTCATTCGCTGGTGGTGTCAGCAAATTCAACTTATCACAAAGCCATATCTGTCAGAGAAAGAGAGAAAACAAGTAAGGAGCCGGATAAAGCCTAAACCGAGTGTCAAGGTAAAATGAATGTGAGAAATAGAAAAGGAGAGCCGATCGAGGTCCCTAACTCGCAAAGAACAATGGCTACCCCAAAATACCCTCGTGCGACCGGCACAAATAGCATCCAACCCTATCAGGGTTTCTGCAAGAACCAAGGGAGCAACGTCCTTGCGAGCCTCAATCTGAGTAGCGACTCCAACCAATAGAGAACTGGGCTGACCAACAGAAGGAACCAGCAGGAAGGCCGCCAAGAGACAAATGCAGCAGGCCATCATCCGGCGATCTTGATACTCAAAGTCCGTCAGGTTTCCAGGTGGACTGAACCTCTCGTACAGCTGCATGATGTTGATGGCGTTGCCCCGGGTCAGAAACTCAGCAACATTACCACTAACACCCAGCTTGGCTTTGAGGATATTCTTCATACTTTCCCAGATCATAGGGATAATGGGCTCAGCAGAATCATGGCTCCCCAAGTAGGCATGGAACTCTTCAACAGTGGGGCACAACTCTTGAGAACCGAAGCGAAAGACATGCACTTCAGGATCCCAAAAGCGTACGGCCGCGTGAAGCAAAGCAGGGCGAATTGCAACTTCCCGGAGGTACCTCAAGGCATAGAGTCGGTGCCCTCGAAAATTCAGCCAATCGATGCCTTCAAGGCTGTCCAACCAAGGGCGAAGCAAAGCTTGGTTCAACAAGGCCATGACAAATGGGGGTTTTTGAGGGGAAGAATGATGGATTGAAGTGTGAGTGACTTACCAAAGCTAGGCTTGGTATTTATAGAGGGCTGGATGGGGCAATCCCTCACCCACCAGCCTTGAAACTCAGCAAGCTTATCTTTTCCAAAACCAATTCTTTGCATTTTCAAAGTTTCGAACTTTGGAAATTCAAAAACCTTGGAAAAACACTAGTCTTGCTTTGGGAAGCCACTGACCCTTGGAAATCAGCTTAAGGAGAGTTACAAGACGTCTTGGAAGTATGCATGCAGAGCAAAAGAACACAAGAGAGCTGAGGAATGACCTTGGAAATGAACACTGGTCTGCTGGTCACAGCAGTCCCGAGCGGTCGGGAGTGAATTCCCAAGCGCTCCACAACACTCTCGAGCGCTCGAGAGTTCTGCAATTTTCAACAGATTCTGGTTTCCAGGTTTTTGGCCCCAACACAGCATTGTAATCTCGAGTCTTCAGGTTGAACAGGTTCCAACATGTTTTCAGGGGAATACAGCGTGTTCAGTTGTACGTTTGTCTGAGTATTCAAGTATATTCCTCGGAAAAGCTAAAAACCTCGATGATTTCCTTCTCGTCGACGTGTCAAAGTTTGCATCGAGAGCATTTGTTCAAATCCAATGGTGTACGCGAGTCTTAATGTGTGCCAATAACTACGTAAAGCGGTCAAATGCGCATTAAAGCTTACGAAATCAATTTTCACCTTCAAACGCCCCAATTTCATCGTTCATGATGGCGTTAGAAACATGCACTTGGATCAAATACCCGCGTGTCCCATTCTCGTGTCCAATCCCGGTCAAGTTTAATCGTTATTTTCCTTAGTGACTGTAAATTCTACGTTAAGGGCGTTTTTGTCATTTCAAGTCAAATTCCATGAATCGAGTTAATTGTGTCAAGTTTTATTCCATTTTAAGAGTATCGATCGAAATTCACGTGCTATTTGCCCTTTTTTTTTTCAAAGCTAGACGAACATATTTCATAAAATACAATTCTTGAAGGGAGTGCAAACGAATGCAAAGGGAAGAAAAGTGCAATCTTTCATAAACAAATACAACATCTACAATGAGTAAAGAAGGAAGTACATAAGCTGGGGCAAGCACATGCCCAAACCTATCTACCGGGGCACGCAGGCCCAAACAAAATCAAAGGCACGCAGGCCCAGGAG
Source organism: Rhododendron molle (assembly GCA_025413875.1). NCBI lineage: Eukaryota > Viridiplantae > Streptophyta > Magnoliopsida > Ericales > Ericaceae > Rhododendron > Rhododendron molle. The sequence goes on along the minus strand of CM046398.1, from coordinate 12,136,433 downwards.
CTACAACTACTCTGGCACGCAGGCCCATGCAAAAGAAAAGCTAGCAAAGCAAAAACCTAAGGCTCAGCCCAGACGAGTCCTCTTCTGCTTGCGTCCCTCAGAACTCTCAACATCGTCCTCGTCGTCATCATCGTCGTTGGAAGGGCCTGAGGCAGTACTCGAGTCCGTAGACCCTAAGGCTCGTGACTCGAGCGACTCCTCTGTATCCTCCTCTGACTCCTCGCGAGCGGGCCTCCGTTGGGATGCTGCCCTAGGAACAACCTCGAGCTGCCTCGCCCCTATAGCGGACCGCGATGCTCTCTGTGTACCCCGGCCTCTCGCGCTGGTGGAAGCTGGAAGGCTCGTGGTGTCCTGCGGCTGTGTCCTAGCCGAGTGTCGTGGCTGCACCTGCATATCATGAGCATTCATTCATTTGGTACATGTTTTAAATCCAATAAGATGAATATGCATGCACTTTGCATACCTGAGAAACAACAGGTAAAGCAGGCTCAGGAACAGGTCTAGTCTGGAGAGTCCTCCCCTTGGCACAGTCCTTCAGCAACTGCCGCATCCCTACCATCAGCATGATAGTTTCCGCCCATTCTCGTGGCACCTGCATGATGATTCAAAGGTCAAAACCATATGTGCATAAGCAAGAAACATTTGAAGCATGAAAAAAGCGAAATTATGTTATACCTGAGCAGGAAGCCACATCGACGGCTGCGGAAGGCGTGGAATGTCCAACAACGCCCGTGCTCCAGAAGGGTCCCTCACCCCTATCGTCCACTCCAACGTCGGTAACCCGGATGGGGTAGAAGTCTCAGCCATCCCAGGAGCTCCCGCGCTGCCCTCACCTCGGCCCGAAGAACAAGCACCTTTCCCAGCAGCAGGAGGTCTAGCACCTCGCCCCCTATCGCGTGAAGAGCGACCACCTCGGCCCTGTGCTCCGGGCTCACCTCCAGTCTCATCTCCGGCCTCACCCCTGGCCCTCTTGGCCTCAGCCTCTGCTAACCGCCTCTCCAACTCCCTCTCCACCCCAGACTCGTGGCCAAGTACTTATCCCTGTATGTCACATAGTCTAGCGTGTGCCGCAGATATCTCTCTAAGTATGTATCTGGCACCGTGAACTGCTCCAGCTCAGCCCGAGTGTAGGTCTTAGTCCGCTGCACTCGTGGAGGAAGTGGCCCCAGCACGATGAACTCCGGAGAACCGAGCGACTGTCGTGTCACCCGATCCCCCAGATACCACTGCCAGCCCAGCGGGCACTCCAGCAGGACCCGGCTCCGTGTCACCTCCCGGCTCCTCGGAAGGAAGTCAGCCTCCACCCTGGTCCATCGATCCCAGTGAGCCTGCATTCAAATTTCTGGCATCAATAATCAAGGATTTCATTTTTTCGACAAGGCATGAAAAGAAAAGAAGGTCGATGTTTGTACTGTAACTCCGGTGATATTGTCCAGCTAGCGTCGGAAAGTCATTACTTGTCCCCGCCGCTCCTTGGCTCTCCGGTACTCCTTACCCCACGCAAGTCCCCGTGGAAGTAAGTCCTGATTTGTGCAAGTATTCTCGGGCGGGAACATGCCCAAGACCTCGTAAGCCCAAAGCTGCATATTTTGGAAGTCGATTCAACTCAAGTCAGACACATGTTCAATTCAATTCAATCAATCAATCAAAGCAATTCAAGACAGTAGCATTGAGTCATACCTCAATCACCCTCAAGTAGCGCGCTATGGTATCCCCACTCGCGTGAGGTGGCTCCCGTGAAGCGAGAGCGTGCACAAAGCAAAGATCGCCTCAAATAAACTGGCCCCGCCTGCCTCAGATCGACCAGGCCCGCCAAGTAGCTCAAGTGAACCCGAGATCGCCTGAGCGGGAATAGAGAAGCCCCGAACAGGTACAGCAAGTAGGCCCTGGCCATCTGGGCCACCTCAGCATCGTCTGCTAGCTCGTGATCCCAATATGTCGTGAACTGACCGTACTCCGCCACCCCTCCGCTATGGCGCGGGACCCGTCCGAGGAACCACCTCAAGGCTGCATCGTCCAAGTCTATGCTTGGGTCATATGGGATCGGCTCGCCTCCAACCCGGAGCCCTGTGATCGCTGCGAAGTCGAGAGGAGTCACCGTCATCTCCCCGAAGCGGAAGTGGAACGTGTTGGTGGTGTCCCACCACCGCTCCGCCAGCGCTGTCATCACTGCACGCTCGACCCTCACCGCCGTCAGCAACTGGATGAATGGCTCGAAACCAGCCTCCTCTACCAGCTCTCGTACTCTTCGGGGCAACTCCTTGAAGTACTTCAACGAGCTCGCTGAGCCTCCGTGGCCGTAGATATCTTTGGTACGCTGTTTCAACAAAGCAAAGAAATAGCATCAGTAAGCAACGCAATAATTCAAGGAAGCAAGTCTAATGCGGGATTTAAACTATTGAGACCATACCGTCGTCCATCCAGAGGAGATGTGTGTAACCCGGTCTCGGAGAAGCAAGTCCTCTGGATAATCTGTCCGAGCGGGAACGTAGCCGGTCATCCCCGTCGGCTCAAAGAGGTGAAGCCGCGGAGCATAAGTATCCGGTACAAACCCGGGGCGCGCCCTGGCCAAGTAGGCCTTCGCCTCAGCCGCCGCCGTAACCCGCTCCTCAATCACCACCTCCTCCTCTGGCTCCCCTAGCACCAAATCATCTATCTCCGGCGATCCTATATCCGCCGCCGTCCCCGCACTGCTCAACAGTGCTCCTAACAACAATGCCGAGGTCTGATCCTCCGTGGTCCTCGCACCCCTCAGCACCTCTCTAACCCCGGCGTCGAGGCCAAGTGCGTCCAGTATGTCCCGCGGTCTCGCGGTATCTAAGAAATCTCCCTCCGTAAATGGGACCGGGTGCGAAGCACCAATCCCGCTGTCTCCGACCCTTGGCTCAACGGCCGTCGCCCTCAACACTGGCGTCGCGACGATGCGTCCGACTGTCACTACCTCGTCACCAGCCCCTTCCCTCCGCTCAATGCTGGCCCGCTCCGCGGCCGCGAGCAAATCCTCCACCGTAGGAGTATGGGGAATGCCCGTGGCACCTCCCCCGCAACTTGTACCATCTCCTCCGCCACCCAACGTGTCTCTGCTGTTAGTGGCCAGCTCCTCGCCCTCTCCTCGCACAGCCTCGCTATCACCAAGATCTCCCACCGCCGCCACACCTCCGCTGGCACTCACGCCCTCTACTGCCATTACTCCTCCACCAGCCTCAACCACAGCAACTGGACCTTCATCGATAGCCCTTTCGTTGGCTGGCGTAGCAGCACTGCTGCTGGTCTCCTCGGTCGCCGCCGCAGCCGCCACAGCCGCTGCCTCCTCGCGGCTGGGCAGCCCCTCATCACCTCCACTAGCCATCCCTTGTTCTTCCACTCCCCAAGTCTTCTTCCTTCGCTTGATCCGCACCTCCTGGCACACCACCACCCACCTGAAAATCGTAATGATCTCGAGGTCTCGGGCTCGATCCGTGTTGAGAGAAAGAGAAATCGTTTGAGTGAGAGGGAGAGGGAGATCAATCGAGTGAGAGAGAGTGAGATCGCCTGAGAGAGAGGGTGAGGTCGATCGAGTTTCAGAGGTGTACGGTTCGCTCTGGTTCTCGAGCGCTCAGATATGAGTTTAAACCCCAAATCTGTCGAAGAAGGTGAACAGAACAGTGGATCCCAGCCGTGGTCTCGAGCGCTCGAGACCACTCCCGAGCACTTGGGAGTGGTTCTGAGTGCTGAGATCTGTCCTCAGCCTTTGTGCCAGTCCTCCGTCGTCTTGTGCCTTTCCTGCTTCCGAGGCTTGCTTAGCTTCTTCCGTTTCTTTTTACAAAATCAATCTCAGTCCTAGCTCCAACCGTGTCGAACGAGACTGCGAGAAGCGAACCTTCGTCGATAATGTGATTTCGAGCTCTTGTCCTGTGATTTGGTGTTTTACTTGGTAGTCGATCGAAATTTTATCTATTTATACTAATTTCAACAGGTTTGCAGGTATTTCTACCCTAAAGGTGCTATTTTATCCTCTTTCTGTCCACCAAACAGAGCAACAGGTGGGCCTTTCATGCATTTATCAAACTCGTGTCTATCATTTCTCATGCATGCATCACACGTGCTTGCATTTTCTGTCCGCCAAACAGAGCAACAGCTGGACCTTTCATGCATTTATCTTATCAAAGTCGTGTCGATCCTTTCTCGTGCATGCATCCCATGTGCTTGCATTTTTCGTTCACCAAACAGAGTAACAGGTGGACCCTTTGCAAGTTTATCTTGTCAAGGTCTTGTCAATCTTTCTCGTGCGTGCATCACATGTGCTTGCATTTGCCCCAAAGAACTACGCTGGTCTGATCCCTGCAGAAAAGGGTACGTAAGCAGTCTGAAAAGACGCGACCACATGCATCAAAAGTTTTTACTTGTATTTGTCTTTGAAATTAAGGGTTTGACGTGGCTCGAATTGGGCTGTCTCAATCTTTGGATGTCACTCGTATCCGAACATGATGCCGAGCGCCATCCAAAGAGGGGCAACTGTAGACACCCCAATTTGGACGTTTCGAATTTCCTTAATTTGTGGCCCGGAGGCTTCCCAATGATGAATTTGGATTGAAACAAGCCCTTGATCGATCAGAACGATGCTCCTTGGAAAACGTTAAGAGGAAATAAAATGTAAAAATCAGTCTCAAGCGCTCAGGAGCACTCCCAAGTGCTCCAAAGCATTTTCAAAATCTGGGACCAAACAAACTCTATGTGCCAGGCCAACTCTCAGGCGCTCGAAAATGCAGTCCCAGGCGCTCGAGAATGCAGTCCCAAGCGCTCGAGACTTCTGTGCTGCCCAATGGATGGCAGGCCTTCCCACTACCCATGCAACTCATCATTGCAACTTCTTTGAGCCGGCTAAAGCTCAGTCTACACTCAACCTCAGTCAGAGGAAGAGTCAGGCCTGAGGATTTTATTTGATTCTAAATTATATTTTCTAAAATGAGACCATAGGTTATTTTGCCTATATAAGGCCTCATTCCAGCTCAAAACAAGCACGAACTCTCTCTCTCTAGAATCCCCTTGACTGTTCAAACAAGACCAGTCTCCATCTCTTTCAAAAATTTCATTTTTCAAAAGGGGAAGGCAACCAAAACTCAAGGCATCAAAACAGGCAAGGAGTTCAGATCATCCACAAGCTCTGATCTTCCTGATCTTTTTTTCTCATTCACCTCTCACAGCTTTCCCAAGGAGCTAAGTCCTAACTAAAGGTTGAAGTTCTCTACCTTAGTGTCATACACAAGCAAAACAGGGCTGTTTTCCTTTCTGAGGAAGGTCTCTTGGCCCTCTCAGTCTTTAATACTGAGTGTGGGTTGAGAGACCTTGGTGTAATAACAAGAGCAAAAGGGGTACGAATGTGTTTCTGTGTTTAGTCTATTGGAAGCACTCCCGAGCGCTCGGGAATGCTCTGGAGCGCTCGAGAGTGGCTCCGGCCGCGCTTTCCTTCTTTTGAACGTTTAAGTGGACATGCATGGGGAGTAGGATGTGTCTTAAAGCTGTTTTAACTCTTTTGAAGTGTGTTGGTACTAACGATCCGCCTTTTTAGAGGGAAATAAAAAAAATGATTTTCATTTAAGGACATGCAAAAGAGTTGTGGTCTGGATCTAAAAAGAGAAACCTTTTTCATACTTCAAAGACAAAGGGTCCAGTGTACCAGCGTGCTACAATGACGGTGTTACTTGGTTAAAATCAGTGTTGGGGTGTAAACCACTCCCGAGCGCTCGAGATCACTTTGGAGCACTCGAGAGTGTTTGCATGAAACTGCAGTCTGTTTTTTCTTCCAGTTTGATACTCATACTGCCTTTGCATGTCCATGCATGCATCCCTTTCGGCCTCTTAAAACTGTTAAACCTCTTTTTAGAAGGGCAACGATGCATGGCTAGAAGGAATGGGGCCTGATTCCAGTCTAATAAATCCCTTGTTGAGCTTGTATCATGTTTGAGATTACCTTAGTTTGCATTTTCAATATTGTATTCTGTTATATCCTTTTGTACTAACAAGATGTGCAGGTTGGGCATGTGACACTCCCAAGCGCTCGGGAGTGCTTCCGAGCGCTCAAGAGTGAAATCAATGACAGCATCCTCCAGCTGCTAGCATTTTGCATTTCATTACCATTTTTCAATTATTTACTGTACACATGCACATGCATGCATCCCCTGTACTTGATATATATCTGTTGACACTTGCTAAATGACCTAATGAAATAAAATCTTTTATAAAATCCCACAAATGTTTAGTAGAGACCGATTTCAAATCGGGCGAGGGAGAAACCCTTCCCCCTCGTAACGTGGCTTCGAACCCTTTTCAAAATCTACTGGTTTTCAATTCAAATCAATCATTTTCCAAATAAACGGTTTCTCGGGTGGCAAACAACAAATCCTGGTGGCGACTCATCCATAATCTGTGTAAGTAGCTATGGTGCTATATGTATACATATCATTTTGCTTGCCTCTTTCTAATTATGCAGAGGCCAAACCAAAAGAGGAGTCCATCCCCCTCATTTCCTTTCTTTGTTCAACGCATATCATTTGGTTGCACCACCACTAAGGGCAGTTTGCATATTAGAGAATGCGCCGCATGGACAATTAGTTTTGGACATCTCAACTTGAGCATGATTAGGTTTCTCCTTCTCTTAGATTTGGAGTTTGACCTCAGATGTGATGGTAATGGCTGACGAAAAAAATTGAAGTTTTAATTCAACCAAGTTTTGAGTAATGGTAGCCATGTCCATCACGTCTAGGCTTAGATTTTAAAACAATCTTTTCAACTTTTGCCGCCAATTTGGCCCATGTTTTGCTTCTCTTGAAAAATTGATATCAGTTTGCTTATCATGGTTTCTGGCCAATTGTCGCACATAGCACGAAATGTGGATTCTACTCTCCATTGATATGAATTACAAATGGCCTGATTCTCTGTTGGGATACGTAGGCACCTTTTGGTCGGCCCCAATTTTGAAAATATTCCCTCATGTGCTAGTTTGCTACCATAGAATGCTCATGATAACATCAAACGTTGAAAATAATCTGCAAGAATTTCAAAGTAATCCTATGGCATCTTTTGGAACACATCATAATCACTTGAATTGTCAAAAGTGCAGAACAAGTTTTTTAAAGCTATGACCTGCATCATTTCTGTTGAGCTAAGGAGTTGACACATCTCTGCACCCTCACAGAGATCACTTGTAAACAAAACATGTTGTTGAAAATGAAGAGAGGAAAAATGAAGTAAAGAGAAAAAATGATGATGATAAACTTGCTAGATTGAAAACCCGAAGGGGCAGTCTAGGCAAAAGTTAGAGCACAAACAAAGTAGCCATGTCTCCTTGCATCTACTATGTGTCGCAAAGGATTGTCCTCAATCTTAGAAAATTCACCTAGTTAAACATCGAAGCCCTTAATTTCTTGGTAAGGATCCTTGACACTTTGTTGTGTGTTTCAAGATGAAGGAAGGCATTCATTTCTCTATCCCAAACACTTATCCCTTGCTAGCCACGTCGAGCCTCTGGATAATTTCTTTGAAAAGCCTACTAGGCGGCCATCCCCTACACTGGGGCAAATACAAAAAAAAAAAAAAAAATACAAGGAAAGGTGAAAGAAAAATCAATGAAAGAATGAGCACCCCATCATACAAGGGGCATTTTGAAGGAAACATTTCTTTCAATACATACAAAGGACATTTTTGAAGAAACCAACTCTTTCACACAAAGTGAGGCAAGAGACAACAAGAGTTGATAAAAATGTTGAAGATGGCTGCTAGCTTTTAAAACCCAAGCATGAGTAGAAATTAGGTTTGTGCCTGTACATCCGCCCCTTTCTCAAGCCAAAACCCAAGCCTACATTATGGTCCATAACAAAGTCCTTTCAGATTGGGGAACATGACTTAGTAGCAAAGTCCTAGACACTAGGGGCATCACTAATGAGGGACTTAACTCGAAGGGCAAGAATCCTAGAATTTGCATCATCTTGGCTAATCACACAACATGGAGAGTTACATGAGACAAGGGGCATGGCTATGTTCCCCTTTATGCATTTCTCTCAAAAGTATCCAACCTCTTATGTGGGTCTCAGCAGGCACTTATCAATCCAACTCAAGTCAACCAAATCAAGCTCGAAGCAACAAACTCACCTAATTGACTAGGGGCATAGGTTTGCAAAATAATTCTATGTTCTTTGATGATTGAATGACGTGAGTGTGGAACATGGATGGAATGATATGACCTTGAAATCCTCGAGGAAAAGCTTTCAAAGATGGTTTTATCCTAAGCATTCTTACCATAGCAAATACAAGCGCAGTCACTTTTTACAAATTTATGAGGAAATAACATGGTTCTCTCATTTCATGAAGAGTGCAGCAATATGGTCCATTGACCAAACAATGTTTTCAGTGGTGTCGCTAGGGCATTGCGGTCTTTCAAACACCTGGCTAGTATAAATAAGTCACTATCGGTCTCTCTAAATCAAAGAGAAGCATTTGATCAAATACGCAAAAGTTGAGATGTCCAGAATGCATTGCAGGTTCACATGCATATCATTATCATCCTGTCTTTTGCATTGATCTTTTGGCCCTCGTACTCCATGTGTACATCCTTATGTTTGCTTAATAGTTGTCTTGGTTGCGTGAGCTAACCCCAAGTTTGAGGTGTTTTATACTCAAGCAAGGCAGGTTCAACAAGGCATCATGGCCATCACCTCTACACAAGGAATAAAGGACAACAAAGGGATGCACTATAAAGTCTACCACCCTGCCAACACGCCTGAAGAAAGCTTAGCCTGAGAAGCGTCATATCCTAGGGAACACCTCAACTCTTTTGTGGAATGCTGTCACATAGCACACTGTCAAGGGCATGCCAGGACCTTGCCGAACAGAAACATTGCACTCACATTCATTGTTATTCACATCGCATGCTAGGGGCAATTAGACCATTGTCATCATACACGATTGAGCTTGGGTCAAGCATTCATGGCCTAAAGAGGGGGCTTGTGTTTCTTTTTAAATACTCAAATTAACATGCCTATGTGTTGCATTGCAATCTATGTCACCCAAAATCGTTAAAACTCTTGAACTAGGGTTCTTCAAATGTGATGTTCCTGCCCCTAGCAGTCAGCATAAAAGACTTCGGCCCTTGGTCGACTCTAAGCCTGTTGCATGTTATTTTCCTATCCACTGTTGTTTTATAAACTATTCAAATGTGGAATGCAGGATTCTCCTAGATTTCGGCCCTTGAACCGACTATACCAAGCTTGGTATTTATGATCGATAAAGCCAAGTCAAAGAGGCCGAAAGATAGCCTCGTGACTAGTCCTGAGCAAAATCTACAGTTGGCACCATGTCAAAGTGGCTTCACACTTCACATCTCCATAGCTTCTTGCTTCGTGCTATTATCAACCAAAATCCAGCAACTCTCTGGTTCTCAACTTAGCGGCTCAAACGACCATGAAAACACCGTCTCTACAAGCATCATACCTCTTGCACCATCAGGTCACTCGACAGCACCATGTGCTCACTTTTTCAAGCCGTTCAGCAGTTCTATGCTCATCCCCGTCATTCAAGAACTCCGAGAAACTCTACACTCTGGCCTTGCCATATGCACAGCCTCGCGCTCAGCAGGTCCCATCTCAACAGTGCAGTGCTTACTTTAGCTGCCCCGAGTTCACATCTTGAAGCTAAGCAGCCTCGGCACGTCCAGGCCAACAAAACAATCCTATGGCTTTCACTTAATACGTTGAGTGAATAGCCAACAAGAAAAAACACCTGTATAAAGCTTGCAATACCCTAGTGCACACTTCAACCCTTCAGCCCTTCAAAAGGCATCTATGTGGCTAAAACCATCCAAAATGGGCATCCGTGTTGCTAAAGCCCTTCAGAAGGCGTTTATGTTGCTAGCTTCCAGAAAGCATTTGTATAGCCAGCTTCCAAAAAGCATTCAGCCTCCGAAAGGCACCCCGTTAATGGAGGGGATGGAAATCTCCCAAACTAGGTGTATCATCCCATCAGGCGAGGCGACGGAACCTCCCATGGCACCAAGTTGAAGAAGCAATAATGGTCGACAGGTTTCGCTCAAAAGCATTTAACGGGCCTTATTGCATTTTGGGTCAACAAGTTGACAAAGTCGACATGGGATTATGGTCAGATTAGGCTTGGGAGGCATCCCAAGCATGTGGAAATCAGCCTTAGGGGCACCCGAAGCACGTGGAATTGATCCTCTGACTCCTGGCATTCCCATGCCCGATAAATCAACTTCTCAGCTGTTGCATCCTTCTGCAAAATCTCCCCTTCCAAAGGCAATCGATGTGAATCCAGGCACCAACAAAGCATTCAAGGTATTATGGGCCCACGGCCAATAGAATTTATAAATCAAATCCAGTTTTGGGAGCATCCCTAAGCATGCATGATATCGAGCACCAGCGTCAAAAGCCTTGCGTAGGTTGTCAAATGTCTGCCAGAAGCACTCAGTCTAGCCTCACAATCATTCCATGCATGAGGAAACTAGCCTTGGGAGCATTCCCAAGATTGAGAAAGATCAAGTGTCAATCAAAGCCTTGCAAGGGTTACCAAATGCATGCAATCTAGCCTTGGAGAATTTCTCTAGCAAGTGAAATGTGGCTGAATCTAGCCTTGGAGATGATTCCAAGCATATAGCATATACTAGCCTTGAGGACAATCTCGAGCATGTGGAAATTAACCTTGGGAACATGCCCAAGCACGAGGAATCATCAAACACCGGTATTAAAGCCGCATTAAGACTTTTTCAAAGCTTTCTCCACAAGCTCCAAACTCGGCAGCACTACGTGCTCATTGCCTCAATAGCTCCGCGCTCACCTCAGCAGCCTCGGGCATACTATCTCAGTCATTCAGCAACTCTGCAACCAAGCCCCGAGCTCGTTGTCCCAGCAGTCCTGCACTTACTATCAACAGCACCATGCTCATTGCTTCAAGCTCCATATACACTATCTCAAATACCTCAGCAGCACCACGTGCTCACTATCGTCAGCAGCTCTACGCTTGCTACCTCAACAGCCCTGTGCCCAAGTCACTCAACAGCCCTACGCCTGAAATCATCCAACGGCTTCTCATTCACTATCTCATTCATTCCACGGCTCTACACCCATTACTCAGCGGCTCCAACCCTATCATATCAACAGGCTCCATGCCAATCAATTTTGCACCCTACTCAGCAGCTCTAGGCTCGCTATCAACAGCAACCATAACAATCCCATCGGCTCCAAATCCACTACCCAGTGGCCTTACGTCCGCTGTCTTATCAAATCCGCTACCCAGCGGCTTTACGTCCGCTAACTTATCAATTCAGTAGCTCCGAGCTCATCGCTATCAAGCAAACTCAGCAACTCCGAGCTCATCACTACCAAGCAACTTAGCGGCTCCACGCCCATGCTCACCTCAGCAGCTCAGTGCCCGCACCCAACTATCGCAACAGCTCTACCTCAGCAAATCACTCAGCGGCTCCAAGCCCATTATCTCAGCGGCTCCAAGCCCATAATCTCAACTGGCTCGACGCCGTAACAATCTGGCTCCACACCACCCTAAACAACAAGATATCATCTATTCTCAAGTTCTACACTTGAATGCTCAAGCTCTACGTTTGGATGCCCAACCACTGCGTACTGGATGCTCAAAGCCTGTACTTTGAGTGCTCGGATTCTGCCATCCGAATGCTCGAGCTCTACGCTCCGAATGCTCAAGTCCAGAACTTGATAGAAGCTCCAAGCTTAAATCAAACACACACGCACAGGCCCGTGCACATTTGCATCAGTTGCATCACCATTATCACATCGAGTCTGCATCATCAAATACATGTTTTGCATATCTCTCTCATTCATGAAACAGGTCAACCCTGCAATCAACTGGCTCCATGCCTCCATTTTATTGATCGGCCCGGCGCCTCGATCCTTCGGCTTTATGTCGAAACTTATGATGAGAAAGCTCTGTGCACAGATCATCAGAATGCAACCGGCTCTACGCCTCGGTTCAATCAAGCTCCTCAAACTGGCTCGATGCCTCAGTTTTATTGATCGGCCTGGAGCCTCGATCCTTTTGCTCCATGCCAAAATTTATGATGAGAAAGCTCCGTGCACAAACCATCAGAATGCAACCAGCCCCGCGCTTCGGTTCCTTCACAACTTGTGATCAATACCAGCTCCGTGCTTCAGTTCCCTCACAATTTATCATCAACGCCAGCTCCGCACTTCGGTTCCCTTAAGCTCAAAAGCTCCAACACTTCAAGCTCTCAGCTCAAGATTGCAACCGGCTCCGCGCTTCGGTTCCTTCATTCCAATGCTCTGTGCTCCAGTTACCAGCCCTGCGGCATCCAACTCGTCTCCGAAAGATGGCTTGGATTCCACCCTATATCTCAAAATCGGCGTCCAATTTATCCCCAACAGATGGCTTGGATTCCACCCTATTTACATTAATTCCTTCCAGCTCATTCGCGAGGATAGGCTATTCTACCGAGTTTCCCTCAAAGTCAAGATGATCAAGAAAAGCAAACACATCTGTCGTGTATTGATCTACCCCAAAATACTAAGGGCGCTCTCCGCAAAAATATCCCCGTGTGGGCTACCACAGCCCCGGGTGGAATCGGGGCGGCCCGAAAAAGAGGCGCCACGCCGTTGGAATCGAATCGAAAAATTTTGAAGAGTTGCCACCCGGATTTGAGGTTTGCCACCCGAGAAACCGTTTTGATTGAAAATGATTGATTTGAATTGAAAACCAGAGATTTGAAAAAGGTTCGGGAGCCACGTTACGAGGGGGGAAGGGTTTTATGGCACCCCTCTTGTCCGATTCGAAATCGGTCTCTACTAGACATTTGTGGGATTTTTTTCGAAAAGATTTTATTTCACAAAAGCAGTTAGCAAGTACACAGAAGTATACCAAATAAAGGGGTGCATGCATGTGCATGTGTACAGTGGATGAATGGAAAATGATGAAGAAATGCAAAATGACATGAAGCTGGGAACCCTGTTACTGATCTCACTCTCGAGCGCTCGGAAGCACTCACGAGCGCTCGGGAGTGCCACACACTCAACCTGCAAATCATGTTAGCACGACAGAATGCAGTACTAAAATGTAAACTGGAACAAATTGAAACATTTTATAAGCTCAACAGGGGACTTGGAAAACTGGGATCAGACCCTATTCTTTTAAGCCATGCATCCTTGCCTTTTAGAGAAGCAGTTTTACAGTTACAAGAAGTAAAAAGGGGTGCATGCATGGGCGTGCAAAGGCAGTACAGGAACTAAAATGGAAGGGGACTTGGGTAAGAAGGCATGCAGGGACTTCCGAGCGCTCTAGAATAGACTCAAGCGCTCTAGAATAGACTCAAGCGCTCCGGAATGATCTACACCCCCAAACTGATCTCAATCAGTTAAGACTCTTGCTTTAATGTTCAGATATAATTAAACTAGTTCTTTCTTTTTACATGCAGAGAATCCCTCCTCACAGAAAAATGTGTTTTTGCACTTTTTTTTTTAAGTAAAGGTAATTTTTACCTCCTTGGAAATCAGATCAGTTACGTCAAAAAATTTCAAGAAGACTCTTTTTGCTCGAGACCAGTGTTTATTCCCCTTGCATGTTAGTTTAAATGCCCAAAGAAATGGAAAATGGCTCTGGCATCACTCTCGAGCGCTCCAGAGTAGTCCCGAGCGCTCAGGATTATTTCCAGTGATGCATGCATGGAAAATACACTCGTCCCCCTTCGCTCTTGTTTTAATACTAAGGCCCTCCCATCACACTTCCAGTATTGAGGACTGGAGTGAGCTGGGAAGCCTCCCTCAGAAGGGAAGAAACAACCCTGCCTTTGATTGACACCAAAGTATGAGGCCTATACCTTTTGCTTGGAACTTTGCTCCTTGGAAGAGAGGTTTAGAAGACAGGAAGGAAATGAAAACTTTAGGAGATCAGAAGCTGATGATGATCTGAACCCCTTTCATCTTCTTGATACATTGGATTTTTTGGTTTGTTTTTGCTTTTGAAAAGGGAATTTTTGCTTCAAAGAGGATGAGAGCTGGTTTTTGTTTGAACAGTCAGAGGGATCTCTAGAGAGAGAAAATCCTTGTTTTGTTTGAGCTGAAGAGGGCCTTATATAGGCAATATAGCACATGGTTTTATTTTAGAAAAAATAAAATACCATTTGGAATCAAAAGAACTCTCCAGCTCTGACTCATCTCTGACTGAGGTTGAGTGAGGACTAAGGCTAAGACCAGTTCAAACGGCTGCAATGATGGCTGCATGGATAGTGGGGCAGCTCCATCATGCATTGGGCAGTACAAAAGTCTCGAGCGCCTGAGAGTGATCTCGAGCGCTTGGGACTTCACTCTCGAGCGCTCGAGAGTTGACTGGTCCAAGGTTTTGAAAAATGCTCTGGAGCACTTAGGATTGATCCAGAGCGCTTGAAAGCTATTTTTGATATTTTATTTCTCTTTTTAAAGCCTTCCAAGGAGCATTGTTCTATCGGTCCAAGGCTTGTTTAATCCAATTTTCATCATCGGGGAGCCTCCGGGCCACGAATCAAGGGAATTCGAGTTGTCCAAATTGGGGTGTCTACAGTTGCCCCTCTTTGGGCGTCGCTCGATATCATGTCTGGATATGAGTGACGTCCAAAGATTGAGACAGCCCAATTCGAGCCAAGTCAAAATCCTCAATTCAAACATGAATACGAGTAAAGGTGTTTGATGCATGTGGTCGCGTCTTTTCAGACTGCCTACGTACCCTTTTCTGTGGGGGATCACACCAGCGTAGTTCTGTGGGGCAAATGCACGCATGTGTGATGCATGAACGAGAAAGATTGACAATACCTTGACAAGATAAATATGCAATGGGTCCACCTGTTACTCTGTTTGGTGGATAGCAAATGCAAGCACGCGTGACGCATGCATGAAAAGTGATTGATACAATTTCGAGGAATACATGCAGGGGTCCACCTGTTGCTCCGTTTGGTAGACAGAGAATGCAAGCACATGTGATGCATGCAAGAGAAGTGATCGACACGAATTTAAGAAAGGTCCACCTGTTGCTCTGTTTGGTGGACAGAAAATTCAAGCACGTGTGATGCATGCAAGAGAAAAGATCGACACGAATTTAAGAAAGGTCCACCTGTTGCTCTGTTCGGCGGACGGAAAAAGGATAAAATAGCACCTGTAGGGTAGAAATACCTGCAAACCTATTGAAATTAGCATAAAGATCCAAATCTCGATCGACTATCAAGTGAAACGCCAAATTGCAAAGTGCGAGACGAAAGGCACGTCACCGACGGAGGTTTGTGTCCCAAAGTCCCATTCGAGGCTGCCGAAGCTAGGACTGAGATTGATTTTGTAAAAAGGAAGAAGAAGAAGAAGCTAAGCTAGCCTCGAAAGTAGGAAACTCACAGGACGACGGAGGGTTGGTACGAGGGCTGGGGACAAACCTCAGCACTCAGAACCACTCCCAAGCGCTCGAGAGTGGTCTCGAGCGCTCGAGACTGCTGCTGGGGGCCACTGTCCTTTTCATCTTCTCCACTCGTTCAAGGGTTCAAAACCCATTCTCGAGCGCTTGAGAACCAGAGCAGCCGTACACTTCTGAAACTCGATCGCGCACTCTCATTCTCAGGCAAACTCTCTCTCACTCACTCGACTGATCTCTCTCTCACTCAAACGACAACCATTCTCCATCAAAACGGATCGAGCCCGAGATCTCGAGCTCTCCACGATCCTCCAGTGGGTGGTAGTATGCCAGGAGGTGCGGATCAAATGAAGGAAGCAGGCTTGGGGAGTGGAGGAGTCGATGATGACTAGTGGTGGCGACAGGGAGACGCCCAGCCGCGAGGAGGCGGTGGCGGCGACGACCACGGCGGCGATGGAGGTGGACAGCAGTGGTGCTGTCACACCAGGTGGTTGGTGATGATCTGAGGGCAGTAGTTGAAGCTGGCAAGGGTGCAGAGACACCAAAGGGTACCAGCGGAGACGTGGCGGCAGTGGGGGATCTCGGGGACAGTGAGGTGGTGCGAGGAGGTGACGATGAGCCGACCACGGGTAGCAGGGGCCCATTGAGCAGTGAGGGAGATGGCATGAGCAGCAGGGGAGGTGCCACGGGCGTTCCCGATACTCCCACGGTAGAGGATTTGTTCGCGGCTGCGGAGCGGGCCGGTGGCGAGCGGAGGGATGTAGCTAGTGGGGAGGTAGTGACGGCTGGTCACGTCGTCGCGACCCCGGTGTTGAGGGCGATGGCTGTTGAGCCGGGGGTCGGGGACAGCGGGATTGGTGCTTCGCACCCGGTCCCGTTCACGGAGGGGGACTTCTTGGACACGGCGAGGCCGCGTGACATACTGGATGCTCTCGGTCTCGATGCCGGGATTAGAGAGGTGTTGAGGGGTGCACGAACCCCTGAGGATCAGACTTCAGCACTGCTGTTAGGAGCGATGCTCAGCGATGCGGGGACGGCTGCAGATACGGGGTCGCCCGAGATGGCTGATTTGGGGTAGGGGGAGGAGGTGGTGATCGAGGAGCACGTTACAGCGGCTGCTGAGGCGAAGGCCTACCTGGCCAGTGCACGTCCTGGCTTCGAGTCGGGGACCTACACTCCACGATTGCACTTCTTTGAACCGACGGGGATGACCGACTACGTTCCAACTCGAGATGACTATCCTGAGGACTTGCTTCTTCGAGATCGGGCCACACACATCTCTTCTGGATGGGCTACGGTATGATTTCAATGTTTTGCTTCCTGTATTAGACTTGCTTCCTTGAATTATTGTGTTGCTTACTGATGCTATTTCTT
Organism: Rhododendron molle; assembly: GCA_025413875.1. Lineage (NCBI taxonomy): Eukaryota > Viridiplantae > Streptophyta > Magnoliopsida > Ericales > Ericaceae > Rhododendron > Rhododendron molle. Next base: position 12,119,663 of record CM046398.1, on the reverse strand, counting down.
TACTCTGTTGAAACAGCGCACCAGGGACATCTACGGCCACGGAGGCTCAGGCCACTCGTTGAAGCACTTCCGAGAGCTGCCACGGAGGGTGCGCGAGTTGGTGGAGGAGGCGGGCTTCGGGCCATTCATCCCGCTGCTGACGGCGGTGAGGGTTGATCGCGCCGTGATGACAGCGCTGGCAGAGCGGTGGTGGGACACCACCAACACATTCCACCTCCGCCTCGAGGAGATGACGGTGACTCCACTCGACTTCGCGGCGATCACGGGGCTCCGAGTTGCTGGTGACCCGATTCCATTCGACGCAAGCATAGACCTGGACGACGCGGCTCTGAGGTGGTTTCTTGGACGGGTCCCGCGCCACAGCGGAGGGGTAGCAGAGTACAGGAAGTTTACGACGTACTGGGATCACGAGCCAGCAGACGATGCTGAGGCGGCGCAGATGGCCAGGGCTTACTTGCTGTACTTGTTCGGGGGTTCTCTGTTCCCGCTCAGGCGATCCCGGGTTCACTTGAGCTATTTGGCGGGCTTGGTGGATTTGAGACAGGCCGGACGATTCGACTGGGGCGGTGCTGCTCTGTGCACGCTCTACTGCTTTCTAGGAGCTGCCTCACGTGGAGTGGGAGACACCATAGGCGGTTACTAGAGGGTGATAGAGGTATGATTCAACACTACTGCTTTGAATTGTTTTAATTGAATTGAATTGAACATATATCTGACTTGAATCGACTTCAAAAATATGTAGCTTTGGGCTTACGAGGTCTTGGGCATGTTCCCGCCCGAGAACACTTGCACAAATCCGAGCTTGCTTCCACGTGCACTAGCATGGAGTACGGAGTACCGGAGAGCGAAGGAGCGACGAGGACAGGTGATGACTTTCCGGCGCTGGCTGGATAACATCACTGGAGTCACGGTATAAACATTGATGTTCCTTTCTTTTCCTGCCTTGTGCTTTCCTTTATGAAATACGATCATTAATGTACATCAACTGGATGCAGGTTCACTGGGATCGATGGGCGAGGCTGGAGGCTGACTTCCTACCGAGGAGCCGGGAGGTGACCAGGAGCCGAGTCCTACTGGAGTGCCCCTTGGGTTGGCAGTGGTACCTGGGGGATCGGGTGACGCGACAGTCACTCGGTCTTCCAGAGTTTGTCGTGCCGGGGCCACTCCCTCCACGGGTGCAGCGGACCGGGACCTATACACGCGCTGAGCTGGAGCGGTATACGGTGCCTGATACTGATCTGGAGAGATACTTGCGGCGCACGCTGGACTACGCTACATACAGAGACAGGTACCTGGCCACCAGCTTGGGAGTGGAGAGGGAGCTGGAGAGGCGGGTAGCAGAGGCTGAGGCCAGGAGGGCCAGGGGTGAGGCTGGCGGTGAGGTTGGAGATGAGGCTGGAGGCGAGATAGGAGGACGGGGCCGCGGGGGTCGCCCTTCGCGCGGTAGAGGTCGGGGTGCCAGGCCTCCTGCTGGTGGGCGAGGTGTCAGCTCTTCAGGTCGGGGCGAGGGCAGCTCGCAGGCTCCGGAGACGGCTGAGGTGTCTACTCCAGCCGGGTTGCCTACGCTGGACTGGACAATAGGGGTGAGAGAACCTTCTGGAGCACGAGCGTTGTTAGACGTCCACGCCTTCCCCAGCCACCGATGCGGCTCCCTGCACAGGTACACCACGACTTTGCTTCTTTCATGCTTCAAATGTCTCTTGCTTATGCATATATGGCTTTGACTTTTGAATCCTGGTGCAGGTACCGCGAGAATGGGCGGAACAGGCCATTATGCTAATGGTGGGGATGCGGCAGCTGCTGAAAGATTGCGCCAAGGGGAGGACCCTTCAGACTCGACCTGTTCCCGAGCCTGTCTTACCTGTTGCTTCAGAGGTATAAAAATGCATACATATACACTTTATTGGATATTAAACATGCACTGAACGAATGAATGCTCATGATATGTAGGTACAGCCACGACGCTCGACTAGGACACAGTCGCAGGGCGCCGCGAGCCTTCCAGCTTCCACCAGCACGAGGGGCCGGGGTATACAGAGGGTGTCACGGTTCGCTACAGGGGCTGGGCAATTTGAGGTGGTTCCTAGGGCAGCGCCCCGACGGAGACCCACTCGCGAGGAGTCAGAGGAAGAGACCGAGGAGTCACTTGAGTCACGAGCCCTAGGGTCTACGGACTCGAGTACTGCGTCAGGCCCTTCCGATGATGACGACGACGATGACGGCGGCGACGAGGTTGAGAGCAGCGAGTCTGAGGGACACCAGCAGAAGAGGATCCGCCTGGGCTGAGCTTTTGTTTTTTTGCTTTGTTAGTCTTTTGCCTGCGTACCAGCACGGTTGTAGCTTCTAGGCCTGCGTGCCTTGGTTTTGTTTTGGGCCTGCGTGCCCTGGTAGATAGGATTGGGTATGTGCTTGCCCCAGCTTATGTACTTCCTTCCTTACTCATTGTAGATACCGTATTTATTTATGAACATTTGCACTTCTCACTATTTCGCGTTCGTTCGCACTTCCTCTAAGAATTGTATTTTATGAAATATGTTCGTCTAGCTTTGAAAGAAAGTAAAGAGCACGCGAATTTCAACCGATACTCTTAAAATAAGAACGAAAATTTGACATCGACACACAACCGCCGATTTTTGAGCTTTTAATCGTAAACCAGTGCGTCGTACAGTTGGCAGTGAGTGTCGTGACCTGCGAGGATTGATAGAACCACGAAAATAGCCTTGACGCGAGGATTGATATACACACACACTCGAAAACGGTGATTCTGGGCCGATTGGATGACGAAAAATTGAACAAATAGCGCCAATGCGCGCTTGAACATGCCAAACAACCACTAATGTACGTTGTGACTTATACGCGTCACTGGGTCCAACAAAACGCATGTTACATGGAATTTGACATACCCGAGGGTCAAAAACGTTGGGAATTTTGGTATTTTTCGAAGGACAAGGACAAGTACATGAAGAAAATTCGCAACGGAAACTGCTGTATGCCCTGGGAACATGTTGGGAGCCTTTTGATTTGAGCTGAAGGTGTTTGTGGCATTGAACTCAGGCTGGCATGCTGAGAATCAGAAACTGCAGAAAGCAGCAGCACTCTCGAGCGCTTGAGAGTGGTCTCGAGCGCTTGGGACTTCACTCCCGAGCGCTCGGGACTTCTGTCATTGGCAGATCAATGTAGCTTCCCCATGCCATTCACTAGCTATCCTCATGTCCTTTTTCTCTGCATGTACGCTTCCAAGACATCTCGTAACCTTGCACCCTCTGTTCCCTAGGACAAACAACTTCCCAAAAGGAGATTTGAGCTTTTCCAATATGTTTTTAAACCTTCAAAGTTTGAATTTGTCTTGAAAATGCTGAGCTTGAATGGTTCCAAGGCTGGTGAGGGCTGGTATTGCATCCTCCAGACCTCTATAAATAGAGAATTCCTGCTTTGGCAACTTTTTCACACCTCATTCCATCATTTTTCTTCCAAAACTCCCATTTGCCATGGCTTTGTTGAACCAAGCCTTGCTCCGGCCTTGGTTGGACAGCCTCGAGGGCATCGACTGGCTGAACTTCTGAGGGCATCGCCTTCATGCCTTGAAATACCTTCGCGAGGTCGCAATTCGTCCCGTGTTGCTGCGCGTGGCGGCACGCTTTTGGGATCCCGAAGTGCATGTCTTTCGCTTTGGTTCTCAAGAGCTATGCCCCACCATCGAAGAATTCCACTCCTATTTGGGCAGCCATGAATCCGCCGAGCCAATTGTTCCGATGCTTAGGGAGAGCATGAAGAACATCCTAAAAGCCAAGCTGGGCGTCAGTGGGAACGTTGCTGAGTTCTTGACCCGGGGTAACGCTATCAATATCATGCAGCTGTACGAGAGATTCAGTCCACCTGGAGACTTAACGGATTTCGAGTACCAAGGTCGTCGGATGATGGCCTGCTGCATTTGTCTCTTGGCGGCCTTCCTGTTGGTTCCTCCTGTTGGTCAGCCCAGTTCCCTATTGGTTGGAGTCGCTGTTCAGATCGAGGCTCGCAAGGATGTTGCGCCTTTGGTCCTTGCAGAAACCTTGATGGGGTTGGATGCTGTTCGTGCTGGACGCACGAGGGTTTTTGGTGGCAGCCCACTGTTGCTAGTTAGGGACCTCACTCAGCTCTCCTTTTTCGATTTCTGACATTCATTTTACCTCGACACTCGGTTTAGGCTTTATCTGGCTCCTTACTTGTTTTCTCTCTTTCGGATAGATGTGGCTTTGCGACAAGTTGGGTTTGCTGATACCGCCGGCAAATGATTGGTGGTATCGAGCAAGCGGATGGAACCGTCCTTTCCAGGTGATGTACAACAGTGAAGATGACTGGTGTAGACACCCCAATTTGGCCTAACGATTATTTCAACTCCCACCTTGGGACCATCCCGATGATGATACGGATTCGATGATTGCTAATTGCTTTTTGATGAAACCCATGGACTTATGGTACGAACTTTGAGCCACTTAGAGGACCAAATCCAAAGCCAAATAGCCTTTCAGACAGAAATATAGTGTGTTAGGAAAATCCATCGACCGGCCGCAACATCGATTTCACGGCCTTAACATCCATTCCTCACCCGAGCAACCTGTTGCACCCAAAATCTCCCTGAGAGATCGAAGCCTCGGCCGCCAGATCAATGGCTCGGCCGCTACATCCATTTCCAGGCCGTGACATCCTTTGCTCGGCCGCCAGATCGGCCATTTTCCAGACTCTCGAACCTTCTGTCGGTTGATCAATCCACCGCCTCTCCGATGCGTTCGGGCTACGTTCAGGGATTACGTTGAAGAGTTCGAGTTACAATGCAAATGGAATTGTAACCCCGTGATTTGATTGGACGAAGTGTGTCATCCCTTTGCCTATATAAAGAGGCCTTTGGCCTCCGAAAATAGAGACGACAATACAACGAAAATCCTCAGATCTATACACATTCAAGCCACGAAATTCTGGCTATACACTCCCAAAAACCCTCTCTGCAAAAGCCCCAACCTTCTATAGGCGGCCATCAATCAGACGATCCAACCCCGGAGTTCAAACCCTAGCCCTAGGGTTTCGTCCAAGAAGCAATCAATCACCAATCTCCATCGATCCAAAGCAATCAAGCAACCGAGGGATCAAGGTGGTGAGGCCCAACGGCCTCTGGTTTGGTTTATTTTATGCTTAATTTACTAATCGTAGCCTTCTGATAGTCTGTTAAACTTTCTGTCTGGTGTGAGGAAGAACACCAGCCGGGGCTTCGATGCCTTGGCCGGTACATTAAACCAGCCCAATTCCTCGGCCGTGACATCCATTCACCGGCCGAGTAATCGATCTGCTGGCACAGTTTTGATTTGTTTACTGCTTTCTGACGCATGTTCATTTATTGTCTCGGCTCACCTTATTAACTGTTTAAAGGATAAAAACAGACTACGTGTATGGATAGATAAAGCATCTATATGTCTTATGTTGAATAATTATGGGCTAGTCTCGCGGCTAGGCAGAGAGGGGTGCCTAACACCTTCCCCTTACTGTACTTTTGACTTCCGAATCTCTACTTATTTCCTAGTTTTAATAAACTGGGTGGCGACTCTGTTTTGATGATAACCGCTATCGTGTGGTGATACCTCTAGCCATGGAAGTATCCACGATCTTGGTTTATGAAGCAAGCAACCAATCGAGCAAACAACGTGATGAGCCAACTGTATGGCGATGCCCCGTTTGGGAGGTGTCTACAGTTTTCTGGCGACTCTGCTGGGGATATGAGAGCCATAACTAGAAAGTTCAACATAAGACTAATACATGCCTTATTTAATTCATTTATCATATGCATCGAGCAGGCAAGCCTCGTTGAGTTCATCTAATATCCCGGCATGACACGGGCTATGTTAGGGGTTCCAGCAAACTCCACAGTCACTTGTACCTTTTGGTATATCAAAAAGGGAATCACCCAATTACCGCCTATGATGGGCTGGTGAAAGGATTGGTGCCCTTTGACAACGGAGCACCCTGAGACTACCTAAAACCTTTCATGTGATAGAAAGCCATAGAACTTATCAAACTAAGACAGGAACCTACAGGATAGGAACCTACCTGCATTTTGCTTCCAAGTTCTTCCTCACACCTTGTATATGTTGTTTTAATAGCTCTTTCTGTGTAGAAAGGTTGGGGCATGAACTAAGAGCCCTAACTCTTAAGTCTTTATAACTAAGCACTGAGGCATGCCATTGCTTGCAAGGTATGTTTTTGGCATCTTGAAAGCATCATTGCTTACTTAACATTCCCGCTTTACTTAAAGCACCGCGAAGCATGGATTTCTAGAACGAAATCAAACACTGGCTGTCCCGCCGACAATTGAACTAGGGGTTGCTCTAGCAATCTTTGCCTTGCGAGGCTAAAGGAAAGAGGGGGTGTAAAGTAGTAGAGCAGATTATGGATGATTATATGCAAAGTCGAGGATATTATGGATAGAACTTGCAATACTTATTTCTCCATGAATGATTCAAGCATGACAAGTGTAGGACTTTAAGTCCTACTTTCAAATCAACCTAGCAACCCATCTTTTAAAATTCAAAATTTTGAGCATCCTTACTGCAACGAGTTGGTAAGATTTAGGAGTTTGTCAATGTGCTGACAGGTAATCATAGGAATCCCAATTACCTCGATCATGTTTTGAGAAAGAAGAAAAAACTTGTTGAATGAGTTTCTGAAAGACCAACCTCAATGTGTTTTGGTGAAAATAAGTTTTGATAAGCACTTACTAAAAAAAAAAATAATAATCCAAAGCTGGTAAAAGGTCGTGTTAGCATTATGTGGAATGAAGGAATCTTCCCTAATCAAGAATTGAAAGAACTTTCAAAATTTTTTTGCAAAACCTGATCTAATCCTCAAATGACAAGAATTGTGGAACATTCAAATAGCCATCAGCACTGCGATAAAACTCTAAGTCTACTTTCTGTTGTGGGCATCTGCTCAACTTTTTCGGTCTGTCTTATAGTAGGATCTTCTTAAGTGACATGTAGTATTTGTAAACAGCGAGTCTTAAGAATCATCCATATCAAAAATTGTTGGCTATCTATGGTATCCAATAAACTCATGCATAGAAACAAAATGTTGTACATGACTCATCCATAATCTGTGAAAGTAGCTATGGTGCTATATATGTCATTTTGTTTGTCTTTCTCTAACCATGCAGGGACGAAACCAAAAGAGGAGTTCATCACCCTTATTTCTTCTCATAGCACATTGCATGACCTGTGCTAACATCGAGCATCATTTGGTTAAACCACCCCATCATGCTAGATTTGCATTTTAAGGGCAATAAGTGTGTTTAATGTGTGCACTGCATAGACACTTGATTTTAGACATCTCAACCTGAACGTAACTAAGTTCTTGCTTTTCTTAAATTTTGGGTTTTGTCTAAGACGTGACAACAATGGTTGACGAGAAGTTGAAGCTCTGGCTGCTAAGGTTAATGTATTGGTTGAATCAATGGTTACCCTGACCACCTTGTTCACAGTTTGCGAAGAAGCTCTCCACAAGCTCCACCTCCATCTCCCCCTGCTAGATGGACCGAGAAAACAGTTCAAAAGGAAATTCATTTTGCCAAGAAAAGACAAGGAAGAACAATGATGAACCTGCAGGCTCAACATATGGAACAAGTCGAGGGAGAAATCACCAAATCCAAAAGAAGCCGTCCCAACCATACCATTGTCACCAATACCAACAGTGCTATGTTTCCACTAAATTCATCCCAAAGCACCCCTACTCACCAGAACCCCACTTCCAGAAATCCTAAACGTCGTGCACTCCGCCACCGCCAAAATCTTAACTCATCCCCATCTCAAGCCCTGGCTACTCTGGTCGAACAAGGACTCCTTGAACCTTTAAAAATTCAATCACCTCACCCACCATTTGGCCCAAACTATGATCCTACCAAGCATTGTGCCTACCATCAGATTTCTGGGCATGAAACTGATCATTGCATCCAATTGCAACATGATATCCAAGAACTCATTGATCAATGGGTGTTCCAACCAAATTGAATGTTTGAGCGGCAACAGCCAAGTCTGTCACGTCTTAGTCTGAATGTTAAGTCAATGTTTTAGCACAATCTGAGTCTTGGGTTTATTTTCTTTTAGGAGTTTGAGTCTTGAGTTTATTTTCTCTTAAAATTAAAGTCATTTTGTTCATCATGGTTTTTGACTAGCTTTTTGCACTCGATATGAAATGTGAATCTCTTCCAAAATGAGAAATCTCCTTACACTTGAACTACGAATGGCCTGATTCTCTTTTTGGGATACGTAGGCACCTTACGGTCGGCCACAATTTTCAAACTATTTTTCCATGTGCTGAGTTGCTGCTATAGAATGTTCATGATAACGTCAGAAGTTGAAAAACGATCCTTAGGGATTTCAAAGTGATCTCATGATATCTTTTTGAAACATATTATAAATCACTCAAGTTGTCAAATGCTAAGAACGAGTTTTGAAATCTATGATCCATGTCATTTTTGTTGGGCTAAGAAGGAGTCAAAACGTTTCTGCACCCTCGCGGAATTCATTTACAAGAAAATCATGCTATATGAAGAGTAGTAAAAAGGAGGAAGAAGAGGAAGAAAGAAAAACAAAGAAAAAAAAAGGGAGTGAGCTCGCTAGATTGAAAACCCGCAAGGGCGGTCTAGGCAAAAGTTAGAGCACAAACAAAGTGAGAAATTCGCCGTGTTTCCATACATCTGCTATGTGTCTCAAAGGATTCGCTTGGTTAAACATCGAAGCTCTTAAATCTCTTGGCTAGGATTCCTGTCACTTTGTCGTATGTTTCAAGATGAAGAAAGGCATTCATTTCTCTATCCCAAACACTTATCCCTTGCTAACCACGTCGAGCCTCTGGATAATCTCTTTGAAAAGCCTGCTAGGCAGCCATCCCCTACACTGGGGCAAATACAAAAAAAATATATATATATATATATATATATACAAGGAGAGATGAAAGAAAAATCAAATGAAAGAATGAGCACCCCGTCATACAAGGGGCATTTTTAAGGAAACATCTCTTCCAATCCATGCAAAGGCCATTGTTGAAGAAATTAACTCTTTCACACAAAGTGATGGCAAGAGACAGCAAGAGTTGATAAAAATGTTGAAGATGGCTGCTAGCTTTTAAAACCCAAGCATAAGTAGAAATTAGGTTTGAGCCTTTACATCCGCTTCTTTCTCAAACCAAAACCCAAGCCTACATTATGGTCCATAACAAAGTCCTTTCAGATTGAGAAATATGACTTAGTAGCAAGGTCCTAGACACTAGGGGGCATCACCAATGTGGAACTTAGCACAAGAATCCTAAAATTTGCATCATCTTGGCAAATCAAACAACATGGAGAGTTACGTGAGACAAGGGGGTATGCCTATGTTTCCCTTTAAGCACCTCTCTCAAAAGTATCCAACCTCTTATATGGGTCTCAGTGGGCGCTTATCAATCCAACTCAAGTCAACCAAGTCAAAGTTCAAAGCAACAAACTCACCTAATTGACTAGGGGCATAGGTTTGCAAAATAGTTCTATATCTTTTGATGATTGAATGACGTAAGTGTGGAGCATGGATGGAATGATATGACCTTGAAGTCCTCGAGGAAAAGCTTTCAAAGTTAATTTTATCCTAAACATTCTTGACACAGCAATACAAGCACAATTGCTTTTACAAATTTTCGAGGAGATAAAATGAGTTTCTCATTTCATGATGAGTGTAGCTATATGGGCCCTTGGTCAAATAATATTTTCAGCAGTGTCACCAGAGTATTGTAGTCTGTCTTGTTGTAGTCACTTAACTAGTTTAAAGTCATTCTTGGTCTCCTTAAATCAAAGAGAAGCATTAGCTTAAATGCTCGAAAGTTGAGATGTCCAGAATACATTGTGGAATTGTTTGCATATCATTATCACCATGTCCTTTGCATCCTAGTATTTCATGCGTATGTCATTATGGCTGCTTAATGGAAGTAGTTGTCTTGGTTGCACGAGCTAACCCCAAGTGTGAGTTGTTCTTATGCTCAAGCAAGGCAGGTTCATCAAGGCATCATGGCCATCATCTCTATGCAAGAAATAAAGGGCAACTAAGGGATGCACTGTAAAGTCTACCTCCCTGCCAACACTCTTAAAGAAAGCTCATCTTGAGAAGCGTCATATCCTAGGGGAACACCTCAACTCTTTTGTGGAATGCTGTCACACAGCACTGTCAAGGGCATGCCAAGATCTCCGCCAAACAGAAACATTTCACTCACATTCATTGTTATTTACACCGCATGCTAGGGGCAATAAGATCATTGTCATCATGCACGACTGAGCTAGGGTCAAGCATTCATGGCCTAAACAGGGGGCTTGCGTTTCTTTTTAAATACTCCAAATTAACATGCCTATGTGTTGCATTGCAATCTATGTCACCCAAAATCGTTCAAGCTTTTGAACTAGGGTTCTTCAAGTGTAGTGGTCCTGCCCCTAGCAGTCAACATAAAAGGACTTCGGCCCGTCGTCGACTCCAAGCCTGTTGCATGATATTTTCCTATCCATTGCTATTTTCTAAACTATTCAAATGTGGATTGCAGGATTCTCTTGGATTTCCGTCCTTGAAGCGATCAGGATCAACCACATCAAGCTGTGTGTCTATGACTGACAAAGCCAAGTCAAAGAAGCTGGATGATAGCTTCATAACTAGTCCTAAGCCAACTCTACAATTGGCACCATATCAGCAACATTAAAGTGGCTTCGAACTTTGCATCTCCAAAGCTCCTTGCTTCATGCTTTCATCTCCATATCAACAACTCTACACTCAGACAGCCTCGCGCTCAGCAGTTCTAAGCCAACAGCCAACAAGAAAAAGCACCTGCATGAAGCTCAACCTAGTACACACTTCAGCTCTTCAGAAGGCATTTGTGTAACCAGCTTCCAGAAAGCATTCAACCTCCGGAAGGTACCCCATTAATGGAGGCGATGGAAATCTCTCAAAACAAGTCGAATTTGCCAAAGGAGGCGATGGAAATCTCCTAGAGCGTATGTGTGAATCACCCCGTCAGTCAAGGTGATGAAAATCTGTGAATGCCATAATAGCCGAAGCATTTCACAAGCCTTATGGCATTTTGGGTCAACAAGTCGACAGAATCGAAGTGGAATAGGGTCAAGATCTAGCCTTGGGGGGAGTCCCGAGCACACTCAGATCTAGCCTTGGGAGGAGTCCCGAGCATACTCGAAGTGGAATAAGGTCAAGAACTAGCCTTGGGAGGTGTCCCGAGCACACTCAGATCTAGCCTTGGGGGGAGTCCCGAGCATACTCAGAACTAGCCTTGGGGGGGAGTCCCGAGCATACTAAGAACTAGCCTTGGGAGGAGTCCCGAGCATACTCAGAACTAGCCTTGGGGGGAGTCCCGAGCATACTAAGAACTAGCCTTGGGAGGAGTCCCGAGCATACTCAGAACTAGCCTTGGGGGGGAGTCCCGAGCATACTAAGAACTAGCCTTGGGAGGAGTCCCGAGCATACTCAGATCTAGCCTTGGGGGGAGTCCCGAGCATACTCAGAACTGGCCTTGGAAGCATTCCAAGCAAGAAGAACAAATCAAATCCCGTGGAAGATGGAAGATGGAATATTCAACAACTCAACAGTTCTACAAACTCACTACTCAACAACGCCATATCACCTGCTCTCAAAGCCTGTACTTTGAATGCTCAAGCCTGTACTTGAACGCACAAGCTCTACGTTTGGATGCCCAACCACTGTGTACTGGACGCTCGAACTCGACGTTCGAATGCTTAAGGTTTATACCTTGAATGCACAAGCTCTACATTTGGATGCCCAACCACCGTGTAATCGGACGCCAAAACTCAGTACTTTGAATGCTCGGATTCTGCCGTCTGAATGCTCGAGCTCTAAGCTCCGGGTGCTCAAGTCCGGAACTTGAAAGAAGCTTTATGCTTAAATCAAACACACACGCACGGGCCCGTGCACATATTGCATCACCATTGTTATCATCGAGTCTGCATCATCATATCTGCTCATATCTAACCACTATCATCATATACATATTCTGCATATCTTTTATTCATGAAACAGGTCAATCCTGCAAATCAACCGGCTCTAAGCCTCGGTTTTATTGATCGGCCCGGTGCCTCGATCCTTTGGCTCGAAGCCAAAATTTATGACGAGAAAGCTCCAGACCATCAGAATGCAACCGGTTCTACACCTCGGTTCAAATCACGTCAAGCTCTAAGTGCCGACTCCTCAGGCTCTCACCTTACCAGCTCCGCCCTTCAGTTCCATCAAGCTCATTCGTAAGGATAGGCTATTCTACCGAGCTCCCCTTAGTCAAAGTAAGGATGATCAAGAAAAGCAAACGCACCTGCCGTGTATTGATCTACCCCAAAATACTAAAAGAAGCTCTCCGCCGGCATCCAATTCATCCCCAGCAGATGGTTTGGACTCCACCCAATTACATCAGTTCCATCAAGTTAATTCGAAAGGATGAACTACTCTACCAAGCTCCCCAGCCAAAGTAAGGATGATCAAGAAGAGCCAACGCACTCGTTGTGTACCGATCTACCCCAAATACTAAGGGCGCTCCCCGCAACATTCCCGGCAGCCCCGCGCTCTTTCAACTACTCTCGCCAAAATCCTGGCACTATCCAGTACGCCGCACTACGGCTTTTAAAGCCCGAAGGTACGTCTACCGTCTCTAACCCTCCAAACTTTTTCTTTTATTGCCCTGAACTACGATTGGTCCAATTTCCCTTGAGGAATACGTAGGCAGCCTCCCGGCCCGACCATAACAAAACTTTTTTCAAAAACCCTTGGAATAGTGGTTGGACCAAATTGAGCTGCTTTTACAGCTTTGACTTTTATTCAAACATGTCTCGCGATCCGTCTGAGCTCAGTCAAAGAGGGGCATCTGTAGACACCCCAATTTGGCCTAACGATTATTTCAACTCCCACCATGGGACCATCCCGATGATGATACGGATTCGATGATTGCTGATTGCTTTTTGATGAAACCCATGGACTTATGGTACGAACTTTGAGCCACTTAGAGGACCCAATCCAGAGCCAAATAGCCTTTCAGACAGAAATATAGTGTGTTAGGAAAATCCATCGACCGGCCGCAACATCGATTTCACGGCCTTAACATCCATTCCTCACCCGAGCAACCTGTTGCACCCAAAATCTCCATGAGAGATCGAAGCCTCGGCCGCCAGATTAATGGCTCGGCCGCTACATCCATTTCCAGGCCGTGACATCCTTTGCTCGGCCGCCAGATCGGCCTTTTTCCAGACTCTCAAACCTTCTGTTGGATGATCGATCCACCGCCTCTCCGATGCGTTCGGGCTACGTTCAGGGATTACGTTGAAGAGTTCGAGTTACAATGCAAATGCAATTGTAACCCCGTGATTTGATTGGACGAAGTGTGTCATCCCTTTGCCTATATAAAGAGGCCTTTGGCCTCCGAAATTAGAGACGACAATACAACGAAAATCCTCAGATCTATACACATTCAAGCCACGAAATTCTGGCTATACACTCCCAAAAACCCTCTCTACAAAAGCCCCAACCTTCCATAGGCGGCCATCAATCAGACAATCCAACCCCGGAGTTCAAACCCTAGCCCTAGGGTTTCGTCCAAGAAGCAATCAATCAGTCAATCTCCACCGATCCAAAGCAATCAAGCAACTGAGGGATCAAGGTGGTGAGGCCCAACGGCCTCTGGTTTGGTTTATTTTATGCTTAATTTACTAATCGTAGCCTTCGATAGTCTGTTAAATTTTCTGTCTGGTGTGAGGAAGAACACCAGCCGGGGCTTCGATGCCTCGGCCGGTACATTAAACCAGCCCAATTCCTCGGCCGTGACATCCATTCACCGGCTGAGTAATCGATCTGCTGGCACAGTTTAGTACTTTCTGACGCATGATTTATTTACAGTCTCGGCTCACCTTATTAACTGTTTAAAGGATAAAAACAAACTACGTGTATGGATAGATAAAGCATCTATATGTCTTATGTTGAATGATTATGGGCTAGCCTCGCGGCTAGGCAGAGCGGGGTGCCTAACACCTTCCCCTTACTGTACTTTTGGCTTCCGTACCCAGAATCTCTACTTATTTCCTAGTTTTAATAAACTGGGTGGCGACTCTGTTTTGATGATAACCGCTATCGTGTGGTGATACCTCTAGCCATGGAAGTATCCACGATCTTGGTTTATGAAGCAAGCAACCAATCGAGCAAACAACGTGATGAGCCAACTGTATGGCGATGCCCCGTTTGGGAGGTGTCTACAACTAGGCTGATTTCTTCGCATTTGCTGAGGAAGATGACATCGTTTGGAGATGCCATTGGCTGAGGCTTCCTGCAATGACTGTGAGCAACATGGGCTCGATGCACATGTTTGTGGCTGGCTTGACAGGCTTTACCTTCTACTCACCCTTCCGCATCCTTCGTTAGCTTGGGCTCAGCCAGGAGGTGCCGCCGCAAGGATCTGAAATGCTTCGTCTCTCTCCCTTCACCATTCTGGGCCTTCGGAGTTATGTTCGAACATGGGAGGCTCGTAGGATTGAGCCGAATGACTCACTCTTCTCAATTGCTTCGACCGGAAGGTACCGCAAGTGGCTAAGGAGAGATGTGGAAGCGAGAATGGGTTGATTGCTTACTTTGCCGTTTTTTGAAATAAAAGTTAGGTCTCGTTGTGCGTTTTCTGTTTTCATGCTCAGCTTGTAATAAAGAAATCATCGAAATAAAATTGACTGATTAAGGGTTTCCCCCTTTCAATTCATTGATCGCGTGCACCTTGAAAGAAAGCATTTTGACTCGTCAATTTGGATTTGGATTTTTGTGATTTAGGACCGAATCTCAGAGTGAGATTGCCTACGTATCCCTTAGGGAAGGGGAATCAGGCCCATGCGTAGTTCAGGCTGTGGTTCGCTCGGGTATTAACACTCTCCTTTTTGCGCTCTAAATTTTTCCTAGGACCGCCCTTTCGGGTTTTCGGCCTAGCGAGCTCTTTTTTTTTCGACTTTTGCCTTAACTTTTGCCTAGGCCGCCCTTGTGGGTTTTCGACCTAGCAGGCTTGCCCTAATTTTTGCCTGGGACCGCCCGCCTTTGCGATTTTCGGCCCAGCGAGCTCTCTCAGGGGTAATAGCGCTTGAGTTGATCCAAATTGACAAGATTCGAGAATTCGTTGCCGTCGAGATCGATGATCGATGCTGCTCCTCCGGAAAGGATCGACTTGATGATGTACGGCCCGGCCCATTTTGGTCAGAACTTCCCTCGCAGGTCAAAAACTGGCGCACGGATTTCCTTGACTACCATATCCCCCTCTCGCAGATCCCTCGACTTCACCTTCTTATTGAATGCTCGAGCGATTCTTCGCTGATGACCCTGAATATGGTACAATGCACGCAATCTTCTTTCATCAAATAGCATGAGTTCCTCGAACCTCCCGCTGATCCATTCGGCTTCGTCTATCCCTTGCTCAGCCATGACTCTGAGTGATGGAACTTCTAGCTCGATGGGAAGAACGGCTTCCATACCGTACACCAAAGAATAGGGTGTTGCCCCTGTCGGCGTGCGGATAGACGTCCGGTATCCCCACAAAGCTAGCGGTAGCTGTTCGTGCCAATCCCTAGCTGATTCGACAGTCCTTTCGAGGATCGACTTGATGGTCTTGTTGGCTGCTTCGACTGCCCCATTCGTTTGCGGTCGATAAGTGGTCGAGTGATGCACTTGAATCTTGAATTCGTCAAAAAGTTCTAGAACTTTTCCTTTGAAGTGAACACCATTATCAGATACGAAGGCTTGAGGTACCCCATACCGATATATGATGTTTTGCCTGATAAAGTGAGCCACTTGAACTGCCGTCAGAGTCTTGTACGAAGCTGCTTCAACCCACTTGGTGAAATAATCAACCTCTACCAAGATAAACCTGTGACCATTAGAAGCCGCGGGTGTGATCCTTCCGATGACATCAATGCCCCAGGCGGAGAATGGCCATGGTGTCGCCATTGGGTGTAACTCCGAGGGAGGTACGTGGATAAGATTAGCATGAGTTTGGCACTTATGACATCGGCGCACATACTCGATGCAATCTATCTCCATGGTCGGCCAATAGTAGCCCAACCTCAACACCTTCTTAGCTAGCATCATCCCATTCATGTGAGGTCCACAGACTCCCTCATGAACTTCTTCCATTACAGTTTTCGTGTCGTCACCGTGAATGCACAACTTATGAACTCCGCATGGAGATCGCCGGTACAATTTTCCACCGCAGATGATGTATTGGGACGCGAGCCGTTGCAAGGCGATCCGATCTTTCCTAGTTGAATCTGGAGGGAATTCCCCCTTTTCAACGAAATTCCAAATATCGTGAAACCAAGGAAGCCCATCATCAGGCTCATCGATGTTCATGACGTAGTCGTACACGCGCTTGCCTCTTTGCTCAATCATAATAGGCCTCAATTTCACCCCAATCGGAAGTTCCAACATGGATGCTAAGTTAGCAAGTGCATCGGCGAAGCGATTCTTCATCCTCAGAACGTGCGTGAAAGTCACCTTTTGAAAATCCGGGATAAGCTCGTCGAGCTGCTGATGATACGGCTTCATTTTCTCATCCTTGACCTTCCATTCCCCGTTTGCTTGTGATACAACCAAGTTGGAATCCCTACAACTTCCAGCAGACCTTGACTCCGATTTCGAGCGCAGCTTCCATTCCGACAATACATGCCTCGTATTTCGCTTCATTGTTCGTGACTTCAAAATTCAATTTGAAAGCAAGGGGAATATGTGACCTCTCAAGCGAGACTAGCAGTATACCAATCCCAAAACCCTTCTGATTTGCAGTCCATCAAAGTACAACGTCCATGTTTCATCAATCGCAGTCATTACGTCTTCGCTGAAACCGAAACTCCGTGTGTTACGGACCCTCGATCGGGCGACCGCTAAAAATTCACATCGCTCTTCCTTTCACAGACTTGCGGGTGACATACTTGATTTCGACGGCCAACAAGAGCAACCAACGTGCTAACTTACGGGTAAGTCCGGCTTCTCGAATAGATATTTGAGGGGTCCATCCGAGAAATCAGTATAAACAGTAACAGGAAGCATGTAGTGTCTCAATTTCTTTGTGGCCCAAACAAGCGCCCAGCATGTTTTATCCAATGAAGTGTACCGCTCTTCGCTTCCTACCATTTTCTTGCTCAGGTAATAGATGGCCCTTTCAACCCCATCTTCTCCCTCTTGTGCCAGCATGCACCCCATTGATGAGGGCGTGACAGACAAGTATAGGATCAAAGGTTTTCCCGGAATGGGTGGCATCAAGATCGGCGGATTCTGAAGATAAGTTCGTACTGCTTCAAAAGCCTTTTGGCACTTGTCATTCCACTCAAATTTCACATCCTTTTTTAGCAAACGAAACAATGGTTCACAGGTCAGAGTCAGCTTGGCGATGAATCGATTGATAAACTGAATCTTTCCCAAGAAACACCGGACTTCCTTCTCGGACTGAGGTGGCTCCATCTCAAGAATGGCTTTAATCTTAGAAGGATCCACCTCAATCCCCCTGGTCGTGATCATGAATCCAAGCATCTTTCCAGCCGTGACCCCGAACGTGCACTTTTGCAGATTGAGTCGCATTCTGTACTTTCGAATCCTCTCAAAGAACTTTCTCAATGCCGGGAGATGGTCCTTCCTTTCCTTTCCCTTCACTATCATGTCATCAACGTAAACCTCGACCTCCTTGTGAATCATGTCGTGCAACAGTGTGGTGGCACCCCTCTGATACGTAGGACCGGCGTTCTTCAACCCAAATGGCATAACCCGATAACAATATGTCCCCCACTCGGTGATGAATGTGGTCTTTTCCCTATCTTCCGGAGCTAGGAGAATCTGATTGTACCCCGAGAAGCCATCCATGAAAGAAAGTAGAGCGTGCCCTGCAGTGTTATCCACGAGTACGTCTATATGTGGCAATGGAAAATCGTCCTTAGGGCTTGCTTTGTTCAGATCTCTGAAATCGACGCACACTCTGATTTTTCCGTCCTTTTTGGAGACAGGAACAATGTTAGCTACCCAAGTGGGGTACTCCGTTACAATTAGAAAACCGGCGTCGATTTGCTTCATGAGTTCTTCTTTTATCTTTAATACCCAATCAGGCCGCATTTTTCTTAGTTTTTGCTTAACAGGCTTCGCATCAGGGTAGAGAGGGATTCTATGCTCGACTATCTCCGGGTCGATTCCGGGCATGTCAGCGTGGGACCAAGCGAAAACTTCTTTGAATTCTTTTAGTAAATTAGTGAGCTGTTGGAGCTTAGTGGGAGACAGCCCGGAACCTACCTGAACCAATCGAGGGTCGTCCTCATCACTTAAGTTTATTGAGATTATTTCTTCTTTTAGAGGCTGAGCATGCCTTTCATTTTCGCGATTGATAAGGGAACGGATCTCCTTGGGAATGTCCCCATCGAGATCTATTCCTTCATCGTCGGGATCCAAACAATTTATTTCAAAAATCGGCAAGTAAGCGAAAACGTCATTCATTTCATTAACCCGCTCGGCAGAGAATACAGCGATTGACTCGAATTCAAAGTAAAAGCTACAAAGTGGAGGTCGACGGGCACAAACTCCGACTCCGTGCTAGACGGCGAGTCGATGTTGGACTCAAACTTCGAGACTCAGTGCAAGTGCTGTGAGTACGAGTTACATGTGGAATGAAAGTGCAATTATCATAAACGCCACAGCCTCCACAATGAGTTTGGAAGGGTCTTCAATTTCTTCTTCATCTCCAAGCATCAGCCCCGCAGGATCTTGCATCATACCCCCTGATCCCTTGCCCTCAAACAGGAGTTGGAGACTGCCCAAACCAAAAGCTTCCAATCAGTCGAGTGCCTCAGACAGTTCTTCCACCTTTGCGACTTCTTCGTCACTCTCCCATGTATCATTGGCAAAGATTTCGAAGCCAGGATACTTCATTTTCGTCTCAAGGTCCACAAAGGGCTCAGGTTCTCCTTGGTACAGCGGCTCCTTCTCCTTTGATTTCAACTTGATCGCACGGGCTCGGGTGTGATTGCGCCATTTCTTTGCTGAATCGCTTTTCTTGGCCTCGTATCCTAGACCAAAACGCTCGTTACTTCCAGGGAAATCAGAGAACTCAGGGACTCCTTGAGCATAAAGTCCCAAGCCCATGCCTGGCAAATACTTCATCCGTTTCATAATTTCCAACGCTGCAGAGCTCACCAAGAAACCGTCCTCGGCCCGAATGGTACACACTTTCGGGGTCATAACTGCAAAGCCTCCCATGGCAATGTCTTCCTCTCCATGCATAATTTCCAGTAATGGGGAATTGTCCTCGGCGTGGGGATAGATGCCTGATTCTCCATAGATGATAAGGGTTCCAGAGTCTAAGCCCAAGATGAGTTTCTGGTGCAATGTTGAGGGTACTCCCATGACATCCGGACGATGTAGCCAAGGCCTTCCCAATAGGAGATTGAAAGATGCAGGTATTTCCAGCACACAGAATTCGACGGTGGTCTTGAACTTGCCAGTTGCGAGTTCCAAGCTGATCGTCCCCAAGACATCACGACGGGTATTATCATAAGCACGGACGCCCAAATTCGACGGCGCGAAGTCCTTGTTTTTAAGGCCCAAACAATAAGTAGTGCGGAGTGGACACACGTTAATGGCGGAGCCGTTATCAACAAGGATTGCCGGGATCCACTTTCCCAAGCACTTAATGGTGATGTGGAGAGGTTTGTTATGATCGGTTCCCTTGGGCGGCAGGTCTTTCTCGGTGAAGGAGAAGGTATGCTGGGTGAGGTTCGGGGTTATAAGGGCAATGAGAGCTTCAGGAGCAATATCGGAGGGAATTTCGTACCTGGAAAGGGTGTTGACCAGCCTGCGGCGGTGCTCGCGGGAGGCAGCTAACACTCCCCACATAAACATGCGAGCGGGGGTTTCCTGGAGTTGTCGGATAATGGGGTCAGCGGAGGCTTCAGGGTCAGATTCAAGGAGGGAGTTGAGGTCGATGGATAGTTTGGGCTGGGTAGGCGGGTTAGGTTTAACGGAGCTTGGAGGGTTGTGTTGTGGAGCTTGCGGGACGGAGGTGTTCAGGTTTGTGGGGTTGATAGGGGTATTCTGCTGCGGCGGAGGGGCTCGGGATGAGCTACCCTGCTGGAGGTTGGTAGGCTGATAGACTCTTCCACTCCTGGTAAGGTTACTAACTGTTTTGGGAATGGGTTCCCACCAAGTACCTTCCCAGAAATCGGAGAAGTCAAAGTCACAGTCGTCCGCCTTACGCTTCCCTTTGTCAAGTGTTGTCTTCTCCAAAGTTTCGTTGAGAGTTTCCATTTCCAAGGCGTGCCAGATGCTGTCTTCCTCCAGAGAATTCCAGAAGTCGGCATTGTTGCTGCTGTTGTCATTGCTAATCTGCAGAGATCCTTCGTCTAGCATGGCCTTATTGACAGTCAGTTCCTCACCGTTCATCCATACATTTACCAATTCAGACTTTCCCCACAGATCTTCTGGATCCAATACATAGATGCTGGGTTCATCAGGGATTTGTACTACGGCTTTGGAAAAGAACTCCTCGACGATGTATTCATGTGGGAGGAAAAGATAGTCCATGGAGCGCTCCAGAGCATCGGACTCTCGAGTAAGGTTGACAATGGTCCTGGCGTTGAGTCCTGAGAACATACGGGGATTCATCAGATCCATTTCTTCCACCACTTCTTCTTCCCGGAAAAGGTATGCCAATGATGTCTCATCTAGGGGGTCGGAATCATCCATCCTGTGCCATCCGTTGGGTTCGGGCTCCCATTCCCATTCTTCTTCGTTCTCGACAGGTTCAGGTTCTGTGAATAGTGCAAATAGGGAATACCCATCCAAGGGATCGACCATCATCTCTTCCCAGCCCTGTCTCCATTCTCCATGTTCCAATTCCTCGATTTGGCTGGGGTTAAGTGCCACGGGCCATACTCTAGTAATAAGAGCCCTGTCTTCCACTACCAAGAAATCTTGCACCAAGTCTTCCCACCTTACCTGAAAGTCCCATTCCACAGTCTCAAGCGCGCAGACCGTATCCTCAACTGGCAACTCGACGGCTAGCTTGGGTTGGGTATCAGGAATGATGTAAAGGCTGGGGTTAAAAGGCTGGCTTGTGGAGATAAGGTTGGTGCGGGCATTGGAATGCTTTGGGAGTGGGTTTGAGACAGTGTTTGGTTTTTGTGGTGGCATAGGGAGGGTTTTGTTGTCTATTAGGTCTTGGATTGCATGGCGGAGACGGAAGCAGTTGTCGGTTAGGTGGCCCACATTCTGGTGATAGGCACAGTACGCATTAGGGTTGTGGGATGCGGGTAGTTTTTGAGGTAGGGGAGTAGGGGTAAGTGGCTTGAGGGTGCCGCTTTCGACCAATTTCTCGAGCACGGCAGAGAGTGGTGCTGAGAACTGAGCAAAAGTGCGGGGCTGGGTACGCGGTTGACTGGTTTGGGTGGCTATTTGGTTAACTGGCTCGGCTTGAGTTGTATTTGTGGAGGTGTTGGGCAGGTTGGTGTAGTTCGAGTTGCCAAACAGGGCGTTGCTGTTTCCGGAGTAAACTTTCTTGGGCTTAGGAGCGGGCTCGGGCTTGTCAAGGATCCCCAACTGAACTGCTTCTTCGACGGCTAAGCCTGTGTCGAAGAATGTTTTAAAGTCTGAGCATGCTTGGGCCATAACCATGTGCCTCGCAAGAGTGGGTTGAAGGCTACGGACAATCATCCGGATTTGGTCCCTGTCACTCGGTCTATCTTTCATCTGCGCTGCCTTAGCCCTCCATCTTTTCACGAAATCGGCGAAGGCTTCTTTTGCTTCCATCTTTGTAGACTCCAATTTACGAGTAGTTACCTCCAACTGAATGTTGTAATCGTATTGCGCCACGAAAGCCGCGCATATATCCTCCCAAAAACGCTTCTTTCTCTCATCCAGTGAAGTGAACCAGTGCAGAGCATGTCCCACCAAAGTCTGCGAGAACATCTGTGCCATAGCGTCCTTCTCGACTCCCCACATGGAAAGTGCCCCAATGTATCCCATCAGGTGTGCTTTTGGATCTCCTGTTCCGTCAAACTTAGCAAAATCAATTGGCCTGAACTTTTCTGGAAGCTTTGCATTAGGAAACAGGCAAAGCTTATTGATGTCAAAACCAGTCAACGCTATCTTCTCATTTCTTGTAACGGATTCCTCTAGTTGGGTGAGTTTTGCCAATACTGCTGCCATCTCGGGGTTTTGCGGAGTTTCCAAATCAAAGACCTGCTGCTCTTGGTTCGGATTCGGGTTAGGGTTAGGGTTGAAGTTTAGGTTGGGATTTGGATTTGGGTTTGGGATAGGAATTGGGTTAGGAATTTGATTTGGGTTAGGGATAGGAATTGGGTTAGGCACCGGATTCTGGGTTTGCGGTGGAAGGCGTCGTGCAACTCCAGTAATCATCATCATGAGTTGGGCAATTTGGTTATCAATACGTTTGCCCAGGCGTTGAATATCTTCTCTGATCTGAGCCATTTCTCCGTTCAGATTTCCCGGGTTTGGATTAGGGTTTGGACGGGGATTGGGAACGGGATTAGGATTCGGATTTGGCTCGCCTCCACTCGGGTTTGGATTAGAGTTACCTCCGTTTGGGTTAATGTTTGGATTAGGATTTGGATTTGGGTTGCCTCCGTTTGGGTTCGGGTTTGGGTTGCCTGCGTTCGGGTTCAAGCCTCCGATCAATAGATCCATTTCCGCCCCCAAATCTGATGCACTGACGGAGTCTACTTGCAGTTGGAGCCGTTCCAATCTCTGTCCCAAGGGTCTGGTCTAGGAGGGTATGATGTTCTTTTTTCGGCCCAATTGGTCAGAACTTACAGCAAAGCAAAAACTCGTGCTTAGACGCAGTTCCTGCTTGCATTTTTATGAAAATTTATGCATGATTTTTGGAAAATGAATGCCTTATCGTCACCATCATCGACTCCGATTCTTTAAAAACGATTGACTTACGGGAGGTTGCCTTGATTCTCAGATTTTTGGGGTGTATCCTCATTTAGGAACGGTCGATTTCCAAAAGATGCTAAAATAAGCTAAGTATTTGTCTAATATTCCATCAGCAATTCGACCATTGATTCGGAATGACTCGAGCTGAACAATGTGATGTGATAACCGAGGTGGCGTAAGCGGTACACTTGCTTTTAGCCAGGATGGTGTTGGCATCGCAATGTTCTGCCCCCCTATCATTCCTTTTCTTTGGTTAAATTCCGATCAAATGCTTAGTCAAGGACTTAGCAGAATCTTAGTTTCCTCTAGGTTCGGGTTCGAGGACTAATGTGATTCATCAACACGCATTCTGGTGCGTGACTCTTCATCGGGTCTTAGCAACCTTCCGAAGACCGCGCGAGCGAGTCTCGAGAATCGTGGCTGACAGCATGATGATGATGCAAAATGCAATGCAGCATTTAAACAGATTATAGCACATAGTCCTACCCTGCAGGCTCCTGTCCTAGTTTGGAAGGTTCTACGGCTTGCTAAACATGTACAAAGGCCGGGTTGTGGCTTGAAGAGGGTTCCCCGGACTAGAGTCAAAGTATACCTCCCGTTATCGAGCGTACACTCAATAACGGTACAAACGGTAGATATGACTCATCACGGTCGAGGGTTGCTGAGCATTCCGGGATTCCTTGTCACCGGCAAGCCGGGCGAGATTGCTGAAACACAACAAATGGGCCGCACAGGATATATATACAAAAATGAAAAGTGAAATAAAATCCTTTGAAAATCCCACAAATGTTTTCAAGCTTGGCTCACTAAATTAATTAATGCTTAAGGAAATCGGGACATTTTATCAACGTACCGATCTTTCTCAAGTATCAATTAAATCAAAATCCCCAGCAGAGTCGCCTCTGTGGGCTACCACCCCGGGTGGATCGGGACGACTCGAAAAACACCGTTTTTGAATCGAGTTGAAAAATTTGAAGAGTCGCCACTCGGATTTGAGGTTTGCCACCCGAGAAACCGTTTTGATTGAAAATGATTGATTTGAATTGAAAACCAAGAGATTTGAAAAGGGTTCGGGAGCCACGTTATGAGGGGGAAGGGTTTTACGGCACCCTCTCGCCGATTCGAAATCGGTCTCTACTAGACATTTGTGGGATTTTTTGAAAAGATTTTATTTCATTAAGCAATTGCAAGTATGCAGGAGTATACCAAATAAAGGGTGCATGCATGTGCATGTGTATAGAGTGGATGAATGGAAAATGATGAAGAAATGCAAAATGACATGAAGCTGGAACCACATATACGATCTCACTCTCGAGCGCTGGAAGCACTCACGGCGCTGGAGTGCCACACACTCAACACTGCAAATCATGTTAGCACGACAAAATGCGTACTAAAATGTAAGCTGGAACAAATTGAAACGTTTTATAAGCTCAGCAGGGACTTGGAAAATCGGGATCGACCTATTCTTTTAAGCCATGCATCCTTGCCTTTTAGAGAAGCAGTTTTACAGTTACAAGAAGTAAAAAGGGGTGCATGCATGGGCGTGCAAAGGCGGTACAGGAACTAAAATTGAAGGGGACTTGGGTAAGAAGGCATGCAGGGACTTCCGAGCGCTCTAGAATAGACTCAAGCGCTCGGGAGTGATCTACACCCCCAAACTGATCTCAATTTGTTAAGACTCTTGCTTTAATGTTCAGATATAATTAAACTAGTTCTTTCTTTTTACATGCAAAGAATCCCTCCTCACAGAAAAATGTGTTTTTGCACTTTTTTTTTTAAGTAAAGGTAATTTTTACCTCATTGGAAATCAGATCAGTTACGTCAAAAAATTTCAAGAAGACTCTTTTTGCTCGAGACCAGTGTTTATTCCCCTTGCATGTTAGTTTAAATGCCCAAAGAAATGGAAAATGGCTCTGGCATCAATCTCGAGTGCTCCAGAGTAGTCCCGAGCGCTCGGGAGTATTTCCAGTGATGCATGCATGGAAAATACATTCGTCCCCCTTCGCTCTTGTTTTAATACTAAGGCCCTCCCATCACACTTCCAGTATTGAGGACTGGAGTGAGCTGGGAAGCCTCCCTCAGAAGGGAAGAAACAACCCTGCCTTTGATTGACACCAAAGTATGAGGCCTATACCTTTTGCTTGGAACTTTGCTCCTTGGAAGAGAGGTTTAGAAGACAGGAAGGAAATGAAAACTTTAGGAGATCAGAAGCTGATGATGATCTGAACCCCTTTCATCTTCTTGATACATTGGATTTTTTGTTTGTTTTTGCTTTTGAAAAGGGAATTTTTGCTTCAAAGAGGATGAGAGCTGGTTTTTGTTTGAACAGTCAGAGGGATCTCTAGAGAGAGAAAATCCTTGTTTTGTTTAAGCTGAAGAGGGCCTTATATAGGCAATATAGCACATGGTTTTATTTTAGAAAAAATAAAATACCATTTGGAATCAAAAGAACTCTCCGCTCTGACTCATCTTTGACTGAGGTTGAGTGAGGACTAAGGCTAAGACCAGTTCAAACGGCTGCAATGATGGCTGCATGGATAGTGGGGCAGCTCCATCATGCATTGGGCAGTACAAAAGTCTCGAGCGCTTGAGAGTGATCTCGAGCGCTTGGGACTTCACTCTCGAGCGCTCGAGAGTTGACTGGTCCAAGGTTTTGAAAAATGCTCTGGAGCGCTTGGGATTGATCCAGAGCACTTCAAAGCTATTTTTGATATTTTATTTCTTTTTTTAAAGCCTTCCAAGGAGCATTGTTCTATCGGTCCAAGGCTTGTTTAATCCAATTTTCATCATCGGGGAGCCTCCGGGCCACGAATCAAGGGAATTCGAGTTGTCCAAATTGGGGTGTCTACACCCCGGCAGCCCCGCGCTCTTTCAACTACTCTCCGCCAAAATCCTGGCTCAGTCTAGGTACGTCACACTACGGCTTTTGAGGCCCGAAGGTACGTCTTCTGTCTCTAACCCTCCAAACCTTTTTCTTTTCTTTATTGCCCCCGAACTACGGTTGGTCTGAATTTCCCTTGTGGAATACGTAGGCAACCTCCCAGCCCGACCATAACAAAAACCTTTTTCGAAAACCCTTGGAATAGTGGTTGGACCAAATTGAGTTGATTTTACAGCTTTGACTATTACTCAAACATGTCTCGCGATCCGTCTGAGCTCACTCAAAGAGGGGCATCTGTAGACACCCCAATTTGGCCTAACGATTATTTTAGGTCCCACCTTGGGGACCATCCCGATGATAAAATGGATACGATGATTGCTGATTGACTTCTTGAGAACCTTAGGACATTCGGTAACAGCTTTCAGCCACTTAAAGGACCCGATTCAGAGCCAAACAACCTTTCAGACAGAAATACAAAATCCTAGGAGATTCCATTTGCCGGCCGTAACATTGATCTCACGGCTTTAACATCTTTTCCTCACCCGAGCAACTTGTTGCCCAAAAATCTCCCTGAGAGATCAATCCCACGGCCGCAATATCAATACCTCGACCGCTCAATCCATATCTCGGTCGCCAGATCCATGGCTCGGCCGCCAGATCATCCTTTTTCCAGACTCTGGAACGTTCTGTCAATTGTTTAATCCAACTACACTACCTCGCCAATGCGTTCGGGCCACGTTCAGAGATCACAACGAGGAGTTCGTATTGCATTGCAATTGCAATTGTAATCATGCATTTTGATTGGACCAGTGAGTCACCAATTGCCTATATAACGGGGCTTTTGGGCTCCGAAATAGAGAGACTGAATTCAACAGATTCACACCCTTTCAAGCCACGAAACTCTGTCAAAATACTCTCTCAAACCCTCTCTGCAGAAGCCCTAACCTCCCGAAGGCAGCCATCAATCCGACGATCAAACCCCGAAGTCTCAAACCCTAACCCTAGGGTTTCTTTCAAGAAGCAATCAGTCGATCCCGATCAAATCCAAAGCAATCAAGCTCCTGAGGGATCAAGGTGGTGAGGCCCAGGGGCCTCTGGTTCGGTTTATTTACTGTTTTTATGCTTAATCGTAGCTTTTAATCATCTGCTAACTTTTCTGTCTGGTGTGAGGAAGAACATCGACCGGGGCTTTGATCCCTCGGCCGGTACATCAAACCAGGAGGATCCCTCGGCCGTGACATCCATTCACCGGCCGCGGGATCCATTTCCCTGGGACAGCTTTGTTGTGTTTTCTGCTTTCTGATGCATGTTTCAATTACAGTCTCGGCTCACCTTATTTACTGTTTAAAGGCATAAAAACAGACTACTTGTTTAGAATTAAATGAAGCATCTATATGACTTATGTTGAACAATTATGGGCTAGCCTCACGGCTAGGCAGAGAGAGGTGGCTAACACCTTCTCCTTACTGTACCTTTGGCTTCCGTATCCAGAATCTCTGTCTATTTTCCTAGTTTTAATAAACTAGGTGGCGACTCTGTTTTGATGATAACCGCTGTCATGTGGTGATGTTCCTAGCCATGGGAATATCCATGATCTTGGTTTATGAAGCAAGTAACCAAACGAGCAAACAAACGATCCAATCTGTATGGCGATGCCCCATTCGGGAGGTGTCTACAGTTTTCTGGCGACTTTGCTGGGGACATGAGAGCCATAACCAGAAAGTTCAACATAAGACTAATACATGCCTTATTTAATTCATTTATCATATGTATGGAGCAGGCAAACCTCGTTGAGTTCACCTAATATCCTGACATGACACGGGCTATGATAGGAGTTCCAACAAACTCCACAGTCACCTGTATCTAAAGGTATATCAAAAAGGAAATCACCCAATCACCGCCTATAATGGGCTGGTGAAAGGATTGGCTTCCTTTGACAATGGAGCACTCTGAGACTACCCAAACCTTACATGTTTTAGAAAGCCGTAGAACCTATCAAAATAAGACAGGAACCTACAGGCTAGGAACCTATTTGCACCTTTTCTAGAAGTTCTTCCTCACACCTTGTATATGTTGTTGTACCATCGCTTTTTGTGCAGAAGGGTAGGGGTTTAAACTAAGAGCTCTAACTCTAAGTCTCTATAGTTAAGCACTGAGGCATGCCATTGTCTGCAAGGTATGGTTTTTTTGAAAGCATCATTGCTTACTTAAACACTCTCGCTTTACTTAAAGCACCGCGAAGCATGGGTTTCTTGAACGAAATCAAACACTGGCCGCCTCGTCGGCAATTGAACTAGGGATTGCTTTATCAATCTTTGCTTTGCGAGGCTAAATGAAAGAGGTAGTGTAAAGTAGTAGACCAGATTATGGATGATTGTATGCAAGGTCAAGGATATTATAGAACTTGGAATACTTATTTCTCCATGGATGATTCAGCATGATAAGTGTAGGACTTTGGTTCTTATTTCCAAATCGGCCTACCAACCCCTCTTTCAAAATTCAAAATTTTGAACATGCTTAGCGCAACGAGCCGGTAAGATTTAGGAGTTTGTCAATGTACTAGCAAATAATGAAGTAGATTTCAATTACCTCAATCATGTTTTGCGAAAGAATCCTCCCTAACCAAGAATTGAAAGAACATACAAAACTTTTTGCAATGCCTAGTCAAATCCTCAAATGAGAAGTTTTTTTGAAACATTCAAATAGCCGTTAGCATAGCGATGGACTCCGTGTCTACTTTCTGTTATAATCATATGCTCAACCTTTTCGGTTTGTCCCATAATATGGATTGGCTTGGAAATGGGATCTTAAGTGGCAACAACGAGTCTTAAGAATCATCCATATCAAAAATGGCTGGCCATCTATAGTATCCGATAAACTCATGCATACAAACGAATTGCAATGCATGACTCATCCATAATCTGTGTAAGTAGCTGTGGTGCTATATGTATACATATCGTTTTGCTTGCCTCTTTCTAACTATGCTGGGGCCAAACTAAAAGAGGCGTCCATCCTCCCCCCCCCCCCCCATTTCCTTTCTTTGTTCATCGCATGTCATTTGGTTGCACCACCACTAAGGGCAGTTTGCGTATTAGAGAATGCGCCGCATGGACAATTAGTTTTGGACATCTCAACTTGAGCATCATTAGGTTTCTCCTTCTCTTAGGTTTGGAGTTTGACCTCAGATGTGATGGTAATGGCTGACGAAAAAAATGAAGTTTTAATTCAACCAAGTTTTGAGTAATGGTAGCCATGTCCATCACGTCTTGGCTTAGATTTTAAACAATCTTTTCAACTTTTGCCGCCAATTTGGCCCATGTTTTGCTTCTCTTGAAAAATTGATATCAGTTTTCTCATCATGGTTTCTGGCCAATTGTCGCACTTAGCACGAAATGTGGATTCTACTCCATTGATTTGAACTACGAATGGCCTGATTCTCTGTTGGGATACGTAGGCACCTTTTGGTCGGCCACAATTTTGAAAATATTCCCTCATGTGCTAGTTTGCTACCATAGAATGCTCATGATAACATCAAACGTTGAAAATAATCTGCAAGAATTTCAAAGTAATCTTATGGCATCTTTTGGAACACATCATAATCACTTGAATTGTCAAAAGCGCAGAACAAGTTTTTTAAAGCTATGACCTGCGTAATTTCTGTTGAGCTAAGAAGGATCTCTGCACCCTCACAGAGATCACTTGTAAACAAAACATGTTGTTTAAGATGAAGAGAGGAAAAATGAAGTAAAAAGAAAAAATGATGATGATGAGCTTGCTAGATTGAAAACCCGAAGGGGTAGTCTAGGCAAAAGTTAGAACACGAACAAAGTAGCCATGTCTCCTTGCATCTACTATGTGTTGCAAAGGATTGTCCTCAATCTAGAAAATTCACCTAGTTAAACATTGAAGCCCTTACTTTCTTGGTAAGGATCCTTGACACTTTGTCGTGTGTTTCAAGATGAAGGAAGGCATTCATTTCTCTATCCCAAACACTTATCCCTTGCTAGCCACGTCGAGTCTCTGGATAATTTATTTGAAAAGCCTACTAGGCAGCCATCCCCTACACTGGGGCAAATACCAAAAAAAAAAAATACAAGGAAAGGTGAAAGAAAAATCAATGAAAGAATGAGCACCCCGTCATACAAGGGGCATTTTGAAGGAAACATTTCTTTCAATACATACAAAGGACATTTTTGAAGAAACCATCTCTTTCACACAAAGTGAGGCAAGAGACAACAAGAGTTGATAAAAATGTTGAAGATGGCTACTAGCTTTTAAAACCCAAGCATGTGTAGAAATTAGGTTTGAGCCTGTACATCCGCTTCTTTCTTAAGCCAGAACCCAAGCCTACATTATGGTCCATAACAAAGTCCTTTCAGATTGGGGAACACGACTTAGTAGCAAAGTCCTAGACACTAGGGGCATCACCAATGAGGGACTTAACTCGAAGGGCAAGAATCCTGAAATTTGCATCATCTTGGCAAATCACACAACACGGAGAGTTACGTGAGACAAGGGGCGTGGCTATGTTCCCCTTTATGCATTTCTCTCAAAAGTATCCAACCTCTTATGTGGGTCTCAGCAGGCACTTATCAATCCAACTCAAGTCAACCAAATCAAGCTCGAAGCAACAAACTCACCTAATTGACTAGGGGCATAGGTTTGCAAAATAATTTTATGTTCTTTGATGATTGAATGACGTGAGTGTGGTACATGGATGGGATGATATGACCTTGAAATCCTCGAGGAAAAGCTTTCAAAGATGGTTTTATCCTAAGCATTCTTACCATAGCAAAAACAAGCGCAGTCACTTTTTGCAAATTTTTGAGGAAATAACATGGGTCTCTCATTTCATGAAGAGTGCAGCAATATGGTCCATTGACCAAACAATGTTTTCAGTGGTGTCGCTAGGGCATTGCGGTCTTTCAAAAACCTGGCTAGTATAAATTAGTCACTATCGGTCTCTCTAAATCAAAGAGAAGCATTTGATCAAATACGCAAAAGTTGAGATGTCCAGGATGCATTGCAGGTTCACATGCATATCATTATCATCCTGTCTTTTGCATTGATCTTTTGGCCCCAGTTCTCCATATGTACATCCTTATGTTTGCTTAATAGTTGGCTTGGTTGCGTGAGCTAACCCCAAGTTTGAGGTGTTCTTATACTCAAGCAAGGCAGGTTCATCTAGGCATCATGGCCATCATCTCTATACAAGGAATAAAGGACAACAAAGCGATGCACTATAAAGTCTACCACCCTGCCAACACGTTTGAAGAAAGCTTAGCCTGAGAAGCGTCATATCCTGGGGAACACCTCAACTCTTTTGTGGAATGCTGTCACATAGCACTGTCAGGGGCATGCCAAGACCTTTGCCGAACAGAAACATTGCACTCACATTCATTGTTATTCACATCGCATGCTAGGGGCAATTAGACCATTGTCATCATGCACGATTGAGCTAGGGTCAAGCATTCATGGCCTAAACAGGGGGCTTGTGTTTCTTTTTAAATACTCAAATTAACATGCCTATGTGTTGCATTGCAATCTATGTCACCCAAAATCGTTTAAGCTCTTGAACTAGGGTTATTCAAATGTGGTGGTCCTGCCCCTAGCAGTCAGCATAAAAGACTTCGGCCCGTGGTCGACTCTAAGCCTGTTGCATGTTATTTTCCTATCCCCTGTTTTCTAAACTATTCAAATGTGGAATGCAGGATTCTCTTGGATTTCGGCCCTTGAACCGACTATACCAATCTTGGTATTTATGATTGATAAAGCCAAGTCAAAGAGGCCGAAAGATAGCTTCGTAACTAGCCCTGAGCAAAATCTACAATTGGCACCATGTCAAAGTGCCTTCACACTTCACATCTCCATAGCTCCTTGCGTCGTGCTATCATCAACCAAAATCCAGCAACTCTCTAGTACTCAACTCAGCGGCTCAAACGCCCATGAAAACACCATCTCTGCAAGCATCATACCTCTTGCACCATCAGGTCACTCGGCAGCACCATGTGCTCAATTTTTCACAACCAATTAGATTTATATCCCTCAGTCTTTGACAGTTCGTCACCACCTCCATCACCCCTTTATCTGTAACTTCTTTGCAAAATCCAATGTCCAAATATTGGAGCTTACTTTAGCTGCCCCAAGTTCACATCTTGAAGCTAAGCAGCCTTTGAACGTCCAGGCCAACAAAACAATGCTGCGGCTTTCACTTAATGCGTTGAGTGAATAGCCAACAAGAAAAAGCACCTGTATAAAGCTTGCAATACCCTAGTGCACACTTCAACCCTTCAGCCCTTCAGAAGGCATCTATGTGGCTAAAATCCTCCAAAAAGGGCATCCGTGTTGCTAAAGCCCTTCAGAAGGCCTTTATGTTGCTAGCTTCCCAAAAGCATTTGTATGACCAGCTTCCAAAAACCATTCAGCCTCCGAAAGGCACCCCGTTAATGTAGGCGATGGAAATCTCCCAAACAAGGTGTATCATCCTATTAGGCGAGGCGACGGAACCTCCCATGGCACCAAGTTGAAGAAGCAGTAATGGTCGACAGGTTTCACTCCAAAGCATTTAACGGGCCTTATGGCATTTTGGGTTAGCAAGTTGACAAAGTCAACATGGGATTTTGGTCAGATTAGCCTTGGGAGGCATCCCAAGCATGTGGAAATTAGCCTTAGGGGCACCCCAAGCATGTGGAATTGATCCTCTGACTCCTGGCATTCCCACGCCTGATAAATGAACCTCTCAGCTGCTGCATCCTTTTGCAAAATCTCCCCTTTCAAAGGCAAACGAGGTGAATCCAGGCACCAACCAAGCATTCACGGTATTCTGGGCCCACGGCCAATAGAATTTATAAATCAAATCCAATTTTGGGAGCATCCCTAAGCGTGCATGATATCGAGCACCAGCGTCAAAAGCCTTGCGTAGGTTGTCAAATGTCTGCCAGAAGCACTCAGTCTAGCCTCACAATCATTCTAGGCATGAGGAAACTAGCCTTGGGAGCATTTCGAAGCTTGAGAAAGATCAAGTGCCAATTAAAGCCTTGCAAGGGTTACCAAATGCATGCAATCTAGCCTTGGAGAATTTCTCTAGCAAGTGAAATGTGGCTGAATCTAGCCATGGGGGCAATCCCGAGCATATGGAATCTAGCCTTGGAGATGACTCCAAGCATATAGCATATACTAGACTTGAGGAAAATCTCGAGCATGTGGAAATTAACCTTGGGAACATGCCCAAGCACGAGGAATGATCAAACACCGGTATTAACGCCGTATTAAGACTTTTTCAAAGCTCTCTCCACAAGCTCCAAACTCGACAGCACATTGCCTCAGTAGCTCCGCTCTCACCTCAACAGCCTCGGGCATACTATCTCAGTCATTCAACAGCTCTGCAACCAAGCCCCGAGCTCGTTGTCCCAGCAGCCATGCACTTACTATCAACAGCACCATGCTCATTGCTTCAAGCTCCATATACATTATCTCAAATACCTCAGCAGCACCATGTGCTCACTATCGTCAGCAGCTCTACGCTTGCTACCTTAACAGCCCCGTGCCCAAGTCACTCAACGGCCCTACGCTTGAAATCATTCAACGGCTTCTCATTCACTATCTCATCCACTCCACAGCTCTACACCCACTACTCAGCAGCTCCAAGCCTATCATATCAACAGGCTCCACGCCAATCAATTCTGCACCTTATTCAGCAGCTTTAGGCTCGCTATCAACAGCAACCATAACAATCCCATCGGCTCCAAATCCGCTACCCAGCGGCCTTACATCCGCTGTCTTATCAAATCCGCTACCCAGCAGCTTTACATCCGCTAACTTATCAATGCAGCAGCTCCGAGCTCACCGCTATCAAGCAAACTCAGCAACTCCGAGCTCATCACTACTGCTTCCATCCCATAAACTAGAGAGTAGGGACTTGCCCCCGTTGATGTTCGAATTGACATACGGTAACCCCAAAGAGCCAGAGGTAGCTGTTCATGCCAGTCCCGAGCAGACTCTGCAGACTTCTTGATGATCGTTTCAAAGTTCTTGTTGGCGGCCTCAACTGCCCCATTGGCCTACGGGCAATAGATCGTTGAATGGTGTATCTCAATTTTGAACTCCTCGAAGAGCTCCAAAACCCTACCCTTGAAATGAGACCCATTATCAGAGACGAATGCTTGCGGAACACCGTATCGATAGATAATGTACGTTCTTTCTGATGAATTGAGCCACCTGAACAGCAGTCAGGGTTTTATAAGATTCGGCCTCCACCCACTTGGTAAAATAGTCTATCGCGACCAAGATGAAACGGTGACCATTTGAAGCAGATGGCCTGATCATGCCGATGACATCAATGCCCCATACAGCAAAGGGCCAAGGTGAAGTCATGCCGAACAGCTTGGAGGGAGGGACATGCATAAGATTGGCGTGAATCTAGCACCTATGACAGCGACGAACATAATCCACACACTGTGATTCCATAGTAGACCAAAAGTAACCCTGCCGTAAGATCTTTCTGGCAAGCATGACACCACTCATGTGAGGGCCGTAGACTCCCTCATGAATGTCCTCCATTATTTTGGTGGCCTCGGCACCACTGACACAGAGCTTGTGCATCCCACAATGGGATCTCTTGTAAAGCTTCCCTCCGCAAATGATGTATTAGGCTGCCAACCATTGCAATGGAAGTTGATCCTTTTTAGAGGCCTCAGCTGGATATTCACCCTGTTCAACGAAGTTCCATATATCGTGGTACCAGGGCATATCATCATCAACAGTACTGACATACTGATAAGCAGGGCAGTCCCGCTGTTCAATCAGGATAGGACGAAGCTTAATGCCCAACGGAAGTTCAACCATGGAAGCCAAAGTTGCCAAGGCATCGGCAAACTGATTTTTCAAGTGGGGGATGTGAGTAAAAGTCACCTTGTTAAAACGAGGAATAAGATCTTCCAAATCTTGATGATAAGGCTTTAACTTTTCCTCACGAACTTTCCAGTCCCCATTAGCCTGAGATACAACAAGGTTAGAATCGCCAATGACTTCGAGCTTTTCAACAGCAAGTGTTAAAGCAGCCTCCATGCCAACAATACAGGCCTCATATTCGGCTTGGTTATTCATGACGTCAAAATTGAGTTTGAATGCAAGCGGAATATGAGAACCATCAGGTGTTATCAACAACACCCCAATTCCATACCCTTTCTGATTGGCTGCCCCATCGAAGTAGAGAGTCCACACGTCGTCGACTACCGTTAACACTTCTTCATCTGGAAACACAAAATCTGTATCTTCCGGCCCATCAACAGGATGATCAGCCAAAAACTCTGGCATCGCGCGTCCCTTGATGGACTTTCTCGTGACATACTCGAGATCGAACTCTGCCAGCAAAAGCAACCAACGTGCTAACTTACCAGTAGGTGCTGACTTCTCAAATAGATACTTGAGAGGATCCATTCGAGAAATCAGCTTCACTGGATAAGCCAGCATGTAGTGTCTCAACTTCTTGGAAACCCAGACAAGAGCCCAACACGTCTTTTCAATAGCAGTGTAGCATTCCTCACATCCTACCATCTTCTTACTCAGGTAGTAAATGGCCTTTTCGACACCCTTATCTCCTTCCTGAGCTAGCAAGCATCCTAGGGATTCACAGACAAATAAATTATCAAGGGCTTCCCAGGCACTGGCGGTATCAGAACCGGAGGATTCTGCAGGTAGTTTTGGATAGACTCGAAAGCTGCTTGGCATTTGTCGGACCACACGAATGGCGTGTTCTTCTTGAGTAGACGAAACATCAGCTCGCAAGTTAAGGTCAACTTGGCGATGAATCTGCTGATGAACTGAACCTTTCCCAGAAAGCTTCGCACCCCCTTTTTGGATTTCGGCGGCTTCATCTCTAGCACTGCCTTGATTTTTGACGAATCGACTTTGATGCCTCGAGTAATGATCATGAAGCCAAGCGTCTTGCCAGCTGTGAACCCAAAAGTGCATTTCTGCGGGTTGAGCCGCATACGAAATTTACGGGGCCTTTCAAAGAACTTCCTAAGAACAGGAATGTGCCCCTCCCGAGTTTAGATTTGGCAATCATGTCATCGACGTAGACCTTAACCTCCTTATGCATCATGTCATGTAGAATGGTCATAGCAGCCCATTGATAGGTAGGTCCGGCATTCTTCAACCCAAACGGCATGACCAGGTAGCAGTAAGTCCCCCACTCAGTGATGAACGTTGTCTTCTCATGATCCTCAGGTGCCATAAGAATTTGGTTATAGCCTGAAAATCCATCCACGAACGAAAACAAAGCATGCCCCGCAGTATTATCCATAAGCACATCGATGTGTGGCAAGGGAAAATCATCTTTGAGGCTTGCTTTGTTCAAATCCCTGAAATCGACACAAACCCGTATTTGCCCATTCTTTTTAGGAACATGAACGATGTTGGCAACCCAAGTAGGATACTGGGAAACCATGAGAAAACAACGTCGTTCTGCTTAGTAACCTCATCCTTAATCTTCTGTACCCAATCCGACCTCATCCGCCCGAGTTTTTGGTTGACAGGTTTGGCATCTGGTAGTAGAGGAATCCAATGCTCCACTATCTCGGGATCAATGCCTGGCATGTCTTGATGAGACCATGCGAAGACATCACTATACTCAGTGAGCAACTCCTTGAAGTCACGATGCTCCTCTGGTGAAAGCATTGAGCCCACTTGAACCATTCGGGGATCGTTCTCATCTTTCAAGTTTATAGAAACTACTTCTTCTTTAAATGGCTGAGCATGCCTTTCGTCTTCCCTCTCGATGAGGGCATGGATTTCCTTGGGAATATCCCCATCGAAATCTATCCCTTCATCGTAGGGGTCGACACAGTTTATGTAAAGATCATGCAAGTAGTCAGAAGACGAGTCATTCATTTCATAAAACCCCTCAGGGTTGCCAAGTACAAGAGAATCAAACTCGAAATAAAAGCTATGACGTGGAGGGCCCAGAGGCACCAACTCCGACCCAGAGCTAGATTTAGATGACTCACTGGACTCTGACTCCGACTCAGATGCAAACTCAGACTCAGATGTGTCATCAATGCAAGTTCAGCGCGGTTTGAAAATGCAATTTTTAAGACTGCCCTTGGCTTCCACAATGAGTGATGTCGGATCCTTCAGAGCATCTGACCCAAGCATGAATACCTCAGCTTCCTCAGCTTTCTCAACTAAACCCGCTTGGGAGAATTCCTGGAATAACAGCTCCAAGCTCCCCTAATCAAAAGTTCCCAGCCAGTCAGTCTTCAACTTTGGCTGAGTAAACTTCCTCTTGAATTCCGCCTTTTCCAGCTCCTCATCAGTAGATGACCAGGTGTCATCAGCAAAAACCTTGAAACCAGGCAGCAGCACTCCAGTCTCAGGATTGATAAATGGCTCTGCCTTTCCAGTGTAAGCAGCGTTCCCAACTTCGCACACGAAATAGCTGTCAGGATCGCCATAGAGAGTACGAGGTTTTCCCATGTGTTTCCTTCTTTTGGCATTATTGGTAGAGGCAGTGTACCCCAAACCAAAATGCCCCTCACAAAAAGGAAAGGTAGGGAACTCTGGGACTCCCTGTTGGCGAATCCTTAAACCCAGACCAAGAAAATAGGACATCCTTAACATAATGTCCATTGCGACAGAACTGATGAGGAAGTCCCCGTCCACGTTGATAGCCAGAACAGATCCAGAAGTATCGAACGAGAAACCCCCAAGGTCAACGTCTTCTTCTCCGTGCATGATCCCCAAAACAGGAGTTCCATCTTCTTTGAGCGGCCGGATTCCAGAGTCCCCGCAAATGGTTAGTGTACCAGTAGGTAGTCTAGCATGACTTTCTGATGGAGGTTGACGGTATGGCCATGATGTCTGACCGATGGAGCCATGGCCTGCCCAGCAGTAGGTTGAAAGTGGCAGGAATGTCAACCACATGGAACTCAACGTCCATCTCAAAGCCCTTTGCATCGAGCTTAAGCATTAAAGTACCCTCGACCATATGACGGGTGCCGTCATATGCCTTGACAGCCAAGTTTGAAGGTGCAAAGTCTTTCTTGGCAAAACCCAAACGATAGGCCACCCTCATAGGACAAACGTTGATGGCTGAGCCATTGTCAATTAGGACAGTTGGGACCTAGAGTCCGCGGCATTTGACCGTGATATGCAAAGGGCGGTTGTGATCGACCCCTTCAACTGGCAGATCCTTGTCAGTAAAGACCACAGTGTGCTTGGAAGTAGGAGGGAGGATAAGAGAGATCATCACCTTGAGAGTGATGTCGGCTTGAATTTCGAGACGGGAGAGAGCATGGCATAACATCTGACAGTGCTCTCGGGAGGAACAGATTAGTCCCCATATGGATATAGCAGCGGGAATCCGCTCCAGCTACCGCTGAACTAAATCAGTAGCGGGTGACCCAGTCAATCCTTTAAGAGGTGCAGACTTCGGAAAAGGAATGGGTTCGTTCGTTGGGTTAGAAGGGTTGGAGGAAGTCCCAGCTTGCAGATTCACAGGTTGGAAAATCCGTCCACTCCTCGTAACATTATGGACATTTCCCGAAGAAGGCACAACCTGAGGATCTTCATTCACATCCCAGAGATCAGCAGGAACCTCCCCTAGCTTTTTCTTCCCTTTATCAGTGGCTGTTGCAGATTTTGGTACCTCCATGTCCAGCCCCAAGTCCTCAGCCAGGTCCTTCATCAAGAGTGAGTCCCAGAAACTCAAATTAGTGACCGTTGCCACTTCGGTAACAGGCTTCGCATTGGCCATAAATGGAACATCCCACAGTCCGCCTTCTACCAGGGAGCGGTTAACTGCCCAGACTTCTGTCCCTACTTGGACATCGACAACCTCGTCAACGTCCCACAGATTAGCAGGAGGAACAAGATTGGTTACCATAATGCTGCAGTCCCTGTTGTTGGGATATGGAACCTCGGGACGGGGAAGCCCCTCATTGGTGATGTAAGAGCAAGGGTCGTGATCAACATCGCAAATCGAGTCAAAAACTGAGTTGAAAGTGGAAATGTGATCACCCAGAACCCGAGGGTCCTCCTGAACCAAGTCATCTTCCACATAATGCTGCAGATAGTCCGGTATTGTATAGCCTTGCAGAGGGTTAGGGTCCAAAATCACAGGGTCCTGCCAAATGGGTTCGGGGTCCCAGTGGTACTCTAACTCAAGAACGATGGGCTCAGCCTGGTGAAACAACATGTAAACGGAGAACTCATCCAAAGGATCGACCATTGCGGCTTCATGACCAGCCATCCAACCATCGGACCAGGCCTGATCGAATGGGGGATATTCAGGCTGCTGCGGGAACCCATCTAGTTCGAGTGCTGACCATTCATTGATTATTGGAGTAGCATAATCCATGTTGTCGGCGATGGCCCAACTTATGGCTCGCATGTTAGCTTCTGGAGGAGGTGCACTGAACGGCAATCGGTCTGTCAAACTGGGAGACGGGTTAGGGTTCGTCACGGTGAAGTACGGACTGTTAAGGGAAGAGGCAGAATTGAGTTGCACGGCAGGGATCGGCTGGTGAAAAAGGTCGCTGACAGATGCCGTCAATACAAAAGTCCCATTCTGCAAACGTGTCAGAGGCACATTATCGTCAGTAATCTGGCCTTCCTCTACTCGTAAATACGAGACTTCGGCATAAGGCTCGGGTAGAAAAGATACAACCGGCTTGGGTTAATCTGCGGAGATTATATGGCTGGTGGGGTCAAATGAGGTAGAGTTGGGATCAATTTGAGTGGAGCTGAGAGATATTTGGCTAATATGGGGGACAGCTTTATGGTTAGGCAGGGAGTTGGAGAGGATGTTTGGCTTTTGAGAAGGCGGTGGTGGAGCCTGGAGAGTCCCTTCATCAATGAGATCCTGAATCGCATGTTGGAGGCGAAAGCAGGAATCCGTGAGATGACCAGCTCCTTGATGATAGGCGCAGTACAGGTTGGCCTTGAAGTTTGCTGGGGGATTTTTGGGTAAAGGCATTGGGTCGAGGGGCTTTAGGTGCCCTGACTTAACCAACTTCTCCAAAATTGAGGACAGAGGTGCCTCAATTGCAGAGAAGTTGCGGGGCTGACCACGAGGCCGGTTGTTCTGTGGTGTTTGCACCTGATTGAAATCAGAGATGTGGTTAGCCGTGCTGGAGGAAGTGGCGTTTGTGCCGCTGGTTGCTGTATTTGAGTAAGTCCTGCCCCCAAATAATGTGTTGGTATTTCCAGAGTAAGCACAAGGCTTTGCTTTCGGAGGGTTGGAAGACTCCCCTCTTGACAGTATCCCGCTCTACAGTGCATCTTCGATAGCCAGACTAGAATCGAAGAAGGTTTCAAAGTTTGCGGATGCTTGAGCGAGAACCAGATGCTTTGCATAGTCTAGCTGGAGATTCCGAGAGATGATGCGGATTGGTCTTTCTCGCTAGGGCGATCAGTCATCAATGCTGCCTTGGCCCTCCATCTCTTGACAAAGTCAGCAAAGGTCTCATTTGCTTCCATTTTTGTGGATTCTAACTCCCGTATGGTCATCTTCAGTTGAGAGTTGTAGCTATACTGCGAAATAAACATAGCTCCGATATGCTCCCAAGTCCTCCTTTTGGCTATGTCGAGTGACAAGAACCAATGAAAAGCATGGCCCGAGAGGGTCTGAGGAAAGAGCTGTGACATGGCCTCAGGTTCAACTGCCAAGAGCTTCATAGCGGCATGGTAACTGTAGAGATGGGTCCGAGGGTCACCACTTCCATCGAACTTTGCCAAGTCTGGCATTTTAAACTTTTTAGGAAGCCTGGCATTGGGATACAGGCAGAGACGTTCCAAGTCAATACCGCCAGCTTTGACTTTTTCTGCTTTTGCAATGGATTCCTTAAGTTGGGCCATCTTGACCGTAAGAGCAGCTATATCCGGATTTGCAACCCGGACATTGCCTGCAAGATTTGGATTGACAGCAGGTACGCGAAGCACCCTAGGGTTGTGCTGCACAATAAGATGCCCTGGGTTGTTCGGGTCTGGGACCATGTTAGGTTGCTCCGGGTCGTCCTCATCGTCCTCACCTTCCTCCTCAAGTGGAGGTGGAAGACGAGTGTTGATAAGGTCATTGAGACGGGTGATGTTAGCATCGGTCTGATCTGATCTTTGTTGCATTGTGGCGAGGCTGTTCTGAAGATTCATGAGCATGTCCTCAATGGTAAGCGGCTGATGTGGTGGTGTTCCGACCATGTTGGGATTTTCAGAAGTGGTTGACACAGAAGATGGAGAAGCTTGCTGTCCCTCCCATTGAACTGTCGGTGAGGTAGATGACTGAGCTGCTAATGGAGAAAATGGAGAGTCTTCCGTGGTGACTGACTGGGATTGCAACCTAACAAGCCTCTGACCCGGATTTCGTTGCAGACGTTCCCAAGCGGGTTTCTCCTTTCGCTTCGATACTTTCCTTGGAGGTGCAATGGCTCAGAACCTTTGCTTGCATAGAAAGAGAATGCCAAGATATGGGTCCTGCTGCTACTTTAATCTAAATAAAAGACTAAAGCGTAAATGCAGCCCGCGTCGTCCGTGTCCCCTAGACTCTAGAACTAAAAGACGAGTTTGTCTCAAATCACCCGAACACTGCTAGAATCCTCAGAATTCTTTTCGGACATGTATCCTTGCTTGAGGCCAACGGGGCTAAAGAATGCCAAAAGAAACCTAAACCTTCGGCCATTTTAGTGATTAGGGTTTCAACTTTTGAAGCTGGAACAACTCGGTATGAATGTCATGATACCATAACCATAATGGCGTGAGTGGCACAGCGCTGTTTAGCCGGACGGTGTAAGTGACGAGGCACTTGTTACCTTTTGGTGTAAGCATCATGGTAATCTCTCTATTGTTCTTTGTTCTCCGTTTGAAACCTTAAGCAGGCATAAGGACGAGGGTGTAGAAATTTCTGGTTTCCCAAAGTTCCTTCTCCCCTAAGGATTTCGATTGAAAGCGTGCATCATCGAGATACGCGATTCTTCATCGGGCCCAGTAGTGTCCCGATAATTTTAAGACAGACCCGTTTTCAAACGAGAACCTAGAAGTCGCCCTAAAACATGCTTTTACGCAGAATGGTATGAATGAAT
This sequence comes from Rhododendron molle, assembly GCA_025413875.1. Lineage (NCBI taxonomy): Eukaryota > Viridiplantae > Streptophyta > Magnoliopsida > Ericales > Ericaceae > Rhododendron > Rhododendron molle. The sequence goes on along the minus strand of CM046398.1, from coordinate 12,077,712 downwards.
AGAGCATGCGATAGAGAAAGCAGTAACACATAGACAGTATATGGGGTTAGATGCAGATAGATCCTACCTTGCAGGTACCTGTCTTAATTTGGAAAGTTCTAATGCTTTGTATATGCAAAGTCCGGTTTTGGTTCGTAATGGGTTTCTCGGACTAGGGCTACAGATATACCTCCCGTTGCCCGCGATTCGCAAAGCAACAGTCGAACGGTAGCATGACCCATCATCGTCGAAGGTTGTTAGTCATTCGGGGTCCCCGGGCTCCGGTAAACCGTGCCGGATTGCCAAAACGATCCAACGAGGCTTATCCCACATCGATGCAAATGAGGTGCTAAAATTTAATTAAGAAGAAGAAGAATCACAAATTCACAAAATGCCTTTTTCAGGCTTGGCTCACTTTATTTAGTCCATGTTTAGAGGAAACTACGCATGTGAACAATTAAAAAAAAGTCCCAGATCAGATTGGCCGGACACGGGGTCCTGTTAAATCACCATTCTAACATTTGGCAGCGCGAAGCTCACCTTTTTGACAGACTTTTTAGGAATTGTTCACAAACGTATTAAGCTCTAAGTATGAATTAATATTGGTTCGATTTATCCCGAGCGGAGTTGCCACTGTGGGCAGCATGCCCTTGGAAAAGGAGGATTTTGTTCCTCGTTTTTGCCAAAGCGGCCCGGAAATCAAGGGAGCGCGAGCGGAGAAGCAGGCGCTCGTAAATACAGAGTCGCCACTCGGGTTTAAAGGTCCGACACCCAAGGAACCGTATTTCGAAGCACCTGCCGCGCTGTTTGATTTTGAAAATGTGAAGGAAACCAGTCCGTCATTTACCATATCTGGGTTCGGGAGCCAAGTTACAAGAGGGGAAGGGTTTTAACGCACCCCTCTTGCCTGATCCGGAGATCGGTCTCTACTTAGGCATTTTGAAAATGTTGTGATTCTTCTTTTATTAATCAAATTTTAGCCAATTAGGGCGGGGGAACAGTTAATCGGGGATTTAAAACTGTAACAATTTGCAAGATGCGTTTGTATTTGAGCATGGATTGATGGAATACTATGAAAATGGGATAAAACCCAACCCTCTAATTAGAAACCTCAAAGCTGCACAACGTTCAGGCATGCCATGCACCATGGCCAACTTTGCATGCATGGATCTACGTACATGCAAAGAACCATCCCGCAACAATTCCAAACCCTCGCGCACGTGTTTGTTTCCACCACAGATTGAATTTTGATCCCCTCCTGGGCTCTGGAAGGAACAGTGCTCACCCAGGGGGCAAACCAAGCAGTTTAATATGTACTGAAAAGTAACTACTTATTACAAATTAAGACAAACAGAAGCCAAATGAATTGAAATACAGCCCCTAAACAGTGGGGGTGAATAAACAGAGGCTTAAGCCTAAGCTGCCATGCAAGGGCCATTACTGGAAAGTAAAGAACCATCGTGCGTGTGTTCAAAACCATCGCGCGAGTGTTCTTGACTGGACTTCCAGGAATTGCTTTGCATGCGTGGGGTTCTAAAACATACTCAGAAACATCCCAAGGGCATTTCAAACTAAATAAGACAACAAACTAAGCTAAACCATGGCTTTTTCATGCAGCACAGTGATCTAAAAGCCTAAACATGCTTCAAAACAGTGAGAACTATGTATGGAACACAAAGATCAGGATACCCTTCCCCACGTGGCTCATCATCACACAGAGACGAAGTGTCGCGCGAGTATTTGGAACCATCGCAGAGATAGGTTTGGCTCGAAAAGTGACTATTTTACTCATAAAAGACAACATATATACGACATACAATATAATAATGATCATAATCTACACTCGCGATGTAACGACCCTGATTTTTGGTAAATAAAAATTTCGTTAAAAATTTGAATTTTATTTTAATACTTGGATTTCATTTTTAACATCCAAAAATCGGTCGTTATTGACTTATGAAAATTTTGATAAATTTTTAAATTTTATTTTAATTGCTTGGATTGCTTTAAAATTTCCTTTTAAATTCTAATAATCCGTCATAATTAGATTTGAAACTTGGAAAATTGAATTATTTTACTCCGGACAATTTAGTCCTTCTCCCATGACTAGTATACTTGCAAACGTACTCGTATATTTTCCCTATTAAGTAAATAATATCTTTAAATTATATTTCTCGGCTGGAAATCCTACTTAGCAAGCATAGTTAGCTTTTAACCGATTAGTTAGCAAACCCTAACTACCGTTTGGCTTAGTGATGCATCGATGCCGGAGTGGTTAGTAGGAAAATTTTGGTCTTTGCCTTGACCGTTGGCCTGACTGCCTTGCTTTGGCTTGGCTAGGCTGCCTAGGCATCGGGCCTCTGTCAGGCCTGCCTCGCCTCGGCGTCGGCTCGCAGTCGCGCCTGCCTTGCCTTGGCGTCGGCTCGCTGTCGCGCCTACCTTGCCTTGGCGTCGGCTCGCTGTCGGGTCTGCCTCGCCCAGGCGTCGGATCATGCCGCACTCGCCAGGCGTCGGGTCATTGTCGGGTGCCTCGCCTGGCGTCGGGACAACTGCCAGGTTGCTTTCGCCTGCTGCCATCGGGTCTGCCTTGGCATCGGTCGCTGACTTGCTTTTGCCTTGGCGTTCCTGGGCTGCCTTGCTCTGCCAGGCGCCATCCAGGTTACACTTAGCATCGGGTCACGCCTCGCTTTTGCCTTGGCATTCTTTGGTTTGCCTTAGCCTTTAGCAGGCTCTGGGCTACCTTAGCCTTTGTTGTGCCAAGGGCTATTTGTACCGCTTAAGCCAGACCGCCACCATGCATATACGCTCCGCCTTGCCTTGGCGTTTGGCACCGCCGGGCCTTAATATTCCGTTACTAGGCAATTTCCTACTAAATTAAAACCAAAATACCACTCGAGCAATGAAAGCCTAGATTAAGTATCATTAGTCTTTAACCGATTAGTTAGAACAGCCTAATGCCCATTTAGTCTAATTAGGTTGCCCTAACCCTAGATGGACCATTTTACCCTTTTTTTGTCTTTACCCATTGGACGATAAAGGCTAGGGTAATCTTTATCCATTGGACAATAGATACTAGGGTAGTCTTTATCCATTGGTTATTACATGCTAGGAAGGCCTTTGACCATTGGACAATAGATGATAGGGAGAAGACCAAGTTTGACTAGTAGTTGGAATAGTCTAGTCAAAAGCAAATAGTGTACTTCATGATGACTAGTCTTTAACCATTGGTTATTACATGCTAGAAAGATCTTTGGACCATTGGACAATAGTTGTTAGGAAGAAGACCAAGTTTGACTAGTAGTTGGAATAGTCTAGTCAAAAGCAAACATTGTACTTCATAATGACTTTCCTTGGACCATTGGTTATTACATGCTAGGGTAATCTTTACCCATTGGATAATAGATGTTAGGATTTGCCAAATAGGATGACAAGACAAGTCATGTGCTTCCTCATCATTACTTCTTTCGCCCATTGGTTAATAACCGCTAGGGAAATGTTAGACCCTTGGACAATAACCATTAGGGAAATTATTATCCCTTGGATAATAGCATTGTCCAATATTTCCATGGGATTCTTGGTGAAAGGTATGATAGTACCTTCTCCTACAAAAAGAATAATCATTAACCATGTGTGTATTTAAGTAGCCTTGTCCTTATCCTCCTTGTTCTTCCACAAATGTACACATATATATACATATATATATATATATACATATAAGTACTTTGACCAAGATAGAGAATCGGCTAGGGAGAGAGAAGAGGGGGGCCGAATGTGAGGAGAGAGAGAGTGAGGTGTGTGTATGTATCTTTGGCCACTTGTCCAAGCCACCTAATAGCCTTAAGCCTATTTGTTACATGCCAACCCATTTCTAGTCAAAACCTAGCCAATGATTCTAGTCTTTCTTCCAAGTAGACCCATTCTAGGACAAGACTACACCATGACCACCTCATCATTGTTTGGACCCTTATCTTTACCTAGATTTGATTTGAAAGAGAAAGGACTTGATGTGACTAGACTTAGGTTACTTGCCATGATTATGGACTTGATTTGACAAGTCCATGGAATAAATCCATGGGAAAGGAGATAGAGGCCGATTGGGAGAGAGGAAGAGTGAGTGTATGTGAGTTGTATTTTGATATGTGTGTTGTACCTTGACACTATTTGACCTAGATACACTTGGTTGGAGTACTATAGCATGACAAGACTAGTCATGTGTACTTTACCATACAAAGAGAATAATCATAAGCCATGTGTACATTTAAGTAGTTTGCCCTTACCTTCCTTGTTCTTTCCATAAATATACATATAGATATACACATATATATATATATACATACATGATAATACTTTGACCAAGAGAGAGAGAGAGGGCCAATGGAGAGGGAGAGGGAGAGTGAGTGCAAGTGTATTGTACTTGGACATGTGCATTGTACTTTGACACTATTTGACCTAGATACACTTGAATGATGTACTTTGGCTTGACAAGACAAGACCATGGAACAAATCCATGGGGAAGAGAAAGAGAGACATGGCCGAATGAGAGGGAGAGGGAAAGGTGAAGTGTATGTGTGTTGTACCTTGGCAAGTTGTAGTACTTTGATACTATTTGACCAAGTTGCACTTGTGTTGTACTTTGGCTTGACAAGACTAGACTATGAGACAAATCCATGGGAGAGGAGAGAGAGAGAGAGGCCGAATAGGGAGAGAGGGAGAGTGAGGTGTATGTTGGTTGAATTTAGACATGTGGGTTGTACTTGACACTATTTGACCTAAATACACTTGGATGGAGTACTATTGCTTGATAAGACTAGTCCATGGAGCAAATTTATGGGGGAGAGAGAGAGAGAGTAATGGCCGGCCAAGTGGAGTGAGGGGGGAAGCTCCATTTTGCCTATAAATAGCATCCATTCCATGCCTTTCAACTCACACCTTCACCATTCAACTTCTCTCTCTAGAAAGCTTAGTGTTCTTGCTTGTTCTTGCTTTGTTCTTGAGTGTTCTTGAAGTTCTTCCCTTGTTCTTCAAGAAACTCATCCTAAGCCACCATTAAACCACCACTCCACCACCCTTCGATCCATAAGAGTTTAGTAGTATAGTCAAGATTTAGTTTCGAGAGAAACCTTTCTCTTTCGAAGCTACCGGAAGTCCACCGTAAGCCGTTACTCCGACGAAATTCCCGTAGCCACCCTACCGCCAAGAAGAACGGTAGAGTTCTTCGAACCTACTTATCCTAACTATAATTGTATGCATGTCGAATTGAATGTAGTGTAATCATCCATAATCCTAAATATATGTTAGACACTACTTCTTGTCTTAGTTTTAACCTAGCTAAGTCGTTATAAGGAAAGCATGATAATGATAGTTTATTTTCTTAAAACGTTGGATGCATGTGAACTTAATATTGCTATTGGATGATTAAGCATGATTAGAATCAACTTAAGATATAACTTCGTGTAGAAGTAATCGCATGTTGATCTTTTAACTTAACTATAAGCTTATATTCCATTGCTTGTGATATTATAACAAAGCATATGGTGGATTACCACCCCAAGGGAGTCCGCACATGTGGCGTTATGCTTTAAGTAATGGTTATGGACATGCTATGTACTTGCTTGGAATATACTTACCTTAAGTATACAACCCTGAGTTAAACGGTTAAGGTATCAAAGCTAGTTAACAAAAACTTGTTTACTAAAGTACTAAAGAAGAATGAGTATGCCAAATAATAAATTTCTACGTCAATAATCATATGTTGTTTTGAAATTCCCACAAAGGAAGAAAGAACGGATTTTCGTAATATATTATTGTCTTGAGGATGATTATGAACATGTATGTATATTTGTTGCATTACTTGTTGCTGATAAAACATAAGTGGCTTTAAGTAATAATTTGAGTACGATTAGGTAATATAGAGTTGGATGATCTTGCTAGTTAAATTTCAAGATTTCTTTAAAGTGATTCGTCCCGTGAGTCTATGCATGATTACGAGACACAAAACCGGAAAGTAGAAACATGACACTTAAGGAGTGGTTGATATGGATAAAGGATTTTTGAGACTACATAATGGCGGACTTGGTAGCCTTATGTGAGTTGTGAAAACCCACAAGGTGGGCGGACTTGGTAGCCCTTTGTGTGGACTTGCGAAAACCGCAATGAGGCCGGACTTGGTAGCCCATTGTGTAGATTGCCATTGGAGCCGGACGTGGTAGCTTCATTGGTAATTGGGCTTGGTTATCCGCGGAGAGGAGCCAATGCAAGATTTTGTAACGTGGCCGGACTTGGTAGCCCGTTGAATGACAAATGATTTTCTTAAAATGAAATGGTGACACAATACGATGAGTCGCGTAGGAGAAACCAAGAAAGGCATGACACCAACGTAAGCAGGATAGTGAATGCGGATGTATCATTGTTAATTATGTTGTTAAATGAGTATATGTGATTATTTATATGACTATTTGTTGTAAGTTATGGGTTAGCGGGTTGGATTATTCTATTGAGCTTTTGTAGCTCACGGTGTTACCTTTGTGGTGACCCTGACATATTATACTGGGGGCGACGCTGGTATAATGTGTCAGACTTTATAGATGAGCAGCATGAACAGTACACTTTGGAGGCCTTCGGAGCCGAGGAGCTTGCAAGGATGGAAGAAGAGGCGGAGCAGTAGTTAACCTTAGTTTATCCCCTCCTTTGTTGAATAAAAGTACTCTTGTGAGAATTATGTTGTAATAATGAGCTAGACTCTCTTTAAGCTTATTCAATAAAAATGTTTATTTAACGTACCCAAAATTTGGGGGCGTTACAAGGTAAATGTTTATACCTTTGCTTGAGTTGTTTTGAATTGGTTTGAACAAGGTGGTGTAGCTTGATAAATGAGTGTATGTAGAACACAAGAGTGAGAGAATAGCAAGAATGGTTGAGGGTTTGTAAGCTTTGTGCTTGATATTTTGTAACCCTTAGCTTCGGAAGCATGGGGGGATATATATAGGCTAAAGGGAGGCCAAGGGGTGATGGTAAACAAGGCCAAGACACCAGCCAACAAGGCTGGCCAGCCAAAGCTTGGTGGAGAAGGTAGCCCACAAGGTGGGGGGTGGTCACATTAGGGGATGCCAACCACGCAGTCACCAACAGCTGTTCTGGAGGAAAACGGGGTTCTACTGCCCCATAGACCCCCTGATGATCATAAAATCCAGCTGGAAAATGGTGATGGGGACAGGAGAGAACCCTCGGGCAAGGGTTCCAAACACACGCACGCGTGTTCAAATGGTTGCGCGTGGGTCAACAGTCAACAGTTTGACTTTGACCCACACCTGACACCAAACCCTCGCGCGAGTATTTCAAACGCACGCGCAATGGTCAACCTAGACTTAGGGTTTTGACTTAGGGTTTCTGAGGTTCAAAAGGTTTAGGGAGTTCCCACACACACAAGGTTCAAACCATTCCAATCTCAAGTCTGCCTTTAATTTGATTTCATCATCGGCATTTAACAAGAAAGTGAAACCCAAGAATTTGGCAGAGGGTGACATGGTTTTGAAGGAAATTCGGGCTCCGGTTTACGACCCACGAGGAAAGTTTCGACCAAAGTGGTCTGGGCCATACATTATCAAAACTATCCTATCTGGAGGAGCTACACAGCTCATCGACTTGGACGGAAACGACTTCTCAACCTTGGTTAACTTGGATCAACTCAAGCGTTATTACCCCTGAGAGAAGCTCGCTTGGCTAAAAACCGCAAAGCGAGGCGGGTCGAGCAAAAATTAGAGCAAAAGTCTGCTAGGATGAAAACCTGTCAAGGCATCCTAGGCAAAAGTTAAGGCATACAATAAATGAGCTTGCTAGACCGAATACCCGAAAGGGCGGTTCTAGGCAAAAGTTAGAGCGCAAAAGGAAAGTGTAAAAACCCGAGCGAACCCTACCCTGAACTACGTCATGACCTGATTCCTTCACCAGGAGGATACGTAGGCAGTCTCACACCGAGAGTCGGTCACAATCTACCAAAATAAAAATCTAAGTTGAGAAGGCTTGAAGAACGGAGTTGAGGAAGGGAAACTCTCCAAAACTCATTTTTATTAATACGATTACTTCGACTACATAAGGTTGAGCAAAGCTTTCAAAATGAAAAGAAGTACGACACAATGAAAATGGATCCACAATTTATTCAACGGTTAGGGTAGTATGGTCGAGTTAGTTTCCTTGAGCTCCAGCCCTTGCAGCAATGTCCCTCCTAACCCACTTCCTGTAACTCCCACGTACCGCCACAGAGGGGTAGGAATGTGCATCGGTCACCTCGCGCGTCCTCCAAAAGCGTTGGTAATGGCAAAGAACTGAATGGCTAAAAAGAGGCAGAACCACATCCACGAGAACCTCCGCAGGGGCCTCCTGCCTCAGACCTAGCTGGCGCTGGATACGGTAAGGGATATAGAAGAAGAAGGCCCCCAGACCAGCAAGAATGACCCCCTGAGGGCCCATGTAGTGTACTGTCATAGGCGGGAGGTCCAGCCATCGGCACCTCCAAGAAATGGTCTCAGCTCGCTGGCGCCTGAAGAAGTCAACCCACTCAACCCTGCTCCTATCGACAAACTCGAAACATCGCTGAGAAGGTAACCTTGCCTCATATGACCAATTGTCGGGGGGAATGGTCAGCACATTCACCTTGTCGCAGAGCCAAATCTGCGAAGACGAGTGAGAAAACAAGTAAGAAACCATAGAAAGCCTAGCCGAGTGTTGAGGTAAAATGAGAACGTAAGAGAAACCCGAAAAAGGAGAGCTGAGTGAGAAGCCAACCTGTAAGAGGAGAGGACTACCTCCAAAAGCCCCGGCCTCTCCAAGAACAAACCTTGTCCAAACCTATCAATGTCTCGGCCAAACCATCGGGATCACATCCTTTCGGGCCTCAACCTGAGCAGCAACGCTAACCAATGCCGAGCTAACATGGCCGGCAGAAGGGACCAAGAGGTAGGCCGCAAGCAAGCACATGCAGAGGGCAGTCATGCATCGAGTCTGGTAAGTCATATCTGCAAGATCACTAGAAGGAGAAAACAGCTCGATAAGGCGCATAACATTGAGATGACCATTCCTAACCAAGTAGCGAGCAGCACCATCACCCAATCCGAGGGCCGCGGCCAGGACTCTATAAGCGCTCTCACGCACAGGAGGAATGATGACCTCCCCTGAGCCGAAACCCCCAAGGTATGCACGAAACTCCTCGACAGTAGGACAAAGCTCCTGATCGCCAAAACGGAACACATGGACCTCCGGATCCCAAAAACTCATAGTTGCCCTCAAAAGCTCGAGACGAAGACGAATGTTGCGGAGGTACCGCATAGAATAGAGACCGTGGGCTCAAAAGTGAGCCAATCAACACCTTCCATGGAAGCCAACCATGGACGGAGTGAACCGGTAAGAGAAAGAGCCATTTCAAGGAGTAAGGAAAGAAGATATGAGTTGAATGAGATGATGAGAATGTGGTATAAGGGAGCTTGAATTTATAGGAGGGGTGGAAAGGACAACTTCAATTTTCAAAAAGCCTTGGGCCTCCAAAAATGCATGTTTTCCATGAGTCCTACATGGGGAAAGGCTTGGTCAAGTCCTAAAAGGCCCGAAACAGACATGCACTGGTTCAGAAATGCCGTTGCAGGGGTCAAACCTCAACCCCGAGCAACCTGCCTTGGAAAACAGCAAAACTGGAATCTGTCAGTAAAGGAACCACGCGCGGCACCTTGACAAAGTTGCGCAGCATGGTGAGACCAGAGAAACCCCACAGCAAGGTGATTGAGGTACCGTGTGCTGCATCAAGACCCGCGCGGCACCTGGAGGCATCCACGCGGCATGTTAAGCCTACATTTCTGCAGTTTTTGGCAGCAGGAGACCAAAATGAAATTGGGGCATTATAAAGCACCAACAACCACCAGAACACACTCTAACGGGTATTTGAGACTTCAGGGATGTTTCGTTCCGAACCGACTCTCGGGATTCGTTGTCGTGATATGGAAACTCGATAAAAATCCATTTCTTAAGCTATTTCAAGGTGTCAAAACTCGTTTCGAGTCGTTCCAAGTTGATTTTCTGAGTCCCACAGGTCATAATGGTCAAAAGTGACTTAGTCTAAGTTCCGGTGCTTATCCAAAGTCAAAACTAGAGAGTGTCACATGCTAAAATCAACATTTTCTTACTTTTCGAGTATATTTTGAAAGCAAGGTTGAGTTTCCAAGTCTTATATAAGAGTTTAAAGGTCATTATTGTCTCATAGCTGTGTTCGAAGTTATTTACGAAGGTGTCTGTGTAAGTTCTTGTATGCAAAGTCAATCTTACAAAGGTTTATCTAATTACTTTCTTTGATTTCTATTCCATTGTCAATATGCTTTGATTTGTTAACGTGCCACTCATCATGAACCTTAGCTCAATCTCTTGACTCAACGGATAGTTGCACGTTCCAGTCAATGTTTTAGTTATTCAGTTTTCTTCATGCAAACGGAAGAAGATTGAATGGCATAAACAATGAAAGAATAGATCTCTGTATATAAATCCCAAAGGCATCCATGAGTCAAAGTACAAAAGGGGCATAATGGCCCGATGATCAAGACCTTATCTACCAAGAGCAAACAAGCGCCCTACAAAAGAAGCACGCAGGCTTCCTCAAAAGAACGAAACAAAAGAAAGAGCTCAGCTCTCATCGTCGTCCCCGTCCTCGCCCTCTTTCTCGTCCTCCTCAGAGACCTCGTCCGCCTGAGAGCTGTTCACCTCCCGAGTGCCAGTCGCTTTGGGCACGGTGCCCCCTGAAGTGGCCTCCAGGTCAACATCCGTGGGCTCGTCAGTCTCGTCCTCAGAGACATCGATAGGCTCGTCCTCGGTCCCCGCCGAATGTCGTGCCCTCTTCGACGGCGGCTCTTCCCGTGAGCCGGCAGAGGAGACCTGTCGCACTGAAGCGGACAGACTTCCGTCGTAGCCCTCGTGAAGCCCCTCCTCTAGCCTGCAATGGTGTAACATCCATATAGCATTTGCATCATAATCATGATATAAGCAATAACAATAGAGCAAATGACTAGGGTTCGAGAGTTTACCATAGTCCCGCCAGCGCGAAGCAACACCTCCGGAGGGTGGCCCATGGCGTACTGCCTCACCAGCTGCTCCAGGCCCATCATGGCCTCTGCCATGTCCTTCACGTACTCTGGAGGCACCTGCAATGAAAAAGTCGATCAGAACATGCAAAGGGGACGAATTTACGAAAGAATGGAAGCACGTTATACCTGAGCAAGGAACGCTAGAGCCTCAGCTGAAGGGCGTGGCACCGCGACCAGGCCGGGGGCTCCCTGAGGAGTCGTCACATCCACTGTCCAAGAAAGGGCAGGGAAGCTAGTACCACTCGGGCCCGCACCCTCGCTGTGACCTCCGTCTCCGCGACCTCCACCTCTTCTACCTCCATCACCTCTATCTCGCTTCCTTCTTCCTCCAACGCCGCCTGCTCTGCTTCCCAAGTGGCGCGTGTCCCTAGACTCGGCATTAAGTACCGAGCACAGTACTCCGCGTAGTCAGCAACGAGACTGGGTCCCGCCTCGAAGAACGACTCCAACTCAAGGTCTGGCCGTGTGAACTGCTCGACCTCCCTCCGCGTGTACTGGACCGTCCTCTGCACCTGAGCAGGAAGCGGCCCAGGGACTCGAAAAGCGCCCAGTCTCAGCAACTGGCGTGACGCTCGGTCACCCAAGTACCACTGCCAGCCGTAAGGGGACTCGAGAAGCACCCTCCCTACTATGCGCAACGTAGGGGATCTCGAAGCGGTCCCAGATCCGCCATTGGACCTGTCATCAAGGATGAGCGATTTCAAGGGCTATTTAAATGGAAATAAAGAGGAAAGCTATGAAACGAATATGGAAGTGCATTAGTACCTGGTCGGGACGCAGCTCGTCTAAGTAAAGGCAGAAGGCATCCAGTTTGCCCCTTCCCTTCTTCATGCCCTTGTACTCCTTTGACCAGCGCAAGGCCCGAGGGAGTATTGTGTCGCTGGGACATGTGGTCTCTGGAGGGTACATCCCTATCACCTCATACGTCCAAAGATGCAATTCAAGACATTGAAAGTTAGCACAAGATATACATTGAATAAATACAAACGGAAAGCTAACTATTCATAAGAAAGGAAGTAAGGTATACCTCCCAAACCCTCCAGTAGCCTCTGAGGCTCACTCCTGCCCCATGAGAAAGAGACCCCATGAAGGCGTAGCACGTCCCCAGTGCTGCACCTCCCCAGTCAAAACGGGCGATCTCCCTGACGTCCCTCAAGGCCGGGAGGAGCGAAAGGTGTACTCGGTTGCGCCTGTTGGGAAACAGGGACGAACCAAGTAAGTACAGCAGAAAGCACCTCGCCATCTGCTCCTCCTCCGCCCTGTCAGTCGGAAGCCTCTCCGTCCAAAACCCAAGTAGCTGCGCGTACTTAGCATCGTCAACCTCCGCCCTTAGCTCATACGCTAGCATCGCCTGCTGGAACGCCGCCTACCTCCCTGTGGCAGCGTCAAAAGGGATAGGGTCACCTCCGACCCTGAGACCAGTGATCGCCGCGAAGTCCAATGGCGTGAAGGGTATTAGTCGTGTCCCACCACCTCTCAACCAGGGCCCTCACCATTGGGCGGTCATTGCACACACCCCTCGTCAACACCCCAACAAACTCACCAAAACCTGCTTGCCTCACTATCTCCCATGCCGCCTCGGGCAACCTCTCCCAGAAAGTGGGCACGTCCGCCGAACCGCTGTACCACGAAAGCGAGATCGCCTGTTGCAACAATTCAGCAATATTTAATACACATGCATAACATGCGATACGAATAGTATACTTAGGGGCAAGGAAATGGAAGTGCAATGCATTAGAATTTGAAATACGAATATTTAAAGTATACCTCATCTTGGCGCAAGGAAAGGAGCTGCTGAGGGTCCATCAAAACCAAAGCCTCGTCGTACGTAGGCCTCCTCGGTGCGTAAGGGTCTAGAAGCGAAGGCACCACCACGTGCTGGAAGGGCACGTAGGCCACCTCGTCATAGGCTCCCCGCCTCTGTAAGGCTAGCGTCGCCTCGTCAACCACACTGCTGCGAGGGGCCATCATCTCTCCGGCCTCCTCGTCAACTCGCTCCTCCGCAGCCTCCGGCTCCCTAGCACCCCCAGTCCCGAGCTCGCGAGACGCAAGCAAAGCCTCCGCCAACCTGGGTACCTCCGCACGGTCTTAAGCCAGTCCTCCATGGACACCGCCTCTAAGTAGTCGCCCATGCCTATGTGGCGTGACGACCTCGCACCTGCGCCGCTGCCCACGAACATGGGCGGTGTATCCCTCACCACTGGCTCGTCCACCGGCTCCACCGCCGGGTCATCCTCAACGACGGGGGCCTTCCCTAAGTCAGCCCAGGGCTCTCGCCCAAGGCCTCGGTGTCACCCCTCGACTCCATTACACCCAGAGTCTCCGTCCCCTGGCCGTACCCGGCCAATATCACACTGTCACCATAGCCACCACCACTGCCGTCCATCGCAGCAGCCTCGGCCATGGTCCCCTCGGCCAATGACGGCTGAACCGAGACCTCCGTGGTCTCGAGTACGTCCCTAACTGTCGTATCATCTCCCGAAGGAATGGGGGATAGCATAACCTTAACCCGGAGTGATGTATCATCACTGGGTATATCACTCGGCTCCATGATCGTAATAGAGGAGAAAGCAGACGAGAGAGAGAGAGCAGTCAAGGGAGAGAGTGAGCGGTGAGAGAGAGAGAGACGAGAGAGAGAGTGATCAAGAGAGAGAGAGAGATATATTGGGAGAGAGAGATAGCAGCTGTATACACCTCGCGTTTATATATATAAATCCCCTGAACCAGTTCACCTGGGAATCAACTCTGGACCGGGTTCACAGCTCATAAGCCGCATGGCATCTCAGAGGAGGTGCACGACATGATGAACGAGCATGCAGAACTTTTGGTCCGAGGTACCGTGCGACTCTAAATTAGCTACGCACAGCACATTGTGTTATTTCGGCAGTTTTGATTTCTGAAAACAGTTCGTGGCAGACTATGTCCAATTCGTCTAAGTTCGCATGAGATAATAAGTTAGATGCAAGCAAGTGGAAGAAGAAAGGGACTTTTCATTAATAAAAAACCCGGGGTTTTCCCCGTGGATCTTTTCATTACATTCAAAAAAAATAAAAATAAAGGGACAACAAAACAGAAAACGGGCCTACTGCCCTTTCTTCTTCTTCTTCTTCTTCTTCTTCTTCTTCTTCTTCTTCTTCTTCTTCTTCTTCTACTCCTTCTCCTTCTACTCCTCTCTCCTCCTCAATCGCTCCCGCCATCTGAGGCGTCGTTCGCCCCGTCTGAGCGGCCATCCGACTCATTCGGGTTGCCGTCGGAGTTCTCCGCCATCTCCTCCGAGTCATCCCTTGATGCGTGCTCCGGGTCATCCTTGTTGTCCAACTAATCAAAGCTGAAATCCTGGAGGTTGGACACCACGCGGCGGAGGGAGCGGATGGTCGTGATGAGCCGTGCAATATGGGTATTCAAATCTTCAATCTCCCCTCGATAGTAGGCCATCTCGGCCTCCAAAGCCTCGACGCGGGCTGCCAGGCGGCTGTTGTCCATTCTGGAGTTTCGAAAATGGCCTGTTTTTCTTGAGAAAAGAGAGGAGAATGTAGGAAGGCTTGAGAAGTTTGGTGGTGGTGCATAGAATGAGGCACCACCATGCTTATAAAGCCATTCCAACCATCGAAGGGGCACGCCCGAAGTAATGGCGCCCTTAAAAACTGTCAACTGTTCTCGGAAATCGAAGGGGTGCCTGGGGAAAAGATGTGCCGTGCGCCACCATCACTGCCCACGCGGCAAGTCGAAGCCAGAAGATTAAATGCTTTTTCTCGGAAATTGATCCACTCAGCCACCAAAATCTTCTTGAAAACGCAGAGAATGTTCTCTTCCCAACTCAAAAAGAATTTTTCAAAAAATTCCCCCTAGATTCCTCCTATATTCCCCCTACCTCCTACATTTTTCTCTCTATCCCTCTCCACTTATTACCCCTACTATTTTTCAAAAAACTTTTCAAAAACCAAACCAAACACAACATCAATTTTTCCACCCGTTTTGCAGTAAGATCTCTTAGAATGTTGTGCATTGATTATTGCACCATTTGATTCTTATCCCCCGGGACTCGTGGGATTTCGTGTACCCCGAAAATCCGCCGTAATTTGCAAAAAAAATGGTCCTCTGGGGCTCAACTCAATTCACCATCCCCGTTCGACCTCTCCGTAGGCTCGTCTCAATTTCAATTTTGCCTCTCCATAGGCTCGTCTCAATTTCAAAATCGCCTGTCCATAGGCTCGTCTCAATTTTGCCTCTCTATAGGCTCATCTCAATTTCAAAATCGCCTCTCCGTAGGCTCGTCTCAATTTCAATATTGCCTCTCCGTAGGCTCGTTTCGATTTCAAAATCGCCTCTCCGTAGACCCGTCTCGATTTCAAAATCGCCTCTCCGTAGGCTCGTCTCGATTTCAAAATTGCCTCTCCGTAGGCTCGTCTCAATTTTGCCTCTTCGTAGGCTCGTCTCAACTTCAAAATCGCCTCTCCGTAGGCTCGTCTCAATTTGAAAATCGCCTCTCCGTAGGCTCGTCTCAATTTCGCCTCTCCGTAGGCCCGTCTTGATTTCAAAATCGCCTCTCCGTAGGCTCGTCTCAATTTCAAAATTGCCTCTCCGTAGGCCCGTCTCGATTCTTCGCCTTCCGAGGGCACATCTCGAAGTTTTCGCACGACACACGGCACCGCAAGCACTCAATTGTTTTCTTGGCACAATTTTTGTCCTCCGGGACTTGTTTTCTCGCATTTTGCTGTCCCAATCGAACTATGCTGGTTTGATCCCTACAATGGGGTGCGTGGCGGCTCCCAGCGAGAGTGGATAAAAGTTGGCGCATTTTTCATTTTGTCTCTGTTCAAAGGCTTTAGAGCAACGGATTGGGATGCCTATTCTTTAAGCGTCACTCGTACCAACCAATGGTATCCGAGTTATGTTAAAGAGGGACTACTGTAGACACCCCAATCCGGACCTCGGAGAGTCATGAAATAAAGGAAACAATACCTTTGTGAGCTTGAAAAAGGATTTCCTCTAAGCCCATGAAAGCCAAACTAACCAAAAAACCCAAAAGCCCAGATAAGCCCAGACAAAGCCCAAAAGCCCCTAGACCGAAGAAGGAGGCACCGTGCGGAATGGCACTTCAGCGCACGGCATCTTGAAATTCAAGTAGCCGTGCGCGACCAACCTGTACCGCACGGCACCCTGAGAAAAGTTCTGATTGTCTCAGAAAGCTATCGGCCACGCCAGTTTGAGCCACAGCTGATGAATGGCTCAGCCGAAAGTGCACTTCTGGCCCGCCCAGAAAATACCTCCACCATTCGAAATTCAAAATTCTTGGCCTTTTGCCTATAAATTAACCCCTCCACTCAAGGGAAAGGGGCTCTTCTTTTGGCTCTTCTCTTTGCTTTTGGGCATTCTTACTCCATAAGCTTTCTCTCTCTAGTTTTCATACCCACTTTCCCATTTCCATTTCTATTTTCAAGTCTTAAAGAATGCCATTCCCAAAAGACATTCTTTAAGCACTTTCACTCACTCCCTTCTCATTATTGAAGTTGATTTCTCATTAACTCCAAAGTCTCACCCCCCAAAATACCTAACCTTCCTTCACACCCATACTCCCTTTGTCTCATTCGACCTCCTCCATCTACATCCGGCACGATCCACCCTCGTTTTTGCATCAACCATCCTTGATCAAGCTCAACACCAAAGGTAAAAATAAGTTTCCTTGGACTAGACTCAGTTCTGGTCCAGAGGGGATCTTTCTGTCAGAAGGTCTAATTCCTTTTGGTTAGATCCTAACTTAAAACCCATTTTCATAAAATAAGGCCAGTACTGTGCTGGGGTTGAGGCACCGCGCTGCTGGATCACCAGGCGCGCGGAACCTTGATCTGCAGAGCACGGCATCGTATGTGTTGATATCATCATAGGCAGGCTGTCTGGATCTGAGTTATCTTCTGTTGGGGCTGTCTGCATCTGCTGTTTACTGTTTCTGTTTCTTTCAAAACAAGACCATATCTACAAGCCATGTTTTGGCTCTTTAAAAAGGTTTTCTAGATCATCCCAAATGATCAAGTGTGTTAAAAGTTGCTTTGGGCCAATGTTTTGAGAAAATAACGACATCTTTGGGATGATCTGACTGTCATGAGGTTCCTAACGAGCTTTCCAAAAAGATGTACGGAGAAAATAAAGAGCTAGATGACGTTTTGATAGTCTGTGACAGTCTGACAGCAGGGTAGACACCCCGCACCTCAGCGTGCCACGCGCGGCACCTCATCGTGTCGTGTACAGTATGAATGAGGTCCAGACAGTTTGCTGAATGCTATTTATTCTATCTGTTCACATCATTTTATCACTACTGTATAGACAGCACCACGTGCACGCTAACGTGACGTATTTCCCATGTCTCTTCCCTGCTATTTGCTTTTAATGAAGAGCTTGATATTCCAAATAATATTCAAGATTTCTGCTTTGAAAGCATTAAGTAGAGACCGGTTTTACCGGGCGAGTGGGGTGCTTTTTAAAGAAAAACCTTCCCCATTCGTAACGTGGCTCTCGAACCCAAAATCTCAATGTTTTTGCTAGACTAAAATCCTTTTACAAACGAGTTCTCGATTCCTCAGATGATCCATTTCAAAAATCCGGGCGGCGACTCTTCGAACCAAGGGCGCAGGAGCCCACACTGGTATAATATGTCAGACTTGATAGATGAGCAAGGAGAGCTGTACACTTTCGTGGCATTCGGAGCAAAGGAGCTTGCTAGGATGGAAGAAGAGGCGGAGCAGTAGATAACCTTAGCTATCCTATCCTTTTGTGTAATATAAGTACCCTCTGGGAGTTTGTGATGTAATAATGAGCCAGACTCTACTTAGTTTTTGTTAATAAAATGCTTAATTAACGTACCCGATTTTGGGGGCGTTACAGGCATCCATCTCCTGTACAAGTGCTTTGTGCTAGGCACTTGGACTCTAGCACAAAGGAGTTGTCTCCATTTTCTGCAATTTTCGACAGTTTGCATTCTTTTCATTCATCACACACAACTTTTTGCTCCATTTTACTCTCAAATATAATGTACACTTAGCACGCGCCTACACCACACATTCAACTTGCTACGTGTTTTTAAAGGTTAAGAATATAAGCATTTTTCAAAATCTCGCAAGCATTTAGTAGAGACTGATCTTCGTATGGGGCAAGAAAGGTGCCGAATGAAACCCTTCCCTTTTCGTAACTTGGCTCCCGAGCTCAAAATCTCTAGTTTATCTTCAAGCTCAAATATCATTTTCTAGCTCGGGGTTTCTCGGGAGACAAACTATTTCACAAAAACTTGGGTGGCGACTGTAAAATCTTTGAAATCGAGCCCTTCGGCAAATTTTTTGGGCGCGGTAGTTCATAGCGGCGACTCTACTGGGGAGAATTAAACCATGCTTTGAATTTAATATACTCTCGACCAATCCCTCAAAAGTCTGTCAAAAACAACAAATGGTCTACACTTGTTCAGGTAGGAAATGGCGATTCTAACTGGATCCTCGCATTTAGCCTTTCCGGCCTGGGGCTTTTCCGATTGTTCATCTGTGTAGTCTCTTTAAAGTATCGATTAAAGAGACCCAAACTTCTAAAATATTTGCGGGACTTTTCGAAAATGCTTATATTCTCAACTTTTTCTCTACACTTGCACTTTCCACTAGCCGCGCTGGCCTATTTTGGCAATCCTGTTAAACGTCAGGGAATTCCAAAATGCACAGCAACCTCCGACGAAGAAGGGTCACATTGCCATCGACCACTACTCGACGTTCATTCAGCAGTGAGAGGCATACCTGTGACCCCGAGTCTGAGGAACCCTTCTCAAACCAAAACACGGCCTTTGCACTCATACGTAACCATAGAACTTTCCAAACTAGGACAGGAACCCGGGGTTAAGGACTACGTAATATATCCTGCTTACGTTATGCATTTTTTCTACTTACATGCTACATGGCATCATCATGTTACACATGTATAGTTCTACTGTTAGGTCCATCCTAGAGCTTCTTTTTCTCTCCCCTGCGGTCCAAGAGGTTGCTGAGACCCAATGAAGAGTCGTGCCCCGTGGGATGCTTGTTGCATGAACTAGTCCTAGAAACAATAAGTCTTAGGAGAAATCAAAATTTGCTAAGTCTTCAATACATTTTTCAATCAAGGATTCAATGGAGAATGAAAGAATGATCAATTGATAATGCCGTGACACTTACACCGTCCAGGTTATAGTGCCATTCCACTCACACCATTTTGGCTAACGGCGCCACACCGCTCACGCCACACAGGTTATGGTGTCACGTTATCTTACTAAGTTGTTCCTAAAGTCAAAATTGAAACTTTGAAGGAAGAATGAATTAAGGACTTAGCTTGTTCTGACATCCCCCAAGCCTTGCCATTTTTCAACAAAGTATACACTATCAAAAAAACACTAAGGATCGAGGCAACCTTTGACGGCGATTTCCAATTAGTCTAGGAGACTCGCACATTGCACCTTGCATCTTATGCTTTCGTGTCACATATAGAACTCTTAGACTCGCTCGCTCTACTTATTTAGGATTGCCTGGACCGATGAAGAGTTGTTCCTTTTTAAAGGCACATTGTTGAAATTAATTAGTCCTTGGAACAATGAGATTTTGGGGACATCAAAATTCATTCAGCCTTCAATACATTTTTCAATCAAGGATTCAATGGAGATTAACGAAATAATTAGACTACAATGCTGTGATACCCACACCACCCAGGTTACAGTGCCAAGTCACTTACACCACTTAGGCTAATGGCACCATGTCACTTACGCCGCCTCGGTTATAGTATCATGTCATTTACACCGAACGGTTTTTGAAATCAAAATAGAAACTTTGATTGAAAAATGTTAAGGACTTAATTTATCTTGATATCTCCTAAGTCATGTCATTCAAAGGATACACACTCAAAAGAATCTCTAAGGACTAGGCAATCCTTTGCAGGCTGTCATTCCTTGAGTCAGGGTCTAGGCGACCATAAATCTATGGAGTTTGTGATACGTCTGGTGTTCATTGCGCCTGAATGGCACCGAAAGTTGGTCTAACCTTAAATGGAATGGAGTTCGGGTTCAAGCAACCTAATTTCTCTATCTCGGATGGTCTTTGCTAAGGAGATTGGCTCTGATTCCCAATGAGTGGAATTTAACCTACCTGACATGACCTACCTGTGGTTGTTGGAACTATCTGTGTTGTGTCTTATGTGAGATTGGTGCATACGCTTCTTAGAAGTCCGATTCCTCAAGTTCACGATGATGACATGTGAACAACAATTCTTTTTTTTTTTTTTGTGGGTAATTTAGCTTGAAATTGAAAAAGAGACTAACCGAATATACAGCCTACAAGGGACATACCCCAGGAGGAAAAGAAAATGAAAAAACAAAAGAAAATAACAAGAAAATTGCTAACGCCAAATGGCTACATAATGGTAATTGAAACACGATGTTTTCAATCCATCTTCCTAGAGGGAAGGAAAACATACAACAAGATAAAACTAGATGCTCTATATTAACTTCATTAGAATAATGAAAAGATTATCAAAAGGCCCTCCAAAGGCCAACAATCCTCCTCCATTTTGGATTGTAGCAATCTTCCCCCACCAGAGGACTATGACAAGTCATCATGCTAATAGTGGACATAAGTGGAGACACCATAGATGCCATAACACAATGGCTGCCCGATTGGTGAACCTTGTTGGACCAACTAAAACAGCCCAAGCTGCCAACAGTTGTCCATTTAGAACAGTAAACCCTCAACTTGAAATGCAGAAAACTGAACTGAACTGTAAGCAGCAGAATATCAGTAGCAAAAAATCTGTTCAGTTGCAGGACTGAACAGTGGCAGAGAACAACAGCAGGAGGAGACACCAAATGAATGAAGCCATAACAGAAACAGCAGCAGTACAACAACAGCAAAATAGACATAAAGATGCAGAATAAACCTAGGGACATGCCCCCTAGCAAGGCCTAAACATTCCAAGGAACAACCCCCCAAGGATAGGTCAATGAACAACAATTACAAGTGACAGAATAATAGTAAACAACTAGTTGTTTGTCACAACTGGTAGCCACAAACAAAAATAGCTAGCAGCATGAACAAATCCTACTATGCAACAGCTAGCAGCATAGCAAACATCAACAAATCTGAAATCTGAGTAGCTAAAATAGGAGCAGAATCTGAAGAGCTAAAAAATGGGCAATCCTGCAGCCAACTGGACTACAACAATATGGAGATAAAAGAAGTAGCAATGAGCAACAGAATAGGGATTCCCAAACTAAATATGAGGTCTCACCAACTTATATCACCCTAGAAAACTGCCCTCCGACTCATCTTTTTTCTCACAAGCATAGGGAAAAAATGGCTCCACCGACTCCCTCCGCTAGTTCTCACATAATTCCCCCACTATTTATTACCTCTACTCTCAAACAAGAAGGATGAGGCACAAGCACACATCTCACTAGGATAACGCATAATATAGTAGGGTCACACTTCAAAATTGTAACCGAGAATTCAGTCACCAAAGATTAAGGTATATACCTGCTAGGATAGAAGTAATAGCAGTATAAACCCCTTGACCAATGATCTCTGAACGTGACTGGTCTGAATGATTTGGTAACTGGATCAAGTGAGTCCAAATCTCCGGATAATGGGTGCTGAAGGATCAGGGGAAATCTGTGAGGCTTAAACCCCTTGAATAGTGACCTGCAAATGAAATAATATGAGTAGAAATCCAATCTGTTTCTGAAATAATATGTTTAGATTAATGATGAATGTTCCACATAGAAAGTAAATGTGAAGGTCCCTTAAGGTCTAGGGACAACAACCTGTTTCTGACTTCACTTGAAATTTTGTTAGCAACCACTTCAGGGGGGCAACTAAGATTCTGGAACTTTCTGAAATTAACAATTCTTTTGTTCATACACATTCTTTTCCAAACAAAATAGAGGCACATTTTGAGTTCGTTTTTTACTTTATTGTCAGTACTGGGCCACCCATCTTACACAAAGCCATACCACCTTCTTTGACCACCTCAATGGTAGGGCAAATAGAATTGGTTGAGTTGAAAAAGGCTATCGAGGAAATGAGTCAGAAAATGGACAAGCAGATGACTCTGGTTGAAGGGTTGGTTGACCTTTTCACCTCCGCCATGTCGAATCCAAATCTGAGACCAAAATGTTGGTGATGCCAGGATCGAAGAACCTCCACGAATCTACCACCTTCCTGCGGTCGAAATCAAGCAGTGCTCGAAAGTAAAACTCTTACACGTGTTCAAAGACCTGGTTGAATTCCATAATGCCAAGACTTACTTGAAGGAGTGTAGACACCTCCCAAAGAGGGCATTGCCATACAAATATCCTTTTTGTTCAATTCCACTTCATAGACCAAGATCATGGATATTCCCATGGCTAGAAATATCTCCACACGATAGCGGTCATCATCAAAATAGAGTCGCCACCTAGTTTATAAAAAACTAGGAAAAGCAGGTAGAGATTCTGGGTACGAGAGCCAAAAGTACAATAAGGGGAAGGTGTTAGGCACCCCTTTTTGCCCAGTTGTGAGATCGGCCCATATTCATTCGACATACGATTAGTACTTGCTTTATTTAATCCAAAACACGTCAACTAGTTTTAATCCTCTAAGCAGTTAATATGGTGAGCCAGGACAGTAAGTAAAGCATGTATCATAGACAAATAAGGAACGACAGGCTGTCCCAGTAAATGGATTCCACGACCAGTGAATTGATCTCACGGCCGTGGGATCCCACTGGTTCAATGTATCGATCGTGGGAATGATGTCCATGTCGATGTTCTTCTTCACACCAAAATACGAACAGTTAAACAGAAAATCAAACACTACGATTAAAATACAGGAACGGAAAATAAATCAAACTATAGGACCCTGGGCCTCACCACCTTGATCCCTCAGTGCACGATTACTTCGGATTGGGGGTAATTGACTAATTTGCTTCTCAAAACCCTATGGTTAGGGTTTGTGCTTTGGGGTTTGATTGCTCGGGTACGGCTACTCACGAGAGTTTAGGGCTTTTGTAGAGAGAGTATGTGAGAGTATTTCTACAGGGTTTCATGGCTAGAGAGGGTGAATTGTGATCATAATTTCAAACCCTAAGTGCCTCTTTATATAAGCATGGGATGACTCACTCTGGCAAATCAAATGGAGCAAATCAATCAGGTAGTTTAATGTTGAAAGATCTCTGCTTGGAATCTATTTTGTAGCCCTAAAGAATCGAAGAATGGCTGCTAGGGTTTTGAGCATGGATCAAACAAACGACAGAACATTCCAGAATCTGGAAAAAGAACGATCTGGCAGCCGCCAGCCAGATCCTTCTGGCGGCCGAGGAATGCATTTCGCGGGCAAGGAATCAATCTCTCAGGGAGAATTTCAAACACCATATTCCACGGCTAGGATGCTGTATTTTTGTCTGAAAGGCTATTTGACTCTGAATTGGTTCTTTTAAGTGGCTAAAAGTATTCACCAAAGTCCTTGGGTTTACAAAAAGTCAGTCAACATTCATTGTATCCATTCATCATCGGGATGGTCCCCAAGATGGGACTTGAAATAATCATTAGGCCAAATTGGAGTGTCTACAGATGCCTCTCTTTGATTAAACTTGGGCAGGGCGCGAGGTGTGTCAAGTGAGAATCAAAGCCGTAAACCAATTCAATTTTGTCAAACAACTATTCCAAAGGTTTTCAAAAAAAGGTTTTTAGTTATGGTTGGGCAGGAAGGCTACCTATGTATTCCTCAAGGGAAATTTAGACCAATCGTAGTTCGGGGCAATAAAAGAGAAACAAAAAGTGTAGAGGGTTAAGGACAGAAGACGTACCTTCGGGATTTAAAACCATAGTGCAACGTACCTGGGCTATGCCAAGATTTTGGCGTAGAGTATTTGAAGGAGCGCGGAGATGCCGGGGCACTTTTGCGGAGAGCATCCTTAGTATTTTGGAGTAGATCAGTACACAACGGGTGAGTTGATTGCTTTTCATGATCATCCTTACTGTAGGTGCAGAAAAACAAAGAGTACCTGGAGCACTGTTATTTCGTAACAGTTTCATGTGATTCTCGGTTGATACCCCTGTGCCTCCGTCGGAACCCTAATCTGCAAGACAGACAAAGGGTGAGCGCACCTCCGCCTCTCGTGGCGAAGGCCCTCCGATGCCTAAGTTAGTATCTCGTACTGATCTCAAACCCTAATTATCAGTAGGAAAGTGTATAATGCATACAACGTAATGCGTACCTTTTGCCTCTAGGTTTACCTTTATATTTATAGAGGTACGGATGTTTGTTTTCCAAGCATCCTCATTGCCCCAGGATTCCTATCCTTACAGGAAATTTGGCCTTCTAGGGACTCTCGTGCCCAATCAACTGAGATCCTTCTTTCCTGTGGATCTTCTCTATTATGGAATTCGTTTCATTATAGGACTGTTCTTAGACTTATCTTTATTACTTATATACGGAGTCCCGTTCTCTGGAACACTCCCATTGCTTATCCAAGTTGGATGTTGGACACTCCTTCTTGAATACCGCTCCTGCCTTATCACTTAAAGCGGTTTGTCAAGGACTCTATCTGTTCGGCATGCTCTTTGCCGAACAGACTGCACTATAGGTATGACTGTTTTGGACATAAAACTATCCAACCGAACAGCTCGTATTCGTACTAGGATACCTCATATCCCTGTTCCCGAACAGTCATCTGTTCGGTGCATACTTCAGGTCACCGGACCTTATCATCATGGTGCCTTTCATCACTTTTCTCATTGTACACTCACATCACGTGTTCGGCTCATAATTGTATCTGTTCGGGAATACCTCCCTACAATTGCTCCCCAGCTTTGCCCAATGGAACTGTTCGGGCCAATGGGTAAAGCCTCCAAAGAACTTATCTTAAGCCGAGCTTAGTGATGTCCCGTGAAGATACAACATTGATGACCATTTGATTTCTTTTGGCGGTTTACTCATCATATTATTTCGAAATATGGAGTCTACGTGGCGTATCCCGTACGCTCCTCATTAAACTCGATCTGACGTTTTTACTTACGGCGTCAGACTATCATCTTTCCATAACCCTCTTTCCGTTACTTTCTATGTAACGGTATGAGGAGAGACGGTTCACCTCCGTCTCTTTTCCTTTATCCCAAAAGGGATCTTTTCAGAGATCCCAAAACTGAAATCCCAGCTTCTTCTCTCTCTAAGACCAGGTGACTCACAGCCTCCTTACGACCGCCATTGCCGCCTGCTCGTAAAACCAGTTATTCTCCTGGAATTCTTTGCCAAATCTTTGTAAGACTCTCGTTCTTATCTTCTCTTTAAGCTCTAATCTGAGAATCTCGTTCTCAGATCTTCATTTTGTGTCAAGGGTTTAATCACACCCATTTTCTGATTTTTACTTTACTTGCACCTTTCTTCAAATACATCCATGGCGGATGGTAGGGAACCCAAACCAGGCAAGTTTAGACACCTTTGTGAGACCCCGGCTGCCATGGCGGCCTTTAGGACTCAATACAATGTCCCAGAGACCGTCAGTCTCGAACTCGCCCCTTTAGGCGCAGATAGGAATGCGGCCACATGGGAGAGAACATGTATTCCTATCGTAGCCATTGTCGAAGGTGGGGTTCGCTTCCCTTTAGACCCACTCCTTCATCATGTTCTCAGTTTTTACTGTCTCAATCCCATGCAAGTTTCAACAAACTTTTCTAGGTTAGTAATGGGGGTCGTGGCCCTGAATAGGATTTTAGGAACCCAGTTAGGACTTTGGGATATCCAGTGGTGGTACAGCATCGTGCTGAACCACGAGTATAATACGTACTATCTCAAAGTACGGAAAACAGAAAAAAGCGTCTCGTGCTAAACTTGCCAGACTCAGCTCGAGATCATGAAACGGACTTCCTCTATGTTACTAGAGCCTTCGAGCCACTGGGGGAAGATGGCCAAGTGGTGGGCTTCAATTGCCCCCACGCATGGGGCTTCCCACGTATGCTCCTAATCTGACTCGTGATTTTAACTTTTTGCCACTTCGTAGCTTTTCCTTGCTTTTAGTCTGTATTTGCTTTCAAATATGCAGCGGATAACGCAAACAGTCGTCCTAGACGAGAACCTAGCAATGTCCGAACAGCGGAAATAAACAGGGTTCTCAGATACACAGGCGTACCAGGAACTATAACAGCTGGTCGGGGTCGAGATGCAAGCGTTTTGCTAGGCTACGATCCTGCCTACAAAGGTTTTATTGACAGGCGGCTTGCCAACCCAAGCACCAGTGCTGCATCTACATCGACTGCTCCCCAGCCCAGAAGCACAAGATCTAGTGCTGGGGTGACTGTTGCCGGACAGCCAGGAGAAATTCCAATCCCTGAAGGTGTTCCTTTAACACGCGTGGTGAGCAGAAGATCATCTCAAAGAAGATCTTCACAAAGACAGACAGAACC
Organism: Rhododendron molle; assembly: GCA_025413875.1. Taxonomy (NCBI): domain Eukaryota; kingdom Viridiplantae; phylum Streptophyta; class Magnoliopsida; order Ericales; family Ericaceae; genus Rhododendron; species Rhododendron molle. The sequence goes on along the minus strand of CM046398.1, from coordinate 12,051,186 downwards.
ATTGGTTATTACTCGTGATACCAGTCAGTCCTCTTCATCCGGATATTCCGCATCTCCTCCGTCCTCAGGTACTATGTCTCGTCGGCCCCTCAATCTTAGCTCTCTGATTACTGTTTCTGCACGAGGGCGTGGTGCCACTGGTAGGGTGGCATCAACTGGTAACCCTCCTCCACCACCTCGGCGTACCAGGGGGGGTTCAGGACGATCCTCCTCATCTCCTCGGGGTCACGACAGTTCCCTTGAAGCTACCGATGCTCATCGGGACAAGCGGTCCAGACTTCAGGAGGCTGGGGATTCAGCTCCCCAAGCTGACATTCCTGCTTCAGAAACCCCTTCCCAAAATACTCAGGTTGCCCCTGAGGCCTGGACCCCTCTTCTCGTAAGAGGTGACCGTCAGGTCAATGTTGGGGACAGCGCCAGCTCCTCAGAAACTGCTGTAGCCCTTGCACAGGGCCTCTTATTGCCTGTTGATATGCAGAAAGAGTTTTCATCTTCGTCTGATCGGCTGGTATCCACTAGTCTCGTTAGTGGTATCAAGGTAATCATGATTTGTTTATCATAACTCTATTTTATTCGGTGTTTGGGATATCAACCTACTATCCATTTTTTGATGTATCTCAGTTCATCCAAAAGATGGTTGCATTGGGCCAAAAGTGCCAAGAAGCAGAGTCTGAACGAACAAGACTCTTAAATGACAACACAAGACTGTTGCGAACAGTCACAAGGCTGGAGAACGAGAGGAACAATGCCAAGTCAGATTACAATGATGTCAAAAGCCAACTGGAGACTGCCGAAGACAGTCTTAAGCAAGCGCTGGCCGAGATTGACAACACCAAGAAGGCTGCTTTTGACGATGGGTATCAGAAGGGTTTTGACGAAGGGACTGCCAGCTACGTCGAGCAAATGCCAGCAATTCAGGATCAGATCTTTGCCGCAGGCTGGGAATCGTGTTTGACCAAAGTCGGGGCCCTTGATGACTCTCCACTATGGGTAGTTGAACTACCGAGCAGGGAGGGGGCCACTGTTGTCGAAACTGAAGAGCTCAATGCTGATGATGTCGATCAACAGATCGACAATTTTACAGACGCAGATGGTGACGTCCAAATGGAGCCACAAGATACCCCCGCAGGAACTCGCGATGTTCAGAACGAGCAGTCGCAAGTGCAAGCTACGGTTAATGAAGGTAGCGTCAATGCTGAAACTCCCACCGAGGTGTCAACCGAAATTCATTCCGAGGTCCAGAACCTGGACGGAGTCTGGTAAGTCTCCCTCAGTCTCCCGAACATTTAGCTTTGTCAGGTCCTGCGTGACCTTAGTTCTCGGCCCTGCGTGGCACCAGAATATTCAAACTTTTGGTAATACAGGTATTTGGCCCTTCGTGGCTCAACACTACGGTTTTGGCGGCCATTTCAAGGCCTGTTAGATTTATTCGGCCCTTTCATGGCCAGAGACTTTGATGGTAGCTCGTACCGTAAATGCATTATGTCCGTCTAGATGTTACTTACATTGCTACTAAGTACTTCGTACTTAGTTTTTCTGAACGTTTCGTTTTCAGACACATGCATAATTTCGTTATGTCGTTATTCAAGTATTTCGTACTTGTAAAATACTGAGTATGGCATACAAGTGTTTCAGACTTGCATATTTTGATACAAGTATTTCGTACTTGTACCTTTCAATACAAGTATCTCATACCTGTGAACAAGTATACAAGTATTTCGTACTTATATAAATATTAAGTATCACATACTTGGGTAATCAATACGTATATTCGTACGTTTTGGTTTAAATTTCTCATATTTAAACATTATTTAAGTATCACGTACTTTTTTATATTATTCGTTTATTCATATCGAGTTTGTTCGTACCCAATCCCTGCTCCCCAATATGAATGAGGGAAAGCACAAGCCTTTATTCATATTTACAGGCTAGAAGCAAGCATATGTAATGGAAAACAGAAACTTGAAACTGCTATAGAATCATTATCTTAAAACAAAGGGTTTTATTCATAAGCCCTAAAAAACTCAAGGGGTCGTTACGCGTACCCCATGCAACTAAAAAGGAAACACAAGGGAATTGTATTCATAATTCCCACACAATCACAGTCTTAAGACAGAATAAAAAGTAGGCCGAAGTTTTTCAAACAAAGAACTTCCTCAAGTTGTGGACATTCCAGGGCCGTGGCACTGGGTTTCCATCCAAATCTGCCAAACGATAGGCCCCAATGCCCACAACCGCCGTAACTCGATATGGGCCTTCCCAATTAGCCCCTAGCTTGCCCTCATTGGCAACCTTGGTGTTGCCGAGGACCTTGCGGAGCACGAGGTCTCCAACACCGAACTCTCGAGGGTGGACATGCTTGTTATAGTTCTTCATCAACTATTCCTGATAGGAAGCTAAATGCACCAGGGCTCTCTCTCTCCTCTCTTCGGCAAGGTCGAGCTCAATTTCAAGAGCCCTGTCATTTCCCCCACTTTCGACCAATGCAGTCCTGTTAGTGGGAAGGCCAACTTCCAATGGAATGACTGCCTCTGTCCCATAAGCCAGAGAATAGGGGGTCTCTCCCGTAGACCTCCTAGGCGTTGTTCGATGTGCCCACAGTACCAATGGGAGTTCATCAGGCCACTTGCCCTTTGCTTTATCCAATCTCTTCTTAATCCCATCCAGAATGGTCTTATTGGATGCCTCTGCTTGCCCATTACTCTGGGGGTAAGCAGGAGTTGAATAATAATTTCTTATTCCGTACTGGGCACAAAAGGTTTTAAACTTCTTCTGGACTGGGAACCATTATCTGTGATCAAGGAATATGGGACCCCGAAACGAGTAATAATACTTTTCCAGACAAACCTTTCTATCATAGGTTCAGTTATCTTGGCCAAAGGTTCAGCTTCAATCCACTTCGTGAAGTAATCTGTTGCTACCAAAAGGAATTTTCGGTTCCCGGTAGCCTTATGGAGTGGTCCCACGATGTCCATCCCCACATGGCAAAAGGCCAGGGTCGGTCAAGGGCACGGATCTTCGGCCGGTGTCACGATCATTGGTGAGAACCGACACTTCTCTGATTTTTACGTAAACCTTTGCATCTTCTTGCATATGCGGCCACCAGTATCTCTGGGTGATTGCTCGGTGAGCAATGGACCTACCTCTGCATGACTTCCACATGTCCCCTCATGAATCTCGTGGAGAAATCTCTCGCACCATCTCGGGGTGCACACAAGCGATGCTGGCCCGGTAAAGGATTTTACGTACAATTTCCCTTCCGGAGACAACCAAAACCTTGCCGATTTGGTTTTAATCTTGTGTGCTTCCTTTTTGTCAGAAGGAAGAGTCTCATCTCGTAGAAACCCTATAATTGGATCCATCCAGCTTGGCCCCTGGTTCACGTCCAGGACCAACTCTATGCTTCTCCCAATGCTCGGTTCATCAAGGTAATCAACTGCTACCTTCCTTTTCAACTCAGTAGGAACAGCAGCAGCCAGCCAAGCCAAAGAGTCCGCATGGGCATTTTGTCCCGAACTTATTTGTTCAATACATACCTTCTCGAAGGTATCAAGCAAATCTTTGGCTGCTTGCACGTAAGCCGCCATTTTTTCATTCCGGGCCTCGTATTCCCCGGACAGTTGGCATACAACCAACTGCGAATCGCAATACACCTTTAATCTCTTTGCTTTTAAGGTGCTTGCACTCCTGAGGCCGATCAGCAGAGCCTCATACTCCGCCACATTGTTCGAGGCACTGAAACCCAGCCGAACAGACAACTCGATCATCACCCCACCTGGGGGGAACAGAACAATGCCGGCCCCAGAACCAGTATTGCAAGCCGAGCCGTCTACGAATAACGTCCATTCCGAAGGGTCCTGTTCGGCAGTCACCTTTCTTTTCTTTCCTGGTTCTTGAATGGATTGCTCCTTTCTCGTAGGAGGCCCCAGCGCTACCATTGGAGTAAATTCTGCCACAAAATCAGCCAACACCTGGCCTTTTATTGCCGTGCGCGGCTGAAAGTCGATATCATACTGGCTTAACTCAACAGACCAGGTCGAGACCGTCCCGAGAAGTCTGCCCTTCGTAGTAGAGATTTTAACGGATACTCGGTATAAACTATAACCCTATGGCTTTGGAAGTAATGAGGCAACTTTCTGGTTGCTGTCCTTAATGCAAGGACCAGCTTTTCAAGAGGCAGATACCTCGTTTCTGCGTCTAACAATGTCTTACTCACATAATAAACTGGGATTTGCTTTGATCCCTTACTTCTCAATAAAACAGCACTAACAGCATGCTCAGAAACAGCCAAGTATAAAACCAAACACTCACCTGGCTCTGGAGTTGACAAAAGTGGAGACTCAGCCAGGTACTTCTTCAGGTCCTGAAAAGCTTGCTCACATTCTGCTCCCCATTCATATCCTTCTCTTTTCTTAAGAAGCTGAAAGAAGGGCCTGCACCTGTCACTGGACCGGCTGATGAATCTATTGAGAGCGGCTGCCATCCCAGTTAACCTCTGTACCTCCTTAGTTGTCTTAGGGCTTTGCAATCCTTGCAACGCTGATATCTGGTCTGGGTTCGCCTCAATTCCCCTTATGGTCACAAGATGCCCTAAGAATTTTCCAGACCCAACGCCAAATGCACACTTCGAGGCATTGAGTTTCAACTTGTACTGCCTCAAGATATCAAAGGCTTCTTTCAGATCCGCTACATGACCCTGCCTGGTCTTGCTTTTCACCACCATGTCGTCTATGTAAACCTCCATAGTCTTGCCAAGCAATTTTCTGAACATAATGGTTGCTAGTCTTTGGTATGTTGCTCCAGAGCATTCCTTAGACCAAAGGGCATAACACTATTAATAGTACAACCCTCGTGGTGTGATGAAGGAAGTCTTTTCTTGGTCAGGCCCAACATAGCAATCTGATGGTACCCTCGATATGCGTCGAGAAAGCTCATTCGTTCATACCCAGCAGTTGCATCGACTAACTGATCAATCCTGGGAAGAGGGAAGCTATCCTTCGGACATGCTTTATTTAAATCTGTAAAATCCACACAGACACGCCACTTTCCATTCTTCTTTTTTACTACTACGGTGTTGGACAGCCATTCTGGATAGTATACCTCACGTATTGCTTTGGCTTCCAACAACCGTTCTACTTCCTCAATCACAGCATCTACATGCTGCACGGCTGCCCTTCTCTTCTTCTGAATCACGGGCTTGTGCTGAGGATCTACGTTTAAGTGGTGACAGATCACGTCTGCATCAACTCCGGGCATCTCTTCTGGTACCCATGCAAATACATCGACATATTCTTTTAGGAACCCAACTAGCTCGTTTTCCTCTTCAACTGGTAGTGACTCCCCAATTAGAAAATACCTCTCAGGATCAGTCTCGTTAATCTGTATTTTCTTCAAGCCTTCCACCACCTTTTCTGTTGGGTTTCTACCGACATCTTCGATAGTCGGTTGGTTTGATTCCTCTACTGCTTGAACCTGGTGAGCCTTTGGAATTTTCTTAACAATGGAAATCAGACACTGCTGTGCCGCCTTTTGATTTCCTCTGATTTTCTCGATACCATTGGAACCAGGGAACTTCACCATCTGATGATACGTAGAGGAGACCGCCCTCATCTTATGCAACCACGTCCTTCCAATAATCACGTTATAGGAGGACGGGACATCTACTACCAAGAAATCTGTCCTTAAAACCACTGTTCCTGCTCGAACAGGCAGGGTTACCTTGCCAAGAGGCCAAACCGCTCCTGCTCCAAATCCAACCAGAGGTGTTGTCGACTGATCCAAGTCCGACTGTGTTAACCCCAATTTCTTGAATGCATTGTAATACATGACCTCTGTACAACTCCCAGGGTCCACCAAGATCCTCTCGATGTCGTACTCCCCGATTCGTAGGGTAATGACCAGAGCGTCGTTATGAGGTACCTGGACATCTCCAAGATCTTCATCTGTGAAGACTATGCTTTCGTTGCTTTCACTGGATTCTCGTCCCCTCTTGTTTCTCAATCTTAACACATACTGGTCATGCTTGGTTTTCCTCTGGAGCAGCCTAACCTCGTTTCTTGTGTAAGGGGCGGCCAATCCATGTATCATATGGATTACCCCTCTTGGATTCTGTTCGTAATCCATCTCCATGGCTTTCCCTTTTTCTTTGGGGTCCTCCTGAATATACTCCTTTAGGTAGCCTCGAGAGACCAAATCGTCAAGATGCCTTTTGAACATCTCACAATCCTCTGTCATGTGGCCCCAGTCCTTATGATAACTACAGTGCTGATTCGTAGCACGTTTGGCATCCTTGTCCCCACCTAGACTTGGGGGCCACTTGAAGTAGGGCTGATTCTTTATTCGATAAAGAATCCTGTAAATAGGCTCTTTCCAAACTGTCGTTATTGAAAAGAATGACTTAGGGTCTGGTGCTGGCTTCTCTTTATATGGCTCTCTCTTAGCCTGCCCATACTCCTTTCTCTCCTTGTAAGTCCTGGGCTCTGGTTTGTCCACCTTTTTCGCCGGTGTCTTTGGTTGTTCGGCAATTACCTTACCGTCTTCCCGGAGGATATCGTCTTCCATCCTGGCATGCTGCTCAATCCGTTCCATCAAGTGAGCCAGCGTTGACACAGGATGCTTATTAAGAGAACGGCGCAGCTCCTCCCGAACAGGCAAACCTGTTTTGAAGGTAGCAATGGCATATTCTTCGCTGCAACTGTCAATCTCGTTGAAAGTCTCCCAGTATCTTTTAGCATAGTCTCTGATCGGCTCGTTATCCCCCTGCTTCATCGTGGAGAGATTTTCGAACGTCTTGGGAGCCTTTCTACTTGTCAAGAACCGTGCAGTGAATTCCTCGGCCAACTGTGTCCATCCTCTTATGGATCGTGACTCCAACTTGTGGAACCAAGATAGAGCCACCTTCCCCAAACTCGATGGGAACATCTTGCACATTATAGCGTCATCACCCTCGTGCATGAACATGGCCTGCTGGTAGTGCTGTACGTGGGCAACGGGGTCCGCATTTGTCTCGTAAAGTACGAACGCCCCGTGCTTAACCCTGCTCGGCAACCGCGCCTCCTGTAACTTTCTTGAGAAGGGAGATGTTGCAATGTTGCTCAGGGCTTTTCTTGCTGCTTCTCGTGCAGTCATTGTCCCAGCCTCCTGTTCCCTGTTTCTACGTGCCCGTACCCTATCCCAGTCGGAGTCAGGTCTCTCGTACCTGTCCCTATGGTGTTTCCAGGTATCTTCTTCAACAGAGGAACTTCGGGTCCTGCTCCTCCTTTTTCGTGGAGAAAGCGATCGTTCCTTTGGACTCTTACTTCTCCTTCTTCGCGAAGAAGGCCTCTTTTTCCTTGGAGAGGGACTCCTGCTCCTACTCCTTCGGTGTGAAGGAGCGGCTTTGTATGTTACCATTGCTCTTTTCCCTCTTCCGGAGTGTCCTCGTGACAGTCCAGAGTCTTCGGGGTGATCTCTGATCCGCTCCATCTCACGAATCTCATATTCTCGTTTCTTAATTAATCGAGTAGCCTCTTCGATTTCCTGCCGCTTCCTATCGAGGATGTCGCTGTGGTTATGCACACTCTTCGAATGCGCAACTGATTCTTCTCTATGGAGGGACTTACTCCTTCTCGTGGAGTTCGTAGCAGTCCTACCCTCTTTGTTCTTAGGATCATCTGGAATGGCAAGGGGACGATCTTTGCTTGTCGTCCTCCTACTATGGCCACCAGCATGCTTTTTCGGAGCACCAGGGGGGGATTTGTCTCCTTCCCCGCCTGTCTGGTTCTTCTCTATGAGCGGTGTGACTGGGTCTACTTCCACCATGGTCGTTTTTCTAATGGAACTCGTTCGTTTCCCACAGACGGCGCCAATTGTAGGTGCAGAAAAACAAAGAGTACCTGGAGCTTATATACTCCGTAACAGTTTCACGTGATTCTCGGTTGATACCCTGTGCCTCCGCCGGAACCCTAATTGCAAGACAAATAAAGGGTGAGCGCACCTCCGCCTCGTGGCGAAGGCCCTCCGATGCCTAAGTTAGTATCTCGAAATTGATCTCAAACCCTAATTATCGGTAGGAAAGTGTATAATGCATACAACGTAATGCGTACCTTTTGCCTCTAGGTTTACCTTTATATTTATAGAGGTACGGATGTTTGTTTTCCAAGCATCCTCATTGCCCCAGGATTCCTATCCTTACAGGAAATTTGGCCTTCTAGGGACTCTCGTGCCCAATCAACTGAGATCCTTCTTTCCTGTGGATCTTCTCTATTATGGAATTCGTTTCATTATAGGACTGTTCTTAGACTTATCTTTATTACTTATATACGGAGTCCCGTTCTCTAGAACACTCCCATTGCTTATCCAAGTTGGATGTTGGACACTCCTTCTTGAATACCGCTCCTGCCTTATCACTTAAAGCGGTTTGTCAAGGACTCTATCTGTTCGGCATGCTCTTTGCCGAACAGACTGCACTATAGGTATGACTGTTTTGGACATAAAACTATCCAACCGAACAGCTCGTATTCGTACTAGGATACCTCATATCCCTGTTCCCGAACAGTCATCTGTTCGGTGCATACTTCAGGTCACCGGACCTTATCATCATGGTGCCTTTCATCACTTTTCTCATTGTACACTCACATCACGTGTTCGGCTCATAATTGTATCTATTCGGGAATACCTCCCTACACTTACTTTAACTGAGGGGAGCTCGAATGGGTAGCCTATCCTTGCAAATGAGATTGAAGGAATTTATGTAATTGGGTGGAATCCAAACCATCTTCTAAAGATGATCAGACGCCGGTTTGAGATATGGCGGCACGGAGCTAATAAATGAAGCGCGAAGCTTGAGGTGAGAAAACCGAGGCATGGAGCCGGTTACAATCATAACGCAAGAGCCTGAGAGTCAGAGCACGGAGCTTGAATTTTTCATCTTCCATCTTCCACAAATTTTGGCAAGGGGCCAGGGATCGGGATACGTAGCCGATCAATAAAACTGAGGCACGGAGCTGGTTGTATGCAAGAATGACCTATTTCATGAGTGAGAGATGCAAAAACATATTATGTGTATGATGGTAAGCAGATGTGATAATGATGATGATGGCGATGCAGACTCGATGTGAATGCTTTATGTGCATTGGCCCATGTGTGTGTTTTTTAAGTGTAGAGCTTCTTTCAAATTTTGGACTTAAGCATTCAGAGCACAGGGCATGAACATTCAGAGGGTGAAGTCCAACCATTCAAAGTACAGGCTTTGAGAGTACAGTACACAGTGGTTGGGCATTCAGGGCACGGAACCCGAGCATTTAAAGTATAAACTTTAGGCATTCGAACATGAAGTTCAACCATCCAGTACATAGTGGTTGAGCATTCAAGTGCGTGGCTTGAAAATCCATGTAACGCCCCCAGTTTTGGGTACGTTAATTAAACATTTTATTGAATAAACTAGGTAGAGTCTAGCTCATTATTACATCACAACTCCTACAGAGTTCAATATTTAAACAAGGGAGGGAAATCTAAGGTTCCTAACTACAGCTCCGACTGCTCCTCCATCCTAGCCAGCTCCTCGGCTCCGAAAGGCTCCAAAGTGTATAGCTCTCCCTGCTCATCTATAAGGTCTGACACATTATACCAGTGTCGCCACCAGCATAATATATCAGGGTCACATAAAGTAACACCTTGAGCTTCAAAAGCCCAATAGAATAACCCAAACCTACTAACCCTTAACTTACAAGCCAAAGATAATATAGTTAACGATTTTCCAAACTTAGCATGCTTCATAACGAACATATAGCAATTACACATCCACATTCACTAATTTTCTATCGTTGGTGTCCATGATTTCTGGGTTTCTCCTACGCGACTCGACGTAGACCGTGTCTCCATTTCACACTTCACAAACACAACCTTTTTGAATATCATTCCAAAAATCCATTTTTAACACACCCAACCTCGGTTCCATCATTCCGGGTTCCCGAGTCCTCACAATGGTTCCGCCGTCCTGAGTTCCCATTGGCACACATTAGCATTGGCTCGTCTCCGCGGATAACCAAACCATACACCCAACCTCGGTTCCGCTGTTCCGGTCTCCCGAGTATCCTCACAATGGTTCTGCCGTCCCGGGTTCCCATTGGCACACACCACATAATGATTTCCACACTTGGTCATTATGTAGTTTCTAAAATATTTTGTCCTTTGCAAGCACATCTCCACAATGGGCAAGAACGGCCACATTGCGATTCAAAACACACCTTGCCATTAATACACCCTATGTGTCATGTTTCTATTTTCTCGATTTTCGTGTCTCATTTTCATGCATAGACTCTGCGTAGGACTTTTCACATAAGTAAACATAAATCATTCATTATAATCTAGCAAGATCATCCAACTCTATTCTATCATGCTCATTTATTACTTAATCATACCCACAAGTAAGGCAAGCAATATGTAAACAACTACCAACTATCTTAAAGGACAAAATAAGAATACTTTAGTCAAGTGCAACGTTTTATCTTTTAACATACACATTTCTAGTCATACTTAGAACTTATTCTACGTATACTTAGGAGAAGTTGATAGGGATGTCTACATTATCATGCAATCAACTATACCTAAGGTTAGAGTGTATGGATAAACTACATATACGTAGAGTAAGCGAGTAAAGGTTATCTACCGTTTTTCTTGGCGGTAGGCGGCTACGGTAAGAAAGTCGGCTATCGAACGGAGTAACGGCTTACGGCAAGCTTCCGATAGCTTCGAAAGAAGGTTTCTCTTGAAACTAAGTCTTAACTAACACTACTAGAACTTTTGGATCGATAGGGTGATGGAGTGGCGGTTTAGTGGCGGCTTAAGATGAGTTTCTTGAAAAACTTGGGAAGAACTTCAAGAATAAGCAAGAACAAGCAAAGAAAGAACAAGAACACTAAGCTTTCTAGAGAGAGAAGTTAAAGTATGAGAGGTGTGAGTTGATTGGTGAGAATGGCTTGCTATTTATAGGCAAAAGTTGGCTCCCTCTCTCTCTTTCTCTAGCCGAAATCTCTCTCTCTCTCTATCCTCGATTTTTTTCTTCTTTCAAGCTTGATTGAAAGCTTAATGGATGGTTTGCTTGCACATCAACCACCTAGTTCTTAGGCTTGCATGGCTACTTTTAGTCCTTTGGATGTGATTATGGAAGATATGGTGGAGATAGGATGGGTTTGTACAAGTTTAAAAATTGAGAATGTACAAATTTTACAAGATTCTTGAACAAATATATCGCCATGGATTGGATACAAATCAACGTACACTGAAAGCACAAGAAAGATCAAGGCTCATCTCTCTCTCCCCTCTCGGCTCTCTCTCTCTCTCTCTCTCTCTCTTGTACTTATGAAAGTATATATATATACTACTATATTTAAGTACAATGGAAATATAATAATCTTTCAAGTAAATACGATTTTCTTATTAAAATAAGGGAAACAAGCACACGGTACTTACAATATTATATACATATGTCTATATATCGATCAACAAGTACACACACACACACACACACACATATATATATATATAAGTATGTACCTAGGGTACTACATAATCTCGGTAGATTTTCCAAATCAAGTCTCCTTATTAAAATAGTCCAATTAGACACATGTTTCCAATATTATAATACTAACACATATTTTAATAAACTTGGGTACTAAGTACTTATATTAAATAATCAATGTACTTATACTTATTTCAGTCTTTCAATCACATGGGAAAATCTAAGAAAAACTAAATTAATAAACCCTAGTACTTTTGGCAAGACTTAACCTATTATCCAATGGGTAGTAATTCTCCTAGCGGTTATTAACCAATGGATAATGATAGAAAGTGTTATACTTGAATAAAGTATTATCTACTTTTGATCATGCATATATATATATATATATATATATATATATGTATATATATATAGCTATATAATACCATATCCATGTACTTAACAAAATCTAGTAAGGTACTATTGGTAGAATAAACTAAGTTTTCCTATTGTCCAATGGGTAAAGATTACCCTAACATTTATCGTCCAATGGTTAGAAGCTAAAAGGTTCAAAAGGTTCATCTAGGGTAGAGAGGTTCACAAGGCTCAAGGGGTTCAAAAGGTTCAAGAATTTCACCAAGGGTTAGGAGGCAATTGGTAGTTAGGTTATTCTAACTAGTGGCTTAGAAACTAATTATCTTAGTCTAGTAAGATTTCCAGCCAAGAATCGTAATTGCAAGACTTTAATCTAACCATGGCGGATAATAAGCAATGATAAATCGATTATAAACCAATTAAAGATTTTTCGAATAATAACAACAAAATTTTTATTTAGTAAAAATCAGAGTTGTTACAACCTATCCTCCTTAAACAATTTCATCCTCGAAATTAGGTGCACGCTCGGTTTTAAACAGATGAGGATAGTTCGCTCTCATGGTCTCCTCCCTCTCCCATGTGGTTTCTCCAGTTCCATGATGTTTCCACAAGATTCATACCAACTTGATTGTCTTGTTCCGAATGATCTTTTCACTCCGGTCTTGAATCTCAATTGGTTCCTCCTCATACGTAGGCAATGCGAGATACTTGCGAAGCATCAAAACGTGAAACATGTTATGCACTCTATCTAGTTGCGGCGGTAGGGCTAAACGATATGCAACCTTCCCAATTTTCTCTACGATGTCAAAGAGTCTGATGTAGCGCAGAGATAGTTTTCCTTTCTTCCCAAATCGGATAACTCCTTTCTTCGGTCGAATCTTTAGGAACAAGTGATCTCCCACTTCAAAGCTTATCGGTCGACTCCTTTTATCCGCATAACTCTTCTGTCGGCTTTGAGCGATCTGGATCCTTTGCCTAATAGTTTTGACCTTCTCTGTAGTATCCCATACTATGTCCGATCCAATCAATCCGGTTTTCCCAGCATCTGTTCAGAAAACGGGAGATCGACAGGGTCGTCCGTATAAAGCTTCGTACGGTGCCATCTCGAGACTCGCCTGGTAACTGTTGTTGTAGGCAAACTCTACCAATGGTAAGTGCTGCTCCCAGTTTCCAGAAAAATCTAACGCACAGGCTCTCAGCATGTCCTCCAATGTCTGTATTGTCCTCTCCGTTTGTCTGTCTGTCTGCGGGTGGAAGGCCGTACTAAGCCTTACGTCGGTTCCCAATGCTTTCTGCAACCCTTTCCAGAAATGCGATACAAAACGTGGGTCTCTATCAGACACTATCGAGATAGGTACTCCATGTAGTCGTACGATCTCTCGAATGTACAACAGGCTCAACTGTTCCACGTTCTCTATCATCTTGACAGGTAGGAAGTACGCAGATTTGGTGAGTCGATCCACGATCACCCAAATAACGGTGTTGGACTTGGTAGATCTTGGTAGTCCAGTCACGAAATCCATAGAGATGTGCTCCCACTTCCAAGTAGGGATTCGTAAAGGTTGAAGGTCTCCTCTAGGTTTCTGATGTTCGGCTTTGACTTTGTTGACACACCAAACAGGTAGATACAAATCGGGCTACGTCCTTCTTTGTTCCTTCCCACCAGTACATCCTTCGCAGATCATGTTACATCTTCGTACTGCCAGGGTGAACTGCGAAGTTCGAATGGTGAGCTTCTCGGAGTACAGCCTCTCGGAGAGTTCCGATATTAGGTACGAATACCTTTCCCTTGAATCTCAAACTGTTGTGCTCCTCGATCATCCATCCTGGTAACGCCTTTACTTCTCGGATTCGATACCGGATGAATTTGCAATCCTGCTCGGAAGTTTGAGCTAGTAGGACTCCCGGTGAAGTGCCGGTTCTGCAACTTAGGCATACAGGCGTGCACTCCCATCTTTCGACGATGGTCGCAGGTTGAACTCGTTAAGAGTATCCACCATTTCCCATTCCTTAATGGCATTCTTGACCTTCTGTGTCCTGTCCTTTCGGCTTAGCGCATCAGCTACCACGTTGGCCTTGCCGGGGTGATACTGAAGCGTAAACTTGTAGTCCTCCAAATACTCCATCCATCGACGCTGCCTCAGGTTCAACTCCTTTTGAGTGAAAAGATACTTGAGGATCTTATGGTCGGTGAAGACCTCGAATTGTTCTCCCCACAAATAGTAACGCCAGGATTTGAAAGCGAATACTACTGCGACCAATTATAAGTCGTGGGTGGAGTAATTCTTCTCGTGCGGTCGGAGTTGTCGGGATCCGTAGGCTACAACCTTTCCATTCTGCATCAGCACGCATCCTAAACCATCTCTCGATGCGTCGCAGTAGACCATATAATCTACACCCCGCTCGGGTATGATGAGTATCGGTGTGCTGGTCAGTCTCTTCTTCAACTCTTGAAAGGATTTCTCACAAGCTTCATCCCAATCCAGCTTCACTCCTTTCTAGGTTAGTCTCTTCAGCGGTTTGGCAAGGGTAGAAAAATTGGTATGAATCTTCGGTAATATCCGGCCAATCCTAGGAAACTCCTGATTTCGAACATAGAGGTTGGTTGTTTCCATTTCAGCACTGCTTCAACCTTGTCTTCGTCCACTGCGATTCCGTCTTTGGATACTGTAGACACCCTATTTCTGGACTGTCCAGGCTAGTTTATATACGGTCTTTGATTCCTCAATGATGATTAAGGTCAAGAACAGTCTGGGATTGTTGGTGTGTTTGAGCTTCGAGCTTTCCTAAACCCCTTCAAACCATTGTCGAACCTGTTTCAAACCCTTCGAGCCAGAACCAAATGGCCTCAGCAAAACCCTGCTTTGGCACGCCAGTGATTGACTGACGCACGCTGGTTCATTGCCACGTGTCAGTCATCGAGCATAAAACCATCATCCACTGGCGCACGCCACTTATCACTGGCGCACGCCACCCATTTCCAGTCAAATCACCTTTTCGGGACCACTTGCCCGGGACTTTTGTGCCACCCTGACGTGAGCCACAGTTCTGCTGATGATTGTTTCGTCCAGAAGTGTTCCCTGCACTCCTACACCCTCCATCAAGGCAAGTCCCATGCATTTAATGCATGGGAGGCTCCCCCACTCTTGGAACCCAAACAACCCTTAAGGGCTCAACTGATCAGCCCCCTCACTCAGTCTATAAATACACCCTTGCATTTATTTGCAAGGGGTTGCACTCATCAATACCTCTCAAGCTCTCTCTCTTGTTCTCCTTGTTTTTCTTTCATCCCTTGAAAGAGCAAGCAAGGAAGATCAGTCCTAACAAGCCACATTGTCATCTTCCTCCTTCATCCATCCACCCATCCCAAGTTCAAGCTCAATCATCCATCAAACCTTATTTTAAAGGTATACCACCTTTGTCTCTGGTAACTGTTCAGACCCCTGAGGGGCGCTGGCTGGGTCGAGGTTGGTAATCAATACCAGTCCTGGCCCAAAGCTGGCAAAGATTCAATGATCGTGCTCAGTAGGATGTGGCGCATGCCAGTCATTCTATGCCGTGCGCCACTTGTGGTTGCGTGGCAGGGCTGGTGTGGGGATCACAGTCTACTCTTTTCTGTTTTGTGTATATGATCTGATCACCTTCTAGCATGCTAAAACCAGTTTACTGCTTTTCCATGTTTTTGAACTGTGTAGCTAGTTATCTGTTATAGCTGCGTAGTAAGGCCCCTGGGATCCATCTGGTCATGTTCCAGAGCCCAGATGAAGCAAAAGCCAAGCACTGGACAAGGGGGATAAGTGGCGCATGGTCTTCATTTACCGGCGTGCGCCACCTGTTCTAAAAATCCAGTGGCTGGCCCTTGCCTCTTGGTTTAGTCTTGGCCTCTGCTTGATCCCCCACTCTGTTTATGGGGTTTTCAGTCTGTTTACTTCTGTTTGATTTGTTGCTGTACCCTATAACTGTATATAGCCTGTGATATTCAACTGCGTGGTTTGTCCTGGGTGTGCACTGGTCCATTCCAGAGCCCAGAGGGTTGAGAACAGAGTTTGTGAGCTTGAGTTCACTGCAGTGCGCCAGCAATTGGTGGCGTGCGCCAGTTGTCTTAGCATGCACTGGTCAAACCAGTGCATGCTGATACGTTGCTTGCGCATGTTACCCCGTGGCAGCGCACTCCAGTTTGTTCAAGACACTCACAAAAGTGCTTGTTCTCAATCTATTATACATTGTCATAAATCATACATCACCTTTTGCCATGTAAATACAACTTGCCATTTGTTAATCCCTATTAACTGTTCCCCCGCCCTAACTGGCTAAATAAATGATTAAAAGAGAGAAAAATGCAAATGTTTTACAAAATGCCTGAGTAGAGACCGATCTTCGGATTGGGCGAGAGGGGTGCCATAAAACCCTTCCCCTCTCGTAACCTGGCTCCCGAACCTCAGATATCGAAGGTGACGACGGTCCAGTCTACAAGCCTTTTCAAATTAAATCAAACAAAACGTGAACAAAAAACGTTTTCAAAATCGGTTTCTTGGGTGTTTTCCGCAAAACCCAGGTGGCGACTCTCTCAAAAATAGCATTTCGTCATGCTTTCAAACAAAAGGGCGCAAACCGAACTTTTCGCAAGCTAAAAATACGGGATTTTTAGGGGCGCGTGCCCACAGTGGCGACTCTGTTGGGGATCAGTGCATTGATCGAAATTTGGAAATTAATACATACTTGAACAATTTTCAAAAGTCTGTCAAAAATAACAAATGCTCTATGAATGGTAACGTAACAGGATTCTACATCCGACCAATCCGAACTGGGGCTTTTATCAGTGTTCACTTGTGTAATTTTCTCCAAGTTTTGATTAATAAAAGTGAGCCAAGCTTGAAAAATGCATTTTTCTAAAAACATTGTATTTTTCTCTCAATCATTCGTTGGCATTCTCCATTTGCACCGGTGTTGGTAAGCCCCGTTGAGGTGTTTTGGGTAACCGGCACAGTTTACTGGAGCCCGGGGTCCTCAAACGCCCAACAACCTTGGACGATGATGAGTCGTAATACCGTTCGACCATTGCTTTGCTATACGCGTCGCTTTGGGAGGTATACTGCGGCTCTAGTCAGAGGAACCCCCTTTAGCCAAAACCGGCCTCTCCATGCGTACAAAGCATTAGAACCTTTCAACCTAAGATAGGAACCTACAAGGTAGGATTATTTGCATCTAACCCCCATAAACTGTCTATGTGTTACTGCTTTCCCTATCGCATGCCTGTACATACATTCATAGCGTTTTGCGTAGGAGCATGCTAGGGCGGCTTTTAGGTGTGTCTGTCTGGCAAGTCTATCTCATCCCTATTAGGACGCCATTTGGACCGATGACGAGTCGTGCATTTTGATGATGTACGTTATCAACCTTTCAAAATTCCTTGAGTCAAAGAGACTTCGAGAAATCGGGACTTTCTAAGTCCTTGTCTAAACCTGACCAAAGTTTCAAACAGAAAACCCAGGAACAACAAGAAACATGACGTGATGCTTACACCGCTCCGGCTACAAGTGCTAAACACTTACGGCCCAGTGCTGTTTATGCCATTTTTGGTCATGGCATCACAACATTCACATCAAGCTGTTCCATTCCAAATTTTGAAACTTTGAGAAAGGAGTAGCCGAAGGCTTAGGCTGTTTCTTACATCTCTTAGTTTTAGTCGATTCAAACAAGGATACACTGTCGAAAAGAAATCTGAGGATCACAGCGACGTCCTAAAACGTCGCGAGATGGATTTGCTTGTTAGGTGTAGAGTCTAGGAGGACACTGACGACGAGCATTTCCCTTTCTTTCATCTCTTTTAAAATAAACTGCTGTAGGCTTACACTGAGCCCTTCTACTTTACTGTCTAGCCTGTGCGCTGTCAAATCAAAGTTCTGAGATCAAGAGCCAAACCTACTTGGGTCCGTCCGTCGTGTCTGTCAGGAAGAAGATTTGGGTGGGTCTGTTGTTCAGTCAGTCACAACGGAAGCTCTGGGTTGTACACTGTCAAGGGAGGATTCGCCGCCAACTACTCCACACGAAGCCTCTCCATCTCCATCTCCACCATCATCTCCGAAACTTGTCAAAGCCGAGGTTGTAGTCATGGCCGAAACCCCGAATCTTGCTACTGTCTTGGCTGACATCCAACGAAACATGGTTGCCATGCAGCGGAGGGCTGATCAGACCGATGCCTCCATGACTGATCTTCGCACTCTAATCGAGGAGCGTCTTCCTTTAGTGGCTGCGGCTGGCGGCGGCGGAGAAAGGCCAAATCCCGAAGCTGAGGCTGAGGACATTCCCCGAGTTGAAAATCCCGTTCAAAACCCTGAGATAGCTGCTCTAATCGCCAAGATGGCAAAACTCGAAGAATGTGTCACTAAATCCGAGAGACTGGGCGTTGGTGGACCGTCTCTGTCCTTTCCCAAACGCTCGCCTGCCTGAGCGGTTCAAGATGCCCGATTTTGCAAAGTTTGATGGAACTGGAGATCCCAAGACTCACCTGCTGGCCTATCACGCTGCCATGAAACTCCATGGGGTGGAGGAGGATGCCATGGCTCAATTGTTCCCTCAGACTCTGATGGGCCCAGCCTTTCAGTGGTTTTTGTCCCTGGACATATCCAAAAGAAGAACCTGGGAAGACATTGGTGCCGCCTTTAACTCCCAATACAGCTATAACGCTCAGCTTAAGATGACCACTCGAGAGCTTGAGTCAACCAAGATGACTGCAAAGGAGTCCTTCACAGATTTCATCAAGCGGTGGAGGACCAAGGCAGCCCTCATGACCGATCGTATCAGTGAGAAGGATCAGATTCGTATCATCTCCCGTAACCTGCTGCCCGATTTTGCCAAGAACCTTGTGCTGGTGCAAGGTGCAAATTGGGAAACTTTCTTTGATTCTGGTCTAGCTGTTGAAGAGGCTCTTCAAACTGGGGTTCTGACAAGAACGGAAGCATCTTTCTCTGCCGCAGCTCCGAAAGCCAAGCCTCGTGCTTACACTGGGAACAGCACTGCCCTTTTCGGTGCCAGCAACTATGCCAGCGCAGCAACTGCCAGCAGCAATACCGTCACACAGGGTTCCTCAAACCACATTGCCGACATCAACCAAGTTCAAACCCCTCAAAGGACCCGAAACCGCAGCCAGCCTCGTGTTTTTGCCAATTTCGAGGCTCCACTTTCCTCGGTCTTGGAGAAACTGGTCAAGTCCGGTCATCTCCGACCCTTGACGCCAACCCCACTTCCTCCGAATCTACCCCCTAGCCACAACCCCAATGTTTTCTGTGCTTATCACCAATAGCCTGGCCATCACACTGACTCCTGTTATCGTCTCCGCCATGCGATACAGGATCTGGTCGAAAACGGCACTCTTCCAACCCCACCTGCTAAACCCAATGTCATCTCCAACTCCCTACCTCAACATAACGAACAAGTAAACCACATATCCCTCAGCTCCACTATATCTCCCAGCTCCACCATATTCAACTCCACTGACCATATAACCGCAGAGCACAACCCTAAACCCGTTGTCTTGGCCCCTGTGGAACCCGAAGTCAATATGCTGGCTGTAGGCTGGGAAATGGAAGACAAAATGGCAGAATGGATGGAACTCAGTAGCGATTGGACTGAGCGTTATCATTTGGGATTCCCTGCAATCCCGCAAATTGATCAAGCCTAGATCGACCAGTTGGAAGCAGAATGGGAGGCAGCGCGAGTAGACCCTCTGGATTGTCTCTCTTTATTTATGCTCTTTTATCTGCCTTAGCTTGCTGTCCCCGAGGAAGAAGAGTACGTTTGGGATCCACAACCTACCGATGCACAATTAGCATGGGATCAGAACTTTTACTTGGAGCCAGCCGAAGCCAAAGATGATGTAGATGAGGCATACCTGGCATTCTATGTTGACGGGGAGGTCATCCCCAATGAACGCCGCCAGCTTGGGTCCTTCAGCCCTCTAGTAGACAAGCTTTCGGAAGTGGTTCGCAAGTTCCATCACGAAAGCGATCCCACCGACAACATTGTGCCTGTTAAGGAGCCACGTCCTTGTGTTACACTTGAAGATGACTGCCTCGTCATGGCTATAGATGAAGTCCCAGCTGACTTGTGGGATGTCGACGACATTGTGGACCTTAACTCGAATCCGCTGCCTGAGGATCTCTGGGACGTAGACAAGGTTGTGGATATACAGATGGGGAATGAGGTATGGACTGTGAATTCTGCCTTGGTAGATGCTGGTTTTTGGGACTCGCCGTTTGTCACGAATCCGGGGGTGCCTTTCGAAGAAGCTGCTGCTCAAGACCCTGCCTTCTGGGAAGGGCTGGTATTGCGAGACTTGGAAACCGCACTAAGACAAGATTCTCCTGCAACGGTGGCATCTCTCGATAAAGGAAAGCGCAAGATGGCGGAAATCCCTACTGACTTCTGGGATTTTGATGATAAGACGACCTCCTTGTGGGATATAGCGAACGTCACGAGGAGCGGCCGAGTTTTTCAGCCGCCTAACCTACAGGCTGGAAGCTCGTCCAATCCTCCGGTTCAAAAGCCCGCTGTTCCTGTCGTTCAAAGGAGTGTCCCGCCTGTGCATAACGAGGTTCCCGTGGAGAGTGCTATCCAGCGACAACTCGAGAAGATTCCGGCTGCTGTGTCCGTCTGGGGTTTGATTGCGTCATCAAAGGAGCATCGTGAAGGTTTGTCCTTAGCTTTGTCCCGTATCACCGTGCCTACTGACATTACCCCTGAGGCAATGATCGCCCTCGTCCTGCCTCTGCTTTCTAAGCACTCTGTTACCTTTACTTAGAAGGATCTGCCGATTGAGGGGACTACTCACAATCGTCTGCTACACATTACTGTCAAGTGCAAGGGACTCTGGATCCCGACTGTGCTCATCGACAATGGCTCCGCCATCAATGTCTGCCCATTGAGGGTAGCTTACCGCCTAGGACTTGCAAAGAAGGATTTTGAGCCGTCTAACTTGGCAGTCAAAGCCTACGATAGCACACGTCGAGTGGTGGAAGGGACCATAACTCTCTTGCTCGACACTGAGGAGTTTGAGATGAGTGTTGAGTTTCATGTGGTGGACATCCCTGCTACCTTCAACCTGCTGCAGGGCAGACCTTGGATGCATAGGCCAGACATCATGGCGGTACCTTCGACGCTGCATCAGAAAGTAATGCTGGGGCTTCCAACTGGAACTCTAACGATCTATGGGGACTCTGGGATCCGCCCACTCAAAGAGGATGAGCTTGTGCTGGGGATCATGCATGGAGAGGAAGACTCAGACTTTGGGGGTTTCTCGTTCGACACTTCTGGATCAGTTCTTGCCATTGCTGTAGCGGACGATTTCATTATCAGCTCTGCCGCCTTCGAGATCATGAGGAGGATAGCGTTCATGCCTGGCTTTGGGCTCGGAATCAACCAGCAAGGGATCACTGAGTTCCCTGTCTTTCCCTTCACCGAAGGTTTGTAGACACCCCAATTTGGCCTAACGATTATTTCAACTCCCACTTTGGGACCATCCCGATGATGATACGGATTCGATGATTGCTGATTGCTTTCTTGTGAAACCCCTGGACTTATGGTTCAAACTTTGAGCCACTTAGAGGACCCAATCCAGAGCCAAATAGCCTTTCAGACAGAAAGATAGTGTGTTAGGAAAATCCATCAGATGGCCGTAACATCGATATCACGGCCTCAACATCCATTCCTCACCCGAGCAACCTGTTGCACCAAAAATCTCCCTGAGAGATCGAAACCTCGGCCGCCAGATCAATGGCTCGGCCGCCACATCCATTCTTCGGCCGCCACATCCTTTGCTCGGCCGCCAGATCGGCCTTTTTCCAGACTCTCGAACCTTCTATCGGTCGTCTGATCCAATCCCACCACCTCTCCGATGCGTTCGGGCCACGTTCAGGGATTGCAACGAAGAGTTTGCATTGCAATGCAATTGCAATTGCATCCCCGTGATTTGATTGGACCGAGTGAGTCACCCCTTTGCCTATATAAAGAGACCCTCGGATCCGAATAAACAGAAATTGATAGACCTACACCCTCAAATCAGTCACGATAGAATCATACTCTCAAAACCTCTCTACAAAAGCCCCAACCTTCCATAGGCGACCATCAATCCGACGATCAAACCCTCAAAGTATTAACCCTAACCCTAGGGTTTCGCCCAAGAAGCAATCAATCAATCAATCCCGATCGATCCGAAGCAATCAGCAACTGAAGGATCAAGGTAGTGAGGCCCAACGGCCTCTGGTTTGGTTTATTTAATGTTTATGTCATTTATCGTAGCTTTCTGATCATTTGTTAGTTTTCTGTCTGGTGTGAGGAAGAACACCAGCCGGGGCTTCGATGCCTCGGCCGGTACATTGATATCAACATGATTCCTCGGCCGCGACATCCATTCGCCGACCGAGTGATCGATCTGCTGGCATAGTTTCGATTTGTTTTCTGCTTATGTTTCTTTACAGTCCTGGCTCACCTTATTAACTGTTTAAGGCGTAAAAACAGACTACGTGTATGAGTTAGATAAAGCATCTACAAGTCTTATGTTGAATGATTATGGGCTAGCTTCACGGCTAGGCAGAGAGGGGTGCCTAACACCTTCCCCTTACTGTACTTTTGGTTTCCGTATCCAGAATCTCTATCTGTTTTCCTAGTTTAAATAAACTAGGTGGCGACTCTGTTTTGATGATAACCGCTATCGTGTGGCGATACCTCTAGCCATGGAAGTATCCACGATCTTGGTTTATGAAGCGAGCAACCAATCGAGCAAACATAATGATGATACAACTGTATGGCGATGTCCCGTTCGGGAGGTGTCTACAGTTTTTTGGCGACTCTGCTGGGGATATGAGAGCCATAACCAAAAAGTTCAACATAAGACTAATACGTGCCTTATTTAATTCATTTATCATATGCATTGAGCAGGCAAGCCTCGTTGAGTTCACCTAATATCCCGGCAGGACATGGGCTATGTTAGGGGTTCCAGCAAACTCCACAGTCACTTGTACCTTTTGGTATATCAAAAAGGGAATCACCCAATTGCCGCCTATGATGGGCTGGTGAAAGGATTGGTGCCCTTTGGCAACGGAGCACCCTGAGACTACCAAAAACCTTACATGTATTAGAAAGCCATAGAACTTATTAAACTAAGGCAGGAACCTACAGGCTAGGAACCTACTTGCATCTTGCTTCCAAGTTCTTTCTCACACCCTGTATCATATTGTATTAACTCTCTCTGTGCAGAAGGGCTGGGATTTTTAGCCCAAATCCTAGCCCTAT
The DNA here is from genome assembly GCA_025413875.1 of Rhododendron molle. NCBI lineage: Eukaryota > Viridiplantae > Streptophyta > Magnoliopsida > Ericales > Ericaceae > Rhododendron > Rhododendron molle. The sequence goes on along the minus strand of CM046398.1, from coordinate 12,028,043 downwards.
ACAAGCCAAGTAGTACTGGCTTACAGGTACTTTACCTTTCAAGCAGGCACAATAGGTAAATCAAGAAAGCAACCAAAACCAATTTTATACTCTTACAACACCCGAAGCCACGCCAAACAGAGGCCACTGCAGCCATCTTGCCTGTCGTCTTCACCAGTCCGAACACCCTCACCGCAACGGTCCCAATCACTTCCTGGGAGTTTGCGGTCATCTTCTCAGTAACACCAACCCCAAGCTTCATCAAGCAATCCTCCTATTCCCATGGCAGACAATGATGCCACTATCGCTGAACTTCAGGCTCAAATCGCTACTTTGCTAGCGAAAAAGGCAGCAAGAGATGCTGAAGATGAAGAGAGATCAATGGCAAACGAGAATAGGCCCGAAAACCCTGAGTTAGCCAAGCAAGTCAAAGAAATCAAACACGCTTTGGCCCGTTCCCAAGGAGGCCAAATTTTGGGCTTTGAAGGACTCTGTCTCTTCCCTGATTCCCAACTTCCTGAAAAGTTCAAAATGCCAAACATCGAGAAGTTCAATGGAACTGGCAACCCTACCAGCCATGTCCGTCATGTCATCAACACTCTGAAGCCGATGGGACTGAATGATGAGCTCATCGCTCAACTATTCCAAAGAACTCTCACTGGGAGTGCTCTCGACTGGTTCCTCACCTTGGAGTTCGAACACTACCACACTTGGCCTGAGATCGCCAATGCTTTCATCGAGCAGTATGCATACAATGTCCAAGTTGAGCTAACCACCCGAGATTTAGAAATGACCAAACAAGAGTCAAACGAAGACTTTGTCACCTTCGTGGCAAGGTGGAGGGAAAAGGCTGCCAAGATGAAGAGTCGCCCCTCTGAGGAGGATCAAGTGTGGATAGTTGTCAAGAATCTGCAACCCAAGTATCTCAAGCATATCTACACGCAGGCTATCACTGATTTCAAGCGCTTACATGCTACTGGGCTGCAGATTGAAGAAGGACTCAAACTGGGACTCATTGGGAAAGAAGAAACTCCTCCACCCAAGAAAACCTTTTCGACTCGTACATCTCATGCCTCTGTCAACGCCCTTAACTTAGCCTCACCACAAGACCCCTTCCAAGCTAGCTCATCCCGAGACCCAAACCGGCCCCGCCGTAATTTTAGTCCCCTCTACATGACTCCTACCCAAGCCTTGACCATTCTAAGCCGTCAAGGGCATCTTAAACCCTTGAACAAACCACTTCCTCCGCCACCCTATGGCCCAAACCATGATCCAAACAAACAATGCGCCTACCATCAACATGCTGGGCACGAAACAGACAATTGCATACAGCTTCGTCATGGCATCCAAGATCTCATTGATAGCCGCACCATAAAACCTCCACAACCTGATACACAAACCAAGACACCCAACACTGAGCCACCTCGAGCTATCAATCTCATCAATCTACCTCACAACCCTGCATATAATCCTGGCCAGTACATCGTCCAAAACAACCAAGCCAAACCAACCCTAACCTTCCCAGAGGAGGATGAGTGTTTCATGATGGAAGAGGAAGAAGATATTGAGTCCGATCAATCAGAAGTAATTGATCCCGATGTGAGTGACGAGGAAGAACGAGCAAAGGAGGAAGAACTAAGGAAGTGGAGGGAGCACTCCTGGGCAAAACACAATTTAGAGGATCCCGATATCCCGTTTGTGGAAAATGATGAATGGCTACGTATCTAGTTTGAGAATAGAAAGAAGGAGAAAGAAAGGGTCATTATGATGAGAAGGCATGCCCGCTTCGAGCCTGCCCAAATAGTGGTACCTATTAACCGCCCTAGAATTCCGACGCCTCCCATTGTCTAGGAAACAATCAATCTCGTAGAAAAGGTGGAAGAATTTCAAATGCAGCCATGGGTCAATCCTTATGATGAATGCAACTACAGCCAGTGGATAGAGGAAGAAGAGGACCTAGATTTCACATGCGTAGACCCGTATCAAACAGGGGAGGGTAATTTTAATGAATTGGAAGGAGAATGCGAAGATCCACTCGATGGAATCTCCTTAGTATCGCTATTCAGCCAAGAGGAGGTAAATGATTTCCTCCATAACTACACAATCGACAAAGAGGAAGAAGAAGAGAAAGTCCAAGTTGACATTTCCCTTTGGGGACTACTTATGTCCCAAAGAAGTAGCCCCTGCGCAAGCATCATGAATGGACCCAGTTCAAAGGCTCTGTTTGGCAAAGAAGAGGGTGGACAAGAGTATAAAATTGAGGAAATCAAAGCAAAGGAAGGCGACTCCTGAATGCTGCAGTCACGACATGGCAAAGAACATTAAAACACTGCTTTTATTAAATCAAGCTAGGATATGTTTTTGGGCCCCTGTTTGGGCATTTCATTTCTGCTAAGTGAATTTTTGTTTTATTTTCTAAAACTATGCTTATTCAATGGTTTGAAATTTTAAATTGCAATTGCTGGAATGTTATAATCTCTTTGCCAAGCAAGGGAAATTTCAAGGAATCAAGTTCCCTGTATCGATGTCAAAAAAGGAAGAAGGGATGAACTTTAGTTACTTAAGAAACTAGGTTTTTGTCAAAACTTAGAAAGAAGATGCTATCTCCGGGAGAACACTTAAGGTTAGCTTGCCCATTACAAAGGTACAAACACAAGAGAGATTCAGAAAAACATCTCCAAACCAAATTCCTTTCGAAGATCTCTATCAAATACAAAAACCACTTGTGAGAGAAATGCTTGTTGGGTGACCAAGTAGCCCAAGCAAAAGTAAGAGCAAAGACTGCTAGGGCAAGAAAACGCAAAATGCAGCCTAGGCAAAAGTTAAGGCAGTCAAAAGCTCGCTAGGGACTCAACCTCCATCAGGTAACCTAGGCAAAACTTAGAGCATGTGAGGAAAAAGACCCCGAGTGGAAACCCAACCTCAAAGGTCGTTATCTTGGAACTACGTTCATGGCCTGATTCCCTGATTGGGATACGTAGGCAATCTCACATTGAGATGCGGCTCAAACATATGGAGAGAAGAAAAATATCAAGGGGTTTGTACTTATAGCTAACCTTGCGTATTGAGCTCGCAAAAGATAAGTATGTTGTTTTCAAGGTATCGGCAACGACTAAAGAACACGAGAATTGCTGTTCATCCCTTCTAACTTAAAGGTCATCGATATAATGAGCAAGAAACTTCGAAAACTTTCGAGTTTGGCAAACGGACTATAGAACATGGCAAAAGCAAAAGACAGGAAATCAAAGACTAAGCATACAAAGGAATGTGGAACAAGAATGCCACTTGGCTAAAGCAAAACCTAGCTTCCTTGGGAAAATAAAAGTAGTGGCCGAATAATCAATACCTCGGCCGCAACAACAATTTTTCAGCCGAGTAATCGATTATTCGGCCAGCATTTCCTTTTCACAAACTACTGTCTATCAGTAAACACTTGTTCAAAGCCATGCTTTGGCTATCACATGCATTCAGGGACACAAAAAGCATTTCATAAAACCATTAAATCAAAACCATTGCTGTGGTTGCTTTCACTATACAAATATAGTTTCTATCTATCTTCCACTAACTATGAACAGGAAAAAGAAAAAGAAGCCCTAAAAGCTAGGCGATCTCTGGGAAGAAGGCAAGGACTGTCCGCTAGCCTCCGCGTCCCCTCTATCAGTAACTGGTGCTCGCTCAGCCTCAAGCTGCACCGAAAAAAGGATACAAACGCTCAGAATCAAGAAGATATGCAAAACAAATGGAAAACGTGGGACAGTCATACCTCAAGGATCCTACGGCGCTGTCTCCAGACCAACGCCTCCGCACTCTGATAGGCATGCAGCCACTCCTGCACCACCTCCGCAGGCACCTGCAAAGGCAAATCAAATATTTCAAAGCATTGAAACAGCAGGCACTAACGAGGAAACAAGTTCAAAAGACATACCTGAGAAGCCCCAGCTGGCAGTGTGTAGAGCTGGGTCACGCAAGGAGAAAGCGCCAGACGCTCCTCCTCTCCATCATCAGAATGGAAGGAAACAAAAGAAGGAGCCCGTGGCCAGACAGGGGCAGCAGGAAGAGCTGTAGCAGCAAGAGGAGCTGTAACAACAGGAGGAGCTATAGCAGCGGGAGTCAAGAAAAGACGGCAGTACTCCATATAGTCACCCGCCAGGAGAAGTAAGCCCGCCCATTCTCCAAGCCGGGCGTTCTTCAAATCAGCTTTAGACATCGAAGAAGTAGACCTCATTGATGCTGGAGGAGGAGGAGGAAAGAACTGTAGAGCCTCAACACGCGGGCGCCACTGGCTGGCCACCCGATCACCTAGGTACCAGGCTCGACAAAATGGACCCTCAAGCAAGCTGCGAGTACGGTCCAAGACTCTAGAACGCGCAAGAGGAGCATCCTCAGGAACACACCCCCAAGGGTCAAACTGTACCTACAAACAAGGTCAAAATCAGCTATGGCATAAAAATATGGAGATCTAAGAATAAGGAAAGGAGAGGAGGAATACCTGATCGACCGTCAATCGGTCCAAGACTCGCCGCCACTCAGGAAGGCTCAAAACGGGTGACCGTGGCTTCCGCTGTCCTGCCAACCATCGCCCATAACGAGGAATAGTGTTCATATTCCCATGCCTGGTACCGGTAGGAAATGGGAGGAGATACTCAAAAGCCCAGAGCTGAAAAGGAAAAGACAAATTAGCAAACAAGTTCAGTACTAGCAAAAAAGCAAAACAAGAAAGGAGGTAAAAGAGAAATGTATGTACCTCGAGCACCCGGTAGTGACCTCCAAGGATGGGACTTTTGTCCCGAGAACAAGCTCCGAGATTGCCATACAAAGTAGCCAAGGCAGCTGCTCCCCAATCGAACCCCCGAATATCCCCCAAATGCTGTAAAAGGACTAAAAACTGCGTGTGCACCGAGCTGTCCTTGTTGGCAAACAACGTTTGCCCAAGGACATAGAGAAGAAAGGCCCGTGTCAGCTGCTCCGCACTCACCTGGGTTAGAATGTCAGCCTTCATGTATGTCTTGATCAGCCAAGAGAGATCAATGTGGCCTCGAGAATGAAGAGGGGCACCTTGCCCAAGAACCACTCCAAAGCCCCTGTCCGCTCCCAGATCCGGGGGTCAACCCGAAGAGGAATCCCGCCTACTCGCAAACCGGTCAGCAAAGAAAAATCACCCGGACTGATAGTCATCTCGCCAATAGAAGGGAAGTGGAATGTATTGGTAGTATCCCACCACCTCTCAACCAGTGAGGTCATCAACGACCAATCAACCTTCGGAAGGTTAAGGCCTAAGATGAATGCCTCAAAGCCAGCAGCATGCACTATCTCTCGAGCCTGCTCAGGCAACACTAGGAGCCATTTGTGCGCCTCCTTACCTCCACCACGAGCCTCGAGTCTCCTATTTCTCTGCCAAAGATGAAAAGGGAGTTAATTGCATAATCACATAAACTAATGAAAGCTAGGGGGTATCAAACTAAAACAATCTTAAAGCATGCTTTGCCTAAAACAGGGGGCACAGTTATTTTAATTTCTTTAAAACCATTTCGACTCAATCACGGGTCCTTATCATCTACGCCCCTGGCTTAAAGGGATTTTATCCCGAGAATCAGACTTATCTTCAAATAATGCAAGATTGAATATTGAACTAAAAGTAAAACTTTTACTTTTCAGGAAACTTACCGTAACATTGAGGATGCTCAAATGCCGCTCAAGCTCTCGGCGAACTACCTCGGTCCCTGGGCCACCAACGGGAGGACGGTACTGCAAGAAACCGCCGTAACCCAGTCTACGCGAAGGAAAAACGTAAGTAGCAGCTTCAAACGGGCCCGGCTCCTCGATCGTCTCCTCGTCAGACGATGGATACTCACACCTACATGGAGGGTGCGAGGAAGAACCTGCCGCGTCTGTGGAAGATGGCGTAGCCATCGTAACTCAAAGCAAGAAAGAGAACGCAAGCAACAACCAATAACGGTCGCGAACGACGGCAAACAGTGGTGGCTGACCGTGAACAGTGACGCCGGAGGGATGATGGCCGGACGGCGGCAAGAGAGGAGGAGGAACGACGGTGGCCGAAAGGTGGTCGGCGAGGGAGAGGAAGAACAAAGGAGGAGGAAGGCAAAAAAGAAAATGAACCGTGAAATCGATTAAACGAAACTTAAATCGATTTTCTGACTCTTGACGTTCTCACGGCCGCGTAATCGAAACCTCGGCCGAGACATCCATTATTCGGCCGAGAAATCGACCCGCTGGCCCCCTAATCCATTCTTCTCAGCAGCTTCAGACCTTGCTCAGTGCACTAACTCAAGCCGTTATGAAGTTTTGGGTCCATGACCAACAAAACCAATGATTAGACAAACCTTGGGGGCACGCCCAAGCACAAGGAGGCCCTCTCTCTCCCCAAACTGCTGACCGAAACTTATTACTACCAAGCAAGTTCAGTAGCTCTGAACTCATCTCAACGGCTCCTCGCCATTATCTCAGTGGCTCCACGCCCATTTTCAGAACAGGCCTCTTGCCTGTTATCCCAATGGCTCAACAATGGCTCTAAGTCTATCAACTCAGTGGCTCAACGCCTATGCTCATTATTAGCAGCTCTACGCTCGCTAAAAAGATCAATGGCTCTATGCCCACATCTACCAATTCAATGGCTCAAAGCCTATTATCATGATGGCTCCACGCCCGTATTCACTACCAACAGCTTCATTCAGCGGCTCTAAGCCTGTATTAATCACCTTGATGGCTCAACGCTCATTCAACAGGCTCTAAGCTATTCAGCCCATTACTTCAACGGCTCCAAGCCTGCAAAAGCAGCAGCTCCAAGCTCGCTATCATCCAGCGGCTCAAAGCCCATGTTCAAGCTACTCAGTGGCTCTAAGCCTACCATCTCAGCAGCTACATCTACCATCTCAACGACTCTAAGCCTGTATTCACCACTTTAAAGGCTCCAAGCCCATTATTTCAACGGCTCTATGCCTGTTATCAACTCAACGGCTCAAAGCCCATCTCTCAACTGGCTCGAAGCCGTAACTATCTAGCTCCACGCCGTAATTATCTCAGTGGCTCGAAGCCCACCACTTATGCGACTCAAGCCCATTACTCAACGGCTCTACGCCTGTTATCGATTCAGCGGCTCTACGCCCACCACTCAGCTGCTCAAAGCTCATTATCTCAGCTGGCTCAAAGCCGTAACCAACTCAACTAGCTCAAAGCCGTAATAACTCTCAAACAGGCTCTACGCCGTCAGCAATAGTTATCAAGCCCAACCACTATGTACTGGATGCTCCAGTTCTACACTTGAATGCGCAAGCTCTACACTTGAATGCCTAACCACTGCGTACTGGATGCTCAAAGCCTGTACTTTGAACGCTTGGATTCTGCCGTCCGAATGCTCGAGCTCTACGCTCTAATTGCTTAAGTCCGGAACTTGAAAGAAGCTCTAAGCTTATATCAAACACACACGCATGGGCCCGTGCACATATTGCATCAATCACATCGAGTCTGCATAATCATCTCACATCTAACAAACATTATCATACATACATGCTATGTCTTGCATCTATCACTATTCAACAGGTCTATCCTGCAATCAACCGGCTCTACGCCTCGGTTTTTATTGATCGGCCCGGCGCCTCGATCCTTTGGCTCGAAGCCAAAATCTTATGATGAGAAAGCTCCATGCACAGATCATCAGAACACAACCGGCTCTATGCCTCGGTTCAATCACATCAAGCTCAAAAGCTTCAACCTCCCTGACTACTCAGACTGTTGATCAATGCCAACTCCGCGCTTCGGTTCAAAGCTCCAACACCTCGACTCGCTTTATTTCAACCACGTCAAAGCTCAAGCTCTGACCTTTCAAGTTCTTACCTCCGAAGGCAAAGATTTTTGAACTATCAACACCACCTCCGTCTTCGGTTCCACCTCCTAAAGCTCTCGCCTTATGATCAAAACCTCCGTGCTTCGGCCCGATCAAAGCTCAAAGCTCCAAAACCTCAGGTCTCACCTCATGATCACAACCGGCTCCATGCCTCGGCCTTCATCTCAGCACTCTAGGCCCCGGTTACTGGCCCTTACGCCTCCAACTCGTATCCAGAAGATGATTTGGGTTCCACCCCTATCTCAAAACTGCATCCAATTCATCCTCGCAGATGGCTTGATTCCGCCCCAACTACATCAATTCCTTCCACTCATTCGCAAGGATAGGCTACTCTACCGAGCTCCTCTCCAAAGTAAGGATGATCAAGAAAAGCAAACACACCTGCCGTGTACCGATCTACCCCAAAATACTAAAGGTAACTCTCCGCAAAAACTTCCCGGCAGCCCCGCGCTCTTTTAACTACTTTTCGCCAAAACCCTGGCTCTACCTAGGGTACGTTGCACTACGACTTTTTAAGCCCGAAGGTACGTCTCTTCTGTCTCTAATCCTCCAAACTTTTCTTTTTTATTGCCCCTCCGAACTACGATTTCCCTTGTGGAATACTTAGGCAGCCTCCCGCCCGACCATAACAAAACCTTTCTTTAAAAAAAAACCCTTGGAATAGTGGTTGACCAAATTGAGTCGCTTTTACAGCTTTGACTTGTACTCAAACATGTCTCGCGATCCGTCTGAGCTCACTCAAAGAGGGGCATCTCAGACACCCCAATTTGGTCTAACGATTATTTCAACTCCCACCTGGGACCATCCCGATGATGATACTGGATTCGATGATTGCCGATTTCTTTCTTGTGAAACCCCTGGACTTATGGTTCGAACTTTGAGCCACTTAGAGGACCCAATCCAGAGCCAAATAGCCTTTCGGACAGAAAGATAGTGTGTTACGAAAATCCATCGGACGGCCGTAACATCGATATCACGGCCTCAACATCCATTCCTCACCCAAGCAACCTGTTGCACCAAAATCTCCCCGAGAGATCGAAACCTCGGCCGCCAGATCAATGGCTTGGCCGCCACATCCATTCTTCGCCGCCACATCCTTTGCTCGGCCGCAAGATCGGCCTTTTTCCGCACTCGAACCTTCGCTTGGTCATCTCGATCCAATCCCACCCTCTCCGATGCTCGGGCCACGCTCAGGGATTGCAACGAAGAGTTTGCATTGCAATGCAATTGCAATTGCATCCTCGTGATTTGATTGGACCAAGTGAGTCACCCTTTGCCTATATAAAGAGACCTCAGATCCGAAAATAAACACGTAAATTGATAGACCTACACCCTCAAATCACTCACGATCTCTGCCCCTATACTCACAAAACCCTCTCTACAAAAGCCCTAACCTTCCATAGGCGACCATCAATCCGACGATCCAAACCTCGGAGTTTAAACCCTAACCCTAGGTTTCATTCAAGAAGCAATCAATCAATCAATCCCGATCGATCCAAGCAATCAAGCAACTGAGGGATCAAGGTGGTGAGGCCCAACGGCCTCTGGTTTGGTTTATTTAATGTTTATGTCATTTATTGTAGCTTTCTGATCATCTGTTAGTTTTTTGTCTGGTGTGAGGAAGAACACCAGCCGGGGCTTCGATGCCTCGGCCGGTACATTGATATCAGCATGATCCCTCGGCCGCGACATCCATTCGCCGGCCGAGTGATCGATCTGCTGGCACAGTTTTGTTTTGTTTCTTGCTTTCAGATGCATGTTCTTTACAGTCTTGGCTCACCTTATTAACTGTTTAAGGCGTAAAAACAGACTACGTGTATGAGTTAGATAAAGCATCTATGTGTCTTATGTTTAATGATTATGGGCTAGCTTCACGGCTAGGCAGAGAGGGGTGCCTAACACCTTCCCCTTACTGTACTTTTGGTTTCCGTATCCAGAATCTCTATCTGTTTTCCTAATTTAAATAAACTAGGTGGCGACTCTATTTTGATGATAACCGCTATCGTGTGGCGATACCTCTAGCCATGGAAGTATCCACGATCTTGGTTTATGAAGCGAGCAACCAATCGAGCAAACATAATGATGATACAACTGTATGGCGATGCCCCGTTCGGGAGGTGTCTACAAGGTCAGTTTGGTTTGGAATACATTCCCCCTGCCAAAAAGGCCAAGAATGGGAAAGGCGCGGGAAAACTTCGAACCCTCTATGGTAATCCTGACAGCTACTTCGTCCGTAAGGGAGGATGTCATGCTTACATGGGGCAGATTGAGCCGTTTTGGGATCCAGAGACTCGTGCTTGGCTTCCGGGGTTTGAGATCTTTGCTGCTGACACTTGGGCTGACACCAAAGAAGAAATCGCAAGGGATGAGCTGGCTGAGGCAGAATTTAAGAAGCAGCTGGCTAAGATCAAGGAAAAGATGGACTGGTTGAAGACCTTCGATCAGGGGAGCTTGGAGATGCTGTTCTCCCAAGTAGGTTTGGTTGGTAAGGAAGAAGAGGCTGAAGTGCTGATGCTTGGGCCCGACTCCTCAGATGCTCTCCAGGATCCAACCACCCTCATTGTCGAAGACAAGGGCAGTATTAATAACTGCATTTTCACTCCACGCTTAACATACATTGACAGTGAGTCTGAGTCTGACACAGAGTCTGTCGAGTCTAAGTCTAGCTCAGAGTCGGAGCTTGTGCCTCTTGGCCCTCCACGTCATAGCTTCTATTTCGAGTTTGAGTCTACTGTACTTGGCAGCCCGTCTGGGTTTTATGAAATGCATGATCCTGCTTCTGATTATTTTGCTGACTTCTATATAAACTGTGTCGATCTTGACGATGAAGGAACAGACTTTGACGGGAATATTCCGGCTGAGTTGCGTTCCCTCATCGAAAGGGAAGACGAAAGGCATGCTCAGCCTCTAAAAGAAGAAGTAATTTCTGTAAACCTGAAAGACGAGGATAACCCCCGTATGATGCAAATTGGTTCAACTTTGTCCCTCGAGGACCGTGCTGCATTGGTCGATCTACTCAAGGAATACTTTGAGGTATTCGCATGGTTGCATCAGGACATGCCCGGTATTGATCCCGAAATCGTGCAGCATCGAATTCCGTTAGCGCCTGGGGCTGTACCGGTCAAGCAAAAACTTCGTAGGATGAGGCCGGATTGGGTTGAGAAGATCAAGGAAGAGGTCACCAAGTAGATTGACGCAGGCTTTCTGAGGGTCGCTGAGTATCCGAAATGGGTTGCCAACATTGTGCCAGTTCCCAAGAAGGATGGGAGAATCCGAGTCTGTGTCGACTTTAGGGACTTGAACAAAGCAAGCCCCAAAGACAGTTTTCCCTTGCCTCACATCGATGTGCTTGTGGACAACACGGCGGGGCATGCCTTGCTCTCCTTTGTCGACGGATTCTCGGGATACAATCAGATCTTTGTAGCGCCGGAGGATCAGAGAAGACAACGCTCACACCGAATGGGGAACGATTGCTATGTGATGATGCTTTTCGGCTCAAGAATGTCGGGTGCACTTTTTCGCCGGCATGCATAACCTTGCTGCATGATTTCATCCACAAGACAGTCGAGGTCTACGTGGACGATATGATTGTCAAGGCGAAGAATAAGGAGGATTTTATCCCGGCACTCCGCCAGTTTCTAGAAAGATTTCGGAAGTACAACGTGCATCTCAACCCGCAGAAGTGCACCTTTGGGGTCACAGCAGGCAAGATGTTGGGGTTCCTAATCACGGCAAGAGGGATTGAAGTTGATCCGTCTAAAATCAAGGCTATTCTTGAGATGGAGCCTCCATGATCGGAGAAGGGAGTGCGAAGCTTTCTGGGGAAGGTTCAGTTCATCAGCCGGTTCATCGCTAAGTTGACTTTGACTTGTGAGCCGCTGTTCCGATTTCTTAAAAAGGATGTTCGCTTTGAGTGGATGGACAAATGTCAAGCTGCTTTTGAGTCAATAAAGGAGTACTTACGAAATCCGCCTGTGTTAATGCCGCCTACGCCAGGTCGACCGCTGATTCTGTATTTGTTAGTCACCCCGACAGCTATGGGATGTCTGCTGGCACAAGAAGGAGATAATGGGGTTGAGAAGGCTATTTACTATCTGAGCAAGAATATGGTGGGAAGCGAGGAGCGCTATACCTCTCTGGAGAAGACATGTTGGGCACTAGTTTGGGCTACCAAAAAGCTTAGACACTACATGCTAACCTATTCAGTGAAACTGATTTCTCGAATGGATCCTCTTAAGTATCTGTTCGAGAAGCCGGTGCTCACCCATAAGCTAGCACGTTGGTTGCTTCTGCTGGCTGAGTTCGATCTCCAATATGTTACAAGGAAATCTGTGAAGGGCCGTGCTGTGGCTGAATTTCTAGCAGCTCACCCGATTAATGGACCGGAGGATGTACACTTTACTTTCCCTGATGAGGATGTGCTAACGGTCGTCGAGGATGTGTGGACGCTCTATTTTGATGGAGCTGCGAATCAGAAAGGTTTTGGGATCGGAGTGTTCCTGATCACGCCCGCCGGTGCTCATATTCCGCTCGCGTTCAAGTTGAACTTCGATGTCACTAACAATCAAGCTGAGTATGAGGCCTGTATCGTCGGAATGGAGGCTGCTATTGCTCTTGGGGTCGAGAAGCTAGAAGTGATCGGAGATTCAAATCTGGTGGTGTCTCAAGCCAATGGGGACTGGAAGGTTCGCGAGAAAGAGCTGAAGCCTTATCATCAAGAGTTGGAGGAACTGATTCCTCGTTTCAATAAGGTGACTTTCACCCATATTCCACGCTTAAGGAATCAGTTTGCCGATGCCTTGGCGACTTTGGCTTCAATGATCGAACTTCCAATTGGGGTCCAGCTGCGACCGATTGTGATTGAACAGAGGGACTTGCCCGCCTATGAGTATATCAATGCCATTGATGATGTCGATGATGGCCTGCCCTGGTACCATGATATTTGGAATTTTGTCGAGCGCGGGGAGTTTCCTGCTGGGGCTACAAGGAAAGATCGTGTCGCTTTGCAGCGTTTGGCCGCCCAGTACATCATTTGTGGAGGGAAACTGTATCGGAGGTCTCACTGTGGAATGCACAAGCTGTGTGTCAACGGGGCTGAAGCAACAAGGATCATGGAAGAGATTCACGAGGGAGTCTGCGGTCCTCACATGAGTGGTGTTATGCTTGCAAGGAAGATCCTCCGGCAGGGTTATTATTGGTCGACTATGGAGTCTCAATGCATTGACTATGTGCGGCGCTGTTACAAATGTCAAATTCATGCCAATCTACAGCACGTTCCTGCTTCTAAGTTGTTTGGCATGACCTCGCCTTGGCCCTTCTCTGTGTGGGGCATTGACGTTATTGGCATGATCACACCGTCTACTTCAAATGGTCACAAGTTCATACTGGTGGCGATAGATTACTTCACTAAGTGGGTCGAGGCTGAGTCCTACAAGACTCTGACAACGGTTCAGGTCGCTCAGTTCATTCGAAAGAACATCATTTACCGGTATGGCGTCCCTCAAGCTTTCGTGTCTGATAACGGGAGTCATTTCAAAGGAAGGGTCCTGGAGCTTTTTGAGGAATTCGGTATCGAGATCCACCACTCTACAACTTATCGTCCACAGACAAATGGAGCAGTCGAGGCCGCAAATAAGAATGTCGAGACCATTATCAAGAAGACTGCTGAATCTGCAAGGGATTGGCATGAACAGCTACCGCTGGCACTCTGGGCATATCGAACGTCGATCCGTACTTCAACTGGTGCAACCCCATTTTCCTTGGTCAATGGGATGGAGGCAGTGCTTCCTATCGAGCTTGAGGTTCCATCTTTGAGGGTCATGGTTGAAAGTGGTCTTGAGGAATCTGAATGGCTGAGCGGAAGGTTTGTAGAGTTGCTGCTGTTTGATGAAAGAAGGCTCCGTGCCCTGTATCATGTTCAAGGGTATCAGCGTCGAATTGCCCGTGCGTTCGACAAGAAGGTGAAATCCAGGGGCTTAGTCGAAGGAGACATGGTTACAAAGGAGATCCGGGCCCCAGTATTTGACGTCCGTGGGAAGTTCCGACCGAAGCGTTCAGGGCCTTACATTATCAAGACCGTCGTGTCCGGAGGTGCTGCCAAGCTCATCGACCTCGACGGCAAAGAATTCAGTACCCTAGTTAACTTGGATCAACTCAAGCGCTTCTACCCCTGAGAGATGCTCGTTGGGCCGAAAACCACAAGGGTGGGCGGTGCCAAGCAAAAGTTAGAGCAGGCCTGCTAGACCGAAAACCTAAGGAGGTGGTCTAGGCAAAAATAAATAGGCAAAAGTTGAGAGCTCGCTAGGCCGTAAAACCTGAAAAGGGACGGTTCTAGGCAAAAGTTAGAGTGTAAAAAGGAGAGGTAAAATACCCGAGCGGACCTTAGCCTAAACTACGTTCTGACCTGATTCCCCGAAAAGGGATACGTAGGCAGTCTCACCTTGAGACCCGGTCACACTCTATCAACTTGATCCATGGTTGCACATTCTGGTGTCAACATTAAAAGTCGAGCGAAAGTCGAAGACAAGTCAAGGTGTTATCAGAAAATCAGAAGGGGGAAACCCTCCGTCTTTCACTTTTATTACAAACTACTATTTCTATTACATAGGCTGAGCATGAAACCTAAAAACAGTTGAGCATGAAAAATAGAACAAAGTGCTTGAGAAGCCTAACGGCTCGCAGCTTATTCTAAACACAGCAAAGTAGTCCGAGTCAGTCGATGTTTTCTCTTGAATACACCTCAGCTCTTAGCCATTGTCTATATAGTCTTCTCAACCTTGTGGTGAAATCCGGCATTTCCCCTTGAAACACTCTAAAGCCCCAGCGCCTTCGGTAACCGTTGAGAGTTTGAGCAGTGAAATTGGGAACACGGAAACCATTAGTGCTGACACGGTTGTTCCCCTGTGAAACGCCTAGCTGGCGGAGGATACGGCCGGGAATGTAGAAGGTGAAGCTAGTCAGTCCTGCAATCACCACCCTGTCAAAGCCGTCAGAATGCAGAGTCATGGTGGGAAGCTCCAGCCAGGGACACCTCCAGACAACTTCATCGGGTTGCACTTGCTGCAGGAATGCATACCATTCCTCCGATCCATGTCCGGATATCTCATCCCCCTTTGGTGAATCCGCTGTGGGAACTGGTCCTAGCCGTCCATCGGAGGATGCAGCAGACCCAGTTTGTCGCATAACCATAGCTGCATGAGTGAAAAGACAAGTGAGAAGCCAGATAAAGCCTGAGCGGTAAAACAAGTAAGAAGTCCAGAAATAGCCTAAAGCCAAGTGTCGAGGTAAAAAGAGAACGTGAGAAAAACTAGAAAAAGGTGAGCTGAGTGAGTTTTACCTGAAGCAGAAGTGGGCTGCCCCCGAAAGTGTTCGCTTGGCCTGTATACACCAAGTCCAATCCCGTGAGTGTTTCCGCCAAGACCAGAGGGATCACATTCTTCCGGTCCGCCATCTGAAGGGCCACACTCACCAGCAAGGGACTGACCCGGCCATCAGGAGGGACAAGCAGGTATGCAGCAAGCAAACAGATCACCAGTGCGAAACGGCGCTGGGCCTGCACGGCCATGTCCTCCAAGTCACCGTCAGGACTATACCGCTCGATCAGCCGCATGACGTTGAGTTGGCCACCCTCGACGAGCATATGCGCCAGGCCCCTGGAAATTTTGAATACAGTCTCCAGAAGGTTAGGCATGCTCGCCTGATACGACGGAACAACAAGTGTGGTGGACGTGAAGGTCCGAAGATATGCTTGGAACTCTTCGGTAGTCGGGCATATCTCGTCATCGCCGAAGCGAAAGACGTGGACGTCAGGATCCCAAAACCGGAGTGCAGCCTGAAGGAGGGCAGGGCGGAGCGCACATGTCACAGATATCGAAACGAGGCGAGGCCGTGGTACTGGAAGTTTAGCCAGTCGATGCCCAAGAATTATGTGAGCCATGGCCTGAGCAGGGTCGGCAGGGGATTTTCCATTTGAAGGCTACTGGATTTTTGGGCTGAAAATGACAAGTGATCAGTTGAAGGAGCAACAGGGTGTTTACGTCTCTCTTTATAGGCCATCACATGCATTCATTGCCCATGTTATATTCAAAACCACAGGCTATCCTCCAAGGGCCACTTGAAGAAGTACTCTGCCTCCTGAACGTTGCAGAAACCGTGTATCAAACGCGTGGGGTCGAAAACAAGAGATGACAAGAAAAGGACAGTTGGTCAGTCAAGTGGGCCTGGAACACACCTGGATGGCGCACGCCACTCATCTGATGGCGCACGCCATTATCTTGAACCACTGGTGCACCGAGCTAAACCACTGGCGCACGCCAGTAAAACCTGCTTCAGAAGACAATTTACAGCAGCCACTGCTGTCGAACCTTCGTTTGCAATTCCAGGGCTTGTTTTGCTGCTTGGGTGATGCATACAAGTCATGAATGGTATTGGGGACCATGGCGAACCATCGGACCTTGAGCGTCACGCTTAATGAAGATTTTGGATCTCCAGCGGTCCATGTCCTGCTAAAATGGGGGATACGGAAGGTCAAAATCCGTTGTGGGAACTTTTGCCAAGTTTTCTCATACCATACAGCTTACATGAGCCTAGCGTGAATATATGGGGGTGTCGGTTTCAGTCCGGGCCTATAATCGAGTCATCTTTTGCATTTTATACCCATTTTTTGTGGTATTTTCCTTTGTTTTTGGTGTCTCAACCGTATCCAGTTTTTTTTTCTCGAATCCGTTGGTTCGTACAAGTCATTATATGTTGATTTGACTGTACAGAAGTGTCAGTTTCCTTCGTCCCAGAGAATGTCGAGTTTTGGCACGTTAACGCCGAAAATTTCATTACTTTTCCCGTATCCTCGTATCCTGGGGGACACGGAGCGTATCCTGGGACTTTGCTATCCTTTTCTTTCGAGCTAGGTCAGCCTTATGCACATATAAGCTTTGTTAGTCGATTCAGATCAATTGTCGATGCATGTTAGGTTAGTGGATGGTTTATTCATTACCTTTGCCAGTTTTTATCACAAGGAGATTATTAAACGGAAAACGCAGTTATTATATCATCCCAAAGCGAACTACCAAGTGTCAAAAGCAGTACCAAAAGTATGGAACGGCGCAACGGCCCAAGCAAGCAAAATCAGAGTATGATCGGGCACATTTGCCCTCAAAATCAAGGCGCGCAGGCCTCGTCTCAAAACCCAAAGTGCTAATGTATCCAAGTGCTGAAGTATCAAAAGTACCAAACGTATCATAGGCGAGACTAGACAGTAAAGTAGCTGAGGCTCAGTGGTAGCCCTCAGTCGGCAAAATCCTCGGGGTCCACGCTGCCGCTCTCGCTGTCCTCCTCACTCACCTCCGCCGCAGCCAGGTCCCCCGGAGTGAACCGAAACCTCGGGTCACTGGCAGAGTCAGAGCCGCTGCTGAGAGAAGGCTGCTCATCTCCCTCCTCTTCTTCTTCGTCTCTCTCTCCTTGCCTTCTCTTCTTTGAGGGACCCTCAGGCAGCTTCTTATCTTCGGTCCTCTTCGTCAGGACCCTGCGGAACTGCTCCGGCTCGCTAGCTGAGGCAATCACCACTCCTCTGGACTCAGGCTGTGAAGCGCTAGTCTGGCGCTGGACCGCCGCCGACGCCTTACCCTAGCCCTTCTGTGGGGCAGCTCGTACCGTCTTCCTCCTAGGAGCCGCCCTAGCGCGTCCCTGCATTGTCAATTCATTTCAAGCATGTCTATGTATATATTGTGTGTATACATTGTATATTGAATACTGAAATAGGAAACAAGAGCAGGCATACCCAATTGCATTGTATTAAACATGCTGGGCCTATCAGAATGCATTGTATCAAACATGCTGGAACTATCTAAGTATCATTGACGAACGGCAACAAGTGCTTTGAGATCATACCTGTGGCTGAACAGCAGGAGATGGGATAGCTGGAGGGTAGTGCAACTGCAAAGGAGTGCCGGCTGCTATCCTGTGAAACGCTTTCTCCATGGCAAGCATCAGGGAAACAGCCTCCTGAGCCCACTCGACCTGTACCTGCAACATGTTTTGGAATCAAGGTCAAGATACAATTGGGATACAATACAGATACAATACAAGGGAACAAGGAAAGAAAGCATTGGATACCGGTCCTGTGATCTCTGCTGGCTCAGTCCTGGAAGGCTCGAATCGAACCTCAACGGCCTCTCCCTGCGCATCTCTCACTGGCAGCTTCCATGAAAGCTGAGGAAGTCCAGTCGCCTGAGCATACGCGTTCCTCTCCCTCGAGCGTGATGACCTACCTCTCTGCCCCTGTCTCTCCTGTCTTGCTCTCGCAGCCACCTTCCGCACAGCCATCACCTCTATCACCCCAAGAGGATTCATCAAATGCTGCCTCCGATATACGGCATAGTCCTGCCTGGGCCTCGTGAAGGTAGAAGCCGCTTGCACCGCGGAAACACCAAGCTCGGCCCGGTGTATACCTACTGCGGTGCGAATCCATGCCTGGAAGTGGTCCAGAACCGTAAACTCCTCCAAAACAAGTGGATCGACGTGTCACCCGGTCACCCAGGTACCATTGCCAGCCGTAAGGGGACTCAACAGTACTCGGCTCGCAGTCACAGCTCTGCTCATCTCTACATACTCGGGCTCTGGCTCCGCGCTAGTCCAAGGATCCCAATCCACCTGTGGCACGAGTCAAACAGTCAAAATAAAGGACGTCAGCGATGGCATTAAAGCAGTCAAAGGGGGAGACAACTCAGGGATTGTTTTAATACCTGTATGCTCGACAGCTCGTCAAGGTATAGCCGGAAGTCCATCAGCGTCTTCTTCGATTTCTTGGTACTGCCACGCAGAGGCCCCCAAATCATCGCACGAGGGAACATCTTCAGATTAGGGCATTTGTTCTCTGGAGGGAACATCCTCAGCACCTCGTAGGCCCACAACTGCAAGGTCAAGTCCAGCAAGACATCAATAGGGTATAATCCAAAGGAAAGTACAAGTATGAAATGCAAGTTGTTTGTTACCTCCCATATCCTCCAATATCCGGTAGGCGTCGCTGCCTCTCGTGAGAACTCTCCCATGAACGCATAGCAGGTCCCCAAAGCTGCCCCTCCCCAGTCAAACCGAGAAGCTGTACGTAGGTCTCGGAGAGCCGGCAGGTAAGACAAGTGCACCGTGGACCGCTTGTTCGGGTACAGAGTAGCCCCGAACAAGTACAAGAGGTAAGCTCTGGCCATCTGTGCCTCCTCCAACTCCGAAGCGGGA
Source organism: Rhododendron molle (assembly GCA_025413875.1). Classification (NCBI taxonomy): domain Eukaryota; kingdom Viridiplantae; phylum Streptophyta; class Magnoliopsida; order Ericales; family Ericaceae; genus Rhododendron; species Rhododendron molle. The sequence continues at coordinate 12,008,974 of CM046398.1, read as the reverse complement.
ACTCTCCCCTCTAAATACCTCGCAAACTGCTCGTGGGGAACCATCTCCGCACTACCAGTGGGCACTCGGCCCAGAAACCACTCCAGCGCCGTTGTATCACTATGAATCCCAGAGTCAAAAGGGATCGGGTCTCCTCCTACCCTCAGGCCCGTGATCGCTGCAAAGTCTGTCGGAGTCACTGTCATCTCCCCAATCGGGAAGTGGAAGGAGTTAGACGTGTCCCACCACCTCTCTGCTAGGGCTGTCAATAGAGCGTGGTCATTCCTCACTGATACCAGCGTCCGTATAAATGGACCGAACCCTGCAGCATCCACCAGCACCCTCACCCTCTCAGGCAAATTGATGTACAGCTCATACGAAGCTGCTGGTCCACCGTGTCCTCGAGAGCTAGCCACTCCTCTCTGCATGCAACAAATAGCCACAAACATGGAAAATCTATCAGTAGAATCAAGCAGTATGGTATTCTATCAGTCGAATCATTTTACCAGTTATTCTATCGGTCGAATCAAGCAGCATGGTATTCTATCAGTCGAATCATTTTACCAGTTATTCTATCGGTCGAATCGAGCAGCATGGTATTCTACCAGTTGAATCAAGCAGCATGTTATTTTATCAGTCGAATCAATCTACCAGGAATTCTATAAGTCGATGTCAAAGTTAACAAGGTAACTCATCAGTCGAATCGTGCTATGTCAAGTGTTCTATCAATCAAGTTGGGGCAACCTACGGTCGATTACTATTTCCGGGCATTTTATGGTCGAGTCAAGTTATCAGAGCATTCTTTCAGTTAATCCAACAGTCGAGGGCATATTCAACTAAGTTGAGGCTCTACAACAGTCAAGTCAAGTTCTATGGTACCAACAACATGCTTTACAGGCTAATCAATTCAAAGTTAAGGAGCAAGTAATTACAAGTTCAAAGTGCAATTTCAAATCAACGACGATCCGTTCGTCCAATTTCAAATCAATGACGGTCCATCCGTCCAATCTCAAATCAACGACGATTCGTTCATCCAATTTCAATCAACGACGGTCCATCCGTCCAATCGCAAACCAACGACGATCCGTTCGTCCAATTTCAATCAACGACGGTCCATCCGTCCAATCTCAAATCAACGACGATCCGTTCGTCCAATTTCAAATCAACGACGGTCCATCCGTCCAATCTCAAATCAACGACGGTCCGTCCGTCCAATCTCAAATCAACGACGGTCCATCCGTCCAAATCAACGACGGTCCATCCGTCCAATTTCAAATCAACGACGATCCATCCGTCCAATCTCAAATCAACGACGATCCGCTCATCCAATTTCAAATCAACGACGATCCATCCGTCCAATCTCAAATCAACGACGATCCGCTCGTCCAATCTCAAATCAACGACGATCCGTTCGTCCAGTTTCAAATCAACGACGATCCACTCGTCCAATCTCAAGTCAATGACAATCTATCCGTCCACTTTCGAGTCAATCAACCTTAAGATCAAGTTCTCCCCAGCAGGTAGTCCCTCCTTGTTCCCCAGGAGAGTTAGCCACATTCCACAATCATGCAGCGATCCACGTTGCCCGTATCGTTCTCGGCAAGCGACGATTTATCCGTCCACCCAAGCAGCCAGATTCTTTAAGATTACGCATCTTTCATTGGCTCGTGTACTCTGTTCTAAATGGCCCTGAAAGGGGGTGTCTAGAAAACCTTTGACATTACTTGTGCCAAAGCAATGGTATTCCAAGTGCTGTCAAAGGGGGGCTACTGTAGACACCCTTTTTATGGACTGTCCAGGCTAGTTTATATACGGTCTTTGATTCCTCAATGATGATTAAGGTCAAGAACAGTCCGGGATTGTTGGTGTGTTTGAGCTTCGAGCTTTCCTAAACCCCTTCAAACCATTGTCGAACCTGTTTCAAGCCCTTCGAGCCAGCCAAATGGCCTCAGCAAAACCCTACTTTGGCACGCCAGTGATTGACTGACGCACGGTGGTTCATTGCCACGTGTCAGTCATCAAGCATGGAACCAGTTTCCATTGGCGCACGCCAGTCAAGCAGTGGCGCACGCCACTTGTTCCCAGTCAAATCACCTTTTCGGGACCACTTGCCCGAGACTTTCTTGGCCGCCCTGACGTGGTCTACAGTTCCCCCTGATGATTGTTTCGTCCAGAAGTGTTCCCTGCACTCCTACACCCTCCATCAAGGCAAGTCCCATGCATTTAATGCATGGGAGGCTCCCCACTCTTGGAACCCAAACAACCCTTAAGGGCTCAACTGATCAGCCCCCTCACTCAGTCTATAAATACACCCTTGCATTTATTTGCAAGGGGTTGCACTCATCAATACCTCTCAAGCTCTCTCTCTCACTTTCTCTCTCTTGTTCTCCTTGTTTTTCTTTCATCCCTTGAAAGAGCAAGCAAGGAAGATCAGTCCTAACAAGCCACATTGTCATCTTCCTCCTTCATCCATCCACCCATCCCAAGTTCAAGCTCAATCATCCATCAAACCTTATTTTAAAGGTATACCACCTTTGTCTCTGGTAACTGTTCAGACTGAGGGGCGCTGGCCGGGTCGAGGTTGGTAATCAATACCACCCCGGCCCAAAGCTGGCAAAGATTCAATGATCGTGCTCGGTAGGATGTGGCGCATGCCGATCATTCTATGCGCCGGCGCCACTTGTGGTTGCGTGGCAGGGCTGGTGTGGGGATCACAGTCTACTCTTTTCTGTTTTGTGTATATGATCTGATCACCTTGAAGCATGCTAAAACCAGTTTACTGTTTTCCATATTTTAGAACTGTGTAGCTAGCCGCCTGTTTTAACTGCGTGGTAAGGCCCCTGGGATCCATCTGGTCATGTTCCAGAGCCCAGATGAAGCAAAAGCCAAGCACCGACAAGGGGATAAGTGGCGATGGTCTTCATTTACCGGGCGTCGCCACCTGCTCTAAAAATCCAGTGGGCCGCCCTTGCCTCTTGGTTTAGTCTTGGCCTCTACTTGATCCCCACTGCTTATGGGGTTTTTAGTCTGCTTACTGTTTGATTTGTTGCTGTACCCTATAACTGTATATAGCCTATGATATTCAAGCTGCGTGGTTTGTCTCGGGTGTGCACGTCCATTCCAGAGCCTGGAGGGTTGAGAGCGAGTTTGTGAGCTTGAGCTTTCACCGCAAAGGCGCCAAAGAATGGGTGGCGTGGCGCCATTGTCTTAGCATGCAATGGTCAAACCAAAGGCATGCCGATACGTTGCTCGCATGTTACCCCGCGGGCAACAAGACTCCGCTTTGTTCAAGACACTCACAAAAATGCTTGTTCTCAATCTATTATACATTGTCATAAATCATACATCACCTTTTGCCATGTAAATACAACTTGCCATTTGTTAATCCCTATTAATTGTTCCCCCGCCCTAAACTGGCTAAAAAATGATTAAAGAGAGAGAAAATGCAAATGTTTTACAAAATGCCTGAGTAGAGACCGATCTTCGATTGGGCGAGAGGGTGCCATAAAACCCTTCCTTCGTAACCTGGCTCCTGAACCTCAGATATCGAAGGTGACGACGGTCCAGTCTACAAGCCTTTTCAAATCAAATCAAACAAAACGTGAACAAAAAATGTTTTCAAAATCGGTTTCTTGGGTGTTTTCCGCAAAACCCGGGTGGCGACTCTCTCAAAAGGCAAGGCGTGAGCGTGGCCAAGGCAGCCCGCTAGCAAAGCGGTGGCCAAGGCTGGGCCAGAGCAAGGCAGCCCAGCAACGCCAAGGCAAAAGCAAGGCGTGACCCGATGCCAAGGCAGAACCCAATGGCAGCCAAGGCAGAGAAACCCGACAGTGACCCGACGCCTAGGCGAGGCAGGCCCGACAGCGAGCCGACGCCAAGGCAAGGCAGGCCTAACAGCGACCCGATGCCTAGGCGAGGCAGGCCTAACAGCGACCCGATGCCTAGGCGAGGCAGGTCTAGCCAAGCCAAAGCAAGGCAGTCAAGGCAACGACCAAAACTTTTCTACTACCTACTTCGGCATCGATGCATCACTCCAGGTTAGGGAAATGTAACTAAGCCAAACGGTAGTTAGGGTTTGCTAACTAATCGGTTAAAACTAACTATACTAGCCAAGTTGGATTTCCAGCCGAGAAATATAATTCTAGGATTTTACTACAATTACCAAGTAACTATACCAAGGTCTTAATAGACATACACGTCTTTAGAAAATGACCTTAATGCCCGGGCGATGAATACCAATCTCCTAAGTCATTAAACCTAATTACGACGGATTATTAATCGCTAAAAGGGATTTATAAAGAATTTTTAAATATAATAACAATTTTTTATTAGTCAATAACGACCGATTTTTGGATGTTAAAAAAAATGAAATCCAAGTATTAAAATAAAATTCAAATTTTTAGCGAAATTTTTTTTATTGACCAAAAATCAGGGTCGTTACAACCTATCCCCCTTAAAATAATTTCGTCCTCGAAATTGGTGCGTGTCTACCGATTTGATAAAATCACTATTCTGGTCCTGGAATCGTCGTCTATCCCCCTTAAAAGAAGCAAGTCACTCTTAAGTCGCAGGTTAGGCGTAGGTTGGCTATTTCTAGTCCGCACTCGCTACTCACTTTAGACTAACAGCTGCACTCTCCCGAAATGTTGGTGTTACTCGAACTTAGGGGTTTTGTTATGAAGTTAGCACGCAATGAACAAGACAGCTAGATTTTGATTTAGAAAAGATCATTATATTACACGCCTAACGGCATCATTAGATACAAGAAAATGAAAGTAAAAACAGATAATAATGGCTATGGTGCCATTACTATGCCTCGAGCCGCCATCGATCGTTGAAGGCTTGGAGCGCACGGCGTTCGTATTCCGTTGCGAATGCCGCGAGTGCGACGGTCACGACGGGAATCTAGTACCAGAAAGTGGTGAGGCGGTTGTTCCTATCGAACCACCGTGACATGCCTAAAGTAAGCACGGCACAGAACAGGACGAAGGTGAAGGGCAGCAACTGTAGTACTCGGATCGTCGAGGTGAGCTCGATTCGCTCGATCTCTTGGAACTGGGCGTCCTCCGGGAATCCTCGTCGGTAGATCGCCATGGCTCGGTTTAATTGGATAGTGGTTTAGAGGGGTTAAGATGGTAAGTGAGAGAGATGAAGAGATGAGAAGAGGGGTGAAGAAAAGGGGAGAGGAGTGGGGTATATATAGGGTTGGGTGAGGGTGTGGAGGAGGGAAAAGTTTGAATTTGAATTTTGGGGGGAGGTTGAGGGTGGCGATTTTCTGGGTCCCCCCTTTTGGGTTATGGCCGACACTTGGCGCTCTCATGGAACTCAAAATAACAAAATTGTCTAACGATAGTGTGCTACAATACCCGTAACAAAGAAAATTTTATAGATAAGCAAAAAGATTACTATCATTTAGCAACTTGCGTCAACTAAAATAATTGTCCTTTGTAATAAGGGTTTCATTTACTAAAGCAAAATATTGAATAGCACACAACAGTACTCTTTATTTTAAGAAAATAAGCTTTTCATAGATAAGCAAAGGATTACAAACATAAGCATAGAGTTCTACTACAAACCGAAGGATAAGACTTTCCTACTACAAGTTGAAATGATTCTACATAATCTTACTACAGCCAAAAGTCCAACTACCTCCTATTTTACACCAAAAGTCCAACAAGCAACAGTGATCCTAGTTTAACAATTCAAATCCCTAGGATTACAACTATTGCTAGGTTTATTTAGGTATGCCTACGTAGCATTCTTGGCTTCACAGGTTGGCTAGAACCTCAACTTCCTCGGGCTCATCTTTGCTTCCACTATCTTCTTCCTCCTTAGTCGCCTTATTGGTAACCTCCTCATCTTCGGTTTCTTCATCACCATATGTGAAGTTTCCATCGGGGGTAGGGCTCCAAAGAATCCACGGAAGGCACACAGGATTGGGAACATTACAGGAAACCAAGGGTCATCTTCCACAGGGGTAGGGGTATGACGCTGTACTCTTTTGAAATCACGGATTTCTGCGAGTATCATGACAATGTAGTCAGACTTCTCCATTAGTTGGATGGTCATAGTTTCTAGGGTGACCTCGAGTTGGTGAGCTCCAACAGTAAATTTGCTAGGTGATCCATCTATAAGGAAAGTTTTAAACCTCAATTAGTAACATTTAAGACAAAGTTTTTCTAGCGATAAGGAAACTTTGGAATTTCTAGGTTCCACATTCGATTTTTTTGATTTAAGTCATCATCCAATTGTTCGGGAATTCCCAGCTCGGTGGTACTGCCAATTTCCACACCTTGCTTTAATCCGAATATTGTTTTGTCAGAATTCCACTCAATTTGGGACGGTAAACTTAAACTCAATTCACATTTGTGCAACGATCAAACTTATCTTATAGGCTACCCATTCTACCCATGGCCGAGTGTTGAGCCTAGAGCTCTGATACCACTTGTAACGCCCCAGAATTTTGGGTACGTTAAATAACATTTTATTGAACATTAAAAGAGAGTCTGGCTCTTTATTACATCATAACTCCCATTGGGGTCCAATATTTATACAAGGAGGGATCTAGGGTTCCTAACTATAGCTCCGCATGCTCCTCCATCCTAGCCAGCCCCTTGGCTCCAAAAGCCTCCAAGGTGTACTGTCCATCTTGATCATCTACAAAGTTTGACACATTATACCAGCGTCGCCACCGATATAATATGTCAGGGTCACCAAAGGTAACACCATGAGCTACGAAAGCTCAGCAGAACAATCCCATACCTGCTAACCCATAACTTACACATAGCAGGTCAGAGATATATGATAATAACCAAACTAACACATGTGCATTCAATAACTTCGCATTTAGAGATGTACAATAACACATGCACATTCATTACTCAATCGGCGTAAGTGTCCGTGTCATCAGAGTTTCTCCTACGTAGCGTTTCGTAGATCGTGTCACCATTTCACTTTCCAAATCAACATTTTGAAAATCATTTCTCATTCTTTGTTACCAACGGGCTACCAAGTCCAGCCACGTTATCAAATCTTGCATTGGCTCCTCTCCGCGGATAACCAAGCCCAATTGCCAATGAAGCTACCACGTCCGACTCCGTTGGCAATCTACACAATGGGCTACCAAGTCCGGCCATTATGTAGTTTCAAAAATCCTTTTTATCAAGTCCAATTATTTCCTTCATCCACACCCTAGGTGACATATTTCTACTTTCTCGATTTTCGTGTCTCATAATCATGGATAGACTCCGCGGCGGGACAAATCACTTTAAAGTAATCTTGAAACCAAACTAGCAAGATCATCCAATTCTATATTACCTAATCGTACTCAAATTATTACTTAAAGCATAACGCCACATGTACGGACACCCTTGGAGTGGAAAGCCACTTATGCTTATCAACAACAAGTAATGCAAGCAAATATACATACATGCTCATAATCATCCTCAAGACAATAATATATTACCAAAATCCGTTCTTTCTTCCTTTGTGGAAAATTCAAAACAACATATGTTTATTGACGTAGAAATCATTTGTTCAACATGTCCATACTTCCCTCGAAGTTTTAGTAAAACAAGTTTACTAACAAATCCTTAGTATCTTAACTTAACATGCATTTAAACATAATATACGAACTTCTAGTCATACTTAGGATTAACAAGTAAAGGAGAATCTATCTCAAACCATACGAACATCATACAATATATCTCAGAGTTAGCGGTTAAGAATAACCTACAAGATCATGCTTTCATTTCAAGAACATAAGCAACATAACTAGAGTTATACTAGGAAAAGTAGATGGGAAAATCTACGTAGAGTTAGAGGTATAAGAAGATTCTACCTTGATCCGAAACTAGTCGGGGCCGAATAAGCTAGTTGGAAAGTGCTACGGGCGTCGAATGCTCACAATCTGGACCAAACTTTGGATGGCAGTAACTCGGTCAATATTTGGCCAAATAGGATTGTTCTTGAGTCTAAAACGAAGATCTCGAAGTTCTCTACGACTTTCGCGAAGGACGTTGTTCCTAAAAACGACTTTCGCCCAGAGAAAAATAGTGGTAAAGGGGGTGACAGTAAGCTGTCTGGAATCTGGAAATCCGAAATTTGACTGAACTTCGGATGTCGATATCTTGGTCGTTTCTTAACGGATTAGGGTGGTTTTTGGGTCTAAGTTGAAGATCTCGAAGTGCTCTACAAGTTTCTAGAAGGAAGTTTATCCTAGACACTAGTTTAAGCAGGAGAAAACTGAGGATTGGTGGATGGACAGTAGGCTGTCCAGAAACTGGTTTCTTAGAGATTTTAGAGAGAAGTGAGAGCTATGCTTGGAGGTGTGTGTTGAATGAAAGTATGGGGTGCTATTTATAGGCAAAATGAAGCTTCCCCCTCACTCCACTTAGCCGGCCACTAGCTCTCTCTCTCTCCCTCATGGATTTGCTCCATGGACTAGTCTTGTCAAGCCAAAGTACAACAACCAAGTGCAACTTGATCAATAGTGTTCAAGTACACACACATGTCAAAATACAACTCACATACACCTCACTCTCTCTCTTCTTCATCCGGCCATCTCTCTCTCTCTCTACCTCTCATTGATTTGCTCCAAGGACTTGTCAAATCAAGTCTTTCAATCATGCCATGCCTTGTCATCCAATTGTCACATCAATTATAAGCTAGGACTAGCTCATCATGGAAGATCATGGACTAGTCTTGTCCTAGAATGGGTTGGCTTGGAAGAAAGACTAGGACTGTACTTAAGTAGTCTAGGATGAAGTCAAAAGGCTAAAGTATTAGGTGGCTAGAATAGTGTCCAAGTACACACACACACACATCTCACTCATCTTTCATCCATCCGGCCCCCCTTTCTCTCCTTAGGCCGAATTCCCTCTCTCTCTCTCCTTCTCCCATTGTTTGCTCCATTGAATGGTCATGTCAAGCATGTCATGCTTTGTCATCAAATAGTCTCATCAACCAAGTTATAACTAGGTCAAATAGTGTCAAAGTACAACACATGTCAAAGTACAACACACATACACCTCACTCTCCCTCTCTCCTATTCGTCCACCTCTATCTCTCCTCTCCCATGGATTTATGTAAGTCAATCTTGTACTAAAATCTACTTCATATCTTCCTACCTCATCCTTACACAAGTGCAAGTACTAAGGATGTATAAACAATTGGTGTTTGGTGATGGAAGATCAAGAAAGTACTATCATATCTTTCACCAAGAATCCCATGGGAATTTTGGACAATGCTATTATCCAAGGGATAATAATTTCCCTAACGGTTATTGTCCAAGGGTCTAATATTTCCCTAGCGGTTATTAACCAATGGGCGAAAGAAGTAATGATGAAGAAATACATGACTTGTCTTGTCATCCTATTTGGCAATCCTAACATCTATTGTCCAAAGGGTAAAGCTTTCCCTAGCATGTAATAACCAATGGTCCAAGGAAAGTCATCATGAGGTACAATATTTACTTTTGACTAGACTATTCCAACTACTAGTCAAGCTTGGTCTTCTCCCTAACAACTATTGTCCAATGGTCAAAGATTTTCCTAGCATATAATAACCAATGGTCCAAGGAAGGTCATCATGAGGTACAATATTTACTTTTGAGTAGACTATTCCAACTACTAGTCAAGCTTGGTCTTCTCCCTAACAACTATTGTCCAATGGTCAAAGATTTTCCTAGCATATAATAACCAATGGATAAGGATTACCCTAGCACTTATTGTCCATTGGATAAAGACAAAAAGGTTCAAGTGGTCTAACTAGGGTTAGGAAGAAGTGATTAGGCTAAATGGGCATTAGGCTATTCTAACTAATTGGTTAAAGACTAACGATACTTAATCTAGGCTTTTATTGCTCGAGTGGTATTTTGGTTTTATTTAGTAGGAAATCGCCTAATAACGGACTATTAAAGTTCGACGGTGCGAAACGCCAAGGCAAGGCGTGAGCGTGGCCAAGGCAGCCCGCTAGCAAAGCGGTGGCCAGGGCGTAGCCAAGGCAAGGCGTGAGCGTGGCCAAGGCAGCCTGCTAGCAAAGCGGTGGCCAAGCGGTGGCCAAGGCGTAGCCAAGGCAAGGCGTGAGTGTGGTCAAGGCAGCCCGCTGGCAAAGCAGTGGCCAAGGCGTAGCCAAGGCAAGGCGTGAGCGTGGCCAAGGCAGCCCGCTAGCCAAGCGGTGGCCAAGGCGTAGCCAAGGCAAGGCGTGAGCGTGGCCAAGGCAGCCCGCTAGCAAAGCGGTGGCCAAGGCGTGGCCAAGGCAAGGTGTGAGCCTGGCCAAGGCAGCCCGCTAGCAAAGCGGTGGCCAAGGCTGGGCCAGAGCAAGGCAGCCCGGCAACGCCAAGGCAAAAGCAAGGCGTGACCCGACGCCAAGGCAGAACCCGATGGCAGCCAAGGCAAAGAAACCCGACAGTGACCCGACGCCTAGGCGAGGCAGGCCCGACAGTGAGCCGACGCCAAGGCAAGGCAGGCCCGGCAGCGAGCCGACGCCAAGGCAAGGCAGGCCTAACAACAATTCGATGCTCAGGCGAGGCAGTTCAGCTGCCAAAGCAAGGCAGTCAAGGCAACGACCAAAACTTTTCTACTACCTACTTCGGCATCGATGCATCACTCCAGGTTAGGGAAATGTATCTAAGCCAAACGGTAGTTAGGGTTTGCTAACTAATCGGTTAAAATTAACTATACTAGCCAAGTAGGATTTCCAGCCGAGAAATATAATTCTAGGATTTTACTACAATTACCAAGTAACTATACCAAGGTCTTAATAGACATACACGTCTTTAGAAATTGACCTTAATGCCCGGGCGATGAATACCAATCTCCTAAGTCATTAAACCTAATTACGACGGATTATTAATCGCTAAAAGGGATTTATAAAGAATTTTTAAATATAATAACAATTTTTTATTAGTCAATAACGACCGATTTTTGGATGTTAAAAAAAATGAAATCCAAGTATTAAAATAAAATTCAAATTTTTAGCGAAATTTTTTTTACTGACCAAAAATCAGGGTCGTTACAAGCACGTTGAAGTGTTTGCTTGGGTACCCGAAGAGATGCCTGGGGTGGATGCAAACGTGATTTGCCACCACTTAAACGTGGATCCACAACATAAGCCCGTAATGTAGAAGAAAAGACGATCTGCCGTACAGCATGTGGATGCTGTTATTGAGGAAGTCGACCGTTTGTTCGAGGCAAAGGCGATACATGAGGTTTTCTTTCCCAGAATGGCTGTCCAACACAGTGGTGGTAAAAAAGAAGAATGGGAAGTGGCGAGTTTGCGTCCACTTCACAGATCTAAACAAGGCGTGTCCAAAAGATAGCTTTCCCCTGCCCAGGATAGATCAATTGGTGGATGCAACAGCTGGGTATGGATGCATGAGTTCTCTCGACGCTTATCGAGGATATCACCAGATTGCCACGTACGGGCCCGATCAAGAAAAGACATCTTTTATCACACCTAGAGGGCTGTATTGTTACAATGTTATGCCCTTTGGTCTGAGGAATGCTGGAGCAACTTACCAGAGACTAGCAATGATTATGCTGAAGAAGTTGCTTGGCAAGACCATGGAGGTATACATAGACGACATGGTGGTGAAGAGCAAGGAGAAACGGGACCACATCACTGATCTAAAGGAAGCTTTTGAGATTGTAGGTGCAGTCAAAGTTATTAATCTTTGACCAGGAGAGACCGTTTGACCATCCAATGGCCAGCAGATACGTGGCAACAGGGTCCGCGCGGGAAGGGATCCTCAGTCAAAGGTGCATCCAAAGAAGAAGGTTGATCACCTAGTGAGGTAGGAACACGTGTACCACGCAAAGGATGACGTCCGCGGCGAAGGTCCACGGGAGGGGTAACCGTCGCGGGACGATTGCTATCCCCGTGGAAGAACTAAAATGCACCAAAGAGGGCACAACGGCATAGAGCCATAGGAAGGTCTCGGGATTCCATCCGGACCTAAAGGCAGGATCCAGGGGGGCCCGCGGAAGATGCACGACCGCCGCGGGATGCGTCCTCGCTCCAAGCGGGAATTTGGGGAAGTTCTTATGGCTTGGTGGCTTGGGATGGAGGCAACGCCGCGGGGGACCGGGCTCTCCCGCGGAGAGGCTTCCGCGGGATGTTTCGCGGAGAGGCTTCCGTGGGAGGACTAGTTTCCCCAAGGCCTGGAGGTACAGGAGGGACACGTGTTGGGGTCTTATAGGAGCGCCGTTCTGGGCCTGACCTAGGCCCAGGTGCCCTATAAATACCCCTGACAATCCCAATGATTGAAAGACAGAGGGAGAGAGACTTTTCTAGGGGAAGAGCAGGTGAGAGCACTGATTCTGAGGAAGGAGAACATTCTTCCCTGGAGAGAAGGTGACCTCACTCGTTCAGACCCAGGGAAGTTTACATCACCTCGCGAAGAATACAAGGGACACGCTGCCTTTGTCTCCCCCGTACCTCTTGCTCCTTCCCTCACCCCACAAGATCTCTTCTCCTTTCCTTCTATTAACCATCGACCAATCGCACCTCTCCAGCTCACATTTGCACACGTAAGCGCAGTCAACGGAACCCAACCACACCCATATTCAGGCGACTCTGCTGGGGAGGTATCTTTTGGTTTATAGTTAGCACGTGCTCCAAGGAATACATTGAGCCACCGAGAAGGGGAACAATGACGGCGCCAGACAATGGCGCGCCCATCATCGAGGAAGTCAAAGAAACCAACAGCGCAGGCGCGACAGCGCAGGCTCGGCCGTGCAGACGCTGCGAGCCCTGCAAGATGGCCAGCGACAGTTCCTTGAGACACAGAAGCAGCTGCTCGCGGCCTTCACAGGCCTCATTGAGGTCATCTCAACGTCCCTCCTGAAGGCCGCGGTCGGCCAAAACGACGAATCTCCGTAGATCCATGCTGGAGGTAGCAACAGCCAGACGGAACCGCCTCACAACCCCTTGCCTGTTCCTCCTCACCTGCGGCCCGTGCTCATGGGAGGAATCGCTGGGAACCCCGTTGGGGCCCGCGGAAAAGAAGTCGCCGTTGAGGGAACCAGCACACCTTCCATGAGGCCCTACTTCCACAGGGCCCTACATCACCATGGCAGAGGTCCAGGCTTTGCTGGCCCAACAGAAAGCAAGTCAGGGAAGCAGAAAAGAGCCAGCCGCTGCTGAGGCTGCTACTCCGTCCGCGGGACAGTTTATCACTATGGAAGACGTGCAGGCCCTCCTTACTAAAGAGAAAGCCAAGGCAGTCTTACCCTCCCTACCAAGCCCGGACATCCATCCGCCTTACCCACTGTCAATCTTGTCTTTGCCATACCCAGATGGGTATATCCCACCTAAGTTTGTAAAGTTCGACAGCAAAGAAGGTAGCGCGCAGGAACACGTGGTCCGTTTCATTGAATCTCTCGGAGCTCACGCATCGGACTCCAACTTGCGCCTCCGTGAGTTTTCGAATTCCCTCACCTCCTGCGCATATACTTGGTACATCAACTTGGAGCCTTACTCGGTTGCCACCTGGGAAGAGATGGTGAATAGCTTCTACGCTAAGTTCTTCCAAGTCCGCGAGAAAGTAACCGTAATTAGTCTGACGAAGGAAATACAGACCAGTGGAGAGGATGTGGTAGATTACATTCGGCGATTTCAAGATCGCGCGGTAGACTGCACTGATTCAGTTAAGGAAGTCCAGCTCGTGGAAATCTGTATTGGCGGGATGATGGATGAGTTTAAGATGCTGTTGATTAACCTGAAGTTGGGGACGTTCTCCTCCCTACTGGAATCCGCGTATAACATCCGCCACGTCGTGAAACCGGCCCGGAAGGAAAGCTGGAAGAGTAAAGCGGCAAACGCGACCGTAGCCGTCGCGGATGTCCCGTGCGCTCAACAGCCTGCCAGCGGGAGGAAACGAAGAGATCGCGAGTCTGGACCCGTGCCCTGCTATCCTTGCAGTATGGATGAAGTGAGAGCCTTGGTGACCGGATGGATCGCGGATGGAGAACTGGAACTCCCGCCTGTGGAGTACGTGCCAATGCGGGAAGACCGAGAGTCCCCGATGAGTGATTGTTGTTCCCTGAAGAGATTATTCAAGAGGAAGCAGAATGCAAATGAGCTCAGGATAGGGCACCGCGACATCCGCGTTGACCCTTACCCCGCTCACGGTCACAACAATGGAGAGGTCAACATGGGAGAATGCAATCCATTCATGTACGAAGACGAAAGCGATGGCGATAACCGCTACTATCTTGAAGATGACACAGAGAACGGATGGGCTTACATGGTGTCTTGCCATGAGATTATCGAGGAATTTGGAGAAGGGCCAACCCCCACGGTCGCGCCAGACCCGAACAGTTCAGTTAAGATGTTGCAAAATAGCGTGAAGTTCCGCCCGCTCTTTGACGGTTTCGGCTTCACGCCAGCCGCGCGCCTGGAGATAACCAAAGCTATAGTCAGCATCGCGGAGGTTCGTCAGGAGCCATGCATGTCCGCGGAAGGGTCCATCCCGCAGACGATCCGCGACGAATCCAACTCTGTCACTTTCTCGGATTCAGATCGCAGGGTGCCATACCCCCACAACCGCCCGCTGTACGTTACGTCTCGCGTCAACGGGATGGAACTTAAGCGGACTTTCCTCGATAGTGGGACCTCCATAAATCTCATGCCCTTGTCAACGTTCAAGCGACTCGGGATCCAAGACAATCAGATAGTGGAGTCGCCCATCACCATGATGGGCTTCGGGGGTGACCGCAAGCAGTCTCTGGGATACGTGGTCGTGGATTTGGAAGTGGGGGCAATCCGCTCCACTACCAAATTCCATCTCATTAACGCAGACCCAAATTACCACATCATCCTTGGACGTAGTCTGATGCATAAGTACGCGGTTGTACCGTCAAGCTATCATCAATGCCTGAAAGGAATTTGGGCAGGAAAGAAGGTTACCATCCGCGCGTCGGAGAACCCGTTCAATACAAGTGAAGCGCATCTCTCGGACGCGGTCTACTTCTCGGAGTTGGGAGAAGTGTCTCAGGCAGTCACCGCGAGGCCGCGCGGCGTAAAGATCCCAAAGTGGGAACACATTAAGAATGAAAGGCAGGAGACCCGAGAAAGAGAACCACCCGCGGCGGAGGCCGCAGCCCCCAGGAAGACCACTAAGACAAAGGAAGGGGGTAAGACGGTGTACTACTTATGACGGTCCACCAGGGCAGCAGTTGACCATGAAGCCGTTGGCCCCGGCGGAACATGTGTCGCGGTAGATGAATAGCTAATCCTGAAGCCGGAGCCTGCTCCGGAATGCATGCAGGATCAACCCAAGTCGCAGCAGGAGACGCTAGAGGAAGTCGATTTGAATAACGGGGTCGGTTCGCGGAGGCCGGTCTTTATCAGCAAGGAATTGGAGGGGGAGTTCCGTGAGAAGTTGATCACCCTACTAAGAGATAACTCAAATGTTTTCACATGGCATTACGAGGAAATGCCCGGTTTAGACCCGGACCTGGTCACACACCACTTGGATGTTTTTCCCAACTCAAAGACAGCTAAGCAGTCCCAGCGGAAGTTTCACCCTGATTTAGAGGGACAGATCAATGAAGAAGTCCAAAAGCTGCGAAAGGCGGGCTTTATTCGCCCAATTCAGTACCCTGAGTGGTTAGCGAACATTGTCCCGGTGAAGAAGAAAAATGGACAGATCAGAGTGTGTGTCGACTTCCGCGACCTCAACAAAGCATGTCCAAAGGATGAGTTTCCGCTCCCTCACATCATACATTGGTGGATGCAACTTCCGGCCACCAGATGTTTTCTTTCATGGATGGATTCACTGGGTACAACCAGATCAAGATGGCCCCAGAAGACGCAGAAAAGATAGCATTTCGAACTCCCCTGGGAAACTTCTATTACGTCGTGATGCTCTTCGGCCTCAAGAACGCGGGGGCAACTTACCATCGGGTTATGACCGCGACCTTCCACAATCTGATGCACAAGATAATAGAAGATTACGTGGATGACTTGGTGATAAAGTCCAGAGAGCGGGCAGACCACTTAGTGGATCTCGCTACCATCTTCGACAGATGCAGAAAGTTCAACCTCAGGATGAATCCGCTGAAGTGCGCGTTTGGAGTTACCGCGGGAAAATTCTTGGGTTTTCTTGTTCATCGTCACGGGATCGACGCGGATGGGGCCAAAATCAAGTCCATCACGGAAATGCCCCCGCCCTACTCTCAAAAGACGCTCAAGCGGTTCCTGGGCAAAGTTTCTTATTTGCGGCATTTCATCCCAGCATTTGTGAAAATTGCAGCCCTTTTCGCAGAATTACCAAAGGGAAATGTGAAGTTCGAATGGCGACAAGAGCACCAAGAAGCCTTCGAGCGGATCAAAACGGTTTTGACCTCCCCGCAGACGATGGTAGCACCAGTTGCGGGTAAGCCGCTGATACTCTATTTGACCTCCACCCCGAAATCTATTGGGGCCCTGCTCGCGCAAGAAGCCGACGGCGCGGAACGCCCAGTCTACTACATTAGCCGGAAAGTCCAGGCACGGAAGAAAGATACACGCCAATCGAACGGCACTATCTAGCCCTCGTCTTCACCACGCAAAAGCTCAGACACTACTTTTTGTCATTCCCGATCCAGATTATTACTAAGTGCGACCCAGTACGGTACCTTCTGTCTCGACCAGCACTCACCGGCCGGGTTGCCCCCTGGCTGTTAGCACTCGCAGAGTTTGAAATTTCATGCGCCGTACTGAAGGCTATCAAATGTCAAGCCCTCGCGGATCTTTTGGCCCAGTCTCCAAGCGGCCAGTGCGAGCCCCTCGAAAAATCACTACCCGGAGATAGTTTCAAAGCTCTCGCGGCCAGCGTAGGCGACTCATACTGGACGCTCAGCTTCGATGGGGCCGCAGGTAGTGGATCAAGGGGACGCGGGAATAGTATTGCAATGCAGGGAAGGAGAGAAGTTCCATCTGGCTTACAAGCTAAACTTCCCATGCTCCAATAATGAGGCAGAGTACGAAGCATTGATCTTGGGGCTAGTAGCGGCGAAAGAAAGAAGGATTAAGCACTTAAAGATAGCGGGAGACTCGAAACTGGTGATCCTACAAACAGAATGGGTCTACGCGCTGAAGGAGCCCACATTGGCACCATACCAAATGACAGTCCAAAAGTTGATGAATTTTTTCAAAAGTGTTGGTTTTGTCCACAGGCCCAGGTCGGAAAATCGTTTCCTGGACGCTCTCGCAACGCTGGGGGCAAGAACGGAATTTGAAAAGGACAAAGCTTGTATCGAAATCGTGAAGATGTTTGAGCCGTCCGTGCTGGAGGACTTCTCTGAACCAACGGAAGATTGGCACGGAGCCATTAAGATACAATTGGCTACTGGCGTAGGGCACCTATCCACCGCGGAGCTGTCATGCTTCGTGATCCCGCGTGGAGAACTGTATCATCGTGCACCGCAGGGGTGGCTCGCGCGGTGTGTCGACCAGAAGGAAGCAGAGAGAGTTCTGGATCAGATTCACGACAACAACTGCGCGGACAACGAGATAGCCCTATACAGGAGAATTCAGAGGCAGGGTTACTATTGGCCTAGCATGAAGAAGGACGCGGACCTTATCGCAAAAAACTGCATGTGGTACTCTTTGTACGCGGCCAGACCGGAGTGCCTCATGGCGAACGCCGGTAATGAAGAAGCGGATTGGAGGCAGGTCTATATTGACTATCTACCGGAGGGATCCCTACCTATGGATCGGGCCGGGTCCGCGAGAGTCGTCCGCAGCGCGTGACGGTTCTTCCTCAAGGGAGGGCTGCTCTTCAGGAGAACCCTTGACGGGACGCCCCTGAGATGCATAAACAAAGAAGAAGCAGAGGAGGTTTTGAGTAAGACCCACGGAATCGAACATCAAGGATGGAGGAAACTCTATGAACAGTTAATCCATCTAGGGTATTTCTGGCCTACCATGGAAAGCGACTCCAAACGACATGTACGAAGGTGTCGGGCGTGCCAGAAGTTCGGGAATTTGGTTCATGCCCCCTCCGTGGAATTGCACTCCTTCCACGCTCCGTACCCCTTCCACACGTGGGCCATGGACTTGGTCGGGCCAATTAGGCCAGCCTTGCGGAAGAACAGGTGGATTTTGGCGGCCACAGAAGTCTGTACTAAATGTGTTGAAGCTATACCGCTGAAAAAGGCCACTGGAGACGCGGTGGCGGCGTTCATCAAAAAAAATATCATTTGCAGATTTGGCATACCTAAGATAATCCTCTCCGACAACGGAACTCCGTTCATCGAACACCACGTGGGAAGCCTCCTTGACGAATATACAGTTGATCACCGTACCTCCAGCGCCTATTACCCGTAGGGAAATGGGCAAGCGAAAGCAACGAAGAAGACTTTGATAAGGATCTTGAGTAAACTGTTGGATGAACGCGGAGGAACATGGGCGGATCATCTGCCAGTAGCCTTTTGGGCTTACAGGACTTCGAAAAGGAAATCCACTCGTGCTAGCCCCTTCAGTCTAGTGTATGGAGCGGATACTGTGTTGCCCGCAGAGCCGAGCGTGGCGTCCGCGCACATGATACTTGCAATGGAAAACTCCGCGGTGGGGAGAAGGGCAGATCTGGAAGCTTTGGAAGAAAGGAGAGCAACCGCGGCCCTTGCTCACAACAAATACTGGGAGTCTGTGGCACGCTACTATAACAAAGGTGTGGTACCGTGGGTATTCAGAACGGGGGACTTGGTCTGGAAAGCAACCACTGCAGTGATGAGAGATCTGAAGACCCCAAAGTTCACGCCCAGATGAGAAGGCCCCTATGAAGTGATCAGCGCTTCCTCAAGCGGATACTACCACCTGGCCTACGTGGAAGACGGTTTCGAGACAAGGGCAGTAAACGCCAAGTACATCAAAAAGTTCTACCCCTGAGAGGGTAATGGAGTTCCTGATCTCCTATTGCTATGTTCTTGTTCTTGTTCTTTTAATTATGCCTTCGAAATTCAATGAAAGGGGATGTATTTCCGTGAAGCAATTCTGTGTAAATGAATCACCAGACTGGTTGTCAAAGGCTTTAATGAGATGTTGCAATTATCCCTCCATTTATTGTATCTGCTCTCTATATCCTATGTTGTGACAAAGTGGGAGCAGTCGCGCAGGAAGAACATTCCCGCGGACCTCCCTTCACTCCACACTCATTCCGAGGTCCCAACACTTAACGATTATTAAAAGAGGTAATGTTAAGTCTCCGTGGCCAGAACATGACCCGCAAAACTTAAGGATTACCGAATAGAGATAATGTTAAGTCCTGCAGGGTAAGAACATGACCCGCGCGTGCTCCTGACACTTAACGATTATCAAAAGAGGTAATGTTAAGTCTCCGCGACCAGAACATGACCCGCGAAACTTAAGGATTACCGAATAGAGATAATGTTAAGTCCCGCAGGGTCAGAACAAGACCCGCGTGTGCTTCTGACACTTAACGATTATCGAAAGAGGTAATGTTAAGTCTCCGCGGCCAAAACATGACCCGCGAGACTTAACGATTACCGAATAGAGATAATGTTAAGTCTCCGCGGCCAGAACGTGGCCCATGGGACTTGAGGATTGCCAAATAGAGATAATGTTAAAATTTTGAAGGGTCAGAACGTGACTCGCGTGCATTTTGAAACTTAGAGACCACCAAGCAAGAATGATATTGAGTGGCAAAGGGGTCAGAATACGGCCCGCTGGGCTTCAATCGTGATGATGATGCAAATAGAAATAAATGCCAAGGCAAAAACCATTCAAAACAATAATCTTATTCTGATACTGCCAGTTTTATTCAAAAAAAAAAAAACAAAGTACATGTGTTACAAAAAGAAAAGAGAGAACGCAGAAAAGAGGCTTAATATAGCCAGTCCGCGAAGACCAGCTCTTCCGGGTTGGGGTCTTCTAAGTTCAGCTTCGCCGCAGCCAGTCTCGCATCGTACTCTGAGATCTGGGCAAACCTGGCCTCCAGACTCGCCAGGTGTTGCCAGGCGGCCTCTAACTGCGCGACGAGGCTCTGAATCTCAGGCCTCAGGCTCGCCCTCCATGACCTCGGAATCTCGGGCCTCAGGCTCGCCCTCTCCCCCGCGGCCCTCAGTGCAGTGCTCCGCGCGCTCAGCTAGCCGAGGTCAAAACCCATGACTCGAGCATCCTCTGTGACCTCCTACAAGGCAACTTCCGTGTCAGCGGTGAAGTCGCTGAAACGTAGCTGCGCCCAAGGGGCGAGCACTTCGTGGAGATTCCTGAGGAAAAGAGCCCCAATTCGGGTTGACCGCGGATTGAAAGGGGCGAACGTCTCTGGGTGCCTCCGAGCTATGGCATTGAGGAGCGAGTGGTAGGCCTCGTCCACTTGGTAACCTGCGGGAAAGAGGTGGACGGGAACTTCGGTCTTTGCCACCATGGGCCCCTTCCCACGGTCCGCGGCAGGGCTCCGCCTGGGTGAGGATTGCTCCCGGGACTCCACTTCGTTCCCCTGTTGTTCCCCCATTTCCAAGTTCAGATCAGCGCCAAAATCTCCAAGAGCTTGGCTTCCCTATCCTCCTAAAACATTGTCAGTTGGCAAGAAAGTCATGTCTTTAAATAGGGAATTGAGATCTGAGTCAGTAATGGAGGTGGGCCCCCCAAGGAGTTCTTCGTTTACCTCCAGCCGTCGGTTTTTAATGATCAAGGAAGGCTGAGCTGGAGGAGTGGCCGCGCGCCTTGTGGATGGGCGGGGAGACAGAGCCTGGGAAGTTGAGCCGGCAGGGGAGTGAGGACTGGTGGCATCCGGAACTGGGTCTCTCCCTGCGGATGGTTGAGTATCCCGGAGGAAAGAGGCGTTAGAGATGCCCGGAGAACTAGCAGCGACCCGGCCTAAGTAGCTTTCTGTGGAACGGATCCGGGCGCTGGTAGATTGTTGGTGAGAGCCCAATGAAGGGTTGGAGGAAGAAGTCAACCCGAGTCACCCCGCGGAAGGGAGTGGGAGGTCCTCCATGTCATCTCCCTCGCCCCGCAGAAGCTGGGCTGCCATTGTGGAGAGGGGAGCCGCAGCGATCTCCGCTTGGCCAACGGACTCGCAGGTATCCATTGGCGAAGGCGGCTCGCGGGCCTCTGAAGCAATTGCATGGGACGGAGAGGGGACTTGATCAGTGGAGTAAGCAATGACACTATCGGATTCCTCAGAGGAAGACAGCGACTTGGTAGAAACCGTGTTGGGATCCCCTCCAAGGTCCATAATGGAAGGTTCGTCAGGTAACATACCTCCCACCACAACGGAGGTTTTCGGCTCTGGCAGCGGGTAGGGGGACTGGCCCCATGCGGGGCTGAATCAACTCCACGTCTCCCACAGCGATGCCTCCCGCGGGGATGGATAACTAACCATGCAGGGTCTCTAGGTGGTCGCTCAGAGGCATGTTGTCCTGATCATCGTTGTTGTCATCATCGATGTCGACACGAGCGTCATCACCGCAACACCCTCGTCTATGCCTCCATCCTCCTCCCCGGAATGCACCGCGGCTGTTCAAAAGGGTTTTAGCGATGAGTAAACTAGAACTTGGAAGAACAAGAGGAACAGCGGAGCGGTTAATAAGGACGATGGAGCTTACCATCGAAACGTTGCCACTTGGAGGGTGTGTCTGGTTCGCCCCCTTCTGCGTCCTCAAGCACGGCTTGTTCCGCTGCCACTGCCGCTGCGGCTGCCTCTGGCTCGAATGCCACGAAGCTGCCAACGTCCAGGTCCCGTTGCTGACAGAAAGAAGAAGAGGCATCAAAAATAGAGAAGGGAAATCAAGCCAACTAAAATCAATCAGTAGGCATACCCTGCGAAGGCGTTTACGGCGACGGCCCTCTGCCGTCGTGGGCGCCTTGGAGGTGGAGGAATGTGACGGTTCCACAGGAGGAGGGGGATGCGCCCTCCCCCGGGGACCCCGGGCAGGAGCTTGGCCCGCGGCGGCGGGAGGCGCGGGGGGAAGCCCCGACGGGAAGGCCATGTTCAAAGGGGCGACGTTCGCGATCACCCACATGCTTTGGGCCCCGCGCCAGTCGGCCCCCCTAGCTTTCACAACGGCCCTCAAAGAGGTGTCCCTCCTACTAATTTCAGTCACTTCCGCGACTTCTGCCTCCTCACGGACGTACAAAGAAAAAGAATCTAAGTTTCCCAGCCAGAAGTGGCGAAACTCCGGGGTGTACCGCCCAACGTGGTCCTTGGAAGGAATGGGCAAGTCCCCGAGCTGCAACAGAATGTCCGTGGAATAAGGCAGTGTGAAGCGCCGCTGGGACTCGACGAAGGAAGATACCTCCGAACATACCCGGGTACCCCTTGGTCGAAACTCAACTGCCTCGCGAACCGATCTGGGCAGTAGAATGACACTCCATGAGCTTCATTATTAAGAAAGGGGAGCCACCCGGGAGGGCGCGGAGTTAACAACCCCCTGGGCTATCGAGTTGTTCCCACCCGCGGCTGAGAGAGAAGAGCGGGCAGGCAAAAGGCATTGGCCAAGGCCAACTATGCCTGGAGAGGCTGAGCTGTACGGACGCAGGGCGAAGTTCTCCGCAATGTCGCAGGACATGTACCAGATGGCATCGCTGCTGGTGTCAATCCATCGTTCCGACCTGGATCGACTGGTGGACGCCCAGAACTCCTGTGCGATCGGGGCGATGATGGGGAAGTGCTCGAAAAAGTAAGCGAGCAGGAAGCTGGTATGAACCATGGAGAGATGGTTGCACCTCCCCAAAGATCTAGCAAGATCAGCATGGACCAGGTCCAGCTGACAAATGGAGCGACCCCAGGAACAGCGGGGCCAGTGCAACGTTCTCGCCACGGGCCAGGAGCACGGTGAGCGGAAAGATCGTCGAAGAGGGACTATCTACTGGGTAGTCCGGGAGGACAAAGCAAAACAGGAAGAAGGCGAAGAAGCCAGCCATGTGAAGCCGCCCCTCGATATGAGGACCAGCGACAAAGTCCCGCGGCATCCCCAGAGCCATTGTCCTCGTGGGCTGAAGGTCCTTGAAAAAGAAGCGGATCCAACTCGCAAAAGAGGTCTTCTAAGCATTCGCCGCGAAGTCCTTGCGGACGCCTTGGGCGGTGAATATGGGACCAGACTGGGCAAGTTTGGCCAACCTCTTCAACTCCTCGACGTCCCGCTGGTCCGCCTCGGAGAGATTCTTGATATCAAGGAGAGTGGTCCCGCAGAGGGGGAGGCAGGTAAGGATGATCACATCCTCCAATGAGAGGCCGCTCTCTCCCCACACCCACGTGAAGGAATGTGTGTCGATGCTCCAGCGCAAGCATACGAAGTTCAAATTCCTGTTGGCCGCTCCCAGCCTCGGAATGGCCAGGCGCCGCGACAGTTGCACGACATCGAGGGTGCAAGTGGTCATGAGAATTTGTTTGAGAGGGGGGTTGTTGACGACCTCGTCAACCCACTCGGACCAGTCAGTGGGTGGCGAGGCCTGGGCCCCAAATCGACACTCCGAATAAGGGAAGTCTCCGCGCTCTGGACGGAGTTGGAGGACGGAGGAGGGGTTGACTGGTTCCGCGTTCTCCAAGCTCGCGGAAGCCGTGAAAGATGTAGGGCTGGAAGTAAAGGGCCCGTTGACGGTGTAGGACTCCACCAAAGTCCAGAAGGGGTCCTCCACAGATCTGAAGTACGGGGCCCTCCTCCACTGATCCGCGGTAGGGACGGGCTCGTCAATGATTAATCCCCACGCAGCCATTTGGATTCTATGATTAAGAAAAGGGAAGAAGGTTCTGAAGAAAGAAAAGGGAATAAAATAATGCACGAGAGAGAAAGAGGAGAAAGTGATAGCACTTCGACAGAGATTGAATGGTAGGTAAAAAAGGAATGAAAAGGGGAGGCCTTATATAGTAGAGCCCTTAATGAGCATTTATGGCGATCGTACCACACCAAAGGTCACGACGGTTCATAAAGGGACCATACAACACCAAGAGACACGTCGGTTCATGAAGAGACGTCACCAACGGTCAGTAACGTTTCACCTCGCGGAACAGTTCGATTACTCCCGCGGAGTTCTAGAGAATAAAATACACACGCGCACAACATGCTCCCGTCGTACGCACGTGGGGGGCATATGTAGGTGCAGTCAAAGTTATTAATCTTTGACCAGGTGAGACCGTTCAACCATCCAATGGCCAGCAGATACGTGGCAACAGGGTCCGCGCGGGAAGGGATCCTCGGTCAAAGGTGCGTCCAAAGAAGAAAGTTGATCACCTAGTGAGGTAGGAACACGTGTACCATGCAAAGGATGACGTCCGCGGAGAAGGTCCGCGGGAGGGGTAACCGTCACAGGACGATTGCTGTCCCCGCGGAAGAACTAAAATGCACCAAAGAGGGCGCAACAGCATAGAGCCGTAGGAAGGTCCCGGGATTCCACCCGAACCTAAAGGCAGGATCTGGGTGGGGGCCCCGCGGAAGATGCAAGACCGCCGCGGGACGCGTCCTGGCTCCAAGCGGGAATTGGGTTAGTTCTTGTTGCTTGGTGGCTTGGGATGGAGGCAATGCCGCAGGGGACCGGGCTCTCCCGTGGAGAGGTTCCCGCGGGATGTTCCGCGGAGAGGCTTCCGCGGGAGGACTAGTTTCCCCAAGGCCTGGAGGTACTGGAGGGGCACGTGTTGGGGTCTTATAGGAGCGCCGTTCTGGGCCTAACCTAAACCCAGGTGCCCTATAAATACCCCTGACATTCCCAATGATTGAAAGACAGAGGGAGAGAGACTTTTCTAGGGGAAGAGCAGGTGAGAGCATTGATTCTGAGGAAGGAGAACATTCTTCCCCAAAGAGAAGGTGGCCTCGCCCGTTCAGACTAGGGAAAGCTGACATCACCCTGCGGAGAATACAAGGGACACGCTGCCTTTGTCTCCCCCGTACCTCTTGCTCCTTCCCTCACCCCACAAGATTTTTTCTCCTTTCCTTCTATTAACCATCGACCAATCACACCTCTCCAGCTCACATTTGCACACGTAAGCGTAGTCAACGAAACCCAACCACACCCACAGAGATACTAAGGGAGTACAAGCTGAAGCTCAATGCCTAGAAATGTGCATTCGAAGTAAGTTAGGGGAAGTTCCTGGGTCACCTCGTGACCATAAGAGGGATAGAGGTGAATCCCGATCAAATAACGGCTTTGTAGAAGCTCCAGAGTCCAAGGACCACGAAGGAGGTCCTGCGATTGACAGGGATGGCTGCAGCCCTTAATAGGTTCATTAGTCAATCTAGCAACAAGTTTAGACCCTTTTTTCAATTGTTGAAGAAAAGAGAAGGTTACGAATGGGGAGCAGAATGTGAGCAGGCATTCCAAGACCTGAAGAAATACTTGGCGGCAGCCCCACTCCTGTCCACCCCTGAACCAGGTGAGATCTTAACCTTGTACTTAGCAGTCTCTGAGCATGCTATTAGTGCAGTCTTACTGAGGAACAAGGGATCCGAACAAATCCCTGTCTATTACATGAGCAAGTCAGATTTTAACCACGAGCAATTGAAATTTAGGAATTAGATTGTTCAATAAGCATAATCTGAGAGATAAAACAAGAGTTCACCTAGAAATAAAATGCCCAAATAGGAGCCCAAAACGTATTCTAATTTGAAAAAGCAATGTTTTAATGTTTTTTGCCATGTTGTGACTTCTCAGCTACTGCAGCATTTCGGGGTTGCCCTCTTTTGCTTTGTCTTTCACAATTTTATACTCTTTTCCACCCTCTTCTTTGCCAAACAGAGCCTTTCAACTGAATTCATCTTCAAAACTTGCACGGTGGCTACCTCTTTGGGACATAAGTAGTCCACAGATGGAAATATCAATTTGGGCTTTTATCACCTCTTCATCCTCCTTATTGATTGTGTAGTTATGAAGGAAGTTAGTTATTTTCATTTGGTTGAATAGTGATACTAAGGAGATTCCATCGAGTGGATCATCGTATTCCCCTTCCATTTCGTCAAAGTTGCTTTCCCCTGTTTGATATGGGTCCGCGCATATGAAACCTAGATCTTCTCTTTCCTCTATCCACAGGCTGTAGTCGCATTCATCGTAAGGATTGACCCATGGTTGTATTTGGAGCTCCTCCACCTTTTCTACGAGATGGATCGTTTCCCAGATGATGGGTGGTGTCAAAATATCGGGACGGTTAATTGGTACCACTATTTGGGTAGGCTCGAAGCGGGCATGCCTTCTCATCATAATGGCCCTTTCCCTTTCTTTCTTCCTATTCTCAGACTAGATACGTAGCCATTCATCATCCTCCACAAATGGGATGTCGGGATCCTCTAAATTGTGTTTTGCCCAGGAATGCTCTTTCCATTTCCTTAGCTTTTCCTCCTTTGCTCGCTCTTCTTCGTCACTCGTATCGAGATCACTTACTTCTGATTGATCAGACTCAACATCTTCTTCTTCCTCCATCATGAAATACTCATCCTCCTCCGGGAAGGTTAAGGTTGGCTTGGCTTGGTTGTTTTGGACAATGTACTGGCCATGATTGTATGTGGGGTTGTGAGATAGGGTTATGAGGTTGACATTTTGGGGCGGTTCAGTATTGGGTGGTTTGGTTTGTGCATCAAGTTGTGGAGGCTTTATGGTGCGGCTATCAATGAGGTCTTGAATGTCATGGTGAAGACGCATGCAATTGTCTGTCTCGTGGCCAGAATGTTGATTGTAGGCGCATTGCTTGTTGGGGTCATGGTTTGGGCCGTAAGGTGGCTGAGGAGATGGCTTGTTCAAGGGTTTGAGATGTCCTTGACGGCTTAGAATGGTTAAGGCTTGGGCGAGAGTCATGTAAAGAGGGCTAAAGTTACGACGAGGCTGGTTTAAGCTTCGGGATAAGCTAGTTTGAAAAGGGTCTTGTGGTGAGATTGAGTTAAGAGTATTTAAAGACGCATGAGATGCATGGCTTGGGAAGGATTTCTTAGGTGAAGGTGCTTCTTCTTTCCCAGTGAGTCCCAGTTTGATTCCCTCTTCAATCTGCAGTCCAGTAGCATCCAAGCGTTTGAAATTTGTGATGGCCTATGTGTAGATATGCTTGAGATACTTGGATTGCAGATTCTTGATGACTATCCTCACTTGATCTTCCTCAAAGGGGCGGTTCTTCATTTTGGCAGCCTTTTTCCTCCATCTAGCCACGAAGGTAACAAAGTCTTCGTTTGACTCTTGCTTGGTCATTTTCAAATCTCGAGTGATTAGTTCGACTTGGACATTATAAGCATATTGCTTGATAAAAGCGTTGGCGATTTTGGGCAAGTGTGATAATGTTCGAACTCCAGAGTGAGAAACCAATCGAGAGCACTTCCAGTGAGAGTTTTTTGAAATAGTTGAGCAATGAGCTCATCATTCAAGCCCATTGGCTTCAGGGTGTTGATGACATGGCGGACATGGCTAGTGGGGTTGCCGGTTCCATTGAACTTTTCGATGTTTGGCATCTTGAATTTCTCAGGCAGTTGAGAGTCTGGAAAGAGGCAAAGTCCTTCAAAGTCCAAAATTTGGTCTCCATGTGAACGGGCCAGAGCATGCTTGATCTCTTTGACTTGCTTGGCTAACTCAGGATTTTCTGGCCTATTCTAATTTGCCATTGATCTTTCTTCGTCTTCAGCATCCCTTGTTGCTTTTTTCGCTAATAAGGTAGCGACTTGAGCCTGAAGATCGGCAATGGTGGCATTGTCGTCTGCCATGGGAATAGGAGGATTGCTTGGTGAAGCTTGGAATTTGGTAGATGATTGGTTTTGCTGAGAAGATGACTGCGAAGTCCCTGGAAGTGATTGGGACTGTTACGGTGAAGGTACTTTAGCAGGCGAAGATGACAGGCAAGATGGCTGCAAAGACCTCTATTTGGCGTGACTTCGGGTGTTATAAGAGTATAAAATTGGCTGTGGTTGCTTCTTTGATCTACCTATTGTGCCTGCTTGAAAAAAGTAAAAAATACCTGCAAGTTAGTACTTGGCTGTATAGGGTTAGGATTTCGACTGAAAATCCCAACCCTTCTGCACAAAAAGAGATGTTCCAACAATGAATGATCCAAGGTGTGAGGAAGAACTTGGGAACAAAATGCAGGAAATTTCCTTAACTGCGGGTTGCTGTCTTAGTTTGATAGGTTCTATGGCTTTCTAACACATGTAAGGTTTAGGTAGTCTCAAGGTGCTCCGTCGTCAAAGGGCACCAGTCCTTTCACCAGCCCATCATAGGCGGTGATTGGGCGATTTCCTTTTTGATATGCCACTAGGTATGAGTGACTGTGGAGTTTGCTGGAACCCCTAACATAGCCTCGTGTCATGCCGAGGTATTAGGTGAACTCAACGAGGTTTGCCCGCTCGATGCATATGATAAATGAATTAAATAAGGCATGTATTAGTCTTATGTTGAACATTCTGGTTATGGCTCTCAAGTCCCCAGCAGAGTCGCCAAAGAACTGTAGACACCTCCCTGGAGCGGGGCATCGCCATGCAGATTGATCGTTGTTTGCTCGTTTGGTTGCTTGCTTCATAAACCAAGATCGTGGATGTTCCCATGGCTAGGAACATCGCCACACGATAACAGTTATCATCAAAACAGAGTCGCCACCTAGTTTTTAAAACTAGAAAAATAGGTAGAGATTCTGGGTACGGGAGCCAAAAATACAGTAAGGGGAAGGTGTTAGGCACCCTTCTCTGCCCAGCCGCAAGACTGGCCCATAATTGTTCAACGTAAGACATATACTCGCTTTATTTAATTCTAACACGTAGTCTGTTTAATTAGCCTTTAAACAGTTAATGGTGAGCCAGGACTGGAATTGAAAGCATGCATCAAAAAGCAGAAAACAAAACAAAGCTGTCCCAGGGGAATGGATCCCACGGCCGGTGAATGGATGTCACGACCGAGGGATCCTCCTGGTTTGATGAATCGGCCAAGGGATTGACCCTTAGGTCAATTTCTGGGATGTCCTCGTGGGACCATGCAAACACGTCCTTGTTCTTCCTTAGAAATTGTAACAGCTCTGACTTTGCTACTGAGCTCAGCCCCGCTCCGATTCTCACCGTCTTCCCTGGATGGCCCGGCTCCAGGAGCTCTTTTATGAGCTCTTCCACAGGCTCTCCTTGCTGAAGCTTCTCTTCGTCCCGGGTGTCGAGGCTTTCTATGGTCATGGTGACGTTAGCACCTCTGAGTGAGGTGACATAACATTCCCGTGCTGCTTTCTGATCTCCTCTTATGCATGCTATCCCTGCTGGTGTCGAGAACTTTATCATCAAATGATACATGGAGATTATGGCCTCGATTTTATTCAGGGTTGTTCTCCCCAGTATTGCATTGTATGCAGAAGGACAGCTCACCGCTATGAAATCTATCATTCGTGTAATCTGGCTTCCTTCCTCTCCCATGGTGACAGGTAAGGCTATTTGGCCAGCTGGATAGACGGGCGTACCTGCAAATCCAACCGGTGGGGAGGTCATAGGCCTTAGCCTTTCCCTTCCAACTTTGAGCTGATCATAAGCATGAAGGTATAGGATGTCGGCGGAGCTCCCACTGTCTATCAGCACCCGACGTGTAAGGTAGTTGGCTAAGACAACGGTGATAACCAGAGGGTCGTCTTCTTCTGAGAAAATTATGGGTATTTCCTCATTCTTTTGGAATTTATTTGGACGGCCAACTGTGTTGACTTCCAAGTGCTCCTCCGTTCTTAATTTCCTCAGGTGAGCTTTTCTAGCATTGCTAGACTCTCCTCCTCCAGCAAATCCCCCATGAATGACCTTGATCTCTCCAATGGAACCCGGCCGGGGTGCAGCACCATCTCTTTCGTCTTTGTTTGTATCATCCCTCCTGGATTGTTTCTGGTACTTCTTTGATACAAAACGCTGAAGTCTCCCTCTCTGGATCAACTCCTCGATCTGCTGCTTTAGATTTATACAATCATCTGTGTTATGACCGTGGTCTTTGTGGAATCTGCAGTACTTATCCTTGGCTCTTTTGTTTGGATCGGACCTCAACTTTCCGGGCCACTTGAGGTGAGGCGGTCCCCCTCCCCTTTTAGGGGATGTTCTCGAGTCTACTTTCTTGTTCTTCAGTTCTCCTCCCGCTTTACGGGTGGAGTCTCTTCTTTTCCTGTCAGATGGTGGAAATTCACTGACCTGTGATGGCTCTGCCTGAGGATCAAAGCCATCACGGGAACGCCTTGCGTAAACAGCTTCCTCGGCATTCATGTGCTTCTGTGCTCTGAGCATGAGCTCTGCCAGGGTCTTGGTTGGTTCTTGAGATAAGAGGTATAGGAACTGTCCTGGGTACAGTCCGACTGTATACGCAGTTATACTCACGCTGTCGTCAGCTTCATCTATCTGGACCACTTCCTTGTTGAACCTAGTGGTGAAGTCTCTTAACGACTCCCATCGTCCCTGCTTCACTGTTAGAAGGTGTGTTGCTGGTTTGCCGTAGCATTGGCCAACAATGAAGTAGCTTACAAAGTTCGTGCTAAGCTCTTTGAAACTACGTATACTCCCGGGAGGGAGTTTGTTAAACCATTCTCGAGCACTCCCCTTAAGGGTAATAGGAAAAGCCCGACACATGACTTCGTCAGGCACTGCTTGTAGATGCATAAGGGATTTGTACGTTTCTAAATGATCCAACGGGTCCGTGGAACCATTGAATGTTTCTAACTGGGGCATCTTGAACTTCCTAGGAAGAGGGCGCCCCATGACTTCGGAGGTGAAAGGTGAATCCGTATTTTGCACCAGCTCTTCTACCGTAGTAGGAGCCTGCGCCTTGACTTGCTTCATTAACCCTTCAATCTGATTCTGCATCTTGAGAATCACCCTTCAATCTGATTCTGCATCGTGGGGTGGCTTTTCCAGGGGCGGCTTGCTATACCTTTTTCAGTTTTGGCTTTCCCCCTCACTGGACTCGCTTTCTTCTCTGTGATTCTCTTTCTCATGTTGACTGTGTTGTAGATTCGGGATGCTAGGCTCAGAGATTTATAGACGCAAAGCAGTGTTTTCCTGTATCGCAGTCTGTAACCCTTGGGTTAACGTTTTTATTTGCTTCTGTATCGCAGTCTGATCGACTCCAGTCTTACTTGCCTTAGCGCCCTTAGCCGCTTCCGCTGCTTTGGCTGCTTCTGCTGCTTTGGCCACTTTTTCGGCTACGGCAGCGGCCTTGGCCACTTTTTCGGCTACGGCAGCGGCCTTGGCCACTTTTTCGGCTACGGCAGCGGCCTTGGCATCTTTGGCAGCCTTAGCTGTTTCGGCGGCCTTGGCGGCTTTAACCGCGGCGGCGGTCTTGGTGGCATCGTCGACGCCCGTTTGCGGGGGATCTGAAGCCATCATTGTTCTGCTAGATGGGGTATCCACCATGCAAAACTATTCACCGCGAAGGAGAAGTCGTTTCCCTCAGACGGCGCTAGCTGATGTATCAGCTTTGTATCTGGCCCCGACCTGTTCCTGCAAAGACAACGTGAGCGCTAATGACACCGGCGTGGTGGCGTGCCAACCACCCTCTGATGCCTAAGTCAGTAGAGAATTTGTTATATGGTGGGAGAAATGAGATTCAATGCTATTAATTGGGCACGTACCTTAACTGGAGTTCTACCGTCACTTTTATAGGCATTTGATCGAAGGTTAAGTCCTAGTAGGACTATATTCCGGGGATTTATTGACTATCCTAACAGTGAGCGTGGAGTCCTGCCTTAGCTAGGACTCCATACTCATCAAATCTTGGCCTGGATTCGTTATCCTTCGTTGGCCGTGTTTATCTTTGGGATTTCATGTCTATCTTATCCATATCTTCTCGTTTATCCCATGGGATTTTAGTTCTTTTTAAAGTGGTGTCTTCATCCA
The DNA here is from genome assembly GCA_025413875.1 of Rhododendron molle. Lineage (NCBI taxonomy): Eukaryota > Viridiplantae > Streptophyta > Magnoliopsida > Ericales > Ericaceae > Rhododendron > Rhododendron molle. The sequence continues at coordinate 11,977,253 of CM046398.1, read as the reverse complement.
GGATAAACGTGCTGCTTGAGCATTACTCATCCAGCCTTGGCTGGATTTCCGAGCTGGGCCTCCAACCCTGCTCCGTCTTACGGGACGGGCTGGGTGCCCAGACGTACTTACTGATGACATTCTTCAAAGGGTCTTGGGCGGAGCTGGCTTTTTACTCCCCAGCTCCGCCTCGTTTACCAAGCTGGCCTTACCAGGTCTTCCCTACTTATCACCAGGATATTCTGGGTTTTCTATACGAGAAAGGAAACTTAGGGCAACGAGGAAGCTTGGACAGCAAGCATTTGTGAATCTATAAATATGAGGTAAACCAAGAGGTTAAAGTACGCAATTCATGACAATTTGTTCACTACCTACTGATAATTAGGGTTTCTTGCTGAATACGTGATACTAACTTAGGCATCGGAGGGCCTTTGCCACGAGAGGCAAAGGTGCGCTCACACTTTGTCTGTTTTCTAGGTTTACTTCCGACAAGGTGTTAGAGTTCCGGCGAGGAGTTTGAAGTAGCCGTTATGATCTTGTGCTGTTTAAAGCTTCTTTCGATATCCTGCACTTACAGATACATAGGCAGTCTCTCTTTGAGACTCGGACACATTCTATCAAATTGGATCCATGATTGACGTTTTGGTACACATCAAAGGTCGAAGAGGATCAAAGATCAAGCTGCATTGAAGGATCAGAGGGGGGGAAAACCTTTGTCTTTCAATTTTATTGCAAATTACTTCTTCAATTACAGGCTGAGCATAAAGCCTTAAAAATCTTTGAAGCATCAAAAACAGAACGAAATGCTAGAAGCCTAATGGCTCACAGTTTATTCTAAGTTCAGCGAAATGCGTGCTAGCTTATAGTCATGCGCGTTTGTTCAAAGTGATGCATTGGTCTCAAACCTACGCACGCTTATTCAATTCCTGCAAGTGGTAGCCTGCTACTGCCTCGAATGTTGTTCCAGGGGCTTTTGCCAAGTCTTGTCATACCATGCAAGTCATATGGACTTAATGTGACTGCATGGGGTTGTCGATTTCAGTCCGGGCCTATACGAGTCATCATCTGCGTCTTATGTCCATCTTTGCGACATTTTTCCAATTTTTCAATCAACTGTCATATTGGGATGCTTTTCTTGGTTTTGTTTGTACTGGTCTTTGTGCGTTTTTGCGTCTCTCACAAGTGTCAGTTTCACCTGTGTAGGAATGTGGTGGATTTTGGCTCATTAATGCCCAAAATTTTATTATATTCCGAATGTCTAAGGGTTCTGTAGACCCCCAATCTGGTCTTCCGGATTAGTTTGCTTACGGTATCTTGTTTCCCCGATGATGAAGTGGATCAAGAACACCCTGGGAGTGATAGCATGTTTGAGCTTTGAGTGTTTTCAAAACTCCTGTCGTAACGACCCTGATTTTTGGTCAATAAAAATTTCGCTAAAAATTTGAATTTTATTTTAATACTTGGATTTCATTTCAACATCCAAAAATCGGTCGTTACCGACTTATAAAATTTTGTTATTTTATTTGAAAATTCTTTATTTATTTTATAAATCCCTTTTTGCGATTAATAATCCGTCATAATTAGGTTTATGACTTAGGAGATTAGAATTCATCGCCCAGGCATCGGGTTCAGCTGGCTCGCCGCTTGGCGTCGGCCGACGTGAGCCTGCCTCGCTTTGTCGCCGGCTCATTGTCGCTACGCTTGCCTTGTCGTTTGGCCATTGTCCGCACTCGCTTCGCCAGGCGTCTGGTCGCTGCCGTCGCCTTTCGCCAGGCGTCGGAGTCCTGCGGTTGTTTCGCTCGGCCGCCATCGGGTTCGCCTTGGCGCCGTCACGCTTGCTTTTGCCTTTGGCGTTCTTTGGTCGCTTGCTCGCTTTGGTCGCCATTGGGTTCTGCTTTTGGCATCGGTCGCGCTTTTGCCTTGGCTTTGCTGGTCGCTTTGCTCTACCTTGGTCGCCATTGGTTCTGCTTGGCATCGGTCGCGCCGCTCTTGCCTTTGGCGTTGCTGAGCTACCTTGGCCTCTCGCAGCTACCGGTCGCTTGGCCTTTGTTTGGCCACCAGTTCTTGCGCCGCCACATCGGCCACCGGTCGCTTTTGGCCAGTTTGCTGGATCGCTTTTGCCGCTAATCGCTGGCTACCAGGTCGCTTTGGCTACCGCGGCCACCGCCTTGCCACCAGGCTGCTTTGGCACGCCACGCTTGCCTTGGCGTTTGACCTAGGATAATATTTATCCGTTGGACGATAGATGCTAGAGTAATCTTTACCCATTAGTCAATAGGTAAACCTTGGTTAATCTTCCTAAGCACGAGATTAGATGAGTAGTGCTTAATTGCAAAGTATTATACTTTTTGGTATTAACCGTTGGATAATAACCATTAGGAGATTCTTTACCCATTGGGCGATAGACTAGAATCCTAGCCATTATTACCCATTGGTTATTAACCATTAGAGAAACTATTATCCATTGGATAAAAGTTAGTCTTGACAATCATGTACTTGGTTGATTTAAATATTAAATTTGACCATGTGTTAAAATCCATTAAATTAAGATTAGTCCATTAGTATATTGGTTAGTACATGGTACTTTGGATGAAGTAGAATACTATATTAGATACTAGTCCTAGGTCATATCTAGTATAGATATTGTGTAGTACATGTGTATATATATATATATATATATATATATATATATATATATGTATGTATGTACTTGTTGTATATATATATATTATTGTATATGGCATGTGTGTTATTAAATATTTTAACTAGAAAATCTAATTTACTTGAAAATGTGGATTTTATTAAAGACCCAAAGTACATATACATATATTAGTATATTGTATGTCTTCCATGCAAGTACAAGGTTTATTATTTAATTTTTCCATGGGATTCTCTTATTATTAAAGACTAGATTGCCCATGTGTTAAAATCCATTAAAATAGATTTAGTTCATTAGGTTAATAATTTAGTACCTAGTACTTTGAAAGAAGAAGATTAGTTTATTAGATCTTGGAAAGTGACATATCTAGTCTAGATATTGTAGTACTTGCTTGTATATATAATATGTGTACTTGTATGTATATATATATGTATATATATATTATATTGTAATACACATGTGTGTATATATATTTTTATAATAAGAAAATCTAATTTTGGTTTAAAATACAAGATTTCAAAGTACCCATAGTACCCATATCTATAATATATAATGTGTATTCTTCCTAGTGCATATATATATATATAGTACTTGAGAGAGAGGCCGAGAGAGAGAAATTGGGAGAGAGAGAGAGATCGGATGGAGAGGGAGGGAGAGAGTGTGATGTGTGTGCAAGTTGATTGACCTTGCTTGGTCATCCTTGTCCTAGTTTGTGTATGCTTCAAGTGAAAGCATAACCAATGCCATCCAATCTTGCCCTTCCTTGTACAAACCCCATTAGAATACTTGAATCAAATCTCCTTCCTTGCCTAGTCTTCCATAATCCAATCCAAAGGACACATCCTAGCCTTGCATGCCTAGTTTTTAGGTTGTTTCTTGCAAGGAAGCAAGATTTGATGGAATAAAAAAATAAGGTATAGAGAGAGAGAGGGAAATTCGGCTAGGGAGAGAGAGAGGGAGTTCTTGGCCTATAAATAGCAAGCCACTTCTTCATTTGAACTCACACCTTCACCTCATTCTCCAACTTCTCTCTAAAAACTCTAAGAAACCAGTTTCTGGACAGCCTACTGTCCTCTGAAAAACTCCATTTTTTCTCCGGGCGAAAGTCGTTTCTAGGAACAACGTCCTGCACGAAAGTCGTAGAACACTTCGAGAGCTTCAGTTTAGACCCAAGAACCACCCCAAACGGTCAAGAGATGACGAAGATATCGACCTCCAAAGTTCAGTGAAAAATCTGGAAATTCCATTCCAGACAGCTCACTGTCCACTTTCTTATCCCCATTTTTCTCCGGGCGAAAGTCGTTTCTAGGAATAACGTCCTTCACGGAAGTTGTAGAAAATTTTGAGATCTTCGTTTTAGACTCAAGAACGATCCTATTCGGCCCAGTTTTGACCGAGTTACTGCCATCCAAAGTTTGGTCCAGATTTGAGAGTTTCACCGCCCGTAGAATTTTTCAACTAGCTTATTCGGCCCCGACTAGTTTCGGATTAAGGTAGAATCTTCTTATACCTCTAACTCTACGTAGTATACCTATACGCCTACCCTACGTATATCGTATGATATGAACGTGAGTAAGAATATGTAATACTTGGCTAGTTGATCGCATGATGTTGTTTGACGTAGAATTCTTTGAAGTATATGAGCATGATAATATAGTTGTGATAATTAGCTTGTAGAATCTTCTTATACCTCTAACTCTACGTAGTATACCTATACCCCTACCCTACGTATATCGTATGATATGAGCGTGATTAAAAACATGTAGTACTTGGCTAGTTGATCGCATGATGTTGTTTGACGTAGAATTCTTTGAAGTACATGAGCATGATAATGTAGTTGTGATATTTAGCTTGTAGAACTTTCTTGTTTAAAAGAACGTAGTTTACTTTGATCTTATGACTACTTGATTGCTTGATCGCCTAGTTACCACGTGATTGTATGAACTCGTCAATAAACATGTGTTGCTTTATTGAACCTCTCGAAGGAAATGCATTTTAAAGATAAAGTATCATTTGAAACGAAGTATTTGTATTTTGACCTTTTAACGAGCATGATATCGCATGAGTTATGTGAATAGTCCCACCGCGGAGTCGATGCATGTTACGAGACACATGGAATTGGAAAAGTAGAGATATGACACCTAAGATGTGGTTGATACGAATAAAAAGTGTTTTGGAAATGCATAATGGCCGGACTTGGTAGCCATCATGGCCATGAGTCAGATTTGGTAGCCTTTGTGGCAATGAGCCGGACTTGGTAGCTCATTGTTGTGCGACACAAGGTGCCGGTCTTGGATGCTCATGGTTGTGTGTGTGTATGACACAATGTGCCGGACTTGGTAGCCATTGTGGCCGTGCGTTGGTAACCTTGTGGCAATGAGCCAGACTTGGTACCTCAATGTTGTGTGACACAAGGTACTTGTAACCCATGGTTGTGTGTGTGCGTGTTTTCGGAATTGATGATAAAAGATGAGACACAAAACGATGAGTCGCGTAGGGGAGACACACGGAAAACATGACACCAATGCTCATTAGTGAATGCACATGTGTAATTGTATGAGTTGGTTGAAAGCATGTTAAAATTGTATACTATCTTTGATGTGTATGTTAAGGGTTAGTGGGTTTGGATTACTCTATTGAGCTTTCAAGCTCACGGTGTTGCTTTATGTGACCCTGACGTATTATACTGGTGGCGACGCTGGTATAATGTGTCAGACTTGTTAGATGAACAAGGGGAGTTGTACACCTTGGAGGCTTTTGGAGCTGAGGAACTTGCTAGGATGGAAGAAGAGAAGGAGCTGTAGTTAACCTTAGATATCCATCCCTTTTTTGTGTAATAAATGAACCCTTTGGGAGTTTATGATGTAACAAAGAGCCAGACTCTCTTTTGTTGTTCAATAAAATGTTTATTTAACGTACCCAAAATTCGGGCCGTTACAACTTGGTATCAGAGCTTTAGGCTCAACACTCGGCCATGGGTAGAATGGGTAGCCTTTAAGATAAGTCTTGAGATAAGTTTTAGATAAGTTGACCGTTGCATAAACGTGACTTGATTTTTAAGTTTACCGTCCCAAATTGGGTGGAATTCTGATAAAACAATCTTCGGATTGAAGTAAGGTGTGGAAATTGGCAGTACCACCGAACTGGGAATTCCCGAACAATTGGATGATGACTTAAATCAAGAATCGAATGCGGAACGTAGCTAAATCCAAGTTTTTCCTTAGTGTTAATTGAACCCTTGTCTTTAAACACTACTAATTGAGGTTTAAACTTTTCCTTGTAGATGAGCACCTATCGAGCCAACCTATTAGCTGAAGCCCGTCAATTTAAAGGGACCCTGAGGTCAATGACAAACCTGCTTGTGGCGGACCCTTACTTCCCCTATGCCTTCCCTTATGTCTATGACTACCACCTAGAGCACGGTGCCTTTCCACTTCCCGAGACCGAAGAGGATGGCAATGAAGAGGCCGCACCCATCTTAGTCCAATTAGCACCCCCTGATGATGTAGAATTCGTGGTGGAAGGAATTGAGGAAGAAGAGGAAGATCCCGAGGAGCCTGAAGAGGACTCCGCGGATGAGGATGGATTTCACGACCCACCCCAAAATGAGGCGGATTGGCAACACCTCATGGAGGTGCAACATTTAAATGCCATCGATAATGGATGGGAGTCTGATGAGGAGGAGGTGGGAGACGAAGAAGCAATACCTGTCCTCGTCCAAATAGCACCCTTTCTCCACGGGGAACTTGTAGTCGTGGGGAACGAAGCTGAAGCCATTCCCGCTCCAGCTCCAATAGCACCTCCCGAGAATGAGGATCTCGAAGAAGATCCCGAAGAAGATCCCAAGGAGGAAGAACCAATGGAGATTTGGGGAAATGAGGGATCTGACGGAGAGAGTGAATCTGATGACAAAGAAGAGCCTGGATGGCTAGGGGTTGTGCCCGACATCATGGACATAGCCTCTGACATCGGCGATGTACCTCCGCCACCCGTTGAGACTGACATAGGCCCATATAAGGCCCAATTCCCGAACACCTTTTAGGCTCATTAAGAAGCTTGTGATGCAAATGTAATAAGAAGGTTGGTAGTAGTTGAACTTGTAAGGTAGTAGTAAGCCTAGACTAATATTAGCCATTTACGTTGTACTTGATCCGATTAAGTAATGAAAATATGTATTTCTTTCTTACGTGAAATCACTGTTTATGTGCATGCTTGTAATTACCCCTCACACCGTTAAGTCTTATCTTTTGTTTTGTAGTAGAACTCTATGCTTATGTTTGTAATCCCTTGTTTTTCTATGAAAAGCTTATTTTCTTAAGATAAAGAGTACTGTTGCGTACTATTCAATATTTTTCTTTAGTAAATGAAACCCTTATTACAAAGGACAATTATTTTAGTTGACGCAAGTTGCTAAATGATAGTAATCTTCTTGCTTATCTATAAAATCTTCTCTGTTATGGGTATTGTAGCACACTACCATTAGACATTTTATTTTAGTTTGATGAGAGCGCCAAGTGTCGGCCATAACCCAAAAGGGGGGCCCGGTAATCGCACTTCAGCCATACCCAAAAAAAGGGGGGCCCGGTAACCCATCCTCTCAATCCTCCAAATTTTCAAACTCACATTCCAACTTTTCCCTCCTTCACACCCCTCACCCGGCCCTATATATACTCCACTTCTATTCCCATTTTCTTCACCCCTCTTCTTATCTTCATCTCTCTTACCATTTTAACCCCTCCAAACCACTATCCAATCAAACCGAGCCATGGCGATCTACCGACGAGGATTCCCGGAGGACGCCCAGTTCCGAGAGATGGAGCGAATCGAGCTCACCTCGACGATCCAAGCAATACAGTTGCTACCCTTCACCTTCGTCCTCTTTTGTGCCGTAATTACCATAGCCATGCCGCGGTGGTTCGACAGGAATAACCGCCTCACCACCTTCTGGTACTGGGTTCCCGTCGTGGCCGTCGCACTTGTGGCGTTCGGAAAAGAATACGAACGTCGGGCACTCCAAGCCTTCAACGATCGATGGCGGCTCGAGGCATAGCAATGGCACCCTAGCCATTATTTTGCTTTTACTTTCATTTTCTTGTATCCGATGATGCCGTTAGGCGTGTAATATAATGATCTTTTTTAACTCAAATTTTATTTGCTTATCTACCACAATCTGTCTTGTTCATTGCGTGCTAACTTCATAACAAAACCCCTCAGTTCGAGTAACACCACCATTTCGGGAGAGTACAGCTGTTAGTCTAAAGTAAGTAGCGAGTGCGAACTAGAAATAGCCAACCTACGCCTAACCTGCGACTTAAGATTGACTTGCTATTTTTAAGGGGGATAAACGACGATTCAAGGACCAGTATAGCGACCTTGTCAAATCGGTAGACACGCACCAATTTCGAGGACGAAATTATTTTAAGGGGGATAGGTTGTAACGACCCTGATTTTTGGCCAATAAAAATTTCGCTAAAAATTTGAATTTTATTTTAATACTTGGATTTCATTTCAACATCCAAAAATCGGTCGTTATCGACTTATAAAATTTTGTTATTTTATTTGAAAATTCTTTATTTATTTTATAAATCCCTTTTTGCGATTAATAATCCGTCATAAGTAGGTTTATGACTTAGGAGATTAGAATTCATCGCCTGCATCGGGTCTCTGTCGGACTGCCTGCTGTGGCGTCGGTGGTGACTGACTGCCTTAGCGTTGGCTCATTGTCTTTTGCCTTGCCTTGGCGTCGGCTCATTGTCGGGCCTGCCTTGCCTTGGTCGTTTCGGCATTTGTCACACTGCCTCGCCTAGGCGTTGGGTCATTGTCGGATGCGCCTGCGCTCAGGGCGTCGGGTAACTGTCGGGTTGCTCTGCCCTGGCTGCCATCGGGTTCTGCCTTGGCGTTGGGTCGCGCCTTGCTTTTGCCTTGGCGTTGCCGGGCTGCCTTGCTCTTCCTTGGCTGCCATTGGGTTCTGCCTTGGCATTGGGTCGCGCCTCGCTTTTGCCTTGGCGTTGCTGGGCTGCCTTGCTCTGCCTTGGCTGCCATTGGGTTCTGCCTTGGCCCCATCGCTTGCCATGGCTTTGGCGCCTTGGCATCTGCAGGTCGCTGCCTTGGCCTTTTGGCCACCGGCTGCTTGTAACCATGCTTTGGCCTTGTTTGTGCCAGTTTTGGCCAGCCCGCAGCCTTGGCTACACCGCTTTGGCCACTTGCCACCAGTCGCCTTGGCCACGCTCACGCTTTGCCTTGGCGTTTGACCTAGGGTAATATTTATCCGTTGGACGATAGATGCTAGAGTAATCTTTACCCATTAGTCAATAGGTAAACCTTGGTTAATCTTCCTAAGTACGAGATTAGATTAGTAGTGCTTAATTGCAAAGTATTATACTTTTTGGTATTAACCGTTGGATAATAACCATTAGCAGATTCTTTACCCATTGGGCGATAGACTAGAATCCTAGCCATTATTACCCATTGGTTACTAACCATTAGAGAAACTATTATCCATTGGATAAAAGTTAGTCTTGACAATCATGTACTTGTTTGATTTAAATATTAAATTTGGCCATGTGTTAAAATCCATTAAATTAAGATTAGTCCATTAGTATATTAGGTTAGTACATGGTACTTTGGATGAAGTAGAATACTATATTAGATACTAGTCCTAGGTCATATCTAGTATAGATATTGTGTAGTACATGTATATATATATATATGTATGTACTTGTTGTATATATATATTTTATTGTATATGGCATGTGTGTTATTAAATATTTTAACTAGAAAATCTAATTTACTTGAAAATGTGGATTTTATAAAAGACCCAAAGTACATATACATATATTAGTATATTGTATGTCTTCCATACAAGTACAAGGTTTATTATTTAATTTTTCCATGGGATTCTCTTATTATTAAAGACTAGATTGCCCATGTGTTAAAATCCATTAAAATAGATTTAGTTCATTAGGTTAATAATTTAGTACCTAGTACTTTGAAAGAAGAAGATTAGTTTATTAGATCTTGGAAAGTGACATATCTAGTCTAGATATTGCAGTACTTGCTTGTATATATAATATGTGTACTTGTATGTATATATATATGTATATATATATTATATTGTAATACACATGTGTGTATATATATTTTTATAATAAGAAAATCTAATTTTGGTTTAAAATACAAGATTTCAAAGTACCCATAGTACCCATATCTATAATATATAATGTGTATTCTTCCTAGTGCATATATATATATATAGTACTTGAGAGAGAGAGAGAGAGAATCCGGGAGAAAGAGAGAGATCGGATGGAGAGGGAGGGAGAGAGTGTGATGTGTGTGCAAGTTGATTGACCTTGCTTGGTCATCCTTGTCCTAGTTTGTGTATGCTTCAAGTGAAAGCATAACCAATGCCATCCAATCTTGCCCTTCCTTGTACAAACCCCATTAGAATACTTGAATCAAATCTCCTTCCTTGCCTAGTCTTCCATAATCCAATCCAAAGGACACATCCTAGCCTTGCATGCCTAGTTTTAGGTTGTTTCTTGCAAGGAAGCAAGATTTGCTTGGAATTAAAAATTGAGAATAAGAGAGAGAGGGAAATTCGGCTAGGGAGAGAGAGAGGGAGTTCTTGGCCTATAAATAGCAAGCCACTTCTTCATTTGAACTCACACCTTCACCTCATTCTCCAACTTCTCTCTAAAAACTCTAAGAAACCAGTTTCTGGACAGCCTACTGTCCTCTGAAAAACTCCATTTTTTCTCCGGGCGAAATTCGTTTCTAGGAACAACGTCCTCCACGAAAGTCGTAGAACACTTCGAGAGCTTCAGTTTAGACCCAAGAACCACCCCAAACGGTCAAGAGATGACCAAGATATCGACCTCCAAAGTTCAGTGAAAAATCTGGAAATTCCATTCCAGACAGCTCACTGTCCACTTTCTTATCCCCATTTTTCACCGGGCGAAAGTCATTTCTAGGAATAACGTCCTTCACGGAAGTTGTAGAAAATTTTGAGGTCTTCGTTTTAGACTCAAGAACGATCCTATTCGGCCCAGTTTAGACCGAGTTACTGCCATCCAAAGTTTGGTCCAGATTTGAGAGTTTCACCGCCCGTAGAATTTTTCAACTAGCTTATTCGGCCCCGACTAGTTTCGGATTAAGGTAGAATCTTCTTATACCTCTAACTCTACGTAGTATACCTATACCCCTACCCTACGTATATCGTATGATATGAACATGAGTAAGAATATGTAATACTTGGCTAGTTGATCGCATGATGTTGTTTGACATAGAATTCTTTGAAGTATATGAGCATGATAATATAGTTGTGATAATTAGCTTGTAGAATCTTCTTATACCTCTAACTCTACGTAGTATACCTATACCCCTACCCTACGTATATCGTATGATATGAGCGTGATTAAAAACATGTAGTACTTGGCTAGTTGATCGCATGATGTTGTTTGACGTAGAATTCTTTGAAGTACATGAGCATGATAATGTAGTTGTGATATTTAGCTTGTAGAACTTTCTTGTTTAAAAGAACGTAGTTTACTTTGATCTTATGACTACTTGATTGCTTGATCGCCTAGTTACCACGTGATTGTATGAACTCGTCAATAAACATGTGTTGCTTTATTGAACCTCTCGAAGGAAATGCATTTTAAAGATAAAGTATCATTTGAAACGAAGTATTTGTATTTTGACCTTTTAACGAGCATGATATCGCATGAGTTATGTGAATAGTCCCACCGCGTAGCCGATGCATGTTACGAGACACATGGAATTTGGAAAAGTAGAGATATGACACCTAAGATGTGGTTGATACGGATAAAAAGTGTTTTGGAAATGCTTAATGGCCGGACTTGGTAGCCATTATGGCCATGAGTCAGATTTGGTAGCCTTTGTGGCAATGAGCCGGACTTGGTAGCTCATTGTTGTGCGACACAAGGTGCCGGTCTTGGATGCTCATGGTTGTGTGTGTGTATGGCACAATGTGCCGGACTTGGTAGCCATTGTGGCCGTGCGTTGGTAACCTTGTGGCAATGAGCCGGACTTGGTAGCTCATTGTTGTGCGACACAAGGTACTTGTAACCCATGGTTGTGTGTGTGCGTGTTTTCGGAATTGATGATAAAAGATGAGACACAAAACGATGAGTCGCGTAGGGGAGACACACGGAAAACATGACACCAACGCTTGTTAGTGAATGCGCATGTGTAATTGTATGAGTTCGTTGAAAGCATGTTAAAATCGTATACTATCTTTGATGTGTATGTTAAGGGTTAGTGGGTTTGGATTACTCTATTGAGCTTTCAAGCTCACGGTGTTGCTTTATGTGACCCTGACATATTATACTGGTGGCGATGCTGGTATAATGTGTCAGACTTGTTAGATGAACAAGGGGAGCTGTACACCTTGGAGGCTTTTGGAGCTGAGGAACTTGCTAGGATGGAAGAAGAGAAGGAGCTGTAGTTAACCTTAGATATCCATCCCTTTTTTGTGTAATAAACGAACCCTTTGGGAGTTTATGATGTAACAAAGAGCCAGACTCTCTTTTGTTGTTCAATAAAATGTTTATTTAACGTACCCAAAATTCGGGGCGTTACACCTGTAGACACCCCAATTTGGACAACTCGAATTTCCTTGATTCGTGGCCCGGAGGCTCCCCGATGATGAAAATTGGATTAAACAAGCCTTGAACCGATAGAATAATGCTCCTTGAAAGGCTTTAAAAAGAGAAATAAAATGTCAGAAATAGCTTTCAAGCGCTCTGGATCAATCCCAAGCGCTCCAGACTATTTTCCAAAACCATGGGTCAGCCAATTCTCGAGCGCTCGAGAGTGAAGTCCCAAGCGCTCGAGACCACTCTCAAGCGCTCGAGACTTTTGTACTGCCCAATGGATGATGGAGCTTCCCCACTATCCATGCAGCCATCATTGCAGCCGTTTCAACGGGTCTTAGCCTTAGACCTCACTCAACCTCAGTCAGAGATGAGTCAGAGATGGAGATTTCATTTTGATTCCAAATGATATTTTCCAATATGAGACCATATGCTATATTTTTGCCTATATAAGGCCTCTTCTCAGCTCAGAAGAGGCACGGGCTCTCTCTCTCTAGACCACTCTTCTAACTGTTCAAAAACAAAAACACTCCCACTCCCATTTCTTGGTGAGGAAAGACTTTGATTTTCAAAAAAAAAAAAACCAAAACAACCAAGTGTGAAGATGCAAGAGCATGAAGAGGGTTCAGATTACCTTCCATATCTGATCTCTTGAGTGTTTCATTCTTCACTCATTTCCTCAAAGCCATCCCAGGAGCAAGAGTTCTATTTCAAAGGTAGAAATTTTTGTACTAATTTCCAACCGCAAGGCTGTTTTCCCTTCTGAGGGAGGCCTCTCAGCTCATCCCAGTCTTCAATATTGAGGGTGTAATGGGAGGACCTTAGTGTTCAAACAAGAGCAAAGGGATACGAGTGTATTTTCCATGCATGCATCACTAGAAACACTCCCGAGCGCTCGGGAGAGCGCTCGAGAGTGAGGCCAGTCCCATTTTTCCATTTTTTTAGGCGTCTAAACTAACATGCAGGGGGAATGCAAACCGATCCCAACCAAAACAGCTTTCTTGAAATGTTTTGATGTGGTTGATCTGATTTTCAAAAGGACAAGGATCATTTTCATATAAAGGAAGTGCAAAAGCATGTTTTTCAGTATAATAAAAAGAGAAATTTCCCACATTCAAAAGAAAGAGGTAGATCTACCACATCAGAATATCAAAGCAAGGTGTCAGTTGGTTGAGATCAGTCTGGTAGTGTAGGTCACTCTCGAGCGCTCGAGTCCATTCCAGAGCGCTCGGGAGTATTCTGCATGTCATCTTATCCAAGTCTCCCTTCATCTTAGTTCTTGTACTGCCTTTGCATGGCCATGCATGTGCCCCTTGTTGCCCCTTTATAACTGTTAAACCATTTTCTAGAAGGGCAGGATCGTATGGCCCAAAAGAATGAGACCTATTCTCAGTCCATTGAGTCATCTGTCAGGCCTGTAGTGTATTTAATAACGTTCCAGTTTATGTTTCCAGTAGTGTATTCCATTGTATTCTGTTGGACTAACATGATTGGCAGGTTGGACATGCAATACTCCCAAGCGCTCAGGAGTGTTTCCGAGCGCTCTAGAGTGTATGAGTGACAGGGTGTTCCAGCTTCTAGCATTTTTGTATCACATCACCATTTTTCATTTATTCGTTGTACATATGCACATGCATGCACTTCCCAACCTGATATATCTGTAAATAAGTGCTAGCTGCTCAATGAAATAAAATCCTTTGAAAAATCTCATGACTGTCTAGTAGAGACTGATTTCGAATCGGGCGAGGGGGGTGCCGTAAAACTCTTCCCCCCTCGTAACGTGGCTTCTGAACCCTTTTCAAAATCTCTGGTTTTCAATTCAAATCAACCATTTTCCAAATAAAACGATTTCTCGGGTGGCAAACCACAAATCTGGGTGGCGACTCTTCAAAAATTTTCAAAATCCAAGAAACGGCGTGGCGCTTCTTTTTTCGGGCTGCCCCGATTCCGCCCGGGGCTGTGGTAGCCCACAACTCCTTAAAATTCCCAGAACTTTACTGGCACGCGCCGATTTTCGATCCGCTCGTGCTGGTAAAATTTGCAACCGACCTGTAACTTTCCATTTCTGGAAGGTTTCTGGAAGCTTTCCATTTCTAGAAGGATTCTGGAATGTTTCCATTATTGGAAGGATTCTAGAATGTTTCTATTATTGGCTTGTTTCTAGAATGTTTCCAACAACGGAATAAATTTCATTAATGGAGGGTTATCATTAATGGCAGGGTCTTGCCCTATAAATACCCCCCTATGTTAGTCTTTTTAAAGGGTTCAAAAATTTCAAACATAAAAGCTTAGGAATCCATACACCTTGGGTTGGAAAAAAAGGTTACAAAATCTTACACCTAATTTTCACACCTTGTTTCTACCACCCAAAAGCATTCAACCTCAACTCAATTCAAAGCTTAAGCACTCTTTCAACTCAAGTTCAAGCGCTCTTTCAAACTCAACCAAAGGTATAGCATACCTATTGTTTTCCTGTTCTGATCTCTGAGGTGGACTGGCAAGGCCAAGGCTGGTAATCAATACCAGTCATGGCCCTAAAGTCAGCAGAAATACAAGAAACCGTGGCCTAGCACTCCCTTGCGCGATGATCCTATTCCCTCGCGTGATAGTTCTGTCTGCATGAGATTGGATCACGTGGGGAAGGGATGCTGGTCTTTACGTTTCATGTTATGCTATTAATTATTTTGAAGCCTGTTTACACGTAAGCTCACTGTTTTGCATGATAAAAATCATAGACTAGCTTAGCTTGCCATTTCATTTAGTTTGTAAGGCTCTTGGGTTGATATGTGTCAGAGCCCAAGCATGCAAAGCAATTCCTGGAAGTCTAGTCAGAACCCTCGCGCGATTGTCTCACTCTGTCGCGCGATGGTCCTGTAATTTCGAGTGGCTGCCCTTGCATGAGCAAATAGGGCTTAGCCCCCTGTTTGTTTACCCCCACTATTTAGGGTTGTATTTCCAATTCCATCTTGTCTGTTTGTAATATTTTACATTCCAGTTCATATAAAACTGCTTGGTTTGCTCCTGGGTGTGTACTGGTCCTTCCAGAGCCTTGAAGGAGGTAAAATCCAATCTGTTGGTAAAAAGTCAACACTCGCGCGAGTGTATGGGAGTGTCGCGCGATGGTTCACTTGCATGCACGTAGATCCATGCATGCAAGTTGGCCACCGTTTATGGCAAACTCATACCATGCACTGTTTTGAAGGTTCGACACCCAATGAACCATATTTCAAAGCCGGTCCTGCCAAAATCCCTCAGGGTTTGATCATTCAGCACATTGATCTCTCCGTCCGTGTAACGCCTCGAATTTTGGGTACGTTAAATAAACATTTTTATTGAATAAATTAAGGAGAGTCTAGCTCATTATTACAACATAAGTCTCACAAGAGTACTTTTATTCAACAAAAGAGGGGATAATCTAAGGTTAACTACTGCTCCGCCTCTTCCTCCATCCTTGCAAGCTCCTCGGCTCCGAAGGCCTCCAAGGTGTACTGTTCTTGCTGCTCATCTATAAAATCTGACACATTATACCAGCGTCGCCCCCAGTATAATATGTCAGGGTCACCAAAAAGGTAACACCGTGAGCTACAGAAGCTCAATAGAATAATCCAACCCGCTAACCCATAACTTATAACACGAAGGTACGTAGTCAATTTACACATGCTCATTCAACAACATAATTAACAATGACACACCCGCATTCATTATCTTGCCTACGTTGGTGTCATGCCTTTCTTTGTTTCTCCTACGCGACTCATCGTAAACTGTGTCACCATTTCCAAATCAAAAATCATTTCTCATTCTTTGTTACCAACGGGCTACCAAGTCCGGCCACGTTATCAAATCTTGCATTGGCTCCTCTCCGCGGATAACCAAGCCCAATTACCAATGAAGCTACCACGTCCGGCTCCGTTAGCAATCTACACAATGGGCTACCAAGTCCGGCCTCATTGCGGTTTTCGCAAGTCCACACAAAGGGCTACCAAGTCCGGCCACCTTGCGGGTTTTCACAACTCACATAAGGCTACCAAGTCCGGCCATTATGTAGTTTCAAAAATCCTTTTTATCCATATCAACCACTCCCTAAGTGTCATGTTTCTACTTTTCGGTTCTCGTGTCTCGTAATCATGCATAGACTCCGCGGCGGGACGAATCACTTTAAAGTAAATCTTGAAACTAAACTAGCAAGATCATCCAACTCTATTTAATCATGCTTTTTTACAACCACAAGTAAGGTAAGCAGTCTTGCGATCAAGTTCACAATCCTTGAAAAGGTCAAACTACGAATACTTCGTTTTGAAACAACACTTTATTTTTAAACGAAATCGTAACAACATATGTTTATTGACGAGTTAATCAAGTTGGGAAGATTCTATAAACCATGCATTCAATTATTCTCAAGATCAAAGTAAACTACGTACTTTTAGTAAGAAAGTTCTACAAGCTAATTCATACAACTAACTTTATTTCCTTTAGCGAAAATAGTTCGAAAAGCTCAACACACATCTTATCTATATTTTAGGAAGAGTAGATCGGGAAAATCTACCTTTCTTCTTGGCGGTAGGAAGACTACGAAAAGATCGACGGAAAGAAAGTCGGCAAACGAACGGAGTAACGGCTTATGATAAGCTTCCGATAGCTTCGAAAGAGAAAGGTTTCTCTTGAAACTAGATCGTAACCTATACTACTACTACTTTAGGATCGAGGTGGTGGTCGTATGGTGGTTTAGGGGCGGAGATGGAAAGAAAGCTCAAGAACAAGCTAGAACTACTCAAGAACACTAAGAACTCTTATGCTTTCAAGGAGAGAAGTTGGAGAATGGTTTGAGGTGTGAGTTCAAGGCACCAAATGGCCTGGTATTTATAGGCAAGCTCTCCCTCTCTTTCTCCCTAGGCCGGCCACTCTCTCTCTCTCTTTCCTCCAATTTTAATTCAAGCAAACCAAGTTTGCTTGCAAGAAATAACCTAAAAACTAGGCATGCAAGGCTAGGATGTGTCCTTTGGATTGGATTATGGAAGACTAGGCAAGCAAATGGGATTTGATTCAAGTATAAAATTAGGGTTTGTACAAGAAGGACTAGATTTGATTGTCCTTGGCCATGCTTTCACTTTGAAAGCATGTCAAAGAAGGACAAGGGTGATCTAAGCTAGGTCAATCAACTTGCACACACATCACACACTCTCTCTCTCTCTCCATCCGATCTCTCTCTCTCTCTCAATCTCTCTCTCGGCCTCTCTCTCCTCCTCTCTCTCTCTCTCTCTCTCCGCCTTGGTACATTGGTACACAATATATAAATATAACTATATATATAATAGATATGGAAGGACAAGGATTTGGATTGGAAGAGTAAGGATTTTGGCTAGCAAGGGTTTGTACAAGATTTCCCCAATAAGAAATGAATTTAGGACAATTAGGTCATAGATTGCTAGGAAGGAAATCACCAAGAAATCAAGCAATGGTACATCAAGAAGATCAAGGAGATCAAGGTACAATTCTCTCTCCCTCTTTCCTTCTCTTTCTCTCTCTCCCTCCTTCTCTCTCTCTCGGATCTCTCTCCTCTCTCTCTCTCGGCAATCTCTCTCCTCTCTCCCTCTCTCTCTCTCTCCCACTTGTACTTGCATGGAAGACATACAATATACTAATATATGTATATGTACTTTGGGTCTTTAATAAAATCCACATTTTCAAGTACATTAGATTTTCTAATTAAAATATTCTAATGCACACATGCACAATTCAATATTATATATATATACATACAAGTACACATATAATATATATAGAAGTAAGTACACACAATCTAGGCTAGATATACCACATGACAATAGCTAATTAAGTATTCTACTTCATCCAAAGTACTAAGTACTAACCTAATATACTAATGAACTAATCTTAGTTTAATGGATTATCACACAAGCCAAATCTAATATTTAAATCAAACAAGTACATGATTGTCAAGACTAACTATTATCCAATGGATAATAGTTTCTCTAATGGTTAATAACCAATGGGTAATAATGGCTAGGATTCTAGTCTATCGTCCAATGGTTAATAAAACTCCTAACGGTTATTATCCAACGGTTAATGCTAGAAAGTCTAATATTTGTAATTAAGCACTAAGCTAATCTAATCTCGTACTTAGGAAGATTAACCAAGGTTTACCTATTGACCAACGGGTAAAGGAAATCCTAACGCTATTGTCCAACGGATAAATATTACCCAAGCTTTTATCGTCCGATGGATAAAGACAAAAAGGGTAAAAAGGTCCATCTAGGGTTATGGTAACCTAATTAGATTTGGGATCCAAGTGATTAGGTTAGCAATCTATTAGGAATCTAACTAATTGGTTAAAGACTAACGATACTTAATCTAGGCTTTCATTTCTCGAGTGGTATTTTGGTTTTATTTAGTAGTAAATCTCCTAATAACGGAATATTAAAGCCCGACGGTGCCAAACGCCAAGGCAATGCGTGAGCGTGGCCATGGCAGCCTGGTAGCAAAGCGTGTCAGCGGTTAGCGACCGGTTGCCAAACGATGGCAAAAGCGACCCGGTGGCACAAGCATTAGCCAGCGACCAGTGGCAAGCGGTGGCCAAGCAGCCGGTGGCGGCCAAGCGGCGGCCAAAGTAGTTTGGTGGCCAAGCGGTGGTCCGGCCAGCCAGCGATGTGGCGGCGACCAAAGCACCGATGGCTAAATAGTGGTGGCCAGCAACGGTAACGGCGGCCAAGCAGCGACCTGGTAGCCACCACGATGGTCAAAACAGCCCGGTGGCACAGCGACTGTGGCCAAGCAGCGGCCAAAGCAACCTGGTGGCCAAACAGATGGTCAAGGCAGCCCGGTGGCCAGCAGTGGCCAAGCGGCGTGGCGAGCCGACCAAGCAATGCCAAGGCAAAAGCAAGGCGCGACCAGGCAAGGCAGAACCCGATGGCAGCCAAAGCAGAGCAAGGCGGCGTGACAACGGTAGCGCCAAGGCAAGCGGCAGCGACAGCGACGCTTAAGCGGGCGAGCTTGACCGTGACTCCGACGGCTTAAGCGGCGAGCTTGATAGCGAGCCGCTAAGCGACCTAGCCAAGCCAAAGCAAGGCGATCAAGCCGAGTTTATGGCGAAGACTAAAAATTAACCACTTTGGCATCGATGCAACGCTACAGGTTAGGAAAATGTAACTAAGCCAAGCGGTAGTTAGGGTTGCCTAGCTAATCGGTTGCCATGTAGGATTTCCGGTAGAAAATAAATTCTAGGATTTTACTACAATTACCAAGTAACTATACCAAGGTCTTAATAGGCATACTCGTCTTTAGAAAATGACCTTAATGCCCGGGCGATGAATTCCAATCTCCTAAGTCATTAAACCTAATTATGACGGATTATTAATCGCAAAAAGGGATTTATAAAATAAATAAAGAATTTTCAAATATAATAACAAAATTTTATAAGTCGATAACGACCGATTTTTGGATGTTAAAATGAAACCCAAGTATTAAAAAAAAATTTAAATTTTTAGCGAAACTTTTATTGACCAAAAATCAGGGTCGTTACAACCTATCCCCCTTAAAATAATTTCGTCCTCGAAATTGGTACGTGTCTACCGATTTGACAAAGTCGCTATACTGGTCCTTGAATCGTCGTCTATCCCCCTTAAAAGAAGCAAGTCACTCTTAAGTCGCAGGTTAGGCATAGGTTGGCTATTTCTAGTCCGCACTCACTACACACTTAGACTAACGGCTAAACTTTCCCGAAATGGTGATGATATTGTCTTACTTGATCTTAGTGGTTTGTTACTGGTGCTAGCATGCAATGAACAAGACAAATTGTGGTAGACAAGCAAATAAAATTTGAGTTAGAAAAGATCATTATATTACACGGCTAACGGCATCATTAGATACAAGAAAAAGAAAGTAAAAGCAGATAATAATGGCTATGGTGCCATTGCTACGCCTCGAGCCGCCATCGATCGTTGAAGGCTTGGAGTGCACGACGTTCGTATTCTTTTCCGAACGCCGCAAGTGCGACGGCCACCGCGGGAATCCAATACCAGAAGGTAGTAAGGCGGTCGTTCCTGCCGAACCACCGTGGCATGGCTATGGTGATCACGGCACAGAAGAGGACGAAGGTGAAGGGCAGCAACTGTATTGCTCGGATCATTGAGGTGAGCTCGATTCGCTCCATCTCTCGTCCCCCGGGAATCCTCGTCGGTAGATCGCCATGGCTCAGTTCGATTGGATAGTGGTTTGGAGGGGTTAAAATGGTAAGAGAGATGAGGATAAGAAGAGGGGTGACGAAAATGGGAATAGAAGTTGAGTATATATAAGATCGGGTGAAGGGTGTGGAGGAGGGAAAATTTTGAATTTGAATTTTGGGGGGAGGTTGAGGGTGGCGGTTTACCGGGTCCCCCATTTTTTGGTTATGGCCGACACTTGGCGCTCTCATCGAACTAAAAATAAAAAAATTGCCTAACGATAGTGTGCTACAGCACCCGTAACAAAGAAAATTTTTATAGATAAGCAAAAAGATTACTATCATTTAGCAACTTGCGTCAACCAAAATAATTGTCCTTTGTATTAAGGGTTTTATTTACTAAAGTAAAATATTGTATAGCATACAATAGTACTCTTAATTTTAAGAAAATAAGCTTTTCATAGATAAGCAAAGGATTACAAACATAAGCATAGAATTCTACTATAATGGCAAAAAGCGACCTAAGGTTCTTTCTAATACAAGTTGAAACGATCCTATGTACTCCTTGTAACGACCCTGATTTTTGGTCAATAAAAATTTCGCTAAAAATTTGAATTTTATTTTAATACTTGGATTTCATTTCAACATCCAAAAATCGGTCGTTATTGACTTATAAAATTTTGTTATTATATTTGAAAATTCTTTATTTATTTTAAAAATCTCTTTTTTTGCGATTAGTAATCCGTCATAATTAGGTTTATGACTTAGGAGATTAGAATTCATCGCCCGGGCATTAAGGTCATTTTCTAAAGACGAGTATGCCTATTAAGACCTTGGTATAGTTACTTGGTAATTGTAGTAAAATCCTAGAATTTATTTTCTCGGCTTGATATCCTACATGGCAACCGATTAGCTAGCAACCCTAATTACCGTTTGGCTTAGTTACATTTCCCTAACCTAGAGTGTTGCATCGATGCCGAAGTGGTTAGTATAAATTTTTGGTCTTTGCCTTAACCGTCGGCTTGACCGCCTTGCTTTGGCTTGGCTAGGCTGCCTAGGCATCGGGTCGCTGTTAGGCCTGCCTCGCCCGGGCATCGGGTCTCTGTCGAACTCGCTTTGCCTTGGCGTCGGCTTCATTGCCGCGCTGCCGCCGCTTAGGCATCGGTTCATTGTCGGGTGTGCCTCGCTGGCGTACGGGTCATCGTCGGGTTGCTCGCCTGGCTGCCATCGGGTTCGCTTAACGTAGGCCTCGCCGCTTTTGCTCATGCCTTAGCGTTGTCGCTTTGCTCGCTTGCCGCTGCCATTGAGTTCTGCCTTGGCATCGGGTCGCGCCTCGCTTTTGCCTTGGCGTTGTGCGCCTTGCTTTTGCCTTAGCCTCTGCTTGGCTACTCTTGGCTGCGCTTTGGCCTCTGTGGCTACCGCAGTGCCTTTGCCATCGGGTCGCTGGCCAACTTTAGCCCTTTGTGTTGTATAGGGTTGCCTTGGCACAGCAGCCTCTGCAGCTTGCCTTGACGCTGTTTGGCCATCTGGTCACATCAGCCGCTGGCGCTTTGTTGCCAAGGTACGCTTGGCCACCGCTTGCCAACCGAAGCACTTTGGCCACCGCTTTGCTACCAGGCCGCCTTGGCCACGCTCTCGCCTTGCCTTGGAGTTTGGCACCGTCGGACTTTAATATTCCGTTATTAGGCAATTCCCTACGAAATAAAACCAAAATACCACTCGAGCAATGAAAGCCTAGATTAAGTATCGTTAGTCTTTAACCGATTAGTTAGAATAGCCTAATGCCCATTTAGCCTAATCACTTCTCCCTAACCCTAGATGGACCATTTTACCCTTTTTGTCTTTATACATTGGACGATAAAAGCTAGAGTAATATTTAGCCATTGGACAATAGCGTTAGAGTTTCCTTTACCCATTGGTCAATAGGTAAACCTTGGTTAGTCTTCCTAAGTACGAGATTAGATTAGTTTAGTGCTTAATTGCAAGTATTAGACTTTCTAGCATTAACCGTTGGATAATAACCGCTAGGAGATTTATTAACCATTGGACGATAACCCTTGGACCTTACCTTCACTAACCATTGGTTATTAACCGCTAGGAAAACTATTATCCATTGGATAATAGCTTTGCTTGCCAACCAAGAATAGGTGAATAAAATAAAAGGAATTGCCATGTGTGTAATGGATTAAAATAGATTTTTGTACATTAGTACTTTGAAAGTATATCATAGTTTATTGGGATACTAGATATGACATATCTAGTAGGATTTTAAAGTACATACTTATATATATTTATGTGTACTTGTATAGAGATATATATAATATGGTAAAGTACCATGTGATTGTTTTCTTTATTTTAATAAGAAAATCTTATTTACTTGAAAGACTATATTATTCCATTACCCTTTGGTCCATAAAAGTTAGGGATTCTATTATCCATTGGATAATAAGGTCAATCTTTCAAAAGTACTAAGGATTTATTATTTTATAAAGTTATAGATTTTCCCATAAGATTTTATGACTAAAATATAGGTTGTACATGTACCAAGTCTTAAAGTAGTAGATTTTCTAAGTACTTCTTAGCTAGTATTTTATTAAAGAACATGTGTTCATTTGAATTGTTTATTTAGAAAATCTTGTATAATATTTTATTTCTTTTATCCATTGGGTAAAGAATATTAGGGGAATTATTACCCATTCGGTAATAGCTAGTCTTGCCAACCAAGTACTAGGAAATTAATTAAATAATAGATTTTTCCATGTGTCAATTGATTAAATTAGAGTTAGTACATTAGGTTATATTATATAAGTACTTAGTACTTTGAAAGCATGAATTAGTTTAATGGGAAAATAGATTTGAAAGATCTAGTCAAGATTGAGAAGTACATACATATATATTTATATATATGTACTTGTATCTATATGTATATAATATTGTAAGTACAACATGTGTGTAATTGATTTTTATAATGGAAAAATCCTATTACTTGAAAGTATTAGATTTTCTAGTGTACTTATAAACCTTATTATATTTGTTTACTTCCAATAAAGTACATATGAATATATATATAATGCAAGAAAGAGAGAGAGAGAGAGAGAGAGGCCGAGAGAGAGGGAGAGAGAGAGAGAAGCCGGATGAGAGAGGGAGAGAGAGAGTGATGTGTGTGCTAGTGGACTTACCTTGATTGACCATGCTTAGATCACCCTTGTCCTATTTTGCTATGCTTTCAAGTGAAAGCATAACCATTGCAAGCAAGATCTTGTACTCTTGTAAAAATCCCAATTCTTTATTTGAATCAAATCTCCATTTCTTGTTCAATCCTCCATAAACCAATCACAAGTACCACATCATAGCCATGCATGCCTAGTTTTAGGTTGTTTCTTCCAAGCAAGCAAGATTTGCTTATAATAAAAAAATGAGAGATAGGAGAGAGAGAGAGAATTCGGCCATGAGGGACAGAACTTCATTTGCCTATAAATAGCACCCCATACTTTCATTCAACTCAGACCTCCAAGCATAGCTCTCACTTCTCTCTAAAATCTCTAAGAAACCAGTTTCTAGACAGCCTACTGTCCTCCGAAAAACTCCATTTTTTCTCTGGGCGAAAGTCATTTCTAGGAACAATGTCCTCCATGAAAGTCGTAGAACACTTCGAGAGCTTCAGTTTAGACCCAAGAACCACCCCAAACGGTCAAGAAATGACCAAGATATTACCATCCGAAGTTCAGTGAAATTCTCGGATTTCCAGTCCAGACAGCTTACTGTCACCCCCTTTACCACCATTTTTCTCCGGGCGAAAGTCGTTTTTAGGAACAACGTCCTTCACAGAAGTCGTAGAGAACTTTGAGATCTTCGTTTTAGACTCCAGAACGATCCTATTCGGCCAAGTATTGACCAAGTTACTGCCATCCAAAGTTTGGTCCAGATTGTGAGCATTCGACGCCCGTAGCACTTTCCAACTATCTTATTCGGCCCCGACTAGTTTCGGATCAAGGTAGAGTGTCCTTACTCTCTACCCCTAAGTATAGATAAGATGTGTGTTGAGTTTTTCGAACTATTTTCGCTAAAGGAAATAAAGTTAAGTCGTGTTAGTTAGCTTGTAGAACTTTCTTGCTAAAAGTACAGAGTTTACTTTGATCTTGCTGCTACTTGATTGTTTGATTGCCTAATTGCTACGTGTTTGTATGAACTTGTCAATAAACATATGTTGCCTTGAAAAGAGGATTAAACGTTTTCGCTTAAGGATAAAGTGTTGTTTCAAAACCAAGTATTTGTATTTTGACCTTTTCAAGGATTGTGAACTTGATCGCATGATTGCTTACCTTACTTGTGGTTGTAAACAAGCATGTTTAAATGATCTTACTAGTTTGGTTTCAAGATTACTTTAAAGTGATTTGTCCACGGTGAAGATCTATGCCCATGATTACGAGACCACGAAAATCGAAAGTAAGAAACATTTGACACCTAGGGTGTGGATAAAGGAAATAATTGGACTTAGTAAAAGATTTTTTGAAGCTACATTAATAATGGCGTTGGACTTAGTAGCCCAATGGTAGTTATGAAAACCCGCAAGGTGGCTCAAGGTGGCTGGACTCTGTAGCCCTTTGTGTGGACTTACGAAAACCGCAATGAGGCCGGACTTGGTGTAGCCCATTGTGTGGATTACTAACGGAGCCGGAGGTGGTAGCTTCATTGGTAATTGGGCTTGGTTATCCGCGGAGAGGAGCCAATGCAAGATTTGATAACGTGGCCGGACTTGGTAGCCCGTTGGTAACAAAGAATGAGAAATGATTTTCGAAATGAAATGGTGACACAGTTTACGATGAGTCGCGTAGGAAAAACACATGGAAACATGACACCAACGTAAGCCAAATAAAGAATGCGGATGTGTCATTGTTAATTATGTTGTTGAATGAGCATGTGTAATTATTTATATGACTCTTTGTTTGTAAGTTAAGGGTTAAAGTGGGTTTTGGATTATTCTATTGAGCTTCTCTAGCTCACGGTGTTACCTTTTTGGTGACCACGACATATATTATCTTTGAGGCGGCCGGTATAATGTGTCGATTTTATAGATGAAGCTTGAGAGGCAGTACACTTTGGAGGCCTTCGGGCCGAGGCTTGCAAGGATGGAAGAAGAGGCGGAGCAATAGTTAAGCTTAGATTATCCCCTCTTTTGTTGAATAAAAGTACTCTTGTGAGGACTTATGTTGTAATAATGAGCTAGACTCTACTTAATTTATTCAATAAAAATGTTTATTTTAACGTTACCCAAAATTCGGGGCGTTACACTCCTGCTACGATACTACTACGACTCGAGGTGTAAAGAGAAAATCGTATACGAATAGGTATAAAATACAAGTCTTTCATTAAATGGAAACAAGTACACATAGATGATCTTACAAGTCTTTACTGAAATAGAAATGCATACAACATAGATGGACTCTTAAACAGACAAGGGTGATCCTAATTTTCCAACTTCCTACATCCCGAAGGATTACAATTATTACTCGACTTATCTAAGATACGCCTAATTGGCATCCTCTGCTTTTGGGGTCTCGTTCTCTTCGAGATTCCCTTCATGAACATCCTTACTTCCACTGACTTCTCCCTCCTCAGTCACCTTGTTGGCAACCTTCTCATCTCCGGTTTCTTCTTCAACTTCTTCAACTATAAACCCCTCATCATCGGGGGGGTGCTATTTGGACTAGGACGGGTACTGCTTCAACATCATCTTCCTCCTCATTTTTGGGAAGTGGAATGGCACCATGCTTCTGATAGAAGTCATGAATGTAGGGAAAAGTATAGGGAAAATTGGGATCCTCCACTAGTTGGGTTGTCATGGTTTCTATGGTGTTTCTAAATCGGCGAGCTTCCGCTAGTAGGTTGACTTGGTAAAGGTTCGGTTGGCTCATCTACAAGGAAAAGTTTAAACCTCAATTAGTCACGGTTTAAAGACAAGGGTTCAATTAACACTAAGGAAAAACTTGGATTTAGCCACGTTCCACATTCGATTCTTGATTTAAGTCATCATCAATTGTTCGGGAATTTCTAGCTCGGTGGTATATTGCCAACTTCCGCACCTTGCTTCAATCAGAAGATTGTTTTGTCAGAAGATTCCACCCAATTTGGGACAGTAAACTTAAACTCAAGTCACGTTTATGCAACAAGACTTATCTTAAAACTAATCTTAAAGGCTACCCATTCTACCCATGGTCGAGGTTTTGAACCTAAAGCTCTGATGCCAAGTTATCTTGCCCAGAATTTTGGAGTACGTTAAATAAAACATTTTTATTGAATAAAATAAGGAGAGTCCAGCTCATTATTACAACATAAGTCTCACAAGAGTACTTTTATTCAACAAAAGGGGATAATCTAAGGTTAACTCTTTGCTCGCCTCTTCCTCCATCTTACCAAGCTCCTCGGCTCGAAGGCCTCCAAAGTGTCTTATTCTGCTGCTCATCTATAAAATCTAACACATTATACGAGCGCTGATATAATATGTCAGAGTCACCAAAAAGGTAACACCGTGAGCTATAGAAGCTCAATAGAATAATCCAATCCGCTAACCCATAACTTATAACATGAAGGTACATAGTCAATTTACACATGCTCATTCAACAACATAATTAACAATGACACATCCGCATTGATTATCTTGCCTACGTTGGTGTCATGCCTTTCTTTGTTTCTCCTCCGCGACTCATCGTAAACTGTGTCACCATTTCATTTTGAAAATCATTTCTCATTCTTTGTTACTAACGGGCTACCAAGTCCGGCCACGTTATCAAATCTTACATTGGCTCCTATCCGCGGATAACCAAGCCCAATTACCAATGAAGCTACCACGTCCAGAGCTCAGTTAGCAATCCTACACAGTAGGCTACTAAGTCAAGGCCTCATTCTTGATTTTCCTGGGGGAGTCCACACTGAGGGCTGCCAGATCCGGATACCTTTACTTGGAGTTTTCACAGCTCACATAAAGGCTACCAAGTCCGGCCATTATGCAATTTCAAAAATCCTTTTATCCATATCAACCACTCCCTAAGTGTCATGTTTCTACTTTTCGGTTCTCGTAATCATGCATAGACTCAGCGGCGGGATGAATCACTTTAAAGTAAATCTTGAAACTAAACTAGTAAGTTCATCCAACTCTATTTAATCGTGCTTGTTTACAACCACAAGTAAGATAGCAACATGCGATCAAGTTTACGAACCATGAAAAGGTCAAAAATACGAATACTTCGTTTTGAAACAATACTTTATTTTTAAACGAAATCGTAACAACATATGTTTATTGACGAGTTAATCAAGTTGGGAAGATTCTATAAACCATGCATTCAATTATTCTCAAGATCAAAGTAAACTACGTACTTTTAGTAAGAAAGTTCTACATACTAAACTAAACTCGCAAGATCATCCAACACTATTTAATCATGCTTGTTTACAACCACAAGTAAGGTAAGCAGTCATGCGATCAAGTTCACAATCCTTGAAAAGGTCAAAATACGAATACTTCGTTTTGAAACAACACTTTATTTTTAAACAAAATCGTAACAACATATGTTTATTGACGAGTTAATCAAGTTGGGAAGATTCTATAAACCATGCATTCAATTATTCTCAAGATCAAAGTAAACTACGTACTTTTAGTAAGAAAATTCTACAAGCTAATTCATACAACTAACTTTATTTCCTTTAGCGAAAATAGTTCGAAAAGCTCAACACACATCTTATCTATATTTTAGGAAGAGTAGATCGGGAAAATCTACCTTTCTTCTTGGCGGTAGGAAGACTACGAAAAGATCGACGGAAAGAAAGTCGGCAAACGAACGGAGTATTGTCCTACGATAAGCTTCCGATAGCTTCGAAAGAGAAAGGTTTCTCTTGAAACTAGATCGTAACCTATACTACTGCTACTTTAGGATCGAGGTGGTGGTCGTATGGTGGTTTAGTGGCGGAGATGGAAAGAAAGCTCAAGAACAAGCTAGAACTACTCAAGAACACTAAGAACTCTTATGCTTTCAAGGAGAGAAGTTGGAGAATGGTTTGAGGTGTGAGTTCAAAGCACCAAATGGCTTGGTATTTATAGGCAAGCTCTCCTCTCTCCTCTCTTGGCCGGCCACTCTCTCTCTCTCTTTCCTCCAATTTTTAATTCAAGCAAATCAAGTTTGCTTGCAAGAAATAACCTAAAAACTAGGCATGCAAGGCTAGGATGTGTCCTTTGGATTGGATTATGGAAGACTAGGCAAGCAAATGGGATTTGATTCAAGTATAAAATTAGGGTTTGTACAAGAAGGACTAGATTTGATTGTCCTTGGCCATGCTTTCACTTTGAAAGCATGTCAAAGAAGGACAAGGGTGATCTAAGCTAGGTCAATCAACTTGCACACACATCACACACACTCTCTCTCTCCATCTGATCTCTCTCTCTCTCTCTCTCAATCTCTCTCTCGGCCTCTCTTTCCTCCTCTCTCTCTCTCTCTCTCTCCTCTTTGGTACATTGGTACACAATATATAAATAAAACTATATATATAATAGATATGGAAGGACAAGGATTTGGATTGGAAGAGTAAGGATTTTGGCTAGCAAGGGTTTGTACAAGATTTCCCCAATAAGAAATGAATTTAGGACAATTAGGTCATAGATTTCTAGGAAGGAAATCACCAAGAAATCAAGCAATGGTACATCAAGAAGATCAAGGAGATCAAGGTACAATTCTCTCTCCCTCTTTCCTTCTCTTTCTCTCTCTCCCTCCTTCTCTCTCTCTCAGATCTCTCTCCTCTCTCTCTCTCTCGGCCTCCTCTCTCTCCCTCTCTATCTCTCTCCCACTTGTACTTGCATGGAAGACATACAATATACTAATATATGTATATGTACTTTGGGTCTTTAATAAAATCCACATTTTCAAGTAAATTAGATTTTCTAATTAAAATATTCTAATGCACACATGCACAATTCAATATTATATATATATATATATACATATATATATACATACAAGTACACATATAATATATATACAAGTAAGTACACACAATCTAGGCTAGATATACCACATGACAATATCTAATTAAGTATTCTACTTCATCCAAAGTACTAAGTACTAACCTAATATACTAATGAACTAATCTTAGTTTAATGGATTATCACACATGCCAAATCTAATATTTAAATCAAACAAGTACATGATTGTCAAGACTAACTATTATCCAACGGATAATAGTTTCTCTAATGGTTAATAACCAATGGGTAATAATGGCTAGGATTCTAGTCTATCGTCCAATGGTTCATAAAACTCCTAACGGTTATTATCCAACGGTTAATGCTAGAAAGTCTAATATTTGTAATTAAGCACTAAGCTAATCTAATCTCGTACTTAGGAAGATTAACCAAGGTTTACCTATTGACCAACGGGTAAAGGAAATCCTAACGCTATTGTCCAACGGATAAATATTACCTTAGCTTTTATCGTCCAATGGATAAAGACAAAAAGGGTAAAATGGTCCATCTAGGGTTAGGGTAACCTAATTAGATTTGGGATCCAAGTGATTAGGTTAGCGGTCTATTACTAATCTAACTAATTGGTTAAAGACTAACGATACTTAATCTAGGCTTTCATTGCTCGAGTGGTATTTTGGTTTTATTTAGTAGGAAACCGCCTAATAACGGAATATTAAAGCCCGACGGTGCCAAACGCCAAGGCAATGCGTGAGCGTGGCCAAGGCAGCCTGGTAGCAAAGCGGTGGCCAAAGCACTGGCAAAGCACCGATGGCCAACAAAGGCCAAAGCGGCGTTGGCAGCGATGGCGGCCAAAGCGATTGGTGGCCAAACAGTTGGTCAAGGCAGCCAGCGGGCAGCGGCGGCCAAAGCGACTGGCTAGCGGCTGGCCAGCGGTGGCCAGCGACTGGTACAACAAGGCTGTGGCGGCCAAAGCAGCCTGGTGGCTAAACAGTGGTCAAGGCAGCCCGGTGGCCAAAGCAGCCTGGTGGCCAAACAGTGGTCAAGGCAGCCCGGTGGCCAAGCAGTGGCCAAGGCGGTGGCCAAGGCGAGGCGTGAGCGAAGCAGCCCAGCAACGCCAAGGCAAAAGCAAGGCGCGACCCGATGCCAAGGCAGAACCCGATGGCAGCCAAGGCAGAGCAAGGCAGGCGCGACAGCGAGCCGACGCCAAGGCAAGGCAGGCGCGACAGCGAGCCGACGCCAAGGCAAGGCAGGCGCGACAGCGACCCGACGCTTAGGCGAGGCAGGCTTGACAGCGAGCCGACGCTAAGGCAGCCTAGCCAAGCCAAAGCAAGGCAGTCAAGTCAACGTTTAAGGCGAAGACTAAAAATTAACCACTTTGGCATCGATGCAACGCTCTAGGTTAGGAAAATGTAACTAAGCCAAACGGTAGTTAGGGTTGCAAGCTAATCGGTTGCCATGTAGGATTTCCAGCCGAGAAAATAAATTCAAGGATTTTACTACAATTACCAAGTAACTATACCAAGGTCTTAATAGGCATACTCGTCTTTAGAAAATGACCTTAATGCCCGGGCGATGAATTCCAATCTCCTAAGTCATTAAACCTAATTATGACGGATTATTAATCGCAAAAAGGGATTTATAAAATAAATAAAGAATTTTCAAATATAATAACAAAATTTTATAAGTCGATAACGACTGATTTTTGGATGTTAAAATGAAACCAAAGTATTAAAAAAAAATTCAAATTTTTAGCGAAACTTTTGTTGACCAAAAATCAGGGTCGTTATAGTCCGCCTTCATGACAGCCAATCCTATCGAATCCATCAACAGCGATCAACGTATCGTCCGCATTCACTCCCCCAATGACGATCAGATTATCGTCCGGTGGTCCGTTCATCCGCAACAAATTGTTCCTCAAGAGAGTCCACCTTGGCCCTTCCTGAATAACCACTTCTACTTCAGTCTAGCCACAAGTGCATCTTCCAACAGGCTTAATGCTCTGTCTTGGATTGTCTTTGATAAGGAGATTGGCTTTGATTCCCAACAGATGGAATTCAACCTACCTAAAACGACATACCCGTGTTTGTTGGAATGCTTTGTGCCGAGGATAGCTTGATCCCCAGCAGCGACGGCGTGCCCCGTCCAAATCTGCAACGACATCCTATCCTGTCCAAATTCAATTAACAAGTGGCGATGCAATCGGCCACTTCTACTTCCATCCCCAGCGACAGTCTGTTCGTCCATTCAACCGATTAGGTTCCTTAAGTTTACTTGTCTACTTTGCTAGTATGCTTTGCTCTGGATTGCCTTGAGGGGTAGAAACCTTTAACGTTACTTGTACCAAGTCAATGGTGCTGCAAGTGCCGTCAAAGGGGGGCCACTGTAGACACCCCAATCTCGGCTTCCAGATTAATTTACTTACGGAATTTAATTCCCCGATGATGAATCGGATGAAGAACACCTCGGGAATGTCCAGTGTTTGAGCTTTGAGTGTTTGCAAAACCCTTGAACCTAGCCTAGCCTAAGCCATTTCAAAAAAGCTAAAAACCCTACTGACGCGCGCCAGGGTGCACCGTCACGCGACGATCTGACTCCATCGCGCGATGGTCTAACGGTCCAAGCTGTACCCATCACCTTTATCAGCTGGGCAGTTTAACCACCAAGTAACCCTCAGCCAGCCTCGTGGACTGGCCGAGCTCCTCTCTTTGCATCACCCAACCTCTCCAAAGGAGGAAATTTGGCCACCAAGCCAAACCAACCCTTGTGTAGTTGGTTCTTTCTCCTCCATACACCATTCCTTCCCCTTCTCCTATAAATACGCCCCCTTATGCTTCCATTTAAAGGGTTCAAAAAAAGACATACACCTTGGGTTTTCAAGTGTAATCAAGAAAGGTCACAAAATCCTACAACCATTTTCACACCTCAATCAAGCACAACTACCTTGTTATTCAACTCCAATATCCTTCATTCAATCTCAACCTCAACTCAAAGCACAACACCATTCAAACTCAAAAAAGCCAAAGGTATAACACCTTTGTTCTACTTACTCTTCTGATCCAGAGGGGGGCTGGCAAGGCCTAGGCTGGTAATCAATACCAGTCCTGGTCCTAAAGCTGGCAGAGTTTCAAAAATCGTTGTGGTAAGAACCAGCGCGCGACGGTCCCACTCTCGCGCACGACACTCTATTGCTGCGCGCGCTGGACCGCGTGGGGATTGGTGTCTTGCTGGTTTATGTTTTTCTTATATATAGATCAATCTGCAAACATGATGAAAACCAATTTATTGCTTTCCTTAGTATAAACTATTAGTCTTAGCTCAATATGCATATCTGCTTGTGGGCTCCCGTGCCCTTTTTTCAAAGAGTCGCCACCCGAATTTTTGAGATGGATGATCCGAGAAACCGAGAAATCGTTTGCAAAAGGCTTTTGGTCTAGCGAAAACGTTGAGATTTTGGGTTCGGGAGCCACATTACGAATGGGGAAGGTTTTTCTTTAAAAAGCACCCCACTCGCCCAGTAAAACCGGTCTCTACTTATGTTTTCAAAAGGGGGGAAATCTTGAATATCATTTAGGAATATCAAGCTCTTTAATAGAAGCAAATAATAGGGAAGGGACATGGGGAATATATCACATTGGCATGTACGTGGTGCTGTCTGTACAGTAGTGATAAAATGATGTGAGCAGATGGAATGAAAAACATTCAGTAAACTTTCTGGACCTTAATCACACTGTACACGGCACACTGGGCGGCACCTCAACACGCCGTGCGGGACGTCTACTCTGCTGTTAGACTGTTACAGGCTTTCAAAACATCATCTAGTTCCTTATTTTCTCCATACATCTTTTGAAAAGCTCATTAGAAACCTCATGACAGTCAGATTATCCCAAAGATGTCGTTATTTTCTCAAAACATTGGCCCGAAATAGCTTTTAACACACTTGATCATTCGGGATGATCTAGAAAACCCTTTTTAAGAGCCAAGACATGGCATGTAGATATGGTCTTGTTTTGAAAGAAACAAAAATAGTAAACAGCAAATACAGACTGCCACAACAGAGAGTAACTCAGATCCAGACAACCTGCCTACGATAATATCAACATGTAACATGCCGTGCGCTGAAGATCAAGGTGCCGCGTGCCTGGTAATCCAGCCGCGCGGTACCCCAACCTCAGCATAGTGCTGGTTTTATTTTTTGAAAATGAGTTTTAAGTCAGAATCAAACCAAAAGGGATTAGAACTGACAGCAGGAAAGTCCCTTCAGGACCAGAACTAAGTCTAGTCCAAGGAAACTTGTTTTTACCTTTGGTGTTGAGCTTGATCAAGGATGGTTGATGCAAAAATGAGGATGGATCGCGACGGATATGGATGGGGGAGGTTGAATGAGACAAAGAAAGTATGGGTGTGAAAGAAGGTTAGGTATTTTGGGGGATGGGTGAGACTTTGAAGTTAATGAGAGATCAACTTCAATGATGAGAAGGGATTGAGTGAAGGTGCTCAAAGAATGTCTTTGGGGAATGACATTCTTTAAGACTTGGAAATGGAAATTGGAAAATGGGTATAAAAACTAGAGAGAGAAAGCTTATGGAGTAAGAATGCTCAAAAGCCAAGAGAAGAGCCAAAAGGAGAGCCCCTTTTCCCTTGAGTGGAGGGGTTAATTTATAGGCAAAAGGCCAAGGATTTTGAATTTCAAATAGTGGAGGTATTTTCTCGGCGGGCCAGAAGTGCACTTTCAGCTGAGCCATTCATCAGCTGTGGCTCAAACTGGCGTGGCCGACAGCTTTCTGAGCCAGTCAGAACTTTTCTCAAGGTGCCGTGCGGTACGAATCAAGGTTGCGCACGGTTCCTCGAATTTCAAGTTGCCGTGCGCTGTAGTACCTTTCCGCATGGTACCCCTTGTTTCGGTACAGGGGCTTTTGGGCTTTATCTGAGCTCTTTGGGTTCTTATGGATTTTTGGGCTTAGAGGAAATCCTTTTTCAAGCTCACAATGGTACCGTTCCCTTTATTTCATCATCGGGGTGGACAAAGACTCTCCGAGGTCTGGATTGGGGTGTCTACACTAGTCCCTCTTTAACGTAACTCGGATACCATTGGTTGGTATGAGTGACGCTTAAAGAATAGGCATCCCAATCCACTGCTTTAGAGCCTTTGAACAGAGACAAAATGAAAAATGTGAGTAAATAACAATGGTGGTCGCGCTCGGGGAGCTGCCTACGTACCCCGTTGTAGGGATCAGACCAGCGTAGTTCAATTGGGATAGTGAAATGCAAGAAAACAAGTCCCGGGGGACAAAAATCAAGCAGAGGAAAACAATAGAGTGCTTGCAGTGCTGTGTGTCAAGCAAAATATCGCGAAAACTTCGAGACGGGCCTTTGGGAGGCCGAAAAATTTGAGACGAGCCCTCGGGAGGCGAAAAATTCGAGACGAGCCCTTGGGAGGCGAAAAATTCGAGACGAGCCCTTGGGAGGCGAAAAATTCAAGACGAGCCCTCGGAAGGCAAAACATTCGAGACGAGCCCTTGGGAGGCCGAACGGTGATGGTGAATTATGTTGAGTCCCAGAGGACGGATTTTATGAATTACGGCAGATTTTTGGGGAACGCGAAATCCCACGAGTCCCAGGGGATAAGAATCAAATGGTGCAATAATCAATGCACAACATTCTAAGAGATTATTGTTGCAAAACGGCTAGAGTATTGAGTTTCCAAGAGGATTTTGGTGGCTGAGTGGATCAATTTTTGAGAAAAAGCATTTAATCTTCAGGGGTCAACATGTCGCGCGGGCCTTACGGGTGGCACACGGCACCTCTTTTTCCCATTAATCCCTTTGATTTTTGAGAACAGTTGACAGGTTTAAGGGTGCCATTAATTCGGGCGTGCCCCTTCGATGGCTGGAATGGCTTTATAAGCATGGTGGTGCTTCATTCTATGCACCACCAACAAATTCTCTCAAGTCCTTCAACATTCCTCTCCCTTTCTCAAAAAAACATGTTACTCTCGAAGCTTCGGTATGGATATCGGCCGCTTGGTAGCCCGCGTAGAGTCTTTGGAGGCCGAGATGGCCTACTACCGAGGGGAAATTGAAGAATTGAACACACAAATCGCGCGGCTTATCACGACAATCTGCTCTCTCGGCCGTGCGGTGTCCAACCTCCAGGATTTCTGCTTCGATCAGCTGGATGACAAGGATGACCCGGAGCACGCATCAAGGGATTACTCAGAGGAGACGGCGGAGAACTCTGAGGGCAACTTGAATGAGTCGGACGGCCGCTCGGACGGGGCGAACAATGCCTCGGATGGGGGGAGCGATTGAGGCCAAGAGAAGAAGAAGGAGAAGAAGAAGAAGAAGAAAGGGCAGTAGGCCCGTTTTCTGTTTTCTTTTTTTTTCTTTTTTTCTTCTTTTTTTTTGAAAAATGTAATGAAAAGATACCCGGGGGAAACACCGGGCTTTTATGAATGAAAAAGTCCATTTCTTCTTCTACTTGCTTGTACTCAACTTCTAATTGAACACAATCTCCCCCAAAAGTCATGAACTGCTTTCAGAAATCAGGACTGTCGAAACAAATTACCATGCCGTGCGTAGCTAATTTAGGGATGCACGGTACCTCAAACCGAAAGTACTGCATGCTCATTCAACGTGCCGCACGCCTGCTCTAAGGTGCCGTGTGGCTCATTGGGCTGTGAACCCGGTCCAGAGTCGGTTTCCAAGTGAACCGGTTCAGGGGATTATATATATACGCGAGGTGTATACAGTACACCTCGCACCGTTCGAATTTCCCTCTCTCTCATGTCTCTCTCGATCGTCTCTCTCTCCCTCACAGCTATCTCTCTCTCTCGTTACTCTCTTCTCTCTCCTGATCGCGCTCTCTCTCTCTTGACTGCTCTCTCTCTCTCTCTCTCTCCCCCACATTACGGTCATGGAGCAGAGCGATATACTCGGTGACGATACATCACTCCGGGTTGAGGTTACACCATCTCCCATTCCTTCGGGGGACGACACGACAGTTGGGGGCGTACCGGAGACTACAGAGATCTCGGCTCAGCCGGCATTGGCCGAGGAGACCGTGGTCTCGACTGCCGTGGTGGACCAGTGCATGTCTATTTTGAGCCTTTTAGGGTATGACCAAGCTTTTCCCTATGTAGGACTCACGAAAAACATGCATTTTTAGAAGCCCAAGGCTTTTTGAAAGTTGAAGTTGTCCTTTCCACCCTTCCTATAAATCCAAGCTCCCTCATACCACATCCTCCTCACCTCATTCAACTCTTATCTTCCTTCCTTACTTCTTGAAATGGCTCTTTCTCTCACCGGCATGCTCCGTCCATGGTTGGCTTCCATGGAAGGTGTTGATTGGCTCAACTTTCGAGCCCACGGTCTCTATTCCATGCGGTACCTCTGCAACATTCGTCTTCATCCCAAGCTTTTGAGGGCAGCTGCGAGCTTCTGGGATCCGAAGGTTCATGTGTTCCGTTTCGGCGATCAGGAGCTTTGTCCTGCTGTCGAGGAGTTCCGTGCGTACCTTGGGGGTTTTTGGATCGAGAGGGTGGTGGAGTGGCGGTTTAGTGGCGGTTTAGGATGAGTTTCTTGAAGAACTAGGTGTAACGACCCTGATTTTTGGTCAATAAAAATTTCGCTAAAAATTTGAATTTTATTTTAATACTTGGATTTCATTTTTAACATCCAAAAATCGGTCGTTATTGACTTATAAAAATTTTGTTGTTATTTGAAAATTCTTTATTTGTTTTATAAATCCTTTTTAGCGATTAATAATCCGTCGTAATTAGGTTTAATAACTTAGGAGATTGGCATTCATCGCCCGGGCATTAAGGTCATTTTCTAAAGACGAGTATGCCTATTAAGACCTTGGTATAGTTACTTGGTAATTGTAGTAAAATCCTAGAATTATATTTCTCGACTGGAAATCCTACATGGCAACCGATTAGTTAGCAACCCTAACTACCGTTTGGCTTAGTTACTTTTTCCTAACCTAGAGCGTTGCATCGATGACAAAGTGGTTAGCAGAAAATTTTTGGCCTTTGCCTTGACCGTTGACTTGACTTCCTTGCTTTGGCTTGGCTAGGTTGCCTTGGCGTCGGGTCAGCGACGAACTGCCTTGCCTTAGCGTCGGGTCGCGCCTTGCTTTTGCCTTGCCGTTGTTGGGCGCCACCGCTTGGCCATCGCTTTGCTAGCGGTGCCTTGGCCATCAGCTAACGGGCCACCTTGGCCACTGCTTGGCTAGCGGGCCGCCTTGGCCACTGCTTGGCTAGCGGGCCGCCTTGGCCACCGCTTTGCTAGCGGGCTGCCTTGGCCACTGCTTGGCCACCGGGCTGCCTTGGCCACCGCTTGGCCACCGCTTTGCTAGCGGGCTGCCTTGGCCACCGCTTTGCTAGCGGGCTGCCTTGGCCACCGCTTTGCTAGCGGGCTGCCTTGGCCACACTCACGCCTTGCCTTGGCGTTTGGCACCGTCGGGCTTTAATATTCCGTTATTAGGCGATTTCCTACTAAATAAAACCAAAATACCACTCGAGCAATGAAAGCCTAGATTGAGTATCGTTAGTCTTTAACCAATTAGTTAGATTCCTAATAGACTGTTAACCTAATCATTTGGATCCCAAATCTAATTAGGTTACCCTAACCCTAGATGGACCATTTTACCCTTTTTGTCTTTATCCATTGGACGATAAAAGCTAGGGTAATATTTATCCGTTGGACAATAGCGTTAGAGTTTCCATTACCCATTGGTCAATAGGTAAACCTTGGTTAATCTTTCTAAGTACGAGATTAGCTTAGTTTAGTACTTAACTATAGTATTAGTGCAAGTATTACACTTTCTAGTATTACCCGTTGGGTAATAACCGCTAGGAGAATTATTACCCATTAGACGATAGACCAAAGTACTTGCCATCCTTAACCATTGGTTATTAACCGCTAGGGAAACTATTATCCATTGGATAATAGCTTTACTTGCCAACCAAGTATTAGGTTGATAAAATATTAGATTTGGCCATGTGTGAAATCCATTAAAATAGAATTAGTACATTAGGTAATATGTTATAAGTACTTGTACTTTGAAAGTATATCATAGTTTATTAGGATATTAGATATGACATATCTAGTAGGATTTTGTAGTACATGGATATATATATATATATATATTGTGTGTGTACTTGTATATATATGTAGTTATATATATAATAATAAGATCTTCCATGTGTGTTAATTGATTAAATTATAGTTAGTACATGGATTTAATATCATTAGTACCTAGTACTTTGAAAGTATAAGTTAGTTTATTAGGAAAACTAGATTTGGAAGATATAGTCTAGATTAGGAAGTACATACATATATTTATATATAGGTGTACTTGTATATAGATATATATATATATATATATATATATATAATAATGAAAGTACACATGTGTGTGTTTGTATATTTTATTTGGAAAATCTAGATTACTTGTAAAACCTAGATTATGTAGTACCCATATCTACATTATTATATATGTTTGCTTTCTAGTATGTATATATATATATATAGTACATGAGAGAGAGAGAGAGAGAGAGAGAGAGAGAGAGAGAGAGAGAAAGCCGAGAGAGGGGAGAGAGAGATTGGGCCGAGAGAGAGAGAAAGGGAGAGAGAGAGAAAGAAAGGAGGAGAGAGAGATAGTACCTTGGATTGATTTCATGTGCTTTCATTGTACTTTGAAAGCATGCAATCTATGGGATTATCTTTTACAAGCAAAAATCTATACTTTCAATGTACAACTTGTACATTTTCCCATTTTATTACTTGATCAAATCTCCTTTCTCCCATTCAATCTTCCATAATCCCATCCTAGGACAACTATATCTAGATTTCTATTATTTAAAGTACTAAGACTAGACTAGAAACCCATTAGAATCCTAGTTCTTGGAGTGAAAGCAAAGCAATATCTTGGTAGCCATGCAAGCCTAGTTTTAGGCCTTGAGCTTTCAAGCAAACTTGACATAAAATGATTTAAAAATGAGATATGGAGAGAGAGAGAGTGGGCCGGCCAAGGGGAGAGAGAGAGGGCCAATCCTTGCCTATAAATAGCAAGTCATTCCTCCATTTCATTCACACCTCTCCATTCTCCAACTTCTTTCTTGAAAGCATAACTTGTTCTTGATGTTCTTGGCTTGTTCTTGAGTTTCTTTCCAGTTCTTTTAAGAAACTTTCCATCTCCACCACTAAACCACCATACGACCACCACCTCGATCCTAAAGTATTAGTAGTATAGCTTACGATCTAGTTTCGAGAGAAACCTTTCTCTTTCGAAGCTATTGGAAGCTTATCGTAAGCCGTTACGCCGTTCGAGTGCCGACTTTCTTTCCGTCGTATTCCCGTAGTCTTTTTCTACCACCAAGAAGAAAGGTAGATTTTTCCGATCTACTCTTCCTAAGTATACGTGATTTTATGTTAGTGTAGAGTTCTTCGAACCTACTTATCCTAAGTATAGTTGTATGCATGTTTGAATTAAATGTAGACTTTTCTTAACTACTTCCTCTAAATATATTGTATTGTATGAGCATGAAGCCATATGTGTAGTATGATTTGTTTTACGTAGTTTACTTTGATCTTATGACTACTTGATTGCTAGATCTCGTGGTAGTTGCTTGTTTATGTATGAACTCGTCAATAAACATGTGTTGTTTTGAACTTCCAAAAAGATGGCTATACGTTGTCGTTTTAAAAGATAAAGTGTTGTTTTAAATGAAGTATTCGTATTTTGACCTTTTAAACGATTGTAAGCATGATAGCATGTTGCTTGCCTTACCTGTGGTTGTAAACAAGCATGATTAAATAGAGTCGGATGATCTTGCTAGTTTAGTTTCAAGATTACTTTAAAGTGATTTGTCCCGCCGCGGAGTCGATGCATGATTACGAGACACAAAAATCGAGAAAGTAGAAACATGTCACCTAGGGTGTGGATAAAGGAAATAATTGGACTTGGTAAAAAGGATTTTGGAAACTCCGTAATGGCCGGACTTGGTAGCCTTACGTTGGTGTGCGTTGCCAATGGAGTCGGACTTGGTAGCTTCATTGGTGAGGTGGGCTTGGTTATCCGCGGAGAGGAGCCAATGCAAGAGTTGATGTGATAACGTGGCCGGACTTGGTAGCCATTGTGGCCAATAAGCCGGACTTGGTAGCTTATTGGTTATGTGCGTTCACAATGTGCCGGACTTGGTAGCCATTGTGGCCAATAAGCCGGACTTGGTAGCTTATTGATTGTGTGCGTTCATAATGTGCCGGACTTGGTAGCCCATTGTGTAGATTGTTAACGGAGCCGGACGTGGTAGCTTCATTGATTGATTGGGCTTGGTTATCCGCGGAGAGGAGCCAATGCAAGATTTGATAACGAGGCTGGACTTGGTAGCCCGTTGGTAACAAAGAATGAGAAAAGATTTTCCAAATATTGATTTGGAAAGTGAAATGGTGACACGGTCTACGAAACGCTACGTAGGAGAAACTCTGATGACACGGACACTTACGCCGATTGAGTAATGAATGTGCATGTGTTATTGTACATCTCTAAATGTGAAGTTATTGAATGCACATGTGTTAGTTTGGTTATTATCATGTATCTATGACCTGCTATGTGTAAGTTATGGGTTAGCGGGTATGGGATTGTTCTGCTGAGCTTTCGTAGCTCATGGTGTTACCTTTGGTGACCCTGACATATTATATCGGTGGCGACGCTGGTATAATGTGTCAGACTTTGTAGATGATCAAGATGGACAGTACACACTGGAGGCTTTTGGAGCCGAGGAGCTGGCTAGGATGGAGGAGCATGCGGAGCTATAGTTAGGAACCCTAGATCCCTCCTTGTATAAATATTGGACCCCAATGGGAGTTATGATGTAATAAAGAGCCAGACTCTCTTTTAATGTTCAATAAAAATGTTTATTTAACGTACCCGAAATTCGGGGCGTTACAGCGCTGCTCGCTACTTGGTTAGGAATGGCCATCTCAATGTTATGCGCCTTATCGATCTGTTTTCTCCTCCTGGCGATCCTGCCGATATGACTTGTCAGACTCGATGCATGACCGCTCTCTGCATGTGTTTGCTTGCGGCCTACCTCTTGTTCTCTTCTGCCGGTCATGCTAGCTCGGCACTAGTCAGCGTTACCATTTAGGTTGAGGCCCGAAAGGACGTGATCCCGATGTTTTGGCCGAGACGCTGATAGGTTTGGACACGGTTTGTTTTGGAGAGACTGAGACTTTTGGGGGTAGTCCTCTCCTCCTAAGGTTGGCTTCTCACTCAGCTCTCTTTTTTCGGGTTTTTCTCACGTTCTCATTTTACCTCAACACTCGGCTTGGCTTTCTACGGTTTTTTACTTATTTTCTCTCTCTTCTCACAGATTTGGCTCTGCGACAAGGTGAATGTGCTGACCATTACTCCTGGCAACTGGTCATATGAGGCTAGGTTACTTTCTCAGCGATGTTTTGAGTTTGCTGATAGGAGTAGGGCCGAGTAGGTTGACTTGTTCAGGCGCCAGCGAGCGGAGACTATTTCTTGGAGGTGTCAATGGCTGGACCTCCCGCCTATGACAGTGCACTACATGGGCCCTTAGGGGTCGTTCTCACTGGTTTGGGGGCCTTCACCTTCTATATCCCTTACCGTATCCAGCGTCAGCTAGGTTTGAGGCAGGAGGCCCCTGCAGAGGTTCTCGTGGACGTGGTTCTGCCTCTTTTTAGCCATTCAGTTCTTTGCCATTACTAACGCTTCTGGAGGACGCGCAAGGTGACCGACGCACATCCTTACCCTTCTGTGGCGGTACGTGGGAGCTATCGAAAGTGGCTCAGGAGGGACATTGTTGCGAGGGCTGAAGCTCAAGGAAATTGACTCGATCATACCACCCTGACCATTGAACAAGTTGTGGACCCATTTTCATTACGTTGTACTTCTTTTTATTTTTGAAAGTCTTGCTCAACCTTATGTAGTAGAAGTAATCGTATTAATAAAAATGAGTTTTGGGGGGTTTCCCCCCTCCTTGATTCCGTTCTTCAAGTCTTCTCAACCTGGATTTTTATTTCGATAGATTGTGACCGGGTCTCGATGTGAGACTGCCTACGTATCCTCCTGGCAAAGGAATCAGGTCATGAAGTAGTTCAGGGGTAGGGTTCGCTCTGGTTTTGACACTCTCCTTTTGCGCTCTAACTTTTGCCTAGAATCGCCCTTTCGGGTTTTCGGTCTAGCGAGCTCATTCATTGTATGCCTTAACTTTTGCCTAGCTTCTCTTAGGGGTAGTAGCGCTTGAGTTGATCCAAGTTAACCAAGGTTGAGAATTCATTTCCGTCCAAGTCGATGAGCTGCGTGGCTCCTCCGGATGGGATAGTTTTAATGATGTATGGCCCAGACCACTTCGGTCAGAACTTTCCTCATGGGTCGTAGACCAGAGCCCGAATTCCCTTCAAAACCATGTCACCCTCTGCCAAGTCCCTTGGTTTCACTTTCTTGTTAAATGCTCGTGCAATCCTTCGTTGATATCCTTGAATATGGTAAAGAACCCTCAACCGGCGTTCATCAAATAGCATAAGTTCTTCGAATCGATTACTCAACCATTCCGCCTCTTGGACTTCGCACTCAATCATAGTCCGAAAAGATGGGACTTCCAACTCGATGGGGAGCACTGCTTCCATTTCGTAAACTAAAGAGTAAGGTGTTGCCCCAGTTGGTGTTCGCACAAACGTGCGATATCCCCACAAAGCTAGGGGCAGTTGCTCATGCCAGTCCTTTGCAGATTGAATAGTAGTCTTCAGAATGGCTTTGATTGTCTTGTTAGCTGCTTCCACAGCGCCATTGGTCTGCGGCCGATAAGTCGTTGACTTGTGCACTTGGATTTGGAATTCATTCAATACTTCCCGAGCTCACCCTTTAAAATGAACCCCATTATCAGATACAAAAGCTTGAGGAACCCCGTACCGGTAGATGACATTTTACTTGATGAAATGCGCAACTTGAACTGCAGTCAAAGTGGTGTAAGAAGCAGCTTCTACCCATTTCGTGAAATAATCGATGGCTACCAAAATGAACTTGTGACCATTGGATGCTGCCGGCACTATTCTCCCGATGACATCAATTCCCCATGTTGAGAAAGGCCATGGCGAGGTCATTTGTTGTAGCTCATGTGGCAGAACATGCGTGAGGTTGGCATGAATTTGGCACTTTCGGCACCTTCGCACATATTCCACACATTCCGTTTCCATGGTGGACCAGAAGTATCCCTGCCTCAGAATTTTCTTGGCGAGCATTATGCCATTCATGTGAGAGCCACATACACCTTCATGGACTTCTTCCATTACCCTCTTCGCATCTTCTCCATGGATGCACAGCTTGTGTGTGCCATAGTGTGATCTTCGGTATAAGTTTCCTCCGCAGATAATGTATTGAGCTGCCATCCTTTGAAGAGCGATTCGGTCCTTCTTGCTTGCTCCCATGGGGTACTCTCCTCTTTCCACATATCTCTAAATGTCATAATACCATGGGTGGCCATCGTCGGGTTCGTCGACCACCATGACATGTTGGTATACCAGTGTGTCCCTTTGTTTTATCACAATTGGTCTTAACTTTACGCCAACGGGGATCTCAACTATAGATGCCAGTGTCGCCAAAGCGTCTGCAAATTGATTTTTGAGCCTCGGGACACGAGTGAATGTCACCTTGCTGAAGTGAGGGATAAGGTCTTCGAAATCCTGATGATATGGTTTTAACTTTTCTTCCTTGACCTTCCGGTCGCCATTCGCCTAGGATACAACC
Organism: Rhododendron molle; assembly: GCA_025413875.1. Taxonomy (NCBI): domain Eukaryota; kingdom Viridiplantae; phylum Streptophyta; class Magnoliopsida; order Ericales; family Ericaceae; genus Rhododendron; species Rhododendron molle. The sequence continues at coordinate 11,933,088 of CM046398.1, read as the reverse complement.
AAGTTCGAATCTCCCACGACTTCCAGCTTTTCTATGCCGATCTTGATGGCTGCCTCCATGCCCATGATGCAAGCTTCGTATTCTGCCTCATTATTGGTGACTTCAAAGTTAAGCTTGAATGCCAACGGGATGTACGATCCATCGGGCGAAATTAGCAACACACCGATTCCGAACCCTTTCTGGTTGGCTGCTCCATCAAAGTACAACTGCCAAACATCCTCAGCCACCGTCATTATGTCTTCGTTAGGGAAATTGAACTCGACATCTTCCCCTCCCTCGACTGGGCAATTGGCTAGGAATTCTGCGACAGCTCTTTCTTTTACTGACTTTCGGGTGACGTACTTTAATTCAAATTCAGCTAACATCAGCAACCATCGGGCCATCCTACCTGTGAGAGCCGATTTTTCAAACAGATACTTTAGGGGATCCATTCGAGATATTAGCTTTACCGGGTAGGCCAGCATATAATGCCTCAACTTTTTGGAAGCCAATACGAGTGCCCAACATGTCTTTTCTAAAGGAGTATAACGTTCTTTGGGTCCAACCATCTTTTTACTGAGGTAGTAAACAACCCTTTCAACCCCATCATCTCCTTCCTGTGCTAACATACACCCCATCGAAGACGGAGTGACTGACAGGTATAGGATCAAAGGTTTTCCTGTTACAGGCGGTGTCAATATTGGTGGCTTGTTCAGATAGACCTTAATGGCTTCAAAAGCTTTCTGGCACCTATCATCCCAGGCGAACGGTACTCCTTTCTTGGATAAGCAGAATAGGGGTTCGCAAGTCGAAGTCAGCTTTGCTATGAACCTACTGATGAACTGCACTTTGCCAAGAAAACTCCTCACATCCTTTTCAGACCGTGGCGGCTCCATTTCTAGGATAGCTTTGATCTTTGACAGGTCAACTACGATGCCGCGGGTAGTGATCATGAATCCAAGCATTTTCCCCGTAGTGACTCCGAATGTACACTTGGCCGAATTAAGGCGCATCTTGTACTTCCTGATCCTTTTGAAGAATTTCCTGAGTGCCGGCAAATGTCTTTCTCGCTTTTTGGCCTTATCATATCATCAATGTAGACTTCCACCTCTTTGTGAATCATGTCGTGGCGGCCCGCTGATAAGTAGATCCTGCGTTCTTCAGTCCAAAGGGCATGACTCGGTAACAATATGTTCCCCATTTAATGACGAATGTAGTCTTTTCCCGATCTTCCAGAGCCATGAGAATTTGGTTGTATCCTGAAAAGCCGTCCATGAAAGAAAGCAGAGCGTGGCTGGCGGTGTTGTCAACCAGCACATCGATGTGTGGTAACGGGAAATCATCTTTAGGGCTAGCTTTGTTAAGGTCCCTGAAATCAACACAGAGCCTTATTTTACCATCCTTCTTTGGCACGGGGACGATGTTTGCGACCCACTGAGGGTACTCGGTTACCATTAAGAATCCAGCATCGATATGTTTGGTGACTTCTTCCTTTATCTTAAGCACCCAGTCAGGTCTCATGCATCTTAGTTTCTGCTTTACTGGTTTTGCATCAGGATAAAGGGGAATCCAATGTTCCACGATTTCAGGATCGATTCCGGGCATATCTGCATGTGACCATGCAAACACATCTTCGAACTCTTTGAGTAAGTTTATAAGAGCTTCGCGTTGTTCAACAGATGACGTGGAACCAATCTAGGTCATACGGGGATTCCTTTCATCTCTCAAATTTATTAAAACGATTTCTTCTTTTACAGGTTGAGCATGCCTTTCATCTTCCCTTTCGATTAGGGATCGAATTTCTTTGGAGATGTCCCCATCGAAATTGATCTCTTCATCATCAGGGTCGACATAATTTATTTCAAAGTCAGGGAAGTAAGTGGAATCAGATTCATTCATTTCATTGTTAACGGAGGCCTCGGGGGCACCATACACATGGGTGGATTCGAACTCGACATACAGACTCTAAGAGCTTGGGCCAAGAGGCACCAGCTCAGACTCAGTAGACTCAGAAGACTCAGAGGACTTAGAAGACTCAGACTCAGACTCAGACTCAGGCTCGGACTCGGACTCAGATCCACGGCGAGTTGCACTCGGTATGAAGGTCCAGTTCCTGTACTCCCCAGCGGCATCCATGATGAGCAAAGTTGGATCCTGAGGAGTATCCGGTTCCATCATCAGCACTTCTACTTCCATAGCCGTACCCGTTGGTTCATCCTCCCTGAACAGAGGCCAGACGTCGTTTGCAAATATTTCAAATCCTGGTAAAAAGGTGTTGGTTTCCTCATCCCAAAATGGTTCCGGTTGCCTTTGGTAGATCTATTTTGCTTCCTCTTTGACAAAATAGTCTTCTAGCCTGTTTCCCCTTTTCACCTTGCTACTACTCGAGGGTGAGTAACCAAGGCCAGTTGTACGCACCAGAGTGCCCTGGGCTTCAAACTTTGCAGGGCCTTGGAGATTCTTTCCCAGTCCCAATCCTGGCATGTAAGACATTTTCTTCATTATTTTGATAGCGATGTTGCTGACAACAAAGTCGTCATCAATTCTAACCGAAAAGAAAGATCTGGAGGTGTCCAGAGAGAAGCCTCCCAAGGCGATATCTTCTTCTCCGTGTTGAATTTCCAAGAGTGGGGCATTGTCCTCAACTGGGGCATGAATCCCAGAGTCCCCATGGATAGTGAGAATTCCCATTTCCAGTCCCAGTTGAATTTTCTGATGGCCTGTAGAGGGCACAACCATGATGTCTGGTCGGTGCAGCCAGGGCCTTCCTAGTAGCAGGTTAAAAGAGGCGAGAATGTTCAGCACGTGAAATTCCACCTTTGTTTGATACGACCTGAAAGTCATAGGAAGCATGAGAGTCCCAACCACATCTCTCCGAGTGTTATCATATGCTCGGACCTTGACTTCTGATGGAGAGAAGTCCTTATTTTTGTACCCCAAGCAATAAGCAACGCGGAGTGGGCAGACATTAATTGATGAACCATTGTCAACCAAGATCACTGGAACCGATTTGCCATGGCATTTCAGGGTAATGTGCAACGACTGATTATGATTAGTTCCTTCAGCAGGTAAGTCTCGATCGGTAAAGGTGATGGCATGCTTGATAGGTTTGGTTTTAATCAGGGCCACAAGCTCATCGGGGGTTATGGCGGAGGGAACTTTCAGTTGAGAGAGTGCTTGAATAAGCCCTTCACGATGGCGTGTGGAATGAACCGGCACATCCCAAACGGACATCTTGGCCTGAGTTTGCTCAAGTTGGCGCCTGACCATTCCTTCGGGGTTTTTCTCTGGTCGGGAAGGCTCCTTGGCTGGTGGGTCGAAGGGTCGGACGGTGTCTTTAACTGGGGTGGTAAAGGGATCAGAGGGCCCTGAGGCTGCAAGGTTGGAAGATTCTCCGACTTGAAGGTTCGGAGGTTGATAAACACGGCCGCTTCTGGTCAAATGATCAATCTAACGATACTTCGATTCTTCGCTCCATAAGTCTGCAAGGGCTTTACGCTTGTTTCCAATGGTCGTATCCTGCCGATTGGCGGCCAAATCAGCAATGACCAAGTCATCCCACAGATCTTCGGGTTTCCACCTTTCAACCTCCATCACTGTCTTGTTGATGGTCCATTCCTCGTTTCCCACTTTTATGTTGACCACCCCGGTGTTTGCCCATAAGTTTGTTCCAGCCCCTGGTTCATCTTCCCACAAGTTCATCATAGCGACATCAGCATCTTTTGGAAAGGTAACTGATAGCTCGGATTCTGTCCCATCGACAAGGTAGTCCATCGGATCACACCCATTACTGGCGACTTCTTCTTCGAATCCAGGGGGATTCGGATATGGGGTGAGGCCCACATTGCTATACAAGTTATTGATGACAAAATCATTAAAATGAGAGAAATCCGGGCAGAGCGGAGCGAGTTCTGGCCAGTTGTGCGTCATCATCTCAGGTGGATATCCTGGCTGATATTCTTCACCGAACAGTGCTGGCAAGGAGAAGGTATCCGAAGGGTCATTCCAAGCCAAAAGCTGGTACTCGTTGGGGTTGGGTACCACCCCTACTCGGGCATCTCTTGAAAAACTTGGTACTCTTCCCCTTGATTTTCAAACAGCGCATACAAAGAGAATCCATCAAGAGGATCTGCATGGATGTTTCGCCAGTCAACTTCCCATTCTGCCTCAAATAAGGGTTCCTCATTTCTTTGGAAGTTGGCGGCTTCAAACTCTTCCCAATCAGCAATCAGTTCTCCCCATGTGTCTTCCCATTCCCATAGAAAACAAAGGGCAGTTTCTTCGGGAATTTCGACGACAGGCCTCGGTTCGGTATCAGGGACAATGAACAGGGTAGGGTCAAACTCGGGGAGGTTTTGATTTTTGGCTAGGGTGATTTGGTTGATACAGAAGGAAGCGTTGTCCTGTGTAGAGGGTTTGAAACAGTGTTTGGTTTATCTGAGGGTGGAGCGTCAACAACCTTGTTGTCAATGAGGTTTTGAATTTCATGACGGAGGCAGATGCTGTTGTCGGTGGTATGGCCAGGCATTTGGTGGAAATCACAGTAGACATTTTGGTTCAGATTTGGTGAGATGGTTTGTGGTGGCGGAAGAGGTTTCAACACTCCGATTTCTGTGAGTTTCTTAAGAAGAGCGGATCTGGGAGTGCTGAATTGGGTGAAGGTTCGGCTCTAGGATTTTGGTTTTTCGGAGATTTGGTTGACTTCTACAGGTTTAGTGGATGAGGTTCCTGCCTGGTTGGTATTCCCGAAGAGAACGTTGTTGTTTCCCGAATATGCCCTTTTGGATTTTGACCCCGATCCTGATTCTTTCTTTTCCAAAGTTCCATCCCGTAAAGCCTCCTCTACAGCTAGTCCAGAATCGTTAAAGGTTTCGAAATTTAGGGCAGCCTGAGAAAGAACCAAGTAAGGAGCGAAGGAGCTTGGTAGGTTCTTGGTTATGATCCGTATCTGTTCTCTCAAATCAGGCTTATTTTGCATCTGGGCAGTCTTAGCCCTCCAACGCTTCACAAAGTCGGCATAGCTTTCCTTCTCACTCATCTTGGTGCTTTCCAATTCCCTCGTGGTCATCTTCAGGTCAACGTTGAAGTCATGCTGGGTCACGAAAGCTGTCCCGATGTGTTCCAAAGTCCTCTTCTTGGATGGTTCGAGAGTGAGGAACCATTGCAGGGCTGGACCAGACAAGGACTCATGGAATAGTTGGGCCATAGCTTATTTCTCGATGCCACGCATGGTGAGGGAACCAACGTATCCTTGGAGATGGGCACTTGGATCACCGGTACCATTGAACTTCGCAAAGTCCACTCCTTTGAACTTTTCCGGCAACTTGGCCTTTGGAAAGCGGCATAGCTTGCTCATGTCAATTTCTCCTTTTCCAAGTCGCTTAGTCTCTTGGACGGATTCTTCCAATTTGCCAATCTTGTCCATGAGAGCGGCCAGGTTGGGATCAGCTGCTGGCATCTCAACTTTGGGTTGTTCGAGTTGCGGAGGAGTCTTAGTCAGGAGCTTGTCGCTGATTTCCTGCATACTTTCCATTATCATGTTCATGTCGTTTTTCATAGAGACTACGATGGCCTTGAGTTGCGCGTCGACACCGGCGAGGGACTGTTTACACTGAATATCCATGTTAGCCATGTTTTGCCTGAGTTCTTCTATTCCGTCTCCTTGATCAGCCATGGGTAAAGGATTTTCGGGCAGGATAGAGACTATAGGTTCTTCTACTACAAGTTCTTCTGACAATGGTTGTTCCTCTTGCTCGACTTGGACTTCGAATAGTGGGGTTTCTTCCAGGGTGTCTATGCGAACTAGTCTTTGAGACGAACGGAACCAATTGGGTACAGCCTCTTTTCTCCGCAAGCGATCAATGTTGGCAGCACTTACAACAAGTCAAAAGGGAGCAACTCATAACTGATCCGAATGCTTGCCCTACCTTCTACGCATCTCCTAGAAACAAGGCCTAGGACCTACCGTGGCTTAAATCTCGCTTAAGACGTTAGTACAGAAGATTTTCGATAGTCCGAGTAGGTGCCGTCAGGCAGGTTGAATTCCGAACGGTTCGAAACCAGAGCCAATCTCCGATTTCTCTGGTTGAAGTTGGTATTTCTCAATGGAATTCATCAATGTATACCGTATTGCTTCACACCAATCGTAATCCTTCATCGACTTCAAGTCATGCATGTCACTCGACTTATTAACTTACAGGGGAGTGCCCTTATCAAAAAGGGAAGTGCCAAAATCACTCCCCATTTTAAAATATCCCTAAACTTTACCGTCCGGACTGACTCTCATTTCTGAAACCCCATGTGGGTTTTTAGCCATTTACTTCCTTTCAGTTCCTAAAGAAAATTGTCAAGTAAAGCCTGGTCAGATGATTCAAAACCCGAGTGGCGACTCTCTATTTCAAGTGCTTGCTTCTCTGCTCGCTCTCCCTCGATTTACAGGTCGCTTTGTGAAAAGGAACGAAATTCTTTTTCCAAGGGCATGCTGCCCACAAATAGTTACAAACTCATCTTTACCAAAAGAGAATCGAATACAAAAGATGATTAAGTAACTAAAGCAAAGTTAGCTCCCAAAAAGTCTTCATGTCCAAGCACACGAATGCAAGCTATCTATTGTCCGGCATTTTGTCCTGAAAAGAAAGATTAGGTTGAGCTACACTAGTCCAGTAGGAAAATCTTACCAATTTTATATGTAGACATGATGATAGGTGCAAAATGGAAAACAAAAGGATATGGTTCAATCAATGAAAAGCAATTAACTATGAGTGTGTCAATCATTTAGTACGATCATTCCAAGTCATTGTATTATTGCATTATGTCGTCTAGTACATAAGACACGAACATCTCTAACAATCCCGACACGACACACCATCATCAACCTCCACGAACTGTATTTCCACCCCTTACGTTACAGTACAACATCTCAAGAGTTACCGTATTACCACCCCTTGCGTTACGGTGAACCCTCACAACTCGGACCATCGTATTACCACCCCTTCCGTTACGAGGTTCACTTAAGTCCTCGTATTACCACCCCTTGCATTACGAGACTCCCTATACCAACTTTCGACTCATGCAACTACTTTCTTATTCATTTTTGCAAAACCAAACCTTCCTATGATCACACTTGTCCACGAGACTCCATGTGGTATGCCAACAATATCACACTTATACTACAAACACATCCAGCTGTTAGGTCCAAAAAGCGGCGCCATTTGTTTATGATTGACAATTCCATTGACAAAACATATTTTTCATTATATTTTTTTTATCGAGTTGTAATTAATTTTTATATTTTCTAAGCATAGTGAGTCTGTATAGGATTAGAGTGGAAAGAGTGTTTTATTTGTAATTGAGAGAGAGTGAATCGAATGACTAAAGGCTGAACAACTTCGTGAATGAAACGGATTGATCGGGTTATTAATCTGCTATCAATATAAGCGAGCTAACTAAAAAGGGCGGAACATGGGACCACAGGTGTACTAAAAGCATACTATAATTTATATATATACAAGGCTGTTGGGTGCTAGGGCAAAGGAATCTCGGCAGACACTATTAAAAAGGAATCTCGGCAGCCACCATCAGGAGATAAAAAGCACGGCAGCCACAGCTTTTAGCAAGGGAAAGTTCGTGAGATTCAAAGTGGTTTTGTTCATCTTCTACATCATGCGGAGTTCTTTGAAGGAGTTGAAAGGCGATTGGAGGTTGGTCTAAAGGAGGAGTCCTGCGTAGATCTAATATTCGAGGAGTCGAATACGAAGGAGTATCTATTAGAGCGGTTCATGAGGAGTCAGCAAAGAGATTCTTAGCCAATATTGAGGAGTCATAGCGTGGTTGTAAGAAACTCTCTGTTTCTGCGTTTTGCGTATAGTGCTCTCTTCCCTCCTGTGGTTTTTTCCCCGTCTTGGGGTTTTTCCACGTATATTTGTGTGTAATGCCTGCTTCTTTATTTATTGCGTTTATTATCTTGCATAATCACATAGATTAGAGTTTGATTAAATTAGTTGGTTAATTTAATTTGTTCTCCGTAGTAGTAAATCTCGACGTGATCCGATCCTTGGTTTTTCACAAGCAATCAACCAATCAATTGAATACGGTTTTAATCAAGTAGACCATTATTCGTTCTTTACCAATGGGAAGCCAACGGAACAAGGATATCATCGAGTCATCATAGGAAAATCGATTGGGCATGTTTGAAATGGTTTAGGAGGGGTTACGAAGGTGTTAGGTGTGGTTGGAGTTCAAAACAATTGACGAGAGACCAACAAAGTTCAAAACTGTTTTTTTGAGTCAATGGTACCGGTAACTCAAAAGGTTGGTATCCGTACCAAACCAATCCAGAGAGCAATCAGAGATCAAGGTATCGGTACCTCAAAAGTTTGGTACGGATACCTCAAAAAAGTGGTATCGGTACCACTACTTTACAGCAGGCGATTTACAGATTTTTGACAAATTTCGATAGGGCTAGAAACAATGGCCAATAACCAACTTTCACACCAAAATCAACACATATACATATAAAAGAGGTGAAGAAATCCCTACCTCGAGTCAAAAAGCAAAACCCAAGAGATTTTGATCGAGCCCTAGCTCCAAACTCTTCGAAATCAACGAATTGCTTTCCTCCGAGCTTGACCCACGAAATTTTGAGCTCAATAACGCGATTGAAAGGCTTGAGGGAGGTTGATTCTTGAGGTTTTGGAGCTTGGGAGTGAGAGAGTGAGAGGCGGTAAAGAGAGAGAGGTCGGTGGAGAGAGGAGAGAGCCGAGAGTTTCAAATGGGAGAAAAATAATCTCTTACACACACTCACCCCCTTTATACTCCTATATCTATATATTACACTCACACCTCAATCCTCTATTTATTCACTTCCATCCTCAATTCAATTAATCACCCAAATAACCATATTTTTCCAATTTAGGCATTTAACAAATACTTTAAGAATTAAAAAAAAATATTCGGGCCTCTACAGTATTTGTATATAAATTTACCTTTGATTAAATTCTGGTTTATTTATGTTCAATTATCTTTTTTGATTGAAGAGCGTCAATCCATTCTGTGATTGATACCTTAAGGAAACACCCTCTTAGTTGAGGTAAGCGAATAGATAACACAATTGCCTGATTTAAATTAGTTGTTTTCAATCAATCTGAAAAGGATAATTTCTTTTCTGAAGTTAGTTCTTTTCTGGCACGCCCGCATACAATTATTTGCCATTAGATTGAGATAATTCAGCCCAAACAATTTTTGGCACGCCCAGTGGGACCCGAACGTGTCAAAAATCCCAAGGCTTAGAAAATAGATGGGGACACCCATTGGTGGTCCAGAGCCAGAGGAACAAGCTGTGCCAAAGCAGGTTGCAGAACCAGGTACACCTATTGACCTTGGTTTTCCTCAATTGGCTTTAGGAACGGATGAGCCTCCTTATGAGGGGCCTCCTTACGAAGCGTCTCCAAATTTCCAAGAGGGACAGGCCAGTGGTAAAGACCACGATAAAGAGGAGATGTTTAGAGAATTGATGGTGGCTTTTAGAGAAATTGCTCAAACCCAAAGGGCCATGATTCAAAGCATAACAAATAGATTACCCCATCCAAAGTCAGCAAGGAATAGTCTAGGGAATATTGAACTAAATGACCATGCTAACTCAAGCACTCACCAAAGCCCCTTCGAAGGAAGGTTTGGAGAGGATATTTGACGGGGAAAGATGAAGTCTAGACTAGGCAAAGAGAAAATGTACCCTGAGGAAGTACCACAATCTTGGTATGAGCCAGTGAAACCAACAAAACCTGTTCATGAGATCCCAAAAGAATCTTTTGGTGTCAATATTAGAGTTGCAAGGAATACCAGAATAGAGCAGAGTGTGAATCCTCTTTTCGAACCAACACTTGGGGGATGGGAGGATGACACAGAGATAGAGCGAGGGTATAGGCCAGAGAGAAGGGGTAATAACCCACAAGATCCTCGTTAAAAGTTGCCCACTGCTTGAGATCACGTCTCAACTTATGGAGAAAATCTTAGGAAAGAAATTCCATGGCTTGCACAAGCTAGTGTTGCCACTGGAGGAATGTAACAGCCACCTTATGGGAGGCCTCCAAGGGAAAAGCAAGGGGATTTCAATACCCATAGGGGAGTTTATGAAGAAGATTTTGTAGAACAACCCTTTGTAAATCAAGGGCAAAATCTCCTCGTAGAAAACTCAGTACTAAGAGACCAAGTAATGGGTCTCATTCAGGAAGTTTCCATGGCCTGCACAATCTAGTGTTGCCACTGGAGGAATGTAACAGCCACCTTATGGGCGGCCTCCAAGGGAAAACCAAGGGGATTTCAATACCCATAGGGGAGTTTATGAAGAAGATTTTGTAGAACAACCCTTTGTAAATCAAGGGCAAAATCTCCTCGTAGAAAACTCAGTACTAAGAGACCAAGTAATGGGTCTCATTCAGGAAGTTTGTGGAGCTCGAACTCGGGAGGTACAACCTCAGATCTATAGGAAACCATATCCTTAATGGATAGACACAACCTTTCAAATCCTTAGAGAATTTAAAGTCCCTGACTTTACTTTATTCTATGGGGATGGGAGACAATCTTCTGTAGAACATATTGCTAGATTTTCTGCCCAATGTAAGAACTTGGCTCAAAATGGTTTCATGAAGTTGAAACTATTTCAAAATTCTTTGTCTAGACCAACTTTGCCTGTTATACTAATTTACCACCACGATCAATAGCAAATTGGTTTCAGATGGAGGAAGTGTTTCATGCACAATTCTTTTAATGCAGAGCTTGAAGTCTCTATGGCAGACTTAGCTAGGTTAAGGCAAAAACCAAATGAAAAAGTAGCTGATTTTTTATCCAGGTTCAAAAGAACCAGGACAAAGTGCAACTCCAACTGCCAAAGGCAAAATTTGTGAGATTAGCACAAGATGGTTTAGAAAGAGTACTTCGAAAGAGGTTTGATTCTACAGAGTTCAGAGACATTGCAGATTCAACCTATAAAGTTACTAGATATGAATCATTATTGGAAGAGGATATGGATAGACATAATTCCTCTTACTCCACGTATTATCGAGACCCTAATTATGAGATAGATGCGGCAGAAATTGTGAAACATGATCCTTGTGTTTGTGAGCCCTTAGTTCAAAAGAATGTTACCATAGGGCAAAAATTCAAGCAGAAGGAAACCACTAAAGTTTATTCCTTTGATATATCTAAGGCTGATGGGATCTTTGATTATTTATTGAGAAAGAAGATTATTAAGCTGCCTTTGAATGTGAAACTACCTACAGTAGAAGAAAAGAATGGAAAAACCTATTGCAAATGGCATGATTCTTGGTCTCATTCAACTAAGTCTTGCAACGTTTTTCGTGACAGGATTCAAGAACAAATCAAGAAAGGAAGAATCAAACGCTAAAAAGACTATGGGGTTGGATGCCATACCATTTCCAAAGGTGGAAGAGGTTAACACCAACGTGCCAACTTCATTGGCTCGAACTATCAAGAAATATTGGCAAGATAAGGAGGTGCCAGTGAATATGGATGCTATTCAGTATGGAAGGGGTAAGCCGTATGCTAGTCATCCTCGAAGTATGGGAATAAGGCAAAACTACTATAGGCAGACCAATGCTGGGTTTTCTCCACAGAAATTCTCAGGTACTAATCATTTACCTATGTTGGAAGCCTCATTCTTGGAATGCTTATGTGTTGGATGCAGAGCCAACTATTTGGTGTTTAAAGATTTGGATAGAAAGGGAGTAAGTTTCTTCCCTATGGAGATGGGGATGAAAAGAATCACTTCAACACAAGCAAAACCAAGTGAAAGTAAGTCTTGGTTAGCTTCGAAGAGGGATGTGCCTTCCAGCCCAGTCCTGCCTGTCCAATGGCAAGAGGTACCACCTCTGAAGAAGGCCAATGTTGGCCAGACATCAGAGTCACATGAAGTAGCCAAGCAAGAAGAATTTACTTTGGTGAAAGGAGTCCCTGGCTGGTTTTTAAACAAGTTAAGCCTAATTTGTTTCAAGGATAGAAAAATCCCACTAAGAGTGGGAACAAAACCTTCAAACCACCAAGTTCAAACTCTGGAAATTGGGTGTTGATAAAGGATCCCAAGTCTAAGATACCATAGATGGTTCTTTTGCTCTCAAGAACACAGAAAAGAAAGCTCTAAAGGAAGTACATGCTTTTTCAGTCAGGAGAGTCTTCAACTGGAGAAGATTTAGGAAGAGGGGCAAGGTCTAATCCGAGATTCAATAGAGCTTAAAGGGATCCAGATGAGGATTTTTGAAACCAGTTTTGAGAAGAGTAGATTTTAAAGAAAGTGGCCTCTATAATGCTTGAGGAAGACTTTGGCCCACCTTCTCCCAATTTGTTGGCTAGCTACCAGTCAGGTTTGCTAGAGGCCATGTTGGTAGAACAAAGAGGGATAGAAGGGAGCTCTTCTCCTATGGAAGTATCAGCACAAAAAGTTGAGCCCAAGGAGACAGTTGTGGGTGATAAGGGGTTTTCGTGAGCTGGAGAGGTGCGATTGGTTGATGGTTAATAAAAGGAAAAGGAGAAGAAATCCAGTGGGGTGAGGGAAGGAGCAAAAGGTACAGGGGGAGCAAAGGCTGCGTGTCCCTCTTGCTTTCCGTGGGGTGTTTGCGCTTTTTCGGAAACAGACGGGTGTAGACACCCCAATTTGGACCTATTAACTATCCTTAATTTGTGCCCTCGAGGCTCCCCGATGATGAAAATGAATCAAAACAGGCCTTGGACGAACTTGGACAATACTTCTTGGACTTTTCTAAAATCAAAACATTCCTTTTCCCCGACACCCTGAGGGTAAAATTGGCACACTTTTTGGCATATAAAATAACTTTGAATGAAACCAATTGGGTTAGAAAGAGGACTCAACGAGCTTTCCAACGCTTCGAAAAACACCCAAAACCGAGTTCGGGAGTGTCCGTGGTGCCCTTCTGAAGTTGGGCTGCCACTCTAGAGCGCTCGAGACCACTCTAGAGCGCTCGGGACAGCCACTCCCAAGCGCTCGAGACCACTCTAGAGCGCTTGGGAGTGCTAACAGACCAATGCATATTGAGCTTGGCTATGACCATGGCTTTTCAAGCTTTTCAACTCGTTCAACGTTCAAACCTGCATATCCCAGGCCTGCCTGAGCCAGCAGAGCATCTCATGATGCCTTTTGCCCTCCCCAAAACATTTTTTCTTTTCATTTTCATTTAATTTTCAAGCTAAAATCCTAATTTTCCCTCGCCTATATATACCCCTCCATTCCACATGCAAAAGGGCACGAAATCAGTCTCTCTCTCTCCCCATTCTGCTGCCAAAAACCAGTCTCTAAACCTCTCTCAAATATTCTCCAAAACTTGTGTTTTCAAAGGAAATTTTCAAACAATCTTCAAGTGCTTCAAGAGCCTCAAATCTCTAGTTCATCTACTCCATTTTCCTACTGTTTTCTAAGCATTTTCAAGCACCCAAATCAGTCCAAGAAGCACAGACCAAGAAGCATAATCCAAGCAACAAGAAAAAGGTATAATACAAGGCTTTTCAAGCCTTTCTGTTTTCTGAGGGGGATCAAGGGCTCATACCAGTTCTTCATACTGGTCGTGAGTTCCTTTGATCTCAAGTTTAACAACAAGAGCAATGGGTGCACGAAAAAAAAAATGTTTTCTTAAAACCCCTACTGGAAACACTCTCGAGCGCTCGGGACTGTTTCCAGTCCCATGCATGGCACTTTGGCACACAACAGGCTGGGGGTGAGTTGCATTCTTCAGTAAAATGATTTCATCTTGACATGCATGCACAGGAAATCAATTTTTCCCAAGACAGAAACATCTCTCACAAATTTTCATGCAAGAATAAGGTTTCTTTAAACTTAAAAGATGATTTTCTTTAAAACAAGGGCGTTCGCATGTCAAAACAGTGCCATTTCTTGTTTGAAACCAAGCTGGTGTGCAGCTCACTCCCAAGCGCTTGGAACCGATCCCGAGCGCTCGGGAGTGCATGTATGCCATTACATCCCATTTCCCCCAGTCTGCTGTATTTCCTGACTCTCTGCATGCACGAATGTATCTTTTTGCTCTTTCAAAGTTGCATATCTAATCTTGTCAGTGGCAGGGATGCATGGTTTGACAGATTGAGGCCCCGTCTCAGTCTGTCAAAACCTCTGTTGAGCCTATAACATGCTTAAATTTATTTGAGTTTACAGTTTAGCATTATATTTTGTTGGTCCTAACAGAACTTGCAGGATTGGGCATTGATACTCCCAAGCGCTCGGGACCACTCCCGAGCGCTCGAGAGTGAATCCAGTGACAAGGCTTCATTTTATCATAACTTGTATATCTTGCATGGCCATTATTCATCACTCTCTGTACATGTGCACATGCATGCACCATTTTTCTTGATATATTTCTGAATACTTGCTACTTGTTTAATGAAGTAAAATCTTTTGAAAAATTCCACAAATATTGAGTAGAGACCGATCTCGTATCGGGCGAGGGGGGTGCCGTAAAACCCTTCCCCCCTCGTAACATGGCTTCTGAACCCTCAATCAAATCTCTGGTTTTCAAATTCAATCAATCATTTTCAAATCAAAACGGTTTCTCGGGTGGCGAACCACAAATCCGAGTGGCGACTCTTCAAATTTTTCAACTCGATTCTAAAAAGTGTGGCGTTTCTTTTCGGGCCGCCCCGATTCCATCCGGGGCTGTGGTAGCCCACAGTGGCGACTCTTCTGGGGATATGTTCAATTGATACTTGAGAAAAGTTGGTGGTTGACAAAATGACTTACTTTCCTTAAGCATCAATTAAACTTGAGAGCCAAGCTTGAAAAATGTTTGTGGGATTTTCAAATATTTTGTTTCATTGTCTATCTTTTGTATATATATCTTGTTCAGCCTCGCTGTTGTGTTCAAGCAATCCTGCTCGGCTTGCCGATGACAGGGAATCCCAGAATGCTCGGCAACCCTTGTCTATGATGAGTCATACCTGTCGTTTGTACCGTTATTGGGTGTACGCTCGATAATCGGGAGGCATACATTGACTCTAGTCCGGGGAACCCTTTTCTAAACCGAAACCCGGCCTCTATACATGTGTAGAAAGCAATAGAACCATCCAAACTAGGACAGGGACCCGCAAAGTAAGACTATGTGCTATATCCTGCCTACATGTTACTGTTTTCTTCATCTCACCGTGCCTCTTATCCATGTCACGCCATCATGCTGTCTATTTCAAGTGTTGTGCTTCTTAAGCTTGCTTGCGTGGTCTATAGAAGGTTGCCAAGACCCGATGAAGAGTCGTGCACTCTAGTGTACGTTGTCTAAACTACATGAGTCCTTGGAACAACGAAACTTTGGGAAATCAAAACTTACTAAGTCCTTGACTAACGCTTAATCGAAGATTGAACAGAGAATAAGGAATAACAGGAAACGACGACGTGATGTCACTTTACTTACACCACTTTGGCTAATGGCACCATGCCACTGACGCCACTCTGGTTGTGGTTTCATGTCTTCTATACTAAGCTATTCCAAGTTCAAAATTGAGACTTCAAATGAGGACTAGTTGAATACTTAGTTCGTTTTGACATCTCTTAGAACTTGTTGTTCAAAACAAAGGATACACCCTAAAAGAAATTCTGAGGAATGAGGCAACCTTCAAAAGACCATGATCTTGCACGTCGCACCTTGCATCTTATGCAGTCCATTTGCTTTCGGGTAGAACTCTTAGACTCGCTCGCGCGGCTTGTTTAGGATTGCCTGGACCGATGAAGAGTCGTGCTTTTTAAAGGCACGTTGTCGGAATTAATTAGTCCTTGGAACGATGAGGTTTTAGGGATATCAAAATTCATTAAGTCTTCAACACATTTTTCAATCATGGATTCAATGAAAATCAACAAAACAATTAGGGTACAATGCCGTGATACCCACACCACTCAGGTTATAGTGCGAAGTCACTTACACCGCTTAGGCTAATGGCGCCATGCCACCTACGCCACCTCGGTTACGATATCATGTCATTTACGCCAAATGGTTCTTGAAATCAAAACAGAAATTTCAGGTGAAAAATGTTGAAGCCTTAATTTGCCTTGATATCTCCCAAGTCTTGTTATTCCTAATCAAAGGATACACATTCAAAAGAATCTCTGAGGACTAAGGCAATCCTTCATAGATTGTCATTTCTTGAGTCAGGGTTCAGGAGACCGTAAATCCATGGAGTTTGGGATAACTCCAGTGTTCGCCATGCTCGAACGGCTCCTACAGCCTTAAGTGCATCTTCCAGCAGTCTTATTACTCTGTCTCGGATGGTCTTAGATAAGGAGATTGGCTCTGATTCCCAACGTGCGGAATTTAACCTGCCTGACAACGACCTACCTGTGGCTGTTGGAACTATCCGTAAAGTGTGATCCCTTGAGTCGACAATGACAACACATCAGCAACAATTCTTTCATATACGTTTCTTTTCAATAAATCATAACAGGGGCATATTCTGAGTTCACTTCTTACTTTACTGTCAGCACCAGGCCACCCATCCTACACAAAGCCATACCACCTTCTTCGACTACCTCAAAATGGTAGGGCAAACAGAGTTGGTTGAGCTGAAAAAGGCTATAGAGGAAATGAGTCAGAAAATGGACAAGCAGATGACTCTATTGCAAGGGCTAGTTGACCTTTTCACCTCCGCCATGTCAAGTCCAGATCTGGGACTAAATGCTGATGATGCCAAGATCAAAGAAACCCCACAAATCTACCATTCAACTACAGTTAGAATCAAGCCATGCTCAAAAGTGAAGCTCTCGGACATGTTCAAAGACTTGGTCGAATTCCATGATGCCAGAACTCACTCAAATGAGAATGTCGGATCCTTGCCTGAAACTAGTGCTGAAAAGCAAGATGTGCACATTGATAAGATCAACCCCAAAAGCAAAAGAGTGTTATGCAGTTGCAAAGCAATCAAAGCTTTCGCCAGAGGCCCGCTCGACACCACCAAGAACCCTCAACCCAGCTGCAAAATCCCACCAAGGATCTTCTCCCACTTTCCTGTACCTCTGTCCTCAATTTATGAGAAGCTCCTCGAAGCCGGCCTCATCGAGCCGCTCCCTCCAGCTCCCCTACCTCAAAAGCTCCCAGCGTCCCACAACCCAAATGCCTACTGCGCTTTCCACCAATATACCGGCCATCCCACCGATAATTGCTTTCGTCTCCGCCATAAAATCCAAGATCTCATCGACAATGGAACCATCCTACCTCCACTTTCAAAGCCAAACACTAACATAAACCCTCCACCAAAGCACCCGCAAAACCTCCGTGTCAACCTTGTCAATCTCAACTCAATCTCATTCGACCCTAGCCAATACATTATACCCACAACCGAGCCAAAACCCACTGTCAATATACCTTAGGACATCGAGATTTGCATGCTTGAGAACATAGACCTGGTATGGGAGTCAACACCTGATGGATGGCGATTGCTTGGGGAAAACTATCCTCTGATCTTTGAGGAGTTCAAGACTGGGCCGGCTAATGAATCAATGGGACATGGCTCGTTTGGACAACTTCTGAGCAACCAAACCGTCAACGCCATCTTCAATGGCATAAGAATCCATCCCTACCAATGCATTATCGACAATTGGCTGCCAAAATCCATTGTTTCAACCCCTAACAAGCTCGATACTTCCAAGCCGACACAAAATCCGAGGGTGGATCAAAATCCAAATGATGCCTGAGATATTGAGAAAGAACCGGAACCATCCCAATGCCAGACCTCAGATTTGGAGAAGAATGGTGAATGCAATGAAGCTAATTCATGAATGGAATTTCTCACGAGTCTGGAAAGTTTTTAAGTTTCAAGTCGAGTTGAGTCTTTCAATTTCGGGTCAGTTTGTACCTCGAGTCTTTCATGCTTTCATGTCTGTATGTTTTCAAATTCAAGTTTGTGGTCAAAGAAGAAAAACCAAAAAGAAAGTCAGTTTCGTAGTCCCGAACTACGTTATGACCTGATTCCTTTGCAGGAAGGATACGTAGGCAACCTCATCCTGAGGCCCGGTCATGTTCATTCGAGTCAATCCCAAAGTTCGGTCACGATCTTTTGAGTCAACCCTTCATTGGTCTGTCCTGTCTTTCGAAATCAATCTCAAACTTCTTGTGTCAAAATTGTGATAATAAACTCGCGTTTTGTGATAATCCCTTAACTTGGAATTGTTTTTCACCATCAATTGAGGAATCAAAACACGAGAAACTTCGCCCTTGCAAGAAGAAGAATTTCATGGGACCACTCCCTGGCACTGTCAAGAAGCGGTGCCTTGGCCCGAGGAAAAGCTCGCTAGATCAAAACCTCAAAATGTGATCTAGGTAAAAGTTAGAGCACACAGATCTCTTAACTTGCATCTAGGATCCTATTATCAAAATGTGCAATTCAAAATGAAGAAAGGCATTCTTTTCTTTTATCAAACACTTGAAAATATATATCCATTGATACCCCATTTGAGCCTAAATCAATTTCTTTGAAAGAACCCAGCTAGGCAGCTATCCCCCACACCGGGATGAAATAAGGAAGACAAATGTGCCAAACACATGGTTATCATCGGCGCATCAAAACTCGAGACGAGAAAGTGCCAAATACATAGGCACGATGAGATGCAAAACTTTGAAGAAAAATCAGAGGAAACTCAAAATCAATGAAAGTGCCAACACATTGGCACAACAAAAGATGAAGGAAATCAAGTGAAAGAAGGCGCCCATCAAAAACAAAAAGGGCACAAAAATGTTCAAGATGGCTGCTAGCTCTTGAAACCCAAAGAAAATGAAAATGTTTGAGCCTATTATCCTTTCTTTGTTAAGCCAAACCTTGACCACGTTACAACCCGAATAAAGTCCTTTCAAATTGAAAAACGCAACTTGATAACAAAAATCCTAGACAATAGGAGAAAATAAGAAGGAGCAACCTGGGGCATTTTTGAAACTCATGGATTGTCATCAGCAACCTGGGGCACGGTTCGTGGTAAAAACCCTCGTGTTTTGACAAAACAAGATCAAAGAATCCCGAATGAGCATCACTTGATGGAGTTAAAACAATTTCAAAACCCCAATTGGGAAAATCATCGAAGCTTGATTTTATCATGACAATTTCAAACATCAATTGTGGGGCATGCGTGTTTTCAAACCATCAAGTAATCATGCTCCCGTCCAGTCAAATCAAACTCCTCGTCCAGTCAAGATCATCACGGAGAGTCAATCCTCTCATAAAGGGTCTTTCTTGTCTTTCGAGTCATCTAAGCCTTGTCCAAATTCACACAAGGTCATCTGTCTAGTCAAGTCATATTGATCTTGAGGTCCCAACTCGTGAGAAAAATTCCAATACATGGATGGACCCGCACTTGCATTCATGATAAAACTGGTTGCCGAAACTATCAGTGGAATCAAGGAAAAGAATCAGAACTGAGACCTGTCACTGGGGCATGTACATCAGGCCAATGTCATCGAACATAGCAAGCATGTCAAGACTGGGGCATGAATGCTCAAAACTCAAGCCCTGATCAAAGTCAAACTCAAACCAACTCCAGCTCAAGCCCTGGATTCAGCTCAAACCCAATTTCCATCCAAAGACAAACTCCATCCCAAATCCCAAGGTCCTAAAAATACTAGCCCGCTAGCCAAAAAATAGTAAAGGGTACTCAGACATGTCCTTTGTTTTTCAAAAAAAAAAAAAAATCATCGTTGTTGTCAAATGTTGAAACAAGGGTCTCACTTTCTAGCCTCGACCTCTTATGGTCGCCTTCATCTATCATATTTGTCAACATGACTGCTTGACGCGCTGCCATAGATTTGGCATTGTCCTGAGGGACACCTTTCAATCGTCTTTTGCCATAGATTTGGCACCGTCCTGAGGGACACCTTTCAATCGTCTTCCACCATAGATTTGGCATCGTCCTGAGGGACACCTTTCAATCGACTCCCGCCATAGATTTGGCATTGTCCTGAGGAACTTCATTCTATCGTCTTCTGCCATAGATTTGGCATTGTCTTGAGGGACATCTTTCAATCATCTTTTGCCATAGATTTGGCATTGTCCTGAGGGACATTTTTCCATCATCTTTTGCCATAGATTTGGCATTGTCCTGAGGGGTATCTTTCAATCATCTTTTGCCAAAGATTTGGCATTGTCTTGAGGGACATTTTTCAATCATCTTCCGCCATAGATTTGGCACCGTCCTAAGGGACATCATTCAATCATCTTCCGCCATAGATTTGGCACTGTCCTGAGGGACATCTTTCAATCAACTTCTGCCATGGATTTGGCATCTTGTCGATTATTTGCTTGCTTGTTTTCACGCCTGCTACAGCATGCATGTTTGCATTTGCCCCAAAGAACTACGCTGGTCTGATCCCTACAAACGGGGTACGTAGGTGTGGGCTACCACAGCCCCGGGTGTGATCGGGGCGGCCCGTAAAAGAATCGCCTCGCCTTTTTGAAAATCGATTCGAAAAATTTTTGAAGAGTCGCCTCCCGGATTTGTGGTTCGCCACCCGAGAAACCGTTTTATTTGGAAAATGATCGATTTGAATTGAAAACCAGAGATTCGCTTGAGGGTTCGGAAGCCATGTTACGAGGGGGGAAGGGTTTTACGGCACCCCCCTCGCCCGATACGAGATCGGTCTCTACTAAACATTTGTGGGATTTTTCAAAAGATTTCGTTTCAATGAACAGCTAGCATGTATTTACAGAAATAACAAATAGGGCAGTGCATGCATGTGCTTGTGAGCAAGGTGGATGGAAAATGATGAAGGAATGCAAGATGATTGTAGCTGCTAAACCCTGTCACTGATTCAACTCTCGAGCGCTCGGGAGAACTCCCGAGCGCTTGGGACTGCTGCATGTCCATCCTGCAAACTTTGTTAGTACAACAAAATATAACAAGAAACTATGCCTAATGTGCAAGGTGAAGTAATTCCAAGCGTGGTACAGACCCAACAAAGAACTTGGCAGATTAGAATCAGCCACCATTTTTTATCAGACCATGCATCTTTGCTTTTGAGAGAAGTAGTTTTACGGTTCAAAAGACAGAAGGGTCACATGCAAGGCATGCAAGAGCAGTACGAGAGATAAGAGAAAGAAGGGGACTTGGATAAGATGACATGCAGACAACTCCCGAGCGCTCTGGAGTAGACTCGAGCGCTCGAGAGTGATCCACGCTCCCAGACTAATTTCGACCAACAAAAGCTCTTGCTCCAGTGTTTTGATGTAACAGATCTACATTTTTATCATGCATGCAAAGGGTTTTTCCTTTGGATCTACTAAAGAAAATGTTTTTGCGTTTCTTTCATATGAAAATCATTTTTATTTTCCTTCGAAAGCCAGATCAAACACATCAAAACACTTAATAAGACTTTCTTTGCTCGAAACCTATCTCTATATCCCCTGCATGACAGTTTAAATGCTGGAAAAACATGAAAATAAAACTGGCCTCATTCTCGAGCGCTCTGGAGTTGTCCCGAGCGCTCGGGAGTGTTCCCAGTGCTGCATGCATGGAAATTGCTTATGGCCCTTTTGCTCTTGTTTTTAAACTAAGGCTCTCCCATCACACTCCCAGTATTGAAGACTGGGGTGAGGTGGGAGGCCTCCCTCAGAAAGGAAAGAGAGCCCTTACTTTTGTTTGGAACCAAGGTATAAGATTTATACCTTTTGTTTGGAACTTTGATCTTTGAGGAGAAACTTGAAAATATGGAAGAGGAGTGAAAATTTCAAGGGATCAGAGGTCTGTCATGGACTGAACTCCTTTCCTCTTCTTGAAATTTCTTGGTTATTTTGCCTTTGAAAGGGGGTTTTTGCATGAGATAGAATGGAACTTGTTTCCTGCTTTGGAAAACCAGAGAGAGGGGGTTCTAGAGAGAGAGGATTCGTCCTCATGATAGCTGAATACCAGCCTCTATTTATAGGGAAAAATTTTCCATCACATGCATTTGAAACAATTATTTTTTTAAGGGGAAAACTGCTGGTCTGAGGATTTTTTGACTGAGGTTGAGTGTGGACCGAACTTCAGCTGGCTCAAAGGAATTGTAATGATGAATTGCATGGGTAGTGGGAAGGCTCCCCACCCATTGGCCAGCATAGAAGACTCGAGCGCTCGGGTTCAGTCTCGAGCGCTTGGGAGTTTACTCTCGAGCGCTCGAAAGTTTATCAAATCCCAGGCTTTTGAAAATAGTTTGGAGCGCTTGGGATTGATCCTGAGCGCTTGAAACTGGTTCTGACATTTTACTTTCCCTTCCAAAGCCTTCAAGAAGCAAATTCCTGACCGGTCTAAGGCTT
This sequence comes from Rhododendron molle, assembly GCA_025413875.1. NCBI lineage: Eukaryota > Viridiplantae > Streptophyta > Magnoliopsida > Ericales > Ericaceae > Rhododendron > Rhododendron molle. Next base: position 11,910,822 of record CM046398.1, on the reverse strand, counting down.
GTTTCGATCCAAATTCATCATCGGGGAGCCTCCGGGCCACAAATTAAGGAAATTCGAAGTGTTCAAATTGGGGTGTCTACAGTTGCCCCTCTTTGGATGATGCCCGGCATCATGTCTGGATGCGGGTGACATTCAAAGATTGAGACAGCCCAATTCGAGCCAAACCAAATCCTCAATTCCACAAACAAATGCAAAACAGTACATTCAATGCATGAGGTCGCGTCCTTTCGGACTGCCTACGTACCCCGTCTGCAGGGATCAGACCAGCGTAGTTCTTTGGGGCAAACGCAAACACGTGTAGTGCATGCACCAGAGAAGTTGACAAAACCTTGACACGATAAATGTATGAAGGGTCCACCTGTTGCTCTGCTCGGTGGATGCAAACGCATGTGACACATGCACGAGAAATAATCGATGATAACATAAACGTGCGAAGATGTCCACCTGTTGCTCTGTTTGGTGGATGGAAAAGTGCAAACGCGTGTGATGCATGCACTAGAAATGATTGACACGATTCGTGTACGTGAGGTCCACCTGTCGCTTTGTTCGGCGGACGGGAGATGCAAGCACGTGTAATGCATGCGCGAGAAATGATCGACGCAACAGTTAAGCAATAGATGCATGCAATGTCCACCTGTTACTCTGTTTGGTGGATGAAATGAGTATAAAAACGTAGGGTTTGCATCGCAACCCTGTTGAAAGTCGACGCGATTTTGGGAATGTTCAATCGAAAACAACACATAGGGGGCGTGTGAGTCCAAATTATCGACGAGGGTTTTGCCAAAAGAGAGTATCGTTCGACGTGTCCAAAGCTAGGACTGAGATTGATTTTGTAAAAGGCAAGAGAAATCAAGAAAGCCTCGACAACGGGGGGAGGTACAGGACGAGGAGGGATTGGGCACGAGGCCTAGGACAGACCTGAGCGCTCAGATCCACTCCCGAGCGCTCGAGAGTGGTCTCGAGCGCTCGAGCCACGGTCCTACTCATCTTCTTCAGTTGATCAAGGGCTCAAAACCCACTCTCGAGCGCTTGAAAACCAGAGTTCCGTACACACTCCATCTTCGAACGATCTCACTCATTCCCTCTCTCAGGCGATCTCTCTCTCTCACTCGACTGATCTCCCTCTCCTCTTTCCATCTCAGACTCTCTCTTCACCAAAGATAGCCACGGATCGAGCCTCCGATCTCGAGCTCTCTTCGATCTTCCACTGGGCAATCGTGTGCCAAGAGGTGCGGATCAAAAGAAAGGAAAAGGCCTGGGGAATGGAGGAACCAACGACAACTAGCGGTGGTGACAGGGAGACGCCCAGCCGCGAGGAGGCGGCGGCGGCGACGACCACGGCGGCGATGGAGGTAGACAGCAGCGGTGCTGCTGCTCCAGCTCAGGAGGAGGTGGCTAGGGATGATTTGGCTGCGGTGGGTGGCACCAATGAGAGTCCAGAGGTGGTGGTGAGTGCTAACGGCGGTGTGGCGGAGGTAAGGGATGGCGAGGACAGTAGCAGAGCTGCTACGCCCACCCAGGAGAGAGTGGTTAGTGCGGATTTTAGGGGTTTGGCGGCGGCAGAGGATATGGGTGATAGTGAGGTGGCGCGAGGAGACGGCGATGAGCCGGCCACAGGTAGCGGGGGTCCTCTGGGTGGCGAGAGAGATGGCACGAGCAGCGATGGGGTGTGACGGGTGTTCACGACACTCCCGCGGTAGAGGATTTGCTCACGACTTGTGAGCGGGCCAGCGGCAGGTGGTGGTGGCAGGCGCGTCGTTGCGACCCTGATTACGAGGCGGCTTTGGCGGCGAGGGTAGGTGACAGTGGGATTGGGGCTTCACAGCCAGTCCCACTCGTGGAGGGAGACTTTCTAGACACAGCGAGGCCACAGGACATACTAGACGCTCTTGGTCTCGATGCAGGAGTGAGGGGGGTGCTGAGGGGCGCAAGGACCCCTGAGGATCAGACCTCGGCTCTGCTATTGGGAGCTTTGCTGAGTGGGACAGGAGTATCAGGTGCTGGAGGACTCGGGGCGGAGCCAGAGATGGAGGATACGGAGCTGGGGAGGAGCCGGAGGCAGAGGTAGTGATCGAGGAGCGAGTTATGGCGGCGGCAGAGGCGAAGGCCTACTTGGGCCGTGCACGCCCTGGGTTCGAGTCGGGGACCTATGCTCCACAGCTTCACTTCTTTGAGCCGACGGGGATGACTGGCTATGTTCCAGCCCGGGATGACTATCCTGAGGACTTGCTTCTCCGAGATCGAGCCTCACATATCTCTTCCAGCTGGACCACGGTATGATTTTAGTGCTTTACTTTCCTGCCTTAGACTTGCTTTCCTGAATCCATTGTTGCTTACTGATGCTATTTCCTTGCTCTATTGAAACAGCGTACGAAGGACATCTACGGCCACGGAGGCTCAGGCCATTCATTAGAGCACTTCTTGGCGTTGCCCCGGAGAGTGCGAGGAGCTAGTGGAGAGGCGGCCGGGCCGTTCATCTGATACTGGGCTTCCATCTTCTGAAAGCTGAATTGGGATTGACCACGGCGCTAGTGGAGCGGTGGTGGAACACCACCAACACGTTCACTTCCGCCGGGAGATAGCGTGGCGCCCCTCGACTTTGCGGCTATTCTGGGCTTAGAGTTGGAGGTGAGCCGATTCCATTTGACCAGTATAGCCTTTGGGCGATGCGGCTCACGAGGTGGTTCCTTGGCGGGTTCGCGCCACGCGGAGAGTGTATCAATGCAGGCGATTCACGGTGTCGATCACGAGCGGGGACGGCGTTGAGGCGGCTCGAGATGGCGAGCCTATCTGCAACTGTTTGGGGCTTCTCTGTTCCCTTTCGAGCGATCTCGGAGTTCACTGAGTTACTTGGCGGCCTGGTTGATTTTGAGGCGGCGGGCGATCTGACTGGGAGGTGCTTTGCTCTGTACGCTCTCGCTTCCTAGGAGCCGCCACACGCGGGGTGGGGGACACCATTGGTGGTTACTGGCGAGTGATTGAGGTATGCTTCGACATTATTGCTTCGAATTGCTTTTTGATTGATTGATCGACTGTTTATTGTAATGATTTGAATTGAACTGCGTCTGAACATGTATCTGACTTGAACTGACCTCCAAAATATGCAGCTTTGGGCTTACGAGATCTTGGGCATGTTCCCGCCCGAGAATACTTGCACAGATCCGAATCTGCTTCCACGTGCGCTCGCATGGAGTACGGAGTACCGGAGGGCAAAGGAGCGACGGGGGCAGGTGATGACTTTCCGGCGCTGGCTGGATGATATCACTGGGATTACGGTACAAACATCGACCTTTTCTTTCTTTTCATGCATTATCCTAAATAAAATCCATTGCTTGCTGATGCCAGAATACCAAATGCAGGTTCACTGGGACCGATGGGCCAGAGTGGAGGCTGACTTCCTTCCGAGGAGCCGGGAGGTGACGAGGAGCAGGGTCTTGCTGGAGTGCCCGCTGGGGTGGCAGTGGTACTTGGGGGATCGGGTGACACGGCAGTCACTCGGTACTCCTGAGTTCATTGTGCCGGGGCCACTTCCCCACGAGTGCAGCGGACTGCGACCTACACTCGGGCTGAGCTGGAGCAGTTCACGGTGCCTGATGCTGATTTGGAGAGACATTTGCGGCGCACCTTGGACTATGCAGCTTACAGAGATAGATACTTGGCCACCAGCTTGGGTGTAGAGCGGGAGTTGGTGAGGCGGATTGCAGATGCTGAGGCCAGAAGGGCCAGAGGTGAGGCTGGAGGGGATGTTGAGGCTGGAGCTGAGGCCGGAGGACGGGGCCGTGGCGGTCGTTCTTCGCGCGGCAGGGGGCGAGGTGCTAGGCCTCCTGCAGGCGGGAGAGGTGCTGGCTCCTCAGGTCGGGGCGAGGGCAGCTCGCAGGCTCCTGAGACGGCTGGGGCGTCTGCTCCAGTCGGGTTGCCGACGCTGGACTGGATGATAGGGGTGAGGGACCCTTCAGGAGCACGGGCTTGTTGGACGTTCCACGTCTCCCGCATCGGCCGATGCAGCTTCCTGCTCAGGTATGATACAACTTTGCTTCTTTCTTTGCTTCGAATGCTCCTTATTCATGCACATATTGTTTTGACTTTTGAAACATTGCAGGTGCCGCGAGAATGGGCTGAGCAGGCCATTATGCTGATGGTGGGGATGCGGCATCTCTTGAAGGAGTGTGCGAAAGGGCGAGCTTTACAGACTAGACCTGTTCCTGAGCCTGTTTTACCTATTGCTGCACAGGTATGAAAATGCGAGTGCATGCACACATATTTTATTGGATTTTAAAGCATGTATCAAATGAATGCTTATGATATGCAGGTGCAGCCACGGCGCTTAGCCAGGGCACAGCCACAGGGCATCGCGAGTGTTTCAGCTCCCGCCGGCACACGAGGCCGGGGTACACAGAGAGTGTCACGATCCACGACGGGAGCGAGACAGTTCGAGGTAGTCCCTAGGGGTGCACCTCAACGGAGACGTGCTCGGGAGGAGTCTGAGGAGGACACGGAGGAGTCACTCGAGTCACGAGCCTTAGGGTCTATAGACTCGAGCACTGCTTCGGGTCCTTCTGATGACGACGATGACGATGACGACGAGGTCGAGGTTGAGAGTTCAGAGTCTGAGGGGCATCAGCAGAAGAGGATCCGCCTGGGCTGAGCTTTTTGGTTTTTGCTTTACTATCCTTTTTCTTTTACATGGGCCTGCGTGCCAACGTAGTTGTAGTTTCTAGGCCTGCGTGCCCTGGTTTTGTTTTGGGCCTGCATGCCCCGGTAGATAGGATTGGGCGAGTGTTTGCCCCAGCTTCTGTACCTCCTCCCTTTCTTATTGTAGATGCCATATTTATTTTATGAAAATTTGCACTTTTCTTCATTTGCATTCATTCGCACTTCTCTTCAAGAATTGTATTTTATGAAATATATCCGTCTAGCTTTGAAAGAACACAAAGAGCGCGCGAATTTCAACCGACACTCTTACAATGAAATAAAACTTGACATAATCGACTCGACTCAAGGGTTTTGACTTGAAATGACAAAAATGCCCTTAACATGGAATTTTGCAAGCACAAAAGAAAGTAACGGCTGAACTTGACCGGGATTGGACACGGGAATGGGATACGAGAGCATTTATTCCGAGTGCGTGCTTCCAATGCCACCACGAGCGATGAAATAGGGGCGTTTGAAGGTGAAAATTGGTTCCATATGTTTTAACGCGCGTTTGATCACTTCTCACAGTTACTAGCACATATTGAGACTTGCACATGCCATTAGATTCAAACAAATGCTCTCGACACGAGTTTCGACACGTTGACGGGAATGGGAGTTATTGGGATTTTGAGGTTTTTCAAGGAACGTTGATGAACACTCAGACAAACAGATAACCGGACACGCTGTATTCCCTTAGGAGTAGATTGGAACTTGTTACACAGGATAGACCAAGCTTAAGGTGTCATCTCGGGGCCAAAAACCCAAGGAGAAACCTGCTGTCAAAATTGCAGAACTCTCGAGCGCTCGAGAGTATTGTCGAGCGCTTGGGAATTAACTCCCGAGCGCTCGAGACTGCTGTGGTCTGCAGGCTCCTGCAATTTCCCAAGGTGGTTTTCCAGCTCTAGCAAGTTGTTTTCTTTTGTGTGCACCTTCCCCATACACATTGTAATTCACCTTGTGCTGCTTCCCAAGGGTCAGTGACTTCCCAAAACAAAACTAGCATTTTTCCAAAGTCTTTCCAAGTTTCCAAAGTTTGAATTCTCGAAAATGCAAGCAATTAGTTTTGGAAAATACAAGTTTGCTGAGTTTCAAGGCTGGTGTGTGAAGGATTGCCTCCTTCCAGCCCTCTATAAATACTGAACCCATCTTTGGTAAATCATTCACACTTCAAACCATCATTTTCCTTCCAAAACTTCATTTCTCATGGCCTTGTTGAACCAAGCCTTGCTCCACCCTTGGTTGGACAGCCTTGAGGGCATTGATTGGTTGAACTTCCGAGGGCATCGCCTCCACGCCTTGAAATACCTCCGCGAGGTTGCTATCCGTCCTGTCTTGCTGCATGCGGCGGCACGCTTTTGGGATCCCGAAGTGCATGTCTTTCGCTTCGGTTCTCAAGAGCTATGCCCCACCGTCGAGGAGTTCCATGCCTATCTAGGCAGCCATGACTCCGCCGAGCCAATTGTTCCGATGCTCAGGGAGAGCATGAGGAACATCCTAAAAGCCAAGCTGGGCGTGAGCGGGAACGTTGCCGAGTTCTTGACTCGGGGTAATGCCATCAACATCATGCAGTTATACGAGAAGTTCAGTCCACCTGGAGACTTAACGGATTTCGAGTACCAAGGTCGTCGGATGACAGCCTGCTGCATTTGCCTCCTGGCGGCTTTCTTGTTGGTTCCATCTGTTGGTCAGCCCAGTTCTCTATTGGTTGGGGTTGCTATTCAGATCGAGGCTCGCAAAGACGTTGCGCCCTTGATCCTTGCTGAGACTTTGATGGGGTTGGATGCCGTTCGTGCTGGTCGAACGAGGGTTTTTGGTGGTAGCCATTTATTCTTTGCGCAGTTAGGGACCTCACTCAGCTCTCCTTTTTCTATTTCTCACATTCATTTTACCTCGACACTCAGTTTAGGCTTTATCTGGCTCCTTACTTGTTTTCTCTCTTTTTGGATAGATGTGGCTTTGTGACAAGTTGAATTTGCTAACACCCCCGGCGAACGACTGGTGGTATCGAGCAAGTGCATGGAATCGTCCTTTCCAGGTGATGTACAGTAGTGAAGATGACTGGGCTGACTTCCTCGCGTCTGCAGAGGAAGATGACATCGCTTGGCGGTGCCATTGGCTGAGGCTTCCTGTGATGACTGTAAGCAACATGGGTTCAATGCATGTGTTTGTGGCTGGTTTGGCAGGCTTTACCTTCTACTCGCCTTTCCGCGTCCTTCGTCAGCTCGGACTTAGTCAAGAAGTGCCGCCGCAAGGATCTGAAGTGCTTCGTCTCCCTCCCTTCACCATTCCGGGCCTTCGGAGTTATGTTCGAACGTGGGAGGCTCGTAGGACTGAGCCAAGTGATCCTCTTTACTCCATCGCTTCGACCGGAAGGTACCGCAAGTGGCTAAGGAGAGATGTGGAAGCGAGAATGGGTTAATTGCTTACTTTGCCGTTTTTTGAAATAAAAGTTAGGTCTCGTTGTGCGTTTTCTGTTTTCATGCTCAGCTTGTAATAAAGAAATCATCGGAATAAAATTGACTGATTAAGGGTTTCCCCCTTTCGGTTCAATGATGGCATGCACTTTGAAAGAAAGCATTTTGCCTTGTCAATTTGGATTTGAATTTTTGGAATTTTTAGGACCGAACCTCAGAGTGAGATTGCCTACGTATCCCTTAAGAAAGGGAATCAGGCCCATACGTAGTTCGGGCTAGGGTTCGCTCGGGTATTAACACTTTCCTTTTGCGCTCTAAATTTTGCCTAGAGCCGCCCTTTCGGGTTTTCGGCCTAGCGAGCTCTTTTTCAAAATTTTTTTTTTTTTGCCTTTACTTTTGCCTAGGCCGCCCTTGCGGGTTTTCGACCTAGCAGGCTTGCTCTAATTTTTGCCTGGCACCGCCCGCCCTTGCGGTTTTCGGCCCAGCGAGCTCTCTCAGGGGTAATATCGTTTGAGCTGGTCCAAATTGACAAGATTTGAGAATTCGTTGCCGTCGGGATCGATGATTGACGCTGCTCCTCCGGAAAGGATCGACTTGATGATGTACAGCCCGGCCCACTTTGGTCGGAACTTCCCTCGTAAATCAAAGATCGGTGCGCGAATTTCCTTGACTACCATGTCTCCCTCTTGCAGGTCCCTCGACTTCACCTTCTTGTTGAATGCCCGGGCGATTCTTCGCTGATAGCCCTGAATGTGATACAATGCTCGCAGCCTCCTTTCGTCAAACAACATGAGTTTTTCGAACCTTCCACCGATCCATTCAGCCTCATCTATTCCTTGCTCAGCCATGACCCTTAGCGACGGAACTTCTAGCTCGATAGGGAGAACGGCTTCCATGCCGTACACCAAAGAATAGGGTGTTGCCCCTGTCGGTGTGCGAATAGACGTCCGGTATCCCCATAAAGCTAGTGGTAGCTGTTCATGCCAATAGCTGATTCGACAATCCTTTCGAGAATCGACTTGATGGTTTTGTTGGCCGCTTTGCTCCACTTGTTTGTGGCCGATAAGTGGTTGAGTGATGCACTTGAATCTTGAATTCTTCGAAGAGCTCTAGAACTTTTCCTTTGAAGTGAACGCCATTATCGGATACGAAGGCTTGAGGTACTCCATACCGATAAATGATGTTCTGCCTGATGAAATGAGCTACTTGAACTGCTGTCAAAGTCTTGTACGAAGCCGCTTCAACCCACTTGGTGAAATAATCGACCGCTACCAAGATGAACCTGTGACCGTTAGAAGCTGCAGGCGTGATCCTCCCGATGACGTCAATGCCCCAGGCAGAGAATGGCCATGGTGTTGCCATTGGGTGTAATTCCGAGGGCGGGACGTGGATGAGATTAGCATGAGTCTGACACTTATGACATCGGCGCACATACTCGATGCAATCTGTCTCCATAGTCGACCAATAGTAACCCAACCTTAGAACTTTCTTTGCCAGCATCATCCCATTCATGTGAGGTCCACAAACTCCCTCATGGACTTCTTCCATTACCGCTCTCATGTCATCACCATGAATACACAACTTGTGGACCCCGCACGGAGATCGCCGGTACAATTTTCCACCACAGATAATGTATTGAGACGCCAATCGTTGCAATGCGATCCGATCCTTCTTGGTTGAATCTGCGGGGAATTCTCCTTTTTCAACGAAATTCCAAATGTCGTGGAACCACGGGAGTCCATCGTCCAGTTCATCGATGTTCATGACATAATCGTACACATGCTTTCCTCTTTGCTCGATCATAACAGGCCTTAACTTCACTCCGATCGGAAGTTCCAACATAGATGCCAAAGTAGCAAGCGCGTCTGCGAAGCGATTCTTCATCCTAGGTACATGCGTGAAAGTCACTTTCTGGAAATTCGGGATAAGTTCGTCGAGCTGCTGATGATACGGCTTCATCTTTTCGTCTTTGACCTTCCATTCCCCGTTTGCTTGTGACACGACCAAGTTAGAATCCCCCGCGACTTCCAGTACTTTGACTCCAATTTCCAGTGCGGCTTCCATTCCAACAATACATGCTTCATACTCTGCCTCATTATTCGTGACTTCGAAGTTCAATTTGAAGGCCAGGGGAATATGCGACCCCTCGGGCGAGACTAGCAGGATGCCAATCAAAACCCTTCTGGTTTGCAGCACCGTCGAAATACAACGTCCATGTTTCGTCCACTGCAAGTCATTACGTCTTCGTCGGAAATTGAAACTCCGTGTGTTACGGACCCTCGATCGGGCGTCTGCCAAAAACTACGCTCTTGCTCTTCCTTTTCTTGACTTGCGTGTGACATACTTGATTTGAACTCGGCCAATAAGAGCAACCAAGCGTGCTAACTTACCGGTAAGTTTTGGCTTCTCGAACAGATATTTGAGGGTCCATCCGAGAAATCGGTACTACCGAAGTAAGACGGCATGTAGTGTCTCAATTTCCTTGTGGCCCAAACGAGCGCCCAGCACGTCTTCTCTAATGAAGTATATCGTTCTTCGCTTCCGACCATTTTCTTGCTCAGGTAGTAGATTGCTCTTTCAACCCCATCATCTCCTTCTTGTGCCAACATGCACCCCATGGATGAGGGCGTGACGGACAAGTACAGGATCAAAGGTTTTCCCGGGATGGGTGGCATCAAAATGGGCGGATTCTGGAGGTAAGTTCGCACTGCTTCGAAAGCCCTTTGACACTTGTCGTTCCATTCGAATTTCACGTCCTTTTTGAGTAAGCGAAACAACGGCTCACAGGTCAAAGTCAACTTGGCGATGAACCGGCTGATAAACTGAATTTTTCCCAAGAAACACCGGACTTCCTTCTCGGATTGAGGAGGCTCCATCTCGAGAATGGCTTTGATCTTAGAAGGATCCACCTCGATCCCCCTAGTCGTGATCATGAATCCAAGCATCTTTCCGGCCGTGACCCCGAATGTGCACTTCTGCGGATTGAGTCGCATTCTGTACTTTCGAATCCTTTCAAAGAATTTCCTCAACGCCGGTAGATGATCCTTTCGCTCTTTTCCCTTCACTATCATGTCATCAACGTAAACCTCGACCTCCTTGTGAATCATATCATGCAACAGCGTGGTAGCACCCCTTTGATACGTAGGACCGGCGTTCTTCAACCCAAACGGCATGACCCGATAGCAATATGTCCCCCACTCAGTGATGAACGTGGTCTTTTCTCTGTCTTCCGGAGCTAGGAGAATCTGATTGTACCCTGAGAAGCCGTCCATGAAGGATAATAGAGCGTGCCCTGCGGTATTATCAACAAGTACATCTATGTGCGGCAATGGAAAATCATCCTTAGGGCTCGCTTTGTTTAGATCTCTGAAATCGACACACACTCTGATCTTTCCGTCCTTTTTGGGGACAGGAACGATGTTGGATACCCAAGTGGGGTACTCCTTTACAATTAGAAAACCAGCGTCGATTTGTTTCGTGAGTTCTTCCTTTATCTTTAAAACCCAATCAGGCCGCATTTTTCTTAGTTTTTGCTTAACGGGCTTTGCGTCAGGGTAGAGGGGGATTCTGTGGTCGACTATTTCTGGGTCGATTCCGGGTATGTCTGCGTGGGACCAAGCAAAAACTTCTTTGAATTCTTTTACCAAATCTGTGAGCTCTTGAAGCTCAGTGGGAGACAGCCCGGAACCTACCTGAACCAATCGAGGGTCATCCTCATCACCCAAGTTTATTGAGATTATTTCTTCTTTTAAAGGCTGAGCATGCCTTTCATTTTCGCGATCGGTAAGGGAACGGATCTCCTTGAGAATGTCCCCATCGAGATATATTCCTTCATCATCGGGATCTAAACAATTTATTTCAAAAATCGGCAAGTAAGCGAAAACGTCATTCATTTCATTAACCATTTCAGCAGACGGGGGGAATACAGCGGTTGACTCGAACTCAAAATGAAAGCTACGACGTGGAGGGCCGATAGGCACAAACTCCGACTCCATGCTAGACGACGAGTCAGTGTCGGACTCAGACTCAGACTCGGTGCAAGTGCTGTGAGTGCGAGTTACATGTGGAATGAAAGTGCAATTGTCATAAGTGCCTATAGCCTCGACAATGAGCTGGGAAGGGTCTTCAATCTCTTCTTCATCTCCAAGCGCAAGTACAGCAGCATCTTCGACCATACCCTCCGGATCCTCGCCCTCGAACAGAAGTTGGAGACTGCCCAAACCAAAAGTTTCCAGCCAGTCGAGTGCCTCAGACAATTCTTCCACCTTTGGGACCTCTTCATCACTCTCCCAAGTGTCATTGGCAAAGATTTCGAAGCCAGGATACTTCTTTTTTGTCTCGATGTCCACAAATGGTTCAGGTTCTCCTTGGTACAGTGGTTCTTTTCCCTTCGACTTCATCTCAATTGCACGGGACCGGGCATGATCGCGCCACTTCTTTGCTGGATCACTCTTCTTGGCATCATAGCCTAGACCAAAACGTTCGTTACTTCCAGGGAAATCAGGGAATTCGGGGACACCTTGAGCGTAAAGTCCCAAGCCCATGCCCGGCAAATACTTCATCCTTTTCATAATTTCCAATGCTGCAGAGCTTACCAAGAAGTCGTCCTCGGCTCGGATAGTACACACCTTCGAAGTCATGATAGCAAAGCCTCCCATGGCAACATCTTCCTCTCCATGCATAATCTCAAGCAGCGGGGAATTGTCCTCGGAGTGCGGGCGAATGCCTGAGTCTCCATGAATGATGAGGGTTCCAGAGTCCAAACCCAAGATCAGTTTCTGGTGCAATGTTGAGGGTACACCCATAACATCCGGACGATGTAGCCAAGGCCTTCCCAATAGGAGATTGAAGGATGCAGGAATTTCCAGTACGCAGAATTCGACGGTGGTTTTGAACTTGCCAGTTGCCAACTCCAAATTGATCGTCCCCAAAACATGCGCATATTATCATAAGCGCGAACACCCAAATTCGATGGCGCAAAGTCTTTGTTCTTAAAGCCCAAGCAATAAGCAGTGCGGAGTGGACACACGTTAATGGCGGAGCCATTATCAACAAGGATTGCGGGAACCCATTTTTCGAGGCACTTCATGGTGATGTGAAGGGGCTTGTTGTGGTCAGCTCCTTCAGGCGGCAGACCTTTCTCGGTGAAGGATAAGGTGTGCTGGGTGAAGTTCGGGGTTATGAGAGCAATGAGAGCTTTTGGGGTGATATCAGAGGGGACCTCAAGTCTGGAGAGGGTGTTGACCAACCTGCGACGGTGCTCACGAGAGGCAGCTAACACTCCCCACATAGACATGCGGGCGGGAGTTTCATGGAGTTGACGGACGATAGGATCAGTGGAGGCTTCCGGATCAGGTTCAGGGAGTGAGTTGAGGTCAATGGACAATTTGGGCTGGGTAGGTGGGTTAGTTTTAGTGGAGCTAGGAGGGTTATTTTGTGGAGCTTGAGAGGTGGGGATGTTCAGACTCACGGGGTCGACAGGGGTATTCTGCTGCGGTGGAGGGACTCGGGATGAGCTACCCTGTTGGAGGTTGGTGGGCTGGTAGACCCTTCCACTTCTGGTAAGGTTACTAACCGTTTTGGGGATTGGCTCCCACCAGGTACCTTCCCAGAAATCAGAGAAGTCCAGATCGTAATCATCTGCCTTACACTTCCCCTTGTCAATTGCTGTCTTCTCCAAAGTCTCGTTGAGAGCTTCCATTTCCAAGGCCTTCCATATGTTCTCTTCCTCCAAGGAATTCCAGAAGTTGTCATTGCTGCTGCGGTTGTTGTCACCATGCTGAATTGACCCTTCCTCTATCATGGCCTTGTTAACGGTTAACTCTTCACCGTCCATCCATATGTTTACCAATTCAGCTTTTCCCCAGAGGTCTTCAGGGTCCAATACACAAACGTTGGGCTCATCAGGGATTTGAACCATGGGTTTGGAAAAGAACTCCTCGATGATGTATTCCTGGGGGCAGAAATAATAATCCGTGGCGCGCTCCAGAGCATCGGAGTCTCGAGTGAGGCTGACAATGGTCCTAGCATTGAGCCCTGAGAGGATGCGGGGGTTCATCAGATCCAACTCTTCTACCACCTCCTCTTCTTCTTGAAAGAGATACACCAATGATGTTTCATCTAGGGGGTCAGAGTCATCTATCCAGTGCCACCCGTTGGGTTCGGGCTCCCATTCCCATTCATCTTCTTCTCTATCCGGTTCAGGTTCCAAGAACAGAGCAAACAGAGAGTACCCATCCAAAGGATCAACCATTATCTCCTCCCAATCCTGCCTCCATTCTCCTTGTTCCAATTCTTCAACTTGCTGCGCATCAAGTGCCACAGGCCATGTTCCAGTGATGAGAGCTCTTTCTTCTACTGCCAAGAAATCTTGTACCAGGTCTTCCCACCTTATCTGAAAGTCTCATTCCACTGTTTCTAGTGCGCAGACAGTATCTTCAATAGGCAACTCGACGGTCGGCTTGGGTTGAGAATCAGGAATGATGTAAAGGCTAGGGTTAAAGGGTTGGCTTGTGGAGATGAAGTTGGTGCGGGGGTTTGAATGCTTTGGGAGCGGGTTAGAGACAGTGTGGGGTTTTTGCGGAGGCATGGGGAGGGTTTTGTTGTCTATCAGGTCTTGGATTGCATGGCGAAGACGGAAGCAGTTGTCAGTAAGATGGCCTACGTTCTGATGATAGGCACAGTAAGCATTAGGGTTGTGGGATGCGGGAAGCTTTTGAGGTAAGGGAGTAGGGTTGAGTGGTTTGAGGGTGCCGCTCTCGACCAATTTCTCGAGCACGGCAGAGAGCGGTGCTGAGAATTGAGCAAAAGTACGGGGCTGAGTACGCGGTTGACTGGTCTGTGTGGCTATTTGGTTAACCGGCTCGGCTTGGGCTGTATTTGTGGAGGTGTTGGGAAGGTTGGTGAAATTCGAGTTGCCAAAGAGGGCGTTGCTGTTCCCGGAGTATACCTTCTTGGGTTTAGGAGCGAGCTCGGGCTTGTCGAGGATTCCCAACTGAACTGTTTCTTCGACGGCTAAGCCTGTATCGAAGAAAGTTTTGAAGTCTGAACATGCTCGGGCCATAACCATGTGCCGGGCGAGGTTGGGTTGGAGGTTGCGGACAATCATCCTGATTTTATCCCGGTCACTTGGCCTATCTTTCATCTGTGCTGCTTTTCCCTTCCATCTTTTCACAAAGTTGGCGAAAGCCTCTTTTGCTTCCATCTTTGTTGACTCCAGCTCACGGGTGGTTACCTCCAACTGGATGTTGTAGTCGTACTGCGCCACGAAAGCCGCGCATATGTCCTCCCAGGATCGCTTCTTTCTCTCATCCAACGAAGTGAACCAGTGTAGTGCATGTCCCACCAAGGTCTGTGAGAACATCTGTGCCATAGCGTCTTTCTCGACTCCCCACATAGACAGCGCTCCAATGTAACCCGTCAGGTGGGCCTTTGGATCCCCGGTTCCATCAAATTTAGCGAAATCGATCGGCCTAAACTTTTCTGGAAGCTTCGCATTAGGAAACAAGCAAAGCTTATTGATGTCGAAACCGGTCGATGCTATCTTCTCGTTCCTTGCAACAGATTCCTCCAGCTGGGTAAGTTTCGCCAATACTGCTGCCATTTCGGGATTCTGCGGGGTTTCCAAGTCAAACACCAGCTGCTCTTGGTTTGGATTCGGGTTAGGGTTAGGGTTGAAGTTTAGGTTGGGATTTGGATTTGGGTTTGGGATAGGAATCGGGTTAGGAATTGCATTTGGGTTAGGGATAGGAATTGGGTTAGGGACCGGATTCTGGGCTTGTGGTGGAAGGCGCCGTGCTACTCCGGTGATCATCATCATGAGTTGGGCAATTTGGTTATCAGTACGTTCGCCCAGGCGTTGAATATCTTCTCTAATCTGTGCCATCTCTCCATTCAGATTTCCCGGGTTCGGGTTAGGGTTTGGCTGCGGATTGGGGGTGGGATTTGGATTCGGATTTGGCTCGCCCCCGTTTGGATTTGGATTCGGGTTGGGATTGGGATTACCAGTATTCGGGTTCGGATTGCCCCCGTTTGGGTTTGGACCGGGGTTCAGGTTTGGGTTCAAGGTTCCGATCAAAAGATCCATTCCGACCCCCAAATCTGATGCACTGACGGAGTCTGCTTGTAGTTGGAGCCGTTCCAATCTCTGTCCCAAGGGTCTGGTCCAGGAGGGTATGGTGTTCTTCTTCTTCGGCCCAATAGCTTAGAACTGACAGCAAAGCAAAAACCGTGCTCAGACGCGATCCCCTGTTTGCATTCTTATGAAAATTTATGCATGTTTTTTTTTAGAAAATGAGTGCGCCGTCATTGTCACCATCGTCACCGACTCTTAGTTTCTAAAAGGATTGACTTACGGGAGGTTGCCTCGATCCTCAGATTTTCTTTTGAAGTGTATCCTTTATTTGGAACACCAGATTCTAAGGGATGCCCAAAACAGACTAAGTATTCGACTAATTCTCTACTTGAAATTTCAATTTTGAACTTGAAATAGCTTAGTATAGACAGTGTGATACCATAACCAAAGCGGCGTGAGTAGCATGGTGCCATTAGCCTAAGTGGTGTAAGTGACTTTGCACTGTAACCTGGGTGGTGTGGGCATCACGACATCGTTTCCTTGCTATTCCTTGTTCTTTGTTGAATTTCCAATTAGATATTAGTCAAAGGCTTAATATGTCTCGATTTCCCGAAGTCTCCTCGTTCTAAGGACTTTATGTAATTTGGATAACGTACACCGGGGTGCACGACTCTTCATCGGGCCTCGGCAACCTTCCGAAGACCGCGTGAGCGAGTCCCGAGCATCGTGGCTGACGGCATGAAAATGCAAAATGCAATGCAGCACGTAAACAGACTGTAGCACGTAATCCTGCCCTGTAGGTTCCTGTCCTAGTTTGGAAGGTTCTACGGCGTACTAAACATGTACAAAGGCCGGTTTTGGTTTGAAGAGGGTTCCCCGGACTAGAGTCAAAGTATACCTCCCATTATTGAGCGTACACCCAATAATGGTACGAACGGTAGGGATGACTCATCACGGTCGAGGGTTGCTGAGCATTCCGGGATTCCTTGTCACCGGCAAGCCGGGCAAGATTGCCGAAACGCAACAGCGGGGCTGAACAAGATATATACAAAGAATAGAAAAATGAAACAAAACAATTTTGAAAAATCCTACAAATATTTTTCAAGCTTGGCTCACAAGTTTAATTAATGCTCAAGGAAAGCGGGTCGTTTTGACAACATGCCAACTTTTTCTCAAGTATTAATTAAACCTACTCCCCAGCGGAGTCGCCACTGTGGGCTACCACAGCCCCGGGTGTGATCGGGGCGGCCCGTAAAAGAATCGCCTCGCCTTTTTGAAAATCGATTCGAAAAATTTTTGAAGAGTCGCCACCCGGATTTGTGGTTCGCCACCCGAGAAACCGTTTTATTTGGAAAATGATCGATTTGAATTGAAAACCAGAGATTCGCTTGAGGGTTCGGAAGCCATGTTACGAGGGGGGAAGGTTTTTACGGCACCCCCTCGCCCGATACGAGATCGGTCTCTACTAAACATTTGTGGGATTTTTCAAAAGATTTCGTTTCAATGAACAGCTAGCATGTATTTACAGAAATAACAAATAGGGCAGTGCATGCATGTGCTTGTGAGCAAGGTGGATGGAAAATGATGAAGGAATGCAAGATGATTGTAGCTGCTAAACCCTGTCACTGATTCAACTCTCGAGCGCTCGGGAGAACTCCCGAGCGCTTGGGACTACTGCATGTCCATCGTGCAAACTTTGTTAGTACAACAAAATATAACAAGAAACTATGCCTAATGTGCAAGGTGAAGTAATCCCAAGCGTGGTACAGACCCAACAAAGAACTTGGCAGATTAGAATCAGCCACCATTTTTTATCAGACCATGCATCTTTGCTTTTGAGAGAAGTAGTTTTACGGTTCAAAAGACAGAAGGGTCACATGCAAGGCATGCAAGAGCAGTACGAGAGATAAGAGAAAGAAGGGGACTTGGATAAGATGACATGCAGACAACTCCCGAGCGCTCTGGAGTAGACTCGAGCGCTCGGGAGTGATCCACGCTCCCAGACTAATTTCGACCAACAAAAGCTCTTGCTCCAGTGTTTTGATGTAACAGATCTACATTTTTATCTTGCATGCAAAGGGTTTTTCCTTTGGATCTACTAAAGAAAATGTTTTTGCGTTTCTTTCATATGAAAATCATTTTTATTTTCCTTTGAAAGCCAGATCAAACACATCAAAACACTTAATAAGACTTTGTTTGCTCAAAACCTATCTCTATATCCCCTGCATGATAGTTTAAATGCTGGAAAAACATGAAAATAAAATTGGCCTCATTCTCGAGCGCTCTGGAGTTGTCCCGAGCGCTCGGGAGTGTTCCCAGTGCTGCATGCATGGAAATTGCTTATGGCCCTTTTGCTCTTGTTTTTAAACTAAGGCTCTCCCATCACACTCCCAGTATTGAAGACTGGGGTGAGGTGGGAGGCCTCCCTCAGAAAGGAAAGAGAGCCCTTACTTTTGTTTGGAACCAAGGTATAAGATTTATACCTTTTGTTTGGAACTTTGATCTTTGAGGAGAAACTTGAAAATATGGAAGAGGAGTGAAAATTTCAAAGGATCAGAGGTCTGTCATGGACTGAACTCCTTTCCTCTTCTTGAAATTTCTTGAAATTTCTTGGTTATTTTGCCTTTGAAAGGGGGTTTTTGCATGAGAGAGAATGGAACTTGTTTCCTGCTTTGGAAAACCAGAGAGAGGGGGTTCTAGAGAGAGAGGATTCGTCCCCATGATAGCTGAATACCAGCCTCTATTTATAGGGAAAAATTTTCCATCACATGCATTTGAAACAATTATTTTTTTAAGGGGAAAACTGCTGGTCTGAGGATTTTTTGACTGAGGTTGAGTGTGGACCGAACTTCAGCTGGCTCAAAGGAATTGTAATGATGAATTGCATGGGTAGTGGGAAGGCTCCCCACCCATTGGCCAGCATAGAAGACTCGAGCGCTCGGGTTCAGTCTCGAGCGCTTGGGAGTTTACTCTCGAGCGCTCGAAAGTTTATCAAATCCCAGGCTTTTGAAAATAGTTTGGAGCGCTTGGGATTGATCCTGAGCGCTTGAAACTGGTTCTGACATTTTACTTTCCCTTCCAAAGCCTTCAAGAAGCAAATTCCAGACCGGTCTAAGTCTTGTTTCGATCCAAATTCATCATCGGGGAGCCTCCGGGCCACAAATTAAGGAAATTCGAAGTGTTCCAATTGGGGTGTCTACAGTAGGCAGCTCGAATGAGCGCGACCTCATGTTTCGAATGCTTATGCATCTTTACTTGCATTTGATTTTGAATTAAGGATTTAGTAGGGCTCGAATTGGGCTGTCTCAATCTTTGGACGTCAGTCGTATCCAGACATGATGCCGAGCGCCGTCCAAAGAGGGGCAACTATAGACACCCCAATTTGGACCTATTAACTATCCTTAATTTGTGCCCTCGAGGCTCCCCGATGATGAAAATGAATCAAAACAAGCCTTGGACGAACTTGGGCAATGCTTCTTGGACTTTTCCAAAATCAAAACATTCCTTTTCCCCGACACTGTAACGACCCTGATTTTTGGTCAATAAAAATTTCGCTAAAAATTTGAATTTTATTTTAATACTTGGATTTCATTTTAACATCCAAAAATCAGTCGTTATCGACTTATAAAATTTTGTTATTATATTTGAAAATTCTTTATTTATTTTATAAATCCCTTTTTGCGATTAATAATCCGTCATAATTAGGTTTATGACTTAGGAGATTGGAATTCATCGCCCGGGCATTAAGGTCATTTTCTAAAGACGAGTATGCCTATTAAGACCTTGGTATAGTTACTTGGTAATTGTAGTAAAATCCTAGCATTTATTTTCTCGGCTGGAAATCCTACATGGCAACCGATTAGCTAGCAACCCTAACTACCGTTTGGCTTAGTTACATTTTCCTAACCTAGAGCGTTGCATCGATGCCAAAGTGGTTAATTTTTAGTCTTCGCCTTAACGTCGGCTTGATCGCCTTGCTTTGGCTTGGCAGTCGCTTTAGCGCGCTCGGCTGTTGCCTCGCCGCTTAAGCGCTGGTCGTCGCGCATGCCTTGCCTTTGGCGTCGGCTCACTGTCGCGCCGCCTTGCCCTTGGCCGCCATCGGTTCGCCTTGGCATCGGGTCGCGCTTTGCTTTTGCCTTGGCGTTCTTGCTTCGCCATGCCTCGCTTGCCGCCGCCATCGCTGGCCATCGCTTTGACCATCGCTTGGCTACCAGTCGCTTTGGCGCTTTGGCTACCGTTGGCCACCAGGCTACTTTGGCCACCGGTCGCCTTGACCATCGCTTTGGTACCAGTCGCTTTGGCCGCTGGCACCGCTTTGTGTACCAGTGCTGGCCACCGCTGGCACTTGTTTGGCTACCAGTCGCTTTGGCCACCGCTATTAATGCTTTAGCCACCAGTCGCTTTGGCCGCCATTAATGCTTGGCGCCGGGCCTTTGACCACTGCTTGGCCACAAATCGCTGGTCGCTTGCCACATTACCGTCGCTTTGGCCAGCTTGGCCACCGGTGCTGGCCACTTGTGCCACCGGCCGCTTTGGCCAGCTTTGGCCACCGGGCTGCTTTGGCCACCGCTTGGCCACCGCTTTGCTACCAGACTGCCTTGGCCACGCTCACGCATTACCTTGGCGTTTGGCACCGTCGGGCTTTAATATTCTATTATTAGGCGATTTCCTACTAAATAAAACAAAAATACCACTCGAGCAATGAAAGCCTAGATTAAGTGTCGTTAGCCTTTAACCAATTAGTTAGATTCCTAGTAGAGTGCTAACCTAGTCACTTGGATCCCAAATCTAATTCGGTTACCCTAACCCTAGATGGACCATTTTACCCTTTTTGTCTTGATCCATTGGACGATAAAAGCTAGGGTAATATTTATCTGTTGGACAATAGCGTTAGGATTTCCTTTACCCATTGGTCAATAGGTAAACCTTGGTTAATCTTCCTAAGTACGAGATTAGATTAGTTTAGTGCTTAATTGCAAAGTATTATACTTTTGGTATTAACCGTTGGATAATAACCGTTAGGAGATTCTTTACCCATTAGACGATAGACTAGAATCCTAGCCATTATTACCCATTGGTTATTAACCATTGAGAAACTATTATCCATTGGATAATAGTTAGTCTTGACAATCATGTACTTGTTTGATTTAAATATTAGATTTGGCATGTGTGATAATCCATTAAATTAAGATTAGTTCATTAGTATATTAGGTTAGTACTTAGTACTTTGGATGAAGTAGAATACTTAATTAGATATTGTCATGTGGTATATCTAGCCTAGATTGTGTGTACTTACTTGTATATATATTATATGTGTACTTGTATGTATATATATATGTATATATATATAATATTGAATTATGCATGTGTGCATTAGAATATTTTAATTAGAAAATCTAATTTACTTGAAAATGTGGATTTTATTAAAGACCCAAAGTACATATACATATATTAGTATATTGTATGTCTTCCATGCAAGTACAAGTGGGAGTGAGAGAGAGAGAGAGAGAGAGAGAGAGGGAGAGAGGAGAGAGATTGTCGAGAGAGAGAGAGAGAGGAGAGAGATCCGAGAGAGAGAGAAGGAGGGAGAGAGAGAAAGACAAGGAAAGAGGGAGAGAGAATTGTACGTTGATCTCCTTGATCTTCTTGATGTACCATTGCTTGATTTCTTGGTGATTTCCTTCCTAGCAATCTATGACCTAATTGTCCTAAATTCATTTCTTATTGGGGAAATCTTGTACCAACCCTTGCTAGCCAAAATCCTTACTCTTCCAATCCAAATCCTTGTCCTTCCATAGCTATTATATATATAGTTATATTTATATATTGTGTACCAATGTACCAAGGAGGAGAGAGAGAGAGAGAGGAAGAGAGAGATTGAGAGAGAGAGAGATCGGATGGAGAGAGAGAGTGTGTGTGATGTGTGTGCAAGTTGATTGACCTAGCTTAGATCACCCTTGTCCTTCTTTGACATGCTTTCAAAGTGAAAGCATGGCCAAGGACAATCAAATCTAGTCCTTCTTGTACAAACCCTAATTTTATACTTGAATCAAATCCCATTTGCTTGCCTAGTCTTCCATAATCCAATCCAAAGGACACATCCTAGCCTTGCATGCCTAGTTTTTAGGTTATTTCTTGCAAGCAAACTTGATTTGCTTGAATTAAAAATTGGAGGAAAGAGAGAGAGAGAGTGGCCGGACTAGGGAGAGAGAGAGGGAGAGCTTGCCTATAAATACCAAGCCATTTGGTGCTTTGAACTCACACCTCAAACCATTCTCCAACTTCCCTCCTTGAAAGCATAAGAGTTCTTAGTGTTCTTGAGTAGTTCTAGCTTGTTCTTGAGCTTTCTTTCCATCTCCGCCACTAAACCACCATACGACCACCACCTCGATCCTAAAGTAGTAGTAGTATAGGTTACGATCTAGTTTCAAGAGAAACCTTTCTCTTTCGAAGCTATCGGAAGCTTATCATAAGCCGTTACTCCGTTCGTTTGCCGACTTTCTTTCCGTCGATCTTTTCTTAGTCTTCCTACCGCCAAGAAGAAAGGTAGATTTTCCCGATCTACTCTTCCTAAAATATAGATAAGATGTGTGTTGAGCTTTTCGAACTATTTTCGCTAAAGGAAATAAAGTTAGTTGTATGAATTAGCTTGTAGAACTTTCTTACTAAAAGTACGTAGTTTACTTTGATCTTGAGAATAATTGAATGCATGGTTTATAGAATCTTCCCAACTTGATTAACTCGTCAATAAACATATGTTGTTACGATTTCGTTTAAAAATAAAGTGTTGTTTCAAAACGAAGTATTCGTATTTTGACCTTTTCAAGGATTGTGAACTTGATCGCATGACTGCTTACCTTACTTGTGGTTGTAAACAAGCATGATTAAATAGAGTTGGATGATCTTGCTAGTTTAGTTTCAAGATTTACTTTAAAGTGATTCGTCCCGCCGCGGAGTCTATGCATGATTACGAGACACGAGAACCGAAAAGTAGAAACATGACACTTAGGGAGTGGTTGATATGGATAAAAAGGATTTTTGAAACTACATAATGGCCGGACTTGGTAGCCTTATGTGAGTTGTGAAAACCCGCAAGGTGGCCTGACTTGGTAGCCCTTTGTGTGGACTTGCGAAAACCGCAATGAGGCCGGACTTGGTAGCCCATTGTGTAGATTGCTAACGGAGCCGGACATGGTAGCTTCATTGGTAATTGGGCTTGGTTATTCGCGGAGAGGAGCCAATGCAAGATTTGATAACGTGGCCGGACTTGGTAGCCCGATGAGAAATGATTTTCAAAATGTTGATTTGGAAATGGTGACACAGTTTACGATGAGTCGCGTAGGAGAAACAAAGAAAGGCATGACACCAACGTAGGCAAGATAATGAATGCGGGTGTGTCATTGTTAATTATGTTGTTGAATGAGCATGTGTAAATTGACTATGTACCTTCGTGTTATAAGTCATGGGTTAGCGGGTTGGATTATTCTATTGAGCTTCTGTAGCTCATGGTGTTACTTTTTTGGTGACCCTGACATATTATACTGGGGGCGACGCTGGTATAATGTGTCAGATTTTATAGATGAGCAGCAGGAACAGTACACCTTGTAGGCCTTTCGGAGCCGAGGAGCTTGCAAGGATGGAGGAAGAGGCGGAGCAGTAGTTAACCTTAGATTATCCCCTCTTTTGTTGAATAAAAGTACTCTTGTGAGACTTATGTTGTAATAATGAGCTAGACTCTCCTTAATTTATTCAATAAAAATGTTTATTTAACGTACCCAAAATTCGGGGCGTTACAGACCCTCTTCGTCCGCGAGGCAGCTCGCCGCTGGAGACACTACCGCGGTGGAGATCCTTGACTCGTCGGAGGAATAGCGGGAAGTACAGTTGATCCAACCCCGCATGGGGCCACTCCCTTATCCCCACCCAGAACCAAGGTCCTCCGCGGTGGTTGGAGGTATGTTACCAGACGAGCCCTCTATAGTCGACCTCGGAGGAGATCCCAATACGGTTTCTTCTGAGTCATCATCTTCTTCTGAGGAATCTGAAAATATCATAGTTTATTATGCAGATTGGGACCCCTCCCCAACTCCTGCAGCGACTTTCGAAGCCCGTGAGCCTCCTCTGCCAATGGATTCCCACGAGTCAGTCGGCCAGGTGGATAGTGCTACAGATCCAATTACCGCAACTGCAGCACAACTCTTAAAGGGGGAAGAAGAAGCCGAGGAGCTCCCCCTGCCCATCGCGAGGGGTCCTCCAGTTGGCCAACATAAGGCTACGCCCCCTTCTCCTCCTTCAGGATCTCACCAGCAATCCATCTGCGCTCGGGTCCGCTCTACAGAAAGCTTCCTGGGCCGGATTGCTGTTCTTTCCCCGGGCGTCTCCAATGCCTCCCATCTTCAAGGCAATAGGCCTGCCGCGGGGAGAGACTCAGCTCGAGAAGCTACCGGTCCCCATTCCTCGGTGTGCTCAACTTCTCAAGCTTATTCTCCCCGTCCGTCCGTGCGGCACACGGTCACTCCTCCAGCTCAGCCTTCTTTAAACGTTGAAAACCGGCAGCTGGAGGTAAACGAAGAACTTCTCGAGGGACCCACCTCCATTACTAACTTAGACCTAAATTCTCTATTTAAAGACATGACTTTCTTGCCAACTGACGACATTTAGGGAGGATAGGGGAGCCAAGCACTTGGAGATTTTGCTCTAAACTTGGAGATGGGAGAGCAGAGGAACGAAGTGGAGTCGAAGGAGCAGACCCCCCCCCTAGCGAAGCTCGGTCACGGACCACGGTAAGGGGCCCATGGTGGCCGAGATGGAGGTTCCTATTCGCCTCTTCCCCGCGGGTTACCAAGTGGACGAAGCCTACCACCCGCTCCTCAACGCCATAGCCCGGAGGCATCCAGAGATGTTTGCCCATTTTAATCTGCGATCAGCTCAGCTTGGGGTGCTCTTTTTCAGGGATCTCCACGAAGTGCTCGCCCCATGGGCGCAACTGCGTTTCGGTGACTTCACCACCAACACGGAAACTGTCCTACAGGATGTCGCGCAGGATGCGGAAGTCATGGGGTCATGCTCTAACCGCGGAGACTTAACATTACCTCTTTTGATAATCGTTAAGTTCAGAATGATAAACACAGGGTAGGGCAGGGCGCTGCGGAAATGCTCTCTCTGCGTGACCACGCCTTTCGTCACAACACATGGATTAAGTAGACATGATAAAAGGAAAATGATCTTCGTATTTCATTAAGAATTTCCACAAGAAAACAAAGAACCTGACGACTCATCCTTAAAAAATTCCAAGTGTTCCACAAGATGATATCATTTTCTAATAATCCTTGCTACATTATTAAAAGAAAACAAAAGGGTGGGAGGAACTCTAAAGACGAAATAAAAAAAATTCCGCCGACTCACTTCACAGGTAGAACTTCTTGATGTACTTCGGTAAATGATCCGCCCAAGTTCTACCGCGTTCGTCTAACAACTTGCTCAGGATCCTTATGAGGGTCTTGTTAGTTGCTTCCACTTGTCCGTTACCCTGCGGGTAGTAGGCACTAAAGGTACGGTGATCGACCATGCATTCATCGAGGAGGCCTCCTGCATGGTGATTAATGAATGGAGTCCCATTGTCAGAAAGAATCACTTTGGGTATGCCAAATCTGCAGATGATGTTTTCTTTGATGAACGCCGCTACCGCCTCACCGGTAGCCTTCTTCAGCGGAACAGCTTCAACCCACTTGGTGCAAGTTTCCGTGGCTGCGAGTATCCATCTGTTCTTCAGCGACGCTGGCCTGATTGGCCCAATCAAATCCATGGCCCACGTGTGGAATGGATACAGGCACGGATCGAATGTAGCTCAATGGATGGGGCGTGAACTAGATTTCCAACTTTTGGACAAGCCTGACATCTTCTCACATGCCACTTGGAATCTGCCTTCATGGTGGGCCAAAAATTCCCAAACGAACCAATTGTTCGTAAAGCTTTCTCCATCCCTGATGTTCGGTCCCGTGGGTTCTCTGTAATACTTCTTCCACTTCTTCTCTATCCACACACCTCTGGGACATCCCATCGAGGGTTCTTCTGAACAAATGTCCTTTCTCGATGAAAAACGCCGTGCTCCGCGGATGAGCTTCACAGCCTCTGTTCGCTCGATGGGTAGGGACCCCTCTCTCTAATAATTGATGTAGGCTTGCCTCCAATCCACTTCTTGATCACCGGTGCACACCATTAAGCACTCCGGCCTGACCGCGTATAAAGAGCACCACGTGCAATTTTTTGCAATCAGATCCGCGTCCTTCTTCATGCTGGGCCAGTAGTACCCCTACCTTTGAATTCTTATGTACAGGGCTATCTCGTTGTCCACACAATTGCTATTGTGAATCTGATTCAGAACCCTCTCTCCTTCCTTCAGATCGACACACCGCGCGAGCCACCCTTGTGGAGCACGACGGTACAGCTCTCCATGCAAGATTACAAAGTCTGAAAGTTCCGCAGTGGGCAAGTTCCCCATGCCGGTTGCCAATTGTATCTTGATGGCTCCGAGCCAATCCTCCGTTGGTTCAGCAAAGTCTTCTAGAACAGATAGCTCAAACATCTTCACAATCTCTATACAAGCCTTTTCCTCTTCAAATTCGTCCTTGCCCCCAGCGTGGCGAGGGCGTCCGGGAAACGATTTTCTAGGACGATACTGATACTTTTAAAAAAACTCATCAACTTTTGGACCGTTGTTCAGTATGGTGCTAGCGTAGGTTCCTTCAGCGCGTAAACCCCTTCTGTTTGTAGAATCACCAACTTTGAATCTCCCGCTACCTTCAGGTGTTTGATACCTCTTTCCTTCGCTGTTATTAGTCCCAATATTAACGCCTCATATTCCGCCTCATTATTAGAGCATGGGAAGTTCAACTTGTAAGCCAAGTGGAATTTCTCTCCCTCCCCGCTTTGCAACACTATTCCCGCACCTCCCGATCCACTACCCGCGGCCCCATCGAAGCTGAGCGTTCAGTGTGGATCATCCGCGCTGGCCGCGAGAGCTTTAAAACCATCTCCGGGTAAAGACTCTTCGAGTGGCTCACACTGGCCGCTTGGGAACTGTGCCAAGAGGTCCACGAGGGCTTGGCATTTAATTGCTTTTGGCGTTGCACATGTAATCTCGAATTCCGCAAGGGCTAACAACCAGCGGGCAACCCTACCGGTAAGTGCGGGGCGGGACAAGAGGTACCTTACTGGGTCACACTTAGGAATTATTTGAATGGGAAAGGACAGGAACTAATGTCTAAGTTTTTGGACGGTGAAAACAAGGGCTAAATAGTGCCGCTCGATAGGCGTGTATCTTTCTTCTGCTCCGTGGACCTTCCTACTGATGTAGTAGACTGGGCGCTCTGTCCCATCCACCTCTTGCACCAGCAGGGCCCCAATGGATCTCGGAGTGGAGGTAAGATAGAGTATCAATGGTTTCCCCGCAACCGGAGCCACCATCGTTTGGGGGGAGGTCAATGCTACTTTTATCCGCTCAAAGGCTTGTTGGTACTCCTGCTTCCATTCGAACTTTGCATTACCCTTCAACAAATCCGCGAAGGGTGCCGCAATTTCTGCCAATGCCGGGATAAAGCGCCGCAGGTAAGAAACCTTGCCCAAAAACCGTTTGAGTGTCTTTTGAGAGTGGGGCGAGGGCATTTCCGTGATGAACTTAATCTTGGCCCCATCCACATCAATTCCGTGACAATGTAAGAGGAAACCTAGAAACTTGCCCGCAGTGACGCCAAACGCACACTTCAAGGGATTCATCTTGAGGTTGAAATTTCTGCCTCTACCGAATACGATAGCAAGATCCGCTAGTTGGTCCTTCCTCTCCCTTGACTTTACCACGAGGTCATCTACGTAATCCTCTATGATTTTGTGCATCAGATCATGAAAAATCATGTCATGACCCACTGATACGTCACTCCCGCGTTTTTGAGTCCAAAAGGCATCACAATGTAATAGAAATTTCCCAAGGGGGTCCGAAAGGCCATTTTCTCTGCGTCCTCCGGGGCCATTTTAATCTGGTTGTACCCGCTGAATCCGTCCATAAACGAGAACATTTGGTGGCCGGAAGTGGCATCCACCAGCATATCGATGTGGGGAAGCAAAAACTCGTCCTTCGGGCATGCCTTGTTGAGATCGTGGAAGTCAACACATACTCTAATCTGGCCGATTTTCTTCTTCACAGGGACAATGTTTGCCAACCATTCAGGGTACTAAATTGGTCGAATGAAGTCCGCCTTCCGCAATTTTTCAACTTCTTCCTTGATCTGCCCCTATAAATCGGGGTGATATTTCAGCTGGGCCTAATTTGCTGGCTTGGAGTTAGGAAAGACATCCAAGTGGTGTGTTACCAACTCCGGGTCTAGGCCTGGCATTTCCTCGTCGTTCCATACGAAGACGTCTGAATTATCGCGTAGTAGCCCAATTAACTTCTCACGGAATTCCTTGTCCAACTCCTTGCTGATAAATACCTATTTTCGTGGGCCCACCCTGCTATTCAGATCGACTCCTCCAGTGCCTCTTGCTGCGGCTTGGGCTGGTCCTGCAGGCTCCGGCTTCTGGATTAGCTCTTCCTCTATCGCGGCACACGTTCCGCCGAGGCCGGCGGTTTCACGATCAGCCGCTGCCCCGGTGGACCGTCATAAATGGTACACCGTCTTACCCCCTTCCTTCATCTTAGTGATCTTTCTGGGGGCTGTGGCTTCTGCTGTGGATGGGTCTCTCCCGCAAGGCTCCTGCTTGTCATCCTTAATGTCCTCCCATTTCGGTATTTGGACTCCACGTGGCTTAGCGGCAATTGCTTAAGTTACTTCCCCTAGCTCTGAAAAGTACACTGTGTCTGAGAGGTGGGCTTTGTGGGCGTCAAATGTATTCTTAGAAGCGTGGATAGTGACTTTCTTCTCTGCCTAGACTCCCTTTAGGCATTGGTGATAACTAGACGGCACAACCGCGTATTTGTGCATCCAGCTGCTGCCAAGTATGATAGAGTAATTCAGGTCTGCGTTGATGAGGTGGAACTTCATGGCGGAGCGAATTGCCCCCACTTCGAGATCCACTACCACGTATCCTAGTGACTGCTTTCTGTCTCCGCCAAATCCTATGATGGTGATGGGTGACTCAACTATTCGATTGTCTTGAATCCCCAATCGCTTGAATGTTAACAAGGGCATAAGGTTTATGGAAGCCCCATCGTCGAGAAAAGGTTCTCTTCAATTCTATCCCATTGACACGAGACGTGACATAAAGTGGACGGTTGTGGGGGTATGGCACTCTGCGATCAGCATCTGAAAATGTGACGGCGTTGGACTCATCGCGGATAGTCCGCGGGACTGACCCATCCATGGCTGCAAGACTCATTGTGAACCTCCACAATGTTGATAATTGCCTTGGTGATTTCCAATCTTGCGGCTGGTGTGAAACCGAAACCGTCAAAGAACGTACAGAATTTTGTGCTGTTTCGCAATGTTTTGACGGAAGCATTGGATCAGGTGTGACCGCAAGGGCCGTGCCATCACCAAATTCCTTCGTGATTTCGTAGCAGGAAACCATATAGGCCCATTCCTCCATTGTTGTGCCCGTGAGGCGGGAAGGGCTCTACGTGAATGTCACGTCACCCTATCCGTAGCTCATTTGCATTCTGCTTCCGCTTGAATAATTGCTTTAATGACCAACAATCATTGGTCGGGTGCTTGGTATGCCTATGGTACATGCAATACCGCGGGTGCTCGCGGTCTTCTCGCGTCAGCTCGTACTCTACCAGTGGGAGTTCCAGTTCTCCATCCGCGATCCATGCGTTCACTGAGGCTCGAACCTCATCCATACTGCAGGGGTAGTCTAGTGCGGGGCCAGACTCACGCTCTCTTTGCTTTCTTTCGCCATCGGCTTGCTGGGTTCGTGGCGCTTCTGCGATAGCGATTGCCTGTAACTTTGCCCTTCCAGCTATCTTTCCTAATTGGCCTTACGACATGACGGATGTTGTATGCGGATTCCAACAAGGCAAAAAAAGTTCCTAACTTCAAATTAATGAGTAGCATCTTGAATTCATCCATCATTCCACCAATACGTATTTCCACAAGCTGAATCTCCTTGATTGACTTCGTGTAATCGACCGCACGGTCCTGGAATCGTTTGATGTAATCTACTACATCTTCCCCACTCGTCTGTGTTTCCTTTGTAAAACTGATTACTGTTACCTTCTCGCGGACTTGGAAGAACTTAGCATAAAAGCTGTTGACCATTTCTTCCCAAGTGGCGATTGAGTAAGGTTCCAAGTTGACATACCATGTGAACGCACGGGAGGTGAGGGATTTCGAGAACTCGCGGAGACAATGGTTGGGGTCCGATGCTTGGGCCCCAAGTGATTCTACGAAGCGGACCACATGCTGCTGGGCAGTGCCTTCTTTCCCATCAAATTTCACAAACTTCAGCGGGATGTACCCCTTTGGGTAAGGCAGTGATAGGATCGCAACAGGGTATGGAGTACGGATATCCGAACTTGGGAGAGAAGGTAGGACCGTCTTGGCCTTTTCTTTGTTGAAGAGGGCCTACACGTCTGCCAAAGTAATGAATTGCCCCGCGGATGGGGCGCTGGCCTCGGCAACAACTGGCTCTTTTCTACTTGCTTCACTTGCTTTCTGTTGGGCCAACAGAACTTGCACTTCTGCCATTGTGATGAAAAGTGCCGTGGATGGTGTGCTAGTACCATCAACAGCAGCCTCTTTTCCGCGGGCCCCTAAGGGGTTACCAGCGATTCCTCTTACGAGAACTGGGCGTAAGTGGTGGGGTACGCTGGAAGGGTTCTGAGGTGGATTGGTCTGGCCGTTGCTGCCCCCAACATGGATCTATTGAGGGTCGTCGTGCTGGCCAGCCTCTCTACGCCGTGTTCTAACTTCAAACAATCAACAAGAGTAAGATCAACTTTTTTTGAATGCTTGTTTTCGGATTTTGAGGTTTGGTGGACTTGGTTTTTGTGCAATTTGTTAAATTGATAGCACTAGGGGACTTGTATTGGCTATTATGAAGGACTCCACAAAGGAAACGTCACTACTCAGTGACAGACACAAGGCGCACGACATGTAGAGACCCATATTTTTATTTCAATAATTTTAATATTCTAATAAAAGCTAGAATTATGGGATAATGCGAAATGTTATGTGAATATATGATTTGGGCTGAATGTGATAGAACTTGGAAGTTAGGGGTGTTAGTGTAATGCAAAAGTATATGAGTATATATGTATGGGTGTGTGAGAGCCACACAATCATTTTCTTCACCCGTTCTTTTCACACATGACAGATCTTTCTCTCACCCTCTGTCCAACTCTCTCTCTCTCTCTCGGGTCTTGCATCCATACCTCAAACCCATGGAAACCCAACCTCTCTACGCCGTGTTCTAACTTCGGCGACGTGTGAGTTGCGTTGATTAAGCTTGGAAGGGGTGGGAGTATCTTGGTGGATTTCGTGTTTGAAGCCCTAGAGTTCAATTGAGCTTGAGCTTGTGCTTTTGATCTTTGAGGTAGGGAATTCTAACTACTTTTATGTGTTTTTGAGTTATTGCAATGTGTGGATATTGTGGTTGATCTTACTCTTGTTGATTGTTTAAAGTTTGGCCTTGAAAATCCATTATTTTCGTCACTTTTCTGGACGTAGCCAGACTGGTTCAAGTTTTTTTTTACAGATCTTGCAGAAATTCCTTAGGACTCTACAAAGATCTATTTTGGTTGATTCTTAGGTAAAAGTTCCGTGTTTGAGTCCACTATCTAGAAAAAATATGAACAGAAATTCATACTCATAAATTATGCCTAGAAATGTCCATTATCCAACCTGTATTCCAGATCTGGATGCCCTGTTTTTGTTCCCAAACAGCAGTTCGTATTTTGGGCATAACTTTTTCATGTGATGTGCGTTAAACTCTATCCAAATTTCGTTGGACAGCTGATTTGATCCTCTACAACTTTTTTTGAATGCTTGTTTTCGGATTCTGAGGTTTGGTGGACTTGGTTTTTGTGCAATTTGTTAAATTGATGGTGCACGTTTTTAGTTTTCAAAATCGTTAAGAACAATGGGACTTTAGGAAATCAAAAATTCCTACACCCTTGACTATATACCTGTTTGTGGTTTCAAACAGAAAACCAGGAACAGTAGAGAGAATGCCGTGATGCTTACACCAGTAAGGTAACAAGTGCCTAGTCACTTACACCGCCCGGCTAACAGCGTCATACCGCTCAAGCCATTTTTGGTTACAGTATCACGACATTCATGCCGAGTTGTTCCCATTTTGAAAGTTAAGACCCCCATTCAGTGCAATGGTTCAAGGTTTAGGAATCTTTTGGCATCCTTTAGCCTTATTTGTTTCAAGTAAGGGTACGCATCCGAAAAGAATTCTGAGGATCTTGGCAGTGTCCAAATGTCTTAAGACCGACTCATTTTCTAGTTCTAGGGTCTAGGGGGACACTGACAGCACTGGCTGCATTTCTGCTTTAGTTTTTTATTTTAATGTTGTTGCAGGTCCCTTATTAAGCCTTCTTTTCTTTGAAAGCAAAGCTCTAAGCCATTGTATCGCTGAGGAAAGTATCGAAGCAAAAGGCCAAACCCGCTTGGGAATGTTTGCATCTGAATCCCGTTCAGCGTCTTGTTAGGCTTGATCCCCGGTCAGTCACCACGGAAGACTAACATCACCCATTTGAATGACCTCTTTGACACTCGTCTTCCCCCTGCGATTCGAGATGAGAGTGAGGCTGAAGAGGATGTTCATACGCAACCCATCATGGTTGAGGATTCGAATAATTCGGGACGTCTCATTGTGCAACCCAACCTTAGGGTGGTTTGCGCACCTACTGCAAATCCGAATCCAGTGGGCGACATGCCTATCTCATACTCGGATATAGCTCTTCTCATTGCCAAGGTGGCCAAACTTGAGGAATCTATCTCCAAAGCTGAAAAGGTCAAAGCTGGTGGAATCAACTTGGATCGCCTTTGCTTATATCCCAATGCCAAACTTCTTGAGAAGTTCAAAATGCCAAACTTGGCGAAATTCGATGGAAATGGTGATCCCAGTAGTCACCTTTATAGTTACCATGCCGTCATGAAGCTCTTATCAGTCGAGCCTGAGGCAATGTCACAGCTCTTCCCTCAGACCCTCTCAGGCCCTGCTTTTCATTGGTTCTTGTCACTCGACATTGCCAAAAGAAGGACTTAGGAGGACATTGGGGCTGCATTTATTTCGCAGTACAGTTACAAGTCTCAGTTGAAGATGACTACTCGGGAGCTGGAATCCACCAAAATGGAAGCAAAGGAGTCCTTTGCAGACTTTGTCAAAGGTGGAGGGCTAAAGCCGCGCTAATGACTGAGCGCCCTAGTGAAAAGGATCAATTCCGCATTATCTCTCGCAATCTATAGCCAGACTACGCTAGGCACTTGGTTCTTGCTCAAGCGTCCGCTAACTTTGAAACCTTCTTCGACTCAGGTTTGGCCATTGAGGATGCACTGCAGAGCGGGATTCTGTCAAAAGGGGAATCTGCTAACCCTCCAAATGCGAAGCCTCGAGCTTACTCTGGAAATACAAATGCGCTGTTTGGGGGTGGAACTTACTCCAACACGGCAACTAGTGGCACCAATGCCACCTCCTCCAACGCTACCAACCACATCACTGATGTCAGCCAGGTGCAAACACCGCAGAACAATCGACCTCGCGGTCAACCCCACAGCTTCTCCGCGTTCGAGGCACCTCTGTCCTTGGTTATGGAGAAGTTAGTCAAATCAGGGCATCTGAAGCCCCTTGATCCAACTCCTCGACCAAAGAACCCTCCGGCAAACTTCAAAGCCAACCTTTATTGTGCTTACCATCAGGGAGCCGGTCATCTTACAGATTCATGTTTCCGTCTTCGACATATGATTCAGGATCTCATAGATGAAGGGACTCTCCAGGCACCACCTCCACCATCCTAAAAGCCAAACATCTTGTTTAGCTCTATGCCCAACCACAAAGCTGTCCCACATATCAGCCAGATATCCCTCAGCTCCATCGATATTTACCCCAGCTCCAATCTATTTGACCCCACTAGCCATATAATCTCCACAGATCAACCTAGGCCGGTTATATCCCTTCCACCCGAACCTTGTGCCGAAGTTTCCTACATATGTATAGAGGAAGGCCAGCTTTCTGACACTGATGCACCTTTGGGACGGTTGCAAAATGGGGCATTCGTCCTCAGTGCATCTATCAACGATCTCTTCCATCAGTCAATCCCCACTGTGCAGCTCAATTCTGCCGCTTCTCTTGACAGCCCATACAACGTGACTGATCCTAACCCATCTCCTAGTTTGATAGACCGCTTTCAATCTGACATGCCTTCTCCACAGGTCGACATGCAAGCTGTGGGTTGGGCCATGGCAGACAATATGGACTATACCACCCCGATAATCAACGAGTGGTCAGGGCTTGAGCTGGACGGGTTCCCACAATAGCCTGAAATATCTCCCATTTGATCAGGGCTAGTATGATGGCTGGATGGCCGGCCATGAAGTAGCATTACTTGATCCTTTGGATGGCTTCTCCTTATATATGCTATTTCAGCAGGCTGAACCTGTCTTCCCCGAAGAAGAGTACAACTCGGACCCTGAGCCGATTTGGCAGGATCCCATGGACCTGGACCCTAATCCTCTCCAAGGCTACACCACACCAGATTACATGACACACTTTGCGGAGGACGACCTGGTTCAGGAAGATCCTCGGGTTCTGGGAGACCACATTTCCACCTTCAGCTCAGACTTTGATTCAATCTATGATGCTAATGATGACCCATTCTGTTACATTGTTAACGAGGCGTTCCTGCACCCTGAGGTGCCTTATCCCAGTAACAGGAACTGTAGTATTATGGTTATGGATCTTTGATCCGCCTGCTAACCTATGGGATGTTGATGAGGTAGTTGACATCTAGGTAGGAACAGAAGTCTGGGCAATTAACCAATCTCTGGCAGAAGATGGACTGTGGGATGTTCCCTTTATGGCCAATCCGGAGCCTATCACTGAAGTCGCGGAGGTCACATAATGTTCACAGCGTTACGAGGAGTGGACGGATTTTTCAACCTGCTAATCTGCAAGCTGGAAGTTCGTCCAACCCTTCTCACCAAAGGAACGAACCCATCGCTTTTCTCAAGGTCTACACCTCTTGAGGTATCGGCTGGCCCACCAGCTGCTGACCAGGTTCAACGACAGCTTGAGCAGATTTCGGCTGCTCTATCAATTTGGGGGCTAATCTGTTCCTCCCGTGAGCACCGTCAGAAATTGTGCCACGCTCTCTCCCGCCTCGAAATTCAGGCTGATGTCACTCCTGAAGCGATGGTGTCTCTCATCCTCCCTCCTACCTCCAAGCACACTGTGGTCTTTACTGACAAGGACCTGCCAGTTGAAAGGGTCGATCACAACTGCCCCTTGCACATTACCGTCAAATGCTGAAGACTCTGGGTTCCTACCATCCTCATTAATAACGGCTCAGCTATCAACGTTTGCCCTTAAGGGTGGCTTATCCTCTGGGATTGGCTAAGAAAGATTTTGCGCCTTCCAACTTGGCTGTCAAAGCATATAACGGGGACACGTCGTATGGTCGAGGGCACTCTAATGCTCAAGCTTGACACAGAGGGCTTCGAGATGGACGCTGAGTTCCATGTTGTTGACATTCCCGTTACCTTCAACCTGCTGCTGGGCAGGCCATGGCTCCATCGGTCAGACATGATGGCTGTTCCATCAACCCTCCCCTAAAAAGTCATTCTAGGACTTCCCACTGGCACCCTTACTATCTGTGGATATTTAGGCATTCGTCCGCTCAAAGAGGATGGGACTCCCGTTTTAAAGATCTTACACGGTGAAGAAGACATTGACCTCGGGGGTTTCTCATTCGACACCTCTGGTTCTGTTTTGGCTATCAATGTGGACGGCAACTTCATCATAAGCTCTGTCGCGATGGATATCATGAGAAGGATGTCCTTTTTCCCTGGCCTGGGCTTAGGGATTCGCCAACTAGGAGTCCCGGAGTTCCCTACCTTTCCTTCCTGTGAGGGCCGTTTTGGTTTAGGGTATGTCGCCTCTACCAAAGATGCCAAAATAAGGAAACGTACGGGAAAACCTCGTACCCTCTATAGTGATCCTAACATCTATTTCGTGCGTGCAGTTGGGAATGCTGCTTACACCGGACAGGCGGAACCATTTATTGATGCTAAGACTGGGGAGTTGCTACCTGGTTTTGAGGTGTTTGCTAATGACACCTGGTCGTCTAGTGATGAGGAACCAGCAAAGGCAGAATTTAAGAGGAAGCTTAATTAGCCAAAGGTGAAGACTGACTGGCGGGGAACTTATGATCATGGGAGTTTGGAGCTGATGTTCCATGAATTCTCCCAAGTGGGTTTGGCTGAGGAAGCTGAAGAGGCTGAAGTGCTCATGCTCGGACCCGATGCCCTCGAGGATCCTACATCACTCATTATGGAGGCCAAGGGTAGCCTTAAAAATTGCATTTTCAAGCCACACTTAACTTGCATTCATGATACATCTGAGTCTGCGTCTGCGTCAGCGTTTGAGTCAGAGTCAGAGTCCAGTGAGTCGTCTAAATCTAGCTCTTAGTCGGAGTTTGTGCCTTTGGGCCCTCCACATCATAGCTTTTACTTTGAGTTTGATTCTCTTGTACTTGGCAACCCTGAGGGGTTTTGTGAAATGAATGACTCATCTTCTAACTACTTGAATGATCTTTATATAAACTGTGTCGACCCCGACGATGAAGGAATAGATTTTGATGGGGACATTCCCAATGAAATCCATGCCCTCATTGAAAGGGAAAACGAAAGGCATGCTAAGCCATTAAAAGAAGAAGTGGTTTCTATAAACTGGAAAGATGAGAACGATCCCCGAATGGTTCAAGTGGGCTCCACGCTTTCACTAGAGGAGCATCGGACTTCAAGGAATTACTCACCGAGTACAGTGATGTTTTCGCATGGTTTCATCAAGACATGGCTGGCATCGATCTCGATATAGTGGAGCATCGGATTCCTCTGCTACCAGATGCTAAGCCTGTGAAACAGAAGCTCAGATGGATGAGGCCGGATTGGGTACAGAAGATCAAAGACGAGGTCACCAAGCAGATTGATGCTAGTTTTCTCATGGTATCTCAGTACCCTACTTGGGTGGCCAACATCGTTCCCGTTCCTAAAAAGAATGGACAAATTCGAGTCTGCATTGATTTCAAGGACTTGAACAAAGCAAGGCCTAAAGATGATTTTCCCTTGCCACACATCGATGTCCTCGTGGATAATACTGCGGGGCATGCTTTGCTTTCATTCATGGACTGATTTTTAGGCTATAATCAGATTCTTATGGCACCGGAAGATGTGAGAAAACCACGTTCATTACCGAGTGGGGGACTTACTGCTATTTAGTCATGCCGTTTGGGTTGAAGAATGTTGGACCTACCTATCGGCGGGCTGCTACGACCATTTTACATGACATGATGCATAAGGAGGTTGAGGTCTATGTGGATGATATGATTGCCAAATCTAAAACTCAAGAGGGACACATTCCTGTGCTTAGGAAGTTCTTCGAGAGGCTCCGTAAGTTTCGTATGTGACTCAATCCATAGAAATGCACTTTTGGGGTCACGACTGGCAAGATGCTCGGCTTTATGATCACTTCTCGTGGAATAGAGGTCGACCCGTCAAAAATCAAGGCAGTGCTTGAAATGAAGCCACCGGAGTCTGAAAAGGGAGTGCAGAGATTTTTGGGGAAGGTTCAGTTCATCAGCGATTCATCGCCAAGTTAACTTTAACTTGCGAGCCGATGTTTCGTCTACTCAAGAAGGATACTCCGTTTGTATGGTCAGACAAATGCCCAACGGCTTTCATGTCAATCCAGAATTACTTGCAGAACCCTCCGATTTTAATGCCGCCAGTGCCTGGGAAGCCCTTTGTAGACACCCCAATTTGGACATATTAATTATCCTTAATTTGTGGCCTTGAGGCTCCCCGATGATGAAACGGAATCAAAACAGGCCTTGGCTAAAGCTTGAACGATGCCTCTTGGACTTTTACAAACCAAAATCATATTTTTTTCCCGACACCCTGAGGGTAAAATTGACATGCATTTTTGTGTATAAAATATATTTGAATGACACTAATTGGGTTAGAAAGAGGACTCAATGAGCTTTCCAACGCTTCGAAAAACACCCAAAACCAAGTTCGGGAGTGTCCGTGGCGCCCTTTTGAAGTTGGGCAGCCACTCCTGAGCGCTCGGGAGCACTCTAGAGCGCTCGGGAGTGCCACTCTTGAGCGCTTGGGAGCTCTAACAGGCCAATGGGTGATGAGCTTGACCAATGACCATAGCTTTTTCAAACTTTTTCAGTCCATTCAAACTGCAATTCAAACCGCAATTCAAACCTGTACGTTTTAGTAGACCAGCAGGCATCTCATCATGTCTTTTTTTCCCCCAAAACCATTTTCCATTTTATTTTTCATTTAATTTTCAAAATTCAAACATATTTTTCCCTCCCCTATAGAAACCCCCATCTTCTACCTCACAAGGCCCACGAAATTTCCCCCTGAAAAACTCCCCATTTTGCTGCCAAAAACCAGTCTCCAAAATTCTCTCCCAAACTCTTTCAAAACAATCTCCATCTCTAAGAGAAATTACCAACTTTGAGGGAAAATCTCTTAGAGAAATGGAGGCCTAAATTTCCTCTTCTCGAACTGTTTTCTAACCATTTTCAAGCACCAAAGTCAGTCCAAGAAGCCAGATCAAGGGCTCATGCCAGTTCCTCATACTGGTTGTGAGCCCATTTGATCTTAGTTTAACCACAAGAGCAAGAAAAATACAAAGAAACAAAACTTTTTCTGGGCACTGGATGCACTCCTGAGCGCTCAGGATCACTCCGGAGTGCTGCTGCTCACCAAAATCTTCTTTTGTCATCAAATGCTACATTTTCTGTTCTTAGTAGACACTGGGTGTGCGCTGGTCCTTCCAGAGCCCTTCCAGAGCCCAGTTAGGTTTATTTACAATTACGAGGAAGCAAAGTTTGAATGGTTAAGACCAGTTTTTAGCTGTTTAAGCTTCTGGCTGAGCACTTCTGTACTTTGATTTCTTTTTGTCTCGCTGGCATTGTTAGTATGTGGATATGTCTAACCAAATTTGCAGGATGACTTGACAGTGGTCCCGAGCGCTTGAGACCACTCCTGAGTGCTCGGGAGTGATTCCAGTGACAATTTGTTCCGTTATATTGTTTTGTTATTTTACTTCATCATTCTATCGCATACTGTACATATGCACTGGTGTACACTCTTCGCATGATATATCTATGGATGCCTGCTAGCTGCTTTTATGAAACAAAATATTTTTGACAAAACCCCACAAACTTTTAGTAGAGGCCGACATCGCGTCGGGCGAGGGGGGTGCCGTAAAACCCTTCCCCCCTCGTAACGTGGCTTCCGAACCCTTAAAACAATCTCTAGTTTTCAAAATTCAATCAATCATATTCAATTAAAACGATTTCTCGGGTGGCAAACCTCAAATCCGGGTGACGATTACTCAATTTTTCG
Organism: Rhododendron molle; assembly: GCA_025413875.1. Classification (NCBI taxonomy): domain Eukaryota; kingdom Viridiplantae; phylum Streptophyta; class Magnoliopsida; order Ericales; family Ericaceae; genus Rhododendron; species Rhododendron molle. Next base: position 11,872,057 of record CM046398.1, on the reverse strand, counting down.
AATCAAAACATTTATTGTTTTTCGGGCTGCCCCGATCCACCCAGGGTAGTAGTAGCCCACAGTGGCGACTCCGCTGGGGATAAAGTTTAATTAATACTTGAGAAAAATCGGTACGTTGACAAAATGGTCCGATTTCCTTAAGCATCAATTAAATCAGTGAGCCAAGCTTGAAAGATATTTGTGGGATTTTTCAAATCATTTTGTTTCATCTTCTATCTTTTTGTATATCTCTTGTGCAGCCCCGCTGTTGTGTTTCGGCAATCCTACCCGGCTCACCAGTGATAGGGAATCCCGGAATGCTCAACAACCCTCGACCGTGATGAGTCATCCCTACCGTTTGTACCATTATTGGGTTTACACTCAATAATGGGAGGTATACCTTCACTCTAGTCCGGGGAACCCTTTCTAAACCAAAACCCTGCCTCTATACATGTGTAGAAAGCAATAGAACCATCCAAATTAGGACAGGGACCCGCAAAGTAGGACTATGTGCTATATCCTGCCTACATGTTACTGTTTTCTGCATCTCACCGTGCATCTTATCCATGCCATGCCATCATGCTGTCTGTTTCAAGTGTTGTGCTTCTTAGACTTGCTTGCGCGGTCTGTAGAAGGTTCGCCGAGACCTGATGAAGAATCGTGCACCCTGGTGTACGTTGTCTAAATAATATGAGTCCTTAGAACAATGAGACTTTGGGAAATCAAAACATACTAAGTCCTTGCCTAACGCCTTATCAATGATTCAATGGAGAATAAGGAATAGCAAGGAAACGATGCCGTGATGCCACGTCACTTACACCATTTCGGCTAATGGCACCATGCCACTGATGCCACTTTGGTTATGGTATCACGTCATCTATACTAAGCTATTCCAAGTTCAAAATTGAAACTTCGAATGAGGACTAGTTGAATACTTAGTTCATTTGGACATCTCTTAGAACTTGTCGTTCTAAACAAAGGATACGCCTTAAAAGAAAGTTTGAGGAATGAGGCAACCTTCTATAGACCGTAATCTTATCCCGCTTGCACATCGTACCTTGCATCTTATGCTGTCCTTTTGCTTTTGGGTATAACTCTTAGACTCGCTCGCGCGGCTTGTTTAGGATTGCCTAGACCGATGAAGAGTCGTGCTTTTTAAAGGCACGTTGTTGGAATTAATTAGTCTTTGGAACGATGAGGTTTTAGGGATATCGAAATTCATTAAGTCTTCAATACATTTTTCAATCATGGATTCAATGAAGATTAACGAAACAATTAGGCTACAATGTCGTGATACCCACACCACTCAGGTTATAGTGTGAAGTCACTTACACCGCTTAGGCTAATGGCGCCATGCCACCTACGCCACCCCGGTTACGGTATCATGTCATTTACGCCAAATGGTTTTTGAAACCAAACAGAAATTTCAGGTGAAAAATGTTGAAGACTTAATTTGTCTTAATATCCCCCAAGGCTTGTCATTCTTAATCAAAGGATACACACTCAAAATAATCTCTGAGGACTAAGGCGATCCTTCGTACGTAGGATGTCATTTCTTGAGTCAAGGTCTGGGAGACCATAAATCCCCGGAGTTTGGAATAACTCCGGTATTCGCTGTGCCCGAACGGCTCCCTCTAATTCAATCTAGCCTTAAATGCATCCTCCAGCAGTCTTATTGGTCTGTCTCGGATGGTCTTAGATAAGGAGATTGGCTCTGATTCTCAAAGTGCGGAATTTAACCTGCCTGACAACGACCTACCCGTGACTATTGAACTATCCGTAAAGTTTGATCCCTTGAGTCGACGATGACAACACGTGAATAACAACTCTTCTATTCATACACGTTTTATTTTCAATAAATCACAACAGGGGCACATTTTGAGTTCGCTTCTTACTTTATTGTCAGCACTGGGCCATCCATCCTACAGCAAAAGCATACCCTCATAGACTCAAAATTTGTGGGGAAGATATGGAACAACCGGTGGAAAATTTGAATCGGTAGCATCCGAACGGGGAACAGCTAACAGGGAATCTAAATGAGTTGGATCAAATCTGAACCTCTATTCAATAGATGGGCGAACGAACAGACAACCAGATTACCCAGTTGATGCTCATGATAACTGGAGTTGCCAGACGACTTCCACCTCCACAAAACGCAGAAACACCCCTCGAAAATAACCATGAACCAACCCCCTGAACCAAACCCCCAAAGCCTTAAAATGGCCGCCTTCAATGCCAAATTAACCCAACTTGAGCAGTCCTTAGCCATAAGCGAAAGAATCACCTCAGTTGGTTTCGACATCGACGAACTCTGCCTCTTCCCAAATGCCAAAGTACCCAAGAAATTCAAGCCAATCGACTTTGCTAAGTTCGACGAAACCGGTGATCCAAAAGCACACCTGACCAATTACATTGGGGCACTTTCCATGTGGGGCGTGGAGAAAGATGCCATGGCCCAAATGTTTTCTCAAACACTGGTTGGACATGCTTTGCACTGGTTCACTGCCCTGGAAACGACAAAGAAGAGATCTTGGGAGGACATCTGTGAGGCTTTTGTGACCCAGTTCGACTACAACATCCAACTTGATGTCACCATCCGAGAGTTGGAATCAACAAAGATGGGAACGAAGGAGTCTTTTATGGACTTTGTCCGAAGATGGAGAGCAAAGACTGTTCAGATGAAGGAGAAACCCTCTGAGAAAGATCAAATTCGGATGATTGTCCAAAATCTCCAGCCCACGCTTGCCAAGCACATGATCTTAGCTCAAGCCTCTTCCGACTTCAAGACATTCTTCGAAACAGGCCTGACAGTCGAAGAAGCCGTTCAATTGTGCATCCTCGAAAATGTTGATTCCTTCCAAAAAACAAAAAATGTGGACCCCGACAGCAGCAACACGCTGTATGGCTACACCAACCTACCATCTAACCCTACAAATACCGACCCTGCCCGGACCGAGCCCGTTAGCCAGATCATTGCTCAAGCCACCAAGCCTAAACAGCCTCGTGTCTTTTCCCAGTTTCCCGTGCCATTATCCATGGTATTCAAAAGGCTTGTCGAAAGCGAAACCATCAAACCACTCCCTCCAACTCCCCTACCTCAAAAGCTCCCAGCCTACCACAACCCAAATGCTTTCTGCACCTTCCACCAAATGCCTGGTCACGCTACCGATGACTGTCACCGTCTCCATCACAAGATCCAAAACGTAATCGACGACGGAACCATCCCAGTGCCGGACATCAGATCAGGAGGAGAATTTTGAGTGCAGTAAAGCCAATCCATGAATGGAATCTATCATGAGTTGGGGAAGTTTCTGAGTTTCAAGTCGAATCTTCGTCTTTCAATTTCAAGTCAGTTTATAGTTCAAGTCTTTTATGCTTTCGTGTCTGTATGTTTTCAAATTCAAGTTTGTAGTCAAAGAAAAAAAAACCAAAAAGAGAGTTTCGTAGTCTCGATTTACGTTATGACCTGATTCCTTTGCAAAAAGGATACGTAGGCAGCCTCATCCTGAGGCCCAATCATGTTTGTTCGAGTCAATCCCAAAATTTGGTCACAACCTTTCGAGTTGTTCCTTCGGTGGTCAGTCCCGTCTTTTGAAGTTAAACATCAAGCTTCTTGTGTCGAAATTGTGATAATAAACTCACGTTTTATGATAATCCCTTAACTTGGAATTGTTTTTCACCATCAATTGAGGAATCAAAACACGAGATACTTTGCCCTTGCAAGAAGGAGAATTTCATGGGACCCCTCTCTGACGTCGTCAAAAAGCAACACCTTGGCCCGAGAAAAATCTCGTTAGATCAAAACTTCAAAATGTGATCTAGACAAAAGTTAGAGCACACAAATCTCTTGACTTGCATCTAGGATCCAGTTATCAAGATGTGCATTTCAAAATGAAGAAAGGCATTCTTTTCTTTTATCAAACGCTTGAAGATATATATCCATTGATAACCCCTTTGAGCTTAAATTGATTTCTTGAAAGAACCTAGCTAGGCAATTATCCCCCACACTGGGGTGAAATGAGGAAGACGAAGGTGCCAAACATATGGTTATCATCAGCGCATCAAAATTCAAAGCATGAAAGTGCCAAATACATGGGCACAATAAGATGCAAAACTTCAAAGAATTATTAGAGAAAGCTCAAAATTCAAAGCATCAAGAATGAAAGTGCCGAACACATTGACACAATAAAGTGCAAAGCAAATCAAATGAAAGAAGGCGCCCATCAAAAGCAAAAAGAGAACAAAAATGTTTAAGATGGCTGCTAGCTCTCGAAACCCAAAGAAAATGAAAATTCTTGAGCCTATTATCCTTTCTTTATTAAGCCAAACCTTGGCCACGTTACAATCCGAAAAAAAGTCCTTTCAGATTGAAAAACACAACTTGATAACAAAAATCCTAGGCACTGGGAGAAAACAAGAAGAAGCGGCAAGTCATTTTGTACGTGGATCCCGCAAAAGGCGAAAATCCAAACTGAGGCATTTTCAAAAGTTCATGGATTGTCATCAGCAACCTGGGACACAGTTTGTGGTAAAAATTCTCGTGTTTTGACAAAACAAGATCAAAGAAAATCCTGAATGAGCATCACTGGATGGAGCTAAAACAATTTCAAAACCCCGAATGGGAAAATCATCGAAACTTGATTTTATCGTGACAATTTCAAACATCAATTGTTGGGCATACTCCACATCCAGTCAAATCAAACTCCTCATTTAGTCAAAGTCATCATGCAGAGTCAGTCCTCTCATAAATGGTCTTTCTTGTCCTTCGGGTCATCTGAGCCTTGTCCAAATTCACAAGGTCATGTGTCTAGTCAAGTCATATTGATCTTGAGGCCCTAACTCGTGAGAGAAACTCCAATACATGGAAGAACCCGCACTTGCACTCATGATAAAACTGGTTGCCGAAACTATCAGTGGAATCAAGGAAAAGAATCAGAACTGAGATCTATCACTGGGGCACATCAGCCCAATGTCACTAGTCACAACAAGCATACAGCCAACATCAGGACTGGGGCATAAAAGCTAAAAACTCAAGCCCTGATCAAAGTCAAACTTCAACCAACTCGAACTCAAGCCTTGGATCCAGCTCAAACCCAATTTCCATCCAAAGACAAACTCCATCCCAAATCCCAAGGTCTTGAAAATACCAGCCCGCTGGTCAAAAACAGTAAAGCAGAAAGGGTACTCGGACATGTCCCCTATTTTTCAAGAAAATAAAAATAACTAAAAAAGGAAAAAAATTATTGTTGTCGTCAAATGTCGAAATGCGGGTCTCACTTTCTAGCCTTGACCTCTTATGGTCAACTTCATCTATCATATTTGTCAACACGACTGCTTGACATGTTGCCATAGATTTGGCACCGTCTTAAGGGACACCTTTCAATCATCTTCTGCCATAGATTTGGCATTGTCCTCTGTGACGTCTTTCAATCAAATGCTGCCATAGATTTGGCATTGTCCTCTTGGACATCATTCAATCATTTTCTGCCATAGATTTGGCATCGTCCTGAGGGACACCTTTCAATCGACTTCCGCCATAGATTTGGCTTTGTCCTAAGTGACCTCTTTCAATCACCTTTCTTCATAGATCTGGTTTAATCCATTCGAGACAAACTAACTTGTCCCGTTGGATGGCACCCCTCGCGGTGTATTCACCTTTTATCCATTCGAGACAAACTAAGTTGTCTCGTTGGATGGCACCCCTCGCGGTGTATTCGATTTTTATCCTTTTGAGATAAATTAACTTGTCTCGGATGGCACCCCTCGGGGTTTAATTGCATTTTATCCCTTTGAGACAAACTAACTTGTCCCATTGGATGGAACCCCTCGGGGTTTAATTGCATTTTATCCCTTCGTGACAAACTAACTTGTCCCGTTGGATGGCACCCCTCGTGGTGTATTCCATTTTCAATCTTTTGAGATAAACTAACTTGTCTCATTGGATGGCACCCCTCGGGGTTTAATCGCATTTTATTCCTTCGTGACAAACTAACTTGTTCAGTTGGATGACACCCCTCACGGTGTATTCAATTTTTATCCTTTTGAGACAAACTAACTTGTCCCGTTGGATGGCATCCCTCGGGGTTTAATCGCATTTTATCCCTTCGAGACAAACTAACTTGTCTCGTTGGTGTATTTTATGTTACATCTTTCATGGCTTCGTTTAGTACCTTTTCACCCATTAAGACAAAGCAATCAGTGGGCGCTCCTCAATCAATTTGTCTTGTCAATTATATGCTTGCATGTTTTTGTGCCTTCTACAGCATGAATGTTTGCATTTGCCCCAAAGAACTATGCTGGTCTGATCCCTGCAGAAAAGGGTACGTAGGCAACTTGGAAGAGCACGACCTCATGTTTCGAATGCTTGTACGTCTTTAATTGCATTTGATTTTGAATTAAGGATTTAGTAGGGCACGAATTGGGCTGTCTCAATCTTTGGATGTCACTCGTATCCAGACATGATGCCGAGCGCCATCCAAAGAGGGGCAACTGTAGACACCCCAATTTGGACCTATTAATTACCCTTAATTTGTGGCCTTGAGGCTCCCCGATGATGAAACGGAATCAAAACAGGCCTTGGCTAAAGCTTGAACGATGCCTCTTGGACTTTTACAAACCAAAATCATCTTTTTTCCCGACACCCTGAGGGTAAAATTCACATGCATTTTAGTGTATAAAATATATTTGAATGTAACCAATTGGGTTAGAAAGAGGACTCAACGAGCTTTCCAACGCTTTAAAAAACACCCAAAACTAAGTTTGGGAGTGTCCATGGCGCCCTTCTGAAGTTGGGCTGCCACTCCTGAGCGCTCAGGAGCACTCTAGAGCGCTCGGGAGTGCCACTCTTGAGCGCTCGAGAGCTCTGATAGGCCAATGGGTGATGAGCTTGACCATTGGCCATAGCTATTTTAGACTTTTTCAGTCCATTCAAACTACAATTCGAACCTGTACATTTCAGTAGACCAGCAGGCATCTCATCATGTCTTTTTTCCCCCCAAAACCATTTTCCATTTTATTTTCAAAATTCAAACATATTTTTCCCTCCCCTCTATAAACCCCCATCTTCTACCTCACAAGGACCATGAAATTTCCCCCTGAAAAACTCCCCATTTTGCTGCCAAAAACCAGTCTCCAAAATTCTCTTCCAAACTATTTCAAAACAATCTCCATCTCTAAGAGAAATTACCAACTTTCAAGGAAAATCTCTTAGAGAAATGGAGGCCTAAATTTCTTCTTCTCAAACTATTTTCTAACCATTTTCAAGCACGAAAGTCAGTCCAAGAAGCCAGATTCAAGTCAAGCATAGGTATAAAAGCTTATTTTATACCTAAAATCTACTATTTTTTTCAAACTTCTGAGGGAGATCAAGGGCTCATGCCAGTTCCTCATACTGGTTGTGAGCTCATTTGATCTTAGTTTAACTACAAGAGCAAGAAAAATACAAAGAAACAAAACTTTTTCTGGGCACTGGATGCTCTCCTGAGAGCTCGGGATCACTCCGGAGCGCTCCGGAGCACTCGGGAGTGCTGTTGCTCACCAAAATCTTCTTTTGTTATCAAATACTGCATTTTCTGTCCTTAGTAGACACTGGGTGTGCACTGGTCCTTCCAGAGCCCAATTAGGTTTATTTACAATTACAAGGAAGCAACGTTTGAATGGTTAAGACCAGTTCTTAGCTGTTTAAGCTTCTGGCTGAGCACTTCTGTACTTTGATTTCTTTTTGTCTTGCTGGCATTGTTAGTATGTGGATATGTCTAACCAAATTTGCAGGATGGCTTGACAGTGGTCCCGAGCGCTCGAGACCACTCCTGAGCGCTCGGGAGTGATGCCAGTGACAATTTGTTCCGTTATATTGTTATGTTATTTTACTTCATCATTCTATCGCATACTGTACACATGCACTGGCGTACACTCTTCGCATGATATATCTATGGATGCATGCTAGCTGCTTTTATGAAAGAAAATATTTTTGACAAAATCCCACAAACTTTTAGTAGAGACCGACATTGCGTCGAGCGAGGGGGGTGCCGTAAAACCCTTCCCCCTCGTAACATGGCTTCCAAACCCTCAAAACAATCTATGGTATTCAAAATTCAATCAATCATATTCAATCAAAACGGTTTCTCGGGTGGCAAACCTCAAATCCGGGTGGCGACTCCTCAATTTTTCGAATCAAAACATTTATTGTTTTTCGGGCCGCCCCGATCCACCTGGGGCTGTGGTAGCCCACACCCTTGATACTTTACTTTTTTGTAAACCCATCCTCTATGGGATGCTTACTAGCTCAGGAAGGAGATAAGGGAGTCAAGAAGGCCATTTATTACTTGAGTAAGAAGATGGTGGGATGTGAGGAGCGCTACACTGCTCTTGAAAAGACGTGTTGGGCCCTTGTTTGGGGCTTCCAAGAAATTGAGACACTACATGCTGGCTTACCCAGTGAAGTTAATTTCTCGAAAGGATCCTCTCAAGTATCTATTTTAGAAACCAGCACTTACTAGTAAGTTAGCACGTTGGTTGCTCTTACTGGCAGAATTCGATCTTGAATATGTCACGAGAAAATCTATTAAGGGCCGCGCCGGTGCAGAATTCTTGGATGATCATCTTGTGGATGGACCTGAAGATTCAGACTTTGTATTCCCAGATGAGGCAGTTTTGACTGTTGTCGAAGATGTGTGGACCCTCTATTTTGATGGGGCAGCCAATCAGAAAGGATATGGAATTCGGGTTTTGTTGATAACACCCGATGGTTCCCATATTCTGCTTGCGTTTAAACTCAATTTTGATGTCACTAATAACCATGCCGAATATGAGGCCTGTATTGTTGGCATGGAAGTCGCTCTAACTCTTGGCATTGAAAAGCTTATGGTCATTAGCGATTCTAATCTTGTTGCATCTCAAGCCAACGGGGACTAGAAAGTTTGTGAAGAAAAATTGAACCCTTATCACCAAGACTTGGAAGACCTTATTCCTCATTTCAACAAGGTAACTTTTACGCATATGCCCCGCTTGAAAAATCAATTCGCTGATGCCTTGGCAACGTTGGCTTCTATGGTTAAGCTTCCACTGGGAGTCAAACTCTGCCCAATACTGATCGAACAGCGGGACTGCCCTGCTTACCAGTACGTTACTGTTATCGATGATATCGATGATGGCCTATCCTGGTACCATGATATATGGAATTTTGTAGAAAGGGGCGAATATCCGGCTGAGGCCTCTAAAAAGGATCAACTCGCATTGCGAAGATTGGCTGCCCAATACAACATCTATGGAGGGAAGCTTTACAGGAGATCCCATTGTGGGATGCATAAGCTCTGTGTCAGCGGTGCTGAAGCCAGCAGAATAATGGAGGAGATTCATGAGGGGGTTTGTGGACCTCACATGAGTGGTGTTATGCTCGCCAGGAAGATTTTACGGCAAGGATTCTTTTGGTCCACTATGGAATCATAGTGCGTGGACTACGTTCGCCGCTGTCATAAGTGCCAGATTCATGCCAATCTATGCACCTCCTTCCCTCCAATCTGTTTGGCATGACCTCGCCTTGGCCCTTTGCTGTGTGGGGCATTGATGTCAATGGCATGATCAGGCCATCTGCTTCGAATGGTCAACGTTTTATTCTGGTGGCGATAGACTATTTTACCAAGTGGGTGGAGGCCGAATCTTATAAAACCTTGACTGTGGTTCAAATGGCTCAGTTCATCAGGAAGAACATTATCTATCGATACGGTGTCCAGCAAGCATTTGTGTTGGATAATGGGACTCATTTCAAAGGCAAGGTTTTGGAGCATTTCGAAGAATTCAAAATCCAAATACATCATTCAACGGTCTATCGCCCTCAAACAAATGGGGCTGTCGAAGCAGCCAATAAGAACATCGAGACGATCATCAAGAAATCTGCAAAGTCCGCCAGGGACTGGCACGAACAGCTGCCTCTAGCTCTTTGGGGGTATCGAACGTCAATTCGAACATCAACAAGGGCGACTCCCTATTCCCTAGTTTATGGGATGGAAGCAGTACTTCCTATCGAGCTTGAGGTACCGTCGTTAAGGGTCATGGCAGAATGTGAACTCACGGAATCCGAGTGGCTCAGTGGGAGGTTCGTTGAACTCATGCTTTTTGATGAGAGGAGGCTCTGTAACGACCCTGATTTTTGGTAAATAAAAATTTCATTAAATATTTGAATTTTATGGATTTGCTTTTAAAATTCCTTTTAATCTTTAATAATCCATCATAATTAGATTTTTGACTTATAAAATTGGATTTCATCACACCGGACGGTCTAGTCATTTTCTGAAGACAAGTGTATTTATAAAAGCGCTAGTATATTTTCTTAGTAATTGAAATTCCGTCTTAAAATTATATTCTTGGCTGGAAATCCTACTAGACTAGTATAGTTAGTTTTAACCAACAAATTGGAGTAACCTAACTACCATTTCATCTAGTTACTTCCTCCTAACCTTTGGTGAACTTCTTGAACCCTAGATGTACCTTTTGAACCTTTTAGATTTTACCCCGTGGTCGATAAATGCTAGGAAAATCTTTACCCATTGGACGATAGAAAACCTAGATTTTCTACCAAAAGTACATTACTAGATTTGGTTAAAAGTACATAGATATGGTTATATATGTGTATTATTCAGGTATAGAAAGTACCTCACCCTTTAACCATTGGTCAATAACCGTTAGGAGAATTATTACCCATTGGATAATAGCTTAGCCTTGCTAAAAGTATTAGGATTTATTAATCTAGTCATTCATTAGTTTTCCCATGTGCTTGAAAGATTAAAATAAGTTTAAGTACCTTGTTTTATTTATTATAAGTACTTAGTACCTTGGGTTATTTAATATATGTACTAGTATTATTATAATAGAAACATGTGTGTATTAGAATAGTTTATTAGGATTTGAAATCTACCTAGATTGCATGGTACATCCTTATATATATATATATATATATATATATATATTATAAGTACACATGTGTTTGTTAGAATAGTTTAATAGAAAATCTTAATTGGAAAATCTTAAAAGATTATATAGTAGTACTTGAATATATATACTTATATATACTTGGGCATAAATACATATATATGTACCAGGGAGAGAGAGAGAGGGGGGAGAGAGAGAGAAAGAAGGAAGGAGAGAGGGAGATATTGTGTGTACCTTGTCTTGATCTTCCATGATCTTTTCAATATATGGTTGTATACTTTCCAAGCAAATCTTTGTACAATTGTTCTTATATGTGCAAACTATTAGCCAAATCTTGTACAAACCATCCTTTCTTCCACCAAAATCTTCCATAATCAAATCCAAGTACCAAAACCTAGCCTTGCATGCCTAAACCTAGGTATAAGTTGTCCAAGCAAACCTTTATCCATTGGACAATAATTGTTAGGGGAAAATTTATCCATTGGATAATAAGCCAAGCTTTGCTATAAATACCAAGCCATTCCAAGCATTCAACTCACACCTTTCCGTACTTCAACTTCTCTCTCTAGAAAGTCTTGTGTTCTTACTTGTTCTTGCTTGTTCTTCCTTGTTCTTGAGTTTCTTCTTGAGTTCTTCAAGAAACTCATCCAAGACCGCCACTGAACCGCCAATCGACCACCCTTTCGATCCAAAAGTTTTAGTAGTATTAGTCAAAATCTAGTTTCGAGAGAAACCTTTCTCTTTCGAAGCTACCTTAAGCATCCATAGAACGTTACTCCGTTCGATCGCCAACTTTCTTTTCGTAGTCGCTCTACTGCTAAGAAGAATGGTAGAATTTTCCTATACTTCCTAACTCTAAATATAAGTATGCGTATTGTGTAGAATATCCTTACTCTTTATCCTTATGTATAACTAGAAATGTCTATATTAAAAGATAAAAGTATAACACTTGATTAGAAGTATTCGTATTTTGATCTTTAAGATAGTTACGAGTTTGTTTACATGATTGCTTTCATGACTTGTGGTTGTTGATCAAGCATAAGTGGTTACCACTCCAAAGGCGGCCGTACATGTGGCGTTATGCTTTATATGGTTATTTGAGCATGTGTTAGTAATATAGAGTTGGATGATCTTGCTAATTTAGTTTCAAGATTTCATTGAACATTTCCTGTGAAAAAGTCCTACCGCGGAGTCTATGCATGTGATGAGACACAAAAATCAAGAAAGTAGAAACATGACACCTAGGGTGTGGTTAACAAAAGGAGGTGTTTGACATGGACAAAATATTTTTGAAACTACATAATGGCCGGACATGGTAGCCATTGTGTGTGTGGGTGTTTGTGTGTGTTCCACTGGGAATCCAGAGCAACGAAGCCATTGTGAGGTATGTGTGTGTTCCAATGGGAATCCGGAGCAGCAGAACCATTGTGAGGATATGTGTGTTCCAATGGGAATCCAGAGCGGCGGAACCATTGTGAGGATGTGTGTGTTCCAATGGGAATCCGGAGCAGTGGAACCATTGTGAGGTTGTGTGTGTTCCAATGGGAATCCGGAGCAGCAGAACCATTGTGAGGTTGTGTGTGTTCCCATGGGAATCCGGAGCGGCGGAACCATGGTGAGGAATGGTTTGGTTATCCGTGGAGAGAAGCCGAAGCAAATTGTGTGCCAATGGGAACCCGGTGCGGCGGAACCATTGTGAGGATACTCGAGGGACCAGAACGACAAAAGCGAGGTTGGGTGTGTTAAAAATGGATTTTTGAAAAGATGTTGATTTGTTAAAGTGGAAATGAGATATCACAGATACCAACGATAGATTAAGGATTGTGGATGTGTCATTGTTATTATCTTTATCGAATTTGCATGTGTTGTTCATGACCTTGTATATCTATGGATTGCCATGTGTAAGTTATGGGTTAGTGGGTTTAGGGTTATTCTGCTGAGCTCTTGTACCTCATGGTGTTACCTTTGGTGATCCTGACATATTATACTGGTGGCGACGCTGGTATAATGTGTCAGACTTTGTAGATGATCAAGGCGAGCTGTACACCTTGGAGGCATTTGGAACTAAAGAGCTAGCTAGGATGGAGGAGCATGCGGAGCTGTAGTTAGGAAAAAGCTTAGTTTTTTTCCCCTTGTGTAAATATTGAACTCTGTGGGAGTTATGATGTAATAATGAGCCAGACTCTACTTGTTTGATCAATAAAAATGTTTATTTAATGTACCCAAAATTGGGGGCGTTATAGGCTCCGTGCCTCGTATCATGTTCAGGGGTATCAGCGAAGGATTGCTCGGGCTTTTAACAAGAAGGTGAGGTCTCGTGATTTGGTCGAAGGGGATATGGTTATAAAGAAAATCCGGGCTCCTGTCTTTGATCCTCGCGGTAAGTTCCGTCCGAAGCGCTCGGGACCTTACATCATCAAAACCATTCTCTTGAGTGGAGTAGCATAACTCATTGATTTGGACGGCAATGAGTTCAACCCTCTGGTCAACCTAGATCAACTCAAACGTTACTATCCTTGCGAGAAGCTCGTTGGGTCCGAAAACCACGAGGGTAGGCGGTTCCAGGTAAAATTTGGGAGTTTGTGATGTAATAATGAGCCAGACTCAACTTAGTTATGTTAATAAAATGCTTAATTAACGTACCCAATTTTGGGGGTGTAACAGAAACCTTGTTAACTTCAATATATTTTATTTATTAAATTAATTATTATCTATTTACTTCACTTTCGGCTATTTTATTTAACGTCTTCTTTTAAAATAATTTTGCGACCCTCCGAACCCAATTTTTGATATTCAAACATGTTGTATAGGACCTTTAAGACCCCTATGATGGTTAGAATAATTTTTCTAATATTTTTACCTAATTATTGTATTTAATTAGTTTCTTAATCAATCTAATTTCTTTAAAAAATTAATAAAGCTTAGAAAATTATTTTTAAAGTCTTATATAAAAGTCCTTACCTTATTATTGATATCGTGGCCATACAAGATTAAAGACAACGGCCCAGTCACAAAAAGTTGTGTGATTGCAATTGCCTAATATTCGTTTGATCCGCTTGTTATCTGTTTTTATTTATTATTGTGATTAATATTGTGTCGATACTTGATTTGAATGCTAGATTGGACCCTAGAGACATGGGGTGGTATGCGAAATAGAAATCACCTAGACGACGCTAAGTAATGGATAAATTGTGAAGTTTTCTTTTTAGAAATTGCCTGCAGGCGTGATTTTGAGATGTGATGAGATTTGTGATGAGATTGAAACTAGCGGGTGTCCAGTGATGAATTGATAGACTGGCGTGTGTCCAGTGATGATTGTGAAATGGTTTGTGATGTGGTGTATAAGATAGGCGAACCCTAGTTGTGATTTAGGCATGATAAACTATCCCCTTATTGTAGTTATTGGGGGTGCACACTCGGTATATAACTTAGGTGTATCTGCGACAGCAAAGGGAAGTGATCTCATGGGACCGAGCATGGCTAGCAATTCGGAAGGAAAGATCTCGCGGATGAGATCTTAGATAACACAATAGGATAATGGATAGTAATTAAACGATTGATGTGAAAATCTCTGTTTTACTTCTTTATACCATATTTATGCTGCTGCTTGCTAATTGAAAAGTAAGAGGGGTAGTTGGGTTGAATTATACTACGGTTGAACTCTATCACTCAGGCACGGATTTCCTAGCATCCGTGTCAAATTTTGCAGAAAACCAAGAAAAACCACAGAATCCCGAAGGTGAGCAGTTTTATGCAGAGGAGAATCCAGAGGTAGGAGTCGAGCCAGAATACGCTTGGGATCCGTATCAATCTTAGAGGGCGGCTCTATTATTTTTACAAAGACTATTTTTAGTATTTCCGCAATGGTTTGTAATAAATAAATCTTTAGGATGAATTATCTGTTTTGGATTTCGAATTTGATTTAATAAATTTCAAAAATTAGTATTTAATGCCTTTGATTTTATTTTCAAAAATCGGGGCATTACAACTTGGTATTAGAGTCTTAGGTTCAACCCCCGGCCTTGGGTAGTTTGGGTAGATCATATGAGATTAATTATTTCACTAGATCATATCAGATTGATTATTTCACTACAAGTTTAAAATGACACTATTTGAAATATACCGAAACCTAACGATAAATATATTTTCCTTGCTTTTATAAATGGACCCCACGTTTGTAGACCAACTAGCCGATGAATGGAGCAGATTACAAGATCTCTTAGAAAACACCGTTGGGTCCGATTTCTCTTTTCAGGACCCTTACGTACCTGCCGAGTTCTCGATTATATATGCCCAGTATCAGCAGCTGATGGCGAATCACCCAAACCGGAGGGAGGTATACACGGCTTAGCATCCAAGCCCATGGAGAAGGGCTAATCTCGAGCAGGAAATCCGTGACATCCTAGAAAGCATACCAGGCTTTGACATCAGGAGAAACCCCTACTACTCGCATTATAGGGACATGGATAACCAACCCCCAATTCCTACCCTAGACCGGAACCGTAACCCTTCCAATACTCAGGAAGAGGATGAGGCGGCCCAGCTAGCTACGGAAGTCGAAAACCTAAGAGCATTTATGACAACCACCTCAGATTTCCCGATGGGAGATGACTACTTGGCCGGAATGTTCCCTACCCTCTATCAAATGAGACAGGCTCACCAAAGGATTACAGCTCTCGCCGACACCATCATTCGCTCCATCGTTGAAGACCACGAGATACGAAGCATGCTAACCTACATCCTCGGAGTACAAGTGGGGCGCAAGAGAATCCCGAAGAACCCCCTGAGGAAGAAGGAGATCCCGAGGGACCCCCTGAGCAAGAAGAGGATCCTGGAGAGCCCTCTGAAGAAGAGGAAGATCCAGAAGAGCCTCCATTTCCAGAATCAAACCACGATTACCGTTTGGGCCCCTAGCAGCCATAGCAGGAGGAACCAATAGTATGAGAGGAAGAACAGGTACAGAATCAGGATAAAGAGATGGACAATGCTGAACCGAAATCGAAAGAAGATGCTGACAATAGTAGTGACAGTGAAGATGGATTTTTGGCAGAACCAGAGATGGATGATTATGGCTGGCTCTTACCCATAGATGCACCCAGAGATATGGATGCCGAGCTGCAGTGGTGGCTGACCAGCCAACGGCTCAAAATGCAGGAACAACTACCTTCTCCAGCTCCCGCACCAATGGAAGAGTCTGACAATGAGTGTGAAGTCATAGATGCCGACCCTCCACCTCGCCCTAAGATGACTCGACCCGTAGGAATTCCATGGGCAGGGCACCATTCCGACTATGACCCGAACCCTTGGGTTTATATACAGCTAGAACTGCTATACCCTTGCCCATTCAAGATCCGGGCACAGTCCGCTTACCTAAGAGAAGTATAGATCCGAGCCCCGTGCTATGATGGATACTACCTTATTGCTGTACCCCGAGGATTTCAGGAACACTACACCAACCGCATCCATTATTCGTGAGTCGTAAGGTCCTGTCCCGAGTAGGAACATCGTATCATTACAGAGAATGCCGATTTCACCGATCACGTTACCTATGTAGAGATACCCATTCGTCTAGAACCCTATAACAGCCTAAACCCCAACGAAGGACGACAGCAGCCACTATGGCGAGTGACATGGCGTTGCTACGGGCTCATAGAGGACACCGTCGAGAAGCAAATTCCACTAGAGGAACATTTTCCAGTGCTTTTCGATTGATCGATTCCTTTAGCATCTACTACTAGTTATTTCACACACAACATTATTTTTTTCTTTTTCTTCTAGGAAAACAATTGTGGTAGTGGAAATTATCTCAACTTTTAGTAGCTACACATCTGAGTAGTATGTTTTGATATAAATAATATGCTTGATTGGTTTTGTTAATGAAATAAAAGTTTCTTATGATATTCTGCTTCCATGTGTACAATAGATATACAAATATATATGTTCTTATAATAAAACCCCCCTTACTAATTTATAACAGAACGGTATCTAGATGGAGGAAACAGGAAACAACCAAAATAACGAGCAAAATAATGGACAAAATGGAGACCCTCAACCCAACGGCCAAATTGGGACTACCGAGCTAGTCCAACTCATGCAAGCATTTATCGCCGCTGCAACTGCAAATAACCAGAATCAGCGCGGAACCCCGCACACACCCCGAGGGCCAATGACCAGGAGTCAGGCACTGAATGAAAGCGTCGTCCGCCCTACTTTCATGGAGAACCTAACCCCACAGCTACAGAAGCTTGGTTGGAGGAAATCAAGAAAATTCTTGAAGCCCTCGACATTTAAGAAGCCAGCAATTGAATTGCTCTAGCTACCTATCGGATGCAAGGTGAAGATCAGCATTGGAGGAACCTGATGAAGAACACCCATGATGTGACAACAATGACTTGGGAAAGGTTCGAGGAAATTTTTCTTAACAAGTACTTCCCAACACCTGTCAAGCAAGCACTGGCTGTGGAATTCATGAACCTCGAGCAAGGCACGATTCCCAATATGCAACACGATTTGAAGAGCTATCCCGTTATGGCTCGACAATCATACCCACTGATGATGACAAGGCAAGGAAATTTGAGTGGGGACTCAATGAGATGCGTCGAGCAGTGGTGGCACAAATACTTACCACCTACTCATGAGTGGTGCAACGCACACTTAGGATGGAGAGAGAAAACTTGGATTTCAAGACAAGGCATGAGCAGAAGAAACCAATGCCTGTATAGTTGGAGGACCTATCCGCACCAACCCTAACAACAGGGGTACCCCAACCTCTTAACCCTATCACCAAAACTACCCTCGCCTACAATCATCACAATCCAACCCAGCTTGGAGAAACCCCAACCTAAGGTTCAATCAAAACCCTAACCCTAATCCGAACCAGATTCAAGCACCGAACTGAGGCCCAAACCCTAACGTTGGACCAAACCGCAACCTCCTTCCCCAGAATCATATTTCTTAGAGGTACTAAATACAACTCCATGAATGAGCAAAATGAAGGTGGCCCAAACCCTAACGTTGGACCAAACCGCAACCTCCTTCCCCAGAATCAAAACCTAGACAACCGTTGTTATTACTGCCTAGAGGAGGGACATATCAGGAGAAATTGTCCTAAGTGGAACGGCGCTGGAAAGTATGGAGGACCACCGCAAAATCAGGTCAGGACTGCTGGACTGGGAAATCAGAATCAGAATCAGAATCAATCTAGGCCGGTCTGGAATGGTAACCAACCCAGAGGACTCGCCCCATTCAGAACAGAGGATCAAACGAGCCAATCCAGCCCAATGCTGGAAGGATGTTTGCGCTGCAAGGAACGGAAGAGGAGATGGACCCTGTAGTAATCCAAGGTACCCTCACTCTTTATACTACATGCGTTCAAGCACTATTTGATTCTGGAGCTTCGCACTCATTCATATCTGCCACATGTGTATTTACACTTGGATTAGAAACTGAACCTTTAAAGACAACTATGCATGTAACGTCACCATTAGGGGGTAAAATTTCAGTAGTACTGATCTATAAAGGGTGCGAACTAGAAGTATCAAACTTGCGGTTAACATGCGACTTATGAGTAATCGAAATGACAGACTTTGACGTCATACTCGGGATGGACTGGTTGACTGCACACCGAGCTGTCATAGATTGCCATCGAAAGATGGTGACAGCTTATGCGCTAGATGGAAAGTGTTTCAAGTTTAAGGGGGATAGACAAGACCCTTCTGCACCCAACACGCACAGAACAAAGTGGCATGGGAAGCTTGTGGGATGGTTAGCGAGTCTCAAATTGGAGGAAACAGACCGAATGGAGTTGAGTCTCCCTCCCGTCATCTGCGAGTACAAGGACGTGTTTTCGGAGGAATTACTAGGATTACCGCCGCCAAGGGAATTGGATTTCACCATCGAACTACAACCCGGTACAGCCCCAATCTCAACGGCCCTGTATCGAATAGCCCTAACAGAACTACGAGAGTTGAAGGCACAGCTACAGGAACTTTTAGAGAAGGGTTTTATTCGACCTAGTACCTCACCATGGGGAGCTCCAGCGCTATTTGTCAAAAAGAAAGAAGAAACGCTCCGACTTTGTATCGACTACCGCCAACTCAACAAAGTCACCATCAAAAACTGATATCCTCTACCGAGAATAGACGACTTGTTCGACCAACTGAGAGGGTCGACTTGTTTCTCGAAGATCGATCTCAGGTCCGGATACCACCAGTTACGAATCTGGGATTGTGATATACCTAAGACGGCGTTCCTCACGCGTAACGGACACTACGAGTTCATAGTCATGCCGTTCGGTTTAACCAATGCTCCTGTTGTTTTCATGTGTCTGATGAGCCAGATTTTCACCCCGTACTTGGACAAATTTGTGGTAGTGTTCATCGATGACATCCTTGTATACTCTCCAAAAGAGAAAGAACACGAAGACCACTTAAGAATTGTCCTACAAGTACTTCGAGACAATCATTTGTATGCAAAGGCCAGCAAGTGCGAATTTTGGATGAAGGAAGTGAAATTCCTAAGACACGTGGTGTCAGAAAAAGGAATCTCGATCGACGACAGCATGGTAGAAGCGGTCACGGATTGGAAAAGACCTTCTACGGTATTCGAGATTAGAAGTTTCTTGGGATTAGCCGGTTACTACAGAAGATTCATTCAAGATTTCTCCATCTTGGGAAAGCCATTGACACGACTAACCCAAAAAGGGATCAAGTTTGAATTGAATGAAGCGTGTGAGAAGTCGTTCCAAGAACTCAAGAGGAGATTAACCAGCGCACCCATACTGATCATTCCCAAATGAGATGTAGGGTATACAGTGTACTGCGACGCATCCAAAGATGGATTGGGAGCTGTACTCATGCAAAATGGAAAAGTAGTTGCTTACGGATCTCGACAATTGAGACCGCATGAAAGGCACTATCTGACTCACGATCTGGAGCTAGTAGTGGTAGTGTTCGCCCTGGAGTCTTAGCGACATTATCTTTACGGAGAGCAGTTTGAGATATTCACGGACCACAAGAGTTTGAAATACCTATTTACTCAAAAAGAGCTAAATATGAGGCAAAGGAGATGGATGGAATATCTGCAAGAACCGAGGACAACTGGCTAGTTTAGCTATAAGATAATGGAAGATGATGGAAGACCTTAACGGATTCAATATGCAATCAGCCGCAGAAGGCACCGACGCATGTCTCTTTGCCGTGGTCGCAACCCCAGCCTTATACCGAGAAATTCTTCCAGCCCAAACCTTTGAACAAGAATGCGATTTCATCAGACACCAACTCTCAATTGGAAACGCAGCAGTCGGGTGGGAGATCCATGATGATAAAAGCCTTCGCTTCCAGGGAAGAATCTTTGTACCAGCCATCGGTACCCTTCGGGAAGCAGTGCTTAAGGAGTTTCACCATTCCAATTTCGCCATTCACCCAAGGAGCACCAAAATGTACCAAGACCTCCGCCGGCAGTACTGGTGGGCCAGAATCAAGAAGGATGTAGCCAAATATGTCTCAACATGCCTCACCTGCCAACAAGTAAAAATGGAACATCAGAAGCCCGGTGGAACCCTGCAGCCCTTACCTATACCCGGATGGAAATGGGAACATATTGCCATGGATTTTGTGACAGGATTACCTAGATCACCCCAATCAAACACCGCCATTTGGGTGATAGTCGATCGTTCAACCAAATCTGCCCAGTTCTTACCCATGAAGATGACAGACTCAATGGACTCTCTCAGCAGACTCTACATCCGAGAAATCGTATGATTACATGGTGTACCCGTATCCATTGTGAGTGATCGAGATTCAAGTTTCACGTCGACTTTTTGGGATAGCCTACGGAAAGCATTGGGAACCGACCTTCGTCTCAACACCGCATTTCACCCACATATAGATGGACAATCTGAAAGAACCATCCAAATCTTAAAAGACATGCGCCGTGTCTTATTAAAATAAAGGAAACAAGCACATGGTACTTTACAATATATATATATACATATATAAGTACACACACACACACACACATATATATATATATATAGTCAATCTTTCAAAAGTACTACGATTTATTAGTTTATGAAATACTAGATTTTCCCATAAGATTTTTGTACGGAGGTAATTCCGAACAGATACAAAAGTGGCCCGAACAGATGGTACGTGGGGCCAGAAGTAAATATAATCAGAGCGTCCACCGTGCAATACGGTGAACGACGATAAAGACCAGAGGCATGAGAAGTCCCAGGTCCAGGATACCCGCCAAGATGTATGGCCCAATAAGCAAGAGGAGCTGTTGGACCAGACGCCTGGTAAATGATCCAGTGACATGAGAAGTCACTGGTCCAGGCAGTCTGTTCGGCAATGAGAAGGCCGAACAGGAGCAACATTCTGGAGGCAGCAAAAGGCGCTCCATAGGGATCCAGAAATGGTAATACCCAGTAAGGAAATGAGATTTGGAGAAGATACCCTACGGGAATGGGGTGAACGGCCAATTAAGGGAAGAATTCCTAAATGGTCTATAAGGTAATATATAGTTAAGGGAATGAGAATCCATGATATTCTGGGTTTCCAACACGAGAAAGGAAACTTAGGGCATCGAGATAGCTTGGACAGCAAGCATGTGTGGATCTATAAATATAAGCTAAACCGAGAGGTTGAGGTACGCAATTTTGGGCTGTACGCTTTATACCTTCTGAGAATTAGGGTTTAACCACTAGTACGTGATACTAACTTTGGCATCGGAGGGCCTTTGCCACGAGAGGCAAAGGTGCACTCACCCTTTGTTTGTTTTACAGGTTTATCTCCGACGGCGTGTTAGGGTTCCGGCGAGGAGTTTGAAATAGCCGTTAGGCCCTTGTGCTACTCGAAGGCCCTTTCGTTTTCCTGCACTTACAATTGGCGCCGTCTGTGGGAAACAAAAGAGATCCCTTTGAAAAAGCGACCATGGTGGAAGAAGATCCAAAAACCCCACTTGACCCAAATAATCAGCTGGGTGGGCATGCAAGGAGAACCACGAGTAAGGACCGCCCATTGGCTGTCCATGGCAATTCCAGAAACAAAGATGGAAGGATGGCCACGGAGTCCACGAGAAGGAGTAAGTCCCGCCGTGGGAGAGTGTCTGTTGCGCATTCGAAAAGTGTGCACAGCAAAGAAGATATCTTAAACAAGAAGAGACAGGAAATAGAGGAGTACGCTCGTCTGACTAGGAGACGAGAATACGAGATTCAGCAACTGCAATAGATACGAGAACATCTAGAGGATTCTGGACTTTCACGAAGAAAGTCCAGAGGAGAAAAGCTGGCTATGGTGAAGTACAAGAGAGCTTCTTCACAAAAAAGAAGAAGCAGGAGTCTCACTCCAAGGAGACTGAGGACTTCTTCACGAAAAAGGAGAAGCAGGAGCGAAAGTTCCACCCCTGAGGAAGGAGAGACCAGGAAGCACCACAGGGACAGGTATAAGAGACATGTTTCTGACTGGGAAAGGAACGATGCCAGGGCTGCAAAGGGGCAAGAGGAGGGAACCATGTCTGCACGAGAAGCAGCACAGAGAGCCCTTAGCAACATAGCAACCTCTCCTTTTGCAAAGAGATTGCAAGAGGCAAGGTTGCCGAGCAGGGTGAAACACGGGACGTTTATCCTGTACGAGACCAATGCAGACCCGATGGCGCACATACAACATTACCAGCAGGCGATGTTTATGCACGACGGCGATGACGCGATCATGTGCAAGATGTTCCCATCCAGTTTGGGAAAGGTGGCCCTGTCCTGGTTCCATAAGTTGGGGCCGAACACCATACGAGGATGGAGACAATTGGCCGAGGAGTTCACTGCTCAGTTCCTGACGAGCAGGAAATCACCCAAAACTTTCGAGAGTCTCTCAGTTATGAAACAATGAGAGAATGAGTCGATTAGGGACTACGCCAAAAAGTATCGGGAGACTTTCAACGAGATTGAAAGTTGCAGTGAGGAGTACGATATAGCCACGTTCAAGACTAGGTTGCCTGTTCGGGGGGAGCTACAAAAGTCCCTAAACATGAGTCCAGTGAGCACACTGGCGAAGCTGATGGAACGAATTGAGCAGCACGCCAGAAACGAGGATGACATACTACGGAAAGATGGCAAGTTGGGTGTCGAGCAAGCCAAGGGCTCTACAAAGAAGGCGAATAAGGCAGAACCCAAAACGTACAGAGAGAGGAAGGAACACGGGCAGACTAAGAAAGAGTCATACAAGGAGAAGCACGCCCCGGATCCAAAGTCTTTCTTCTTGATAACAACGGTTTGGAAAGAATCGATTTATCGGATTCTTTATCGAATAAAGAATCGTCCGTACTTTAAGTGGCCCCCAAGGCCGGAGGGTGATAAAGATGCAAGAAGAGCTCCGAGTCAGCACTGCAGTTACCACAAGGACTAGGGTCACATGACGGAGGACTACGAGATGTTCAAGCAGCACCTGGATGACCTGGTCTCGCGTGGGTATTTGAAGGAGTTCATCCAAGAGGAGCACAAGGGTGTCGAGAAAGCAATGGAGCTGGATTATGAGCAGAATCCAAGGGGCGTGATCCATATGATACATGGATTGGCCACACCTTATACAAGAAATGAGGTGAGGTTGCTCCAGAGGCAGGTGAAACGCGACCAGCATGTGATGCGGTTGGGAAAGAAACGAGGACGTGAAGCAGAAGGATGCGACGAGGGCATAGTCTTCACGAATGAGGACCTGGGAGGAGTCCAGGTGCCACACAATGCCGCTCTAGTCATAACCCTACGAATTGGGGAATATGACATGGAGAGGATCCTGGTGGATTCAGGAAGTTGCACCGAGGTGCTCTATTACGACGCGTTCAAGAAACTGGGATTGGCACAAGCGGACTTGGTACAGTCAGTAACTCCGTTAGTCAGGTTCAGTGCAGGGGCAGACTGGCCATTGGGTAAGGTGACCCTTCCTGTTCAGGCAGGAACAGTGGTGCTGAGAACCAACTTTTTAGTGGTGGACGTGCCGTATTCTTATAACGCGATTATAGGAAGGACTTGGTGGCATAAGATGAGGGCAGTTTCCTCCACCTACCATCAGATGGTAAAGTTTCCAGGGTCCAATGGTATCGAGAGAATAAGGGGGAACCAAAAGACAGCCTAACAGTGCTTGGTTTCCATAATCAAGAAGGCACCCAAGGCACAGTTGGTGCAGACAGTCGAGGTTACCAACCAACCGACCATCGAGGATGTCAGCGGGAATCCGGCCGAGAAAGTGGTGGAAGGACTGAAGAAAATATAGATCAACGAGAGTGATCCTGAAAGGTATTTTCTGATTGGGGAAAACCTGTGCAAAGAAGAAGAGCAAGAGTTGGTGAAGTTTCTCAAAGAGCACGTTGATGTGTTTGCTTGGGTACCGAAAGAGATGCCTGGGGTGGATGCAAATGTGATTTGCTACCACCTGAATGTGGATCCATAACACAAACCCGTAATGCAGAAGAAAAAGTGATCTGCCGTACAGCATGTGGATGCTGTTATCGAGGAAGTCGACCGTTTGCTCGAGGCAAAGGCGATACGAGAGGTGTACTACCCGGAGTGGTTGTCCAACACAGTAGTGGTGAAAAAGAAGAATGGGAAATGGCGAGTTTGCGTCAACTTCACAGATCTAAACAAGGCGTGTCCAAAAGACAGTTTTCCCATGCCCTCAGTTGGTGGATGCAACAGTTGGGTATGGACGTATGAGTTTTCTCGACGCTTATCGAGGATATCACCAGATAGCCATGTACGGCCCCGATCAGGAAAAGACGTCCTTTATCACAGCGTTATGCCCTTTGGTCTGAGGAATGCTGGAGCAACATACCAGAGACTAGCAACAATTATGCTAAAGAAGTTGCTCGGCAAAACCATGGAGGTATACATAGACGATATGGTGGTGAAGAGCAAGGAGAAACGGGACCACATCCCTGATCTGAAAGAAGCTTTCGAGATACTAAGGGAGTATAAGCTGAAGCTCAACGCCTCGAAATGTGCGTTTGGAGTAAGCTCTGGGAAATTCCTGGGTCACCTGTGACCATTAGAGGGATAGAGGCGAATCCCGATCAAATAATAGCTTTGCAGAAGCTCCAGAATCCAAGGACCACGAAGAAGGTCCGGCGCGACTGACGGGGATGGCAGCAGCCCTTAACAGGTTCATTAGTCGGTCCAGCGACAAGTGTAGACCCTTTTTTCAATTACTGAAGAAAAGAGAAGGTTACGAATGGGGAACAGAATGTGAGCAGGCATTCCAAGACCTGAAGAAGTACTTGGCGGCAGCCCCACTCTCACTCGAGCCTGGTGAGATCTTGACCTTGTACTTAGCAGTATCTGAGCATGCTGTTAGTGCAGTCTTACTGAGGAACAAGGGATCCGAACAAATCCCTGTCTATTATGTGAGCAAGACGCTACTGGACACAGAGACGAGATATCTGCCCCTTGAGAAGTTGGTCCTGGCACTGAGGACAGCGGCTAGGAAGTTACCCCATTACTTCCAAAGTCACAAAGTTGTGGTTTACACAGATTTCCCATTGAAGTCGTTGCTACGAAAGGCCGATTTCTCGGGACGAATATCAACGTGGTCGGTGGAATTGAGCCAGTACGATATTGATTACCAGCCGCGCACGGTAGTGAAGGGGCAAGTTTTGGCAGACTTTGTGGCAGAATTTTCTCCTACAGTGGCTCCACTGCCACCCACAAGAAAGGAGCAGTTGGTTGAGCCATCTGCCGAGAAGCAAAGGACACCTGCCGAGCAGGATCCTCTTGAATGGAAGTTGTTCGTCGACGGTTCTGCGTGCAACACAGGCTCTGGGATTGGGGTGGTGCTGTTCCCACCAGAAGGAGTAATGATCGAGTTGTCCATGCGCCTGGGTTTTAGTACTTCGAACAACGTGGCAGAGTACGAGGCACTCCTGGCAGGACTATGAAGTGCGAAGACCTTGAAGTTAAGAGAATTCGAGTATTCTGTGATTCACAACTCGTGGTGAACCAGTTGTCTGGGGAGTACGAGGCTCGGAACGAAAAGATGGCAACCTACGTGGAGGCAGCCAAGGATTTGCTTGATACCTTTGAGAAGGTGCACGTTGAGCAGATAAGCTCTGGGCAGAATGCCCATGCTGACTCATTGGCTTGGTTGGCAGCGACTGTGTCAACAGAGTTCAAGAGGAAGGTGGCAGTAGACTATCTTGCTGAGCCGAGCATTGGGAGGAGTGTGGAATTGGTCTTGGACGTGAACCAAGGACCAAGTTGGATGGATCCAATAGTGGAGTTCCTACGAGACGGGACACTCCCCACTGATAAAAAGGAGGCTCACAAGATAAAGACGAATCAGTAAGGTTTTGGCTATCACCAGAGGGGAAATTGTACAAGAAGTCCTTCACTGGACCATACCTGCTTTGCGTGCATCCCGAGATGGTGCAGAAATTCCTACACGAGATACACGAGGGAACATGCGGAAGTCATGCAGGTGGGAGATCCATTGCACACCGTGCAATCACCCAGGGTTACTGGTGGCCGCACATGCAAGAAGATGCAAAGGTGTACGTAAAGATTTGTGAGAAGTGTCAAAAGTTCTCACCCATGATCCGAACACCAGCCGAAGATTTGGTGCCCTTGACAAGTCCTTGGCCGTTTGCGCAGTGGGGAATGGACATCGTGGGTCCACTCCACAAGGCTACTAGGAACAGGAAGTTTCTGTTGGTGGCAACGGATTACTTTACCAAGTGGATAGAAGCAGAACCATTGGCCAAGATCACAGAACCTATTATAGAAAGGTTCGTGTGGAAGAGCATCATCACTCGATTTGGGGTCCCTTATTCTTTGATCACGGATAACGGGTCACAGTTCTAGAAAAAGTTCAAAGCTTTTTGTGCCCAGTATGGAATAAGGAACTACTATTCAACCCCAGCCTACTCTCAGAGCAATGGGCAGGCAGAGGCGTCCAACAAGACTATACTTGATGGGATCAAGAAAAGGTTGGACAAAGCAAAGGGCAAGTGGCCCGACGAATTACCATTGGTCATGTGGGCACACCGAACAACTCCTAGGAGGTTTACGGGAGAGACCCCCTACTCGCTAGCATATGGAACAGAGGCTGTGATTCCATTGGAGGTAGGTTTGCCGACCAACAGGACCACTTTGGTCGAGAACGGGGGCAATGACAGAGCCCTAGAAATTGAATTGGACCTTGCCGAGGAGAGGAGAGGAGAGAACGACCTAGCCTCGTACCATAAGTAGCTGATGAAAAGTTACAACAAGCATGTCCACCCACGAGAGTTTGGTGTTGGAGACCTTGTGCTACGAAAGGTGCTCGGCAACACCAAGGTGGCCAACGAGGGCAAGGGGGCCAATTGGGAGGACCCATATCGAGTTACTGAGATTGTAGGCATTGGGGCTTATCGAATGGCAGATTTGGATGGGAACCCGGTACCAAGGCCCTGGAATGTCCACAACTTAAAGAAGTTCTACGTGTAGAGAACTTCGATTTCGCTTTTTCTGTTTTAGAATTACGAATAAAATTCTCTTGTGTTTGCTTTCGTTAGTTGCAAAGGGTACGCGTAATGCCCCCTTGAGTTTTTTGAATTATGAATAA